>OZ012684.1:89962964-89983162 GCA_963942565.1 Maea johnstoni | reverse complement strand
TATAGTATATATATATATATATATATATATATATATATATATATATATATATATATATATATATATATATACATGCTGCCTGGTACTGCTGCTGCTGCTGCTGCTACTACTACTACTACTACTACTACTACTACTGCTACTACTACTACTACTACTACTACTACTACTACTACTTGCGTGTATACTGACCTAAATGTTATAATCTATCACTTTAGGAAGAAAACTCATAGTCATACAAGGGGAGGAATTCACGCATACGTAGAGGGCTCGGAGTATCAAGGACTCAACCTTAGTGACGTAGCTCAGGCCAGCATTTCCTCCCCTGCTGAGTATACCCCCATGGCAATACCAATACGTATACTAGAGACTAGTTCTAAGACCAGCAGACTGGACCATGTAGCCAATGCCAATCCAAGGCAGAACGAAAACAGAATGAATATGTTGACTCTCCAGTCGGAATGGTGTCCTCGATCCCAGTGGAAACTGCAGATGTATATGTTAACTGGGCACCGCATAACGACATTGCAAACCACACAACTCTTTGCTACAGTCCCACAGTGATAGGGACACGCGGCCCGTGGGTCGGGGTCTGGTCAAGATGAAGTACATGGCTGGGGAGTTGGACAGTGCACCCAGGGCCAAGCACTGCTCAGTGCTGCACCACGAGATGCTCCGTGTACGGTGGCGCCACCTAGTTCATCTCAGCACAACCTGAATGACACGCCTGGTGATTGCTATGAGGATATTGCTCCGGTTCCTTCCAAGCAGGACGGCATTTTATATGAAAATATCACCTATCAAACATGAATACTGCCAAAAAGTAATGATATAATCGAAAAAGATACATTGTGAGTTGCATGACGGATATAAAGTTCAACAGATTGACATGTTCAGTCATTATTATTTTTGTAATTCAAAATTTAGTGACTTTGATCCATACTGTCATTCAGAAATCTAAACTTGTTTGTAGTGAGTCGCACGATAAGAGGAATGCTTTACCTGTGTTATGCAGAATCTGAAGTTATTTGGCCAAAAAGAAAAAAACCTTGTAGATCAAGAATATGTCCGTGTTGACACAAGAACATCCTAGTAGGTTTTATGTCAAAAAGATAATTTACGTAACATCGGATCATAGATGTTTTGGGTATAAAGTCAATATTTATTCATTTTTTGTTTTAAAGATATGTATCCGCAGAAAGAATTAAGAAAAAGAGTTTCGACTATGAACTCCACTTGCAGACAAAAGATAGTTGTATCGAGAGACACTCCCTATCTGAGATATATGTATATATATATGTTATTTTGAAAACTGTTGATTTATACATGCGCATGTGAGTAATATTGTTAACATATTCTAACGTGCGCCATCCGTGCCATCGTGTTACTACTTGAAACAGAATGGTTGTTGGTGTATACTGACATGAGTCTAAGACAGAATGTTGTTGAGTGCCATTGTATTGTTCGTTTACTTTACTGCATGGATATCTTTGTTATTATAAGTCTAATACAGCTTAAAATCAACAGACGAGGTGCAAAGTATTGGTTGAATGTTCGCTAGTCAACCCTTCGACTGCTGTTGGTGCACACGATATTCTTTTAAAAGGTGCCAATATCGTAATCATCCACATCTAAGCGAAGGCCTAAGTGGCTTTGTGAACAAAACAAATGCACACAATTACATTGATGTTTCCCATAGAAACAACTAGAAACGAAACGTTTTACTACTATATTACACCTCACAATATATTTGGAAATCATCCTATTCTGGCTATTGGATGTTCATAACAACTGCTTACATATATCAAATAACAGAATATGATCTTTTATCATTCGTTTTGTATCATATATAACATCGAATTCTCCACAATATAAATGGAATTTCTATGGTATGCTATATATGAATCATGAGGTTCTTCAAGAGGTCACTTGGCATTAGGCAGTTAGATATAACCCACCAAGGACAATGTTGAAATGATCCTGGCATTTGGATGGTTGACTAATGAAATATGCGAAGGAATTTTCATTTTTTGTTGAACCTTATCTGCATATATATATATATATATATATATATATATATATTTATATATATATATATATATATATATATATATATATCTATATATCTATATATCTATATATATATATATATATATATATATATATATATATATATATATATACTATATATATATATATATACATGTATGTATGTATATATATATATATATATATATATATATATATATATATATATATATATATATATATATATATATATATATATATATATATATATATATATATATATATATATATATATACATATATATATACATATACATATATATATATATATATATATATATATATACATATATATATATATATATATATATATATATATATATATATATATATATGTATATATATATGTATATATATATATATGTATATACATATGTATGTATATATGTATGTATATATATATGTATATATATATGTATATATATATGTATATATATGTATATATATGTATATATATGTATATATATATTTATATATATATATATATATATATATATATATATATATATATATATATATATATATATATATATTTATATATGTGTGTGTATATATTATACATGACAATAGGATCGACTTCACCTATATATAAGCTGGGATTTTGTAAATAGAATATGAAACATTTCAGTATGTAAAAACAACAACACAATCAAGGCTTTAGGGACTAATACTCTCTTGTATTTCATTTATATTAATGACATTGTTTTTGTATTTGAATGTACATTTATAATAAAATCCAATTGATAAATGGTAAATAAATGAAATTTGTGTTTAATTCTTCAGACATGACTAATGTATTATAAACCACCATATTACCATCTAAATTATCACTAAGTGTGTATCTCTTTCCAACCAGAGCAGCGTTAAAAAGGAACAACACAAACACCCTTAGAAGAGTACACTACGTAATTTGCACCAACAGAGAGAAAGCCGCCATTTCGTCTTAACTGCCGTATTGAATCAAGGAATATAAAAATCAGTCTTGGCTACCATACGAAATATAGATAAAACGCAAAAAAACACTGTCATAATTATCTCAGGTTTAATAATATATTCGGAAGGTTAAGCGTGATGTCGCTATCTCTGGACCCTCATTAGTGAAGAGACCAAGGCGGAACTAGTCTCAAAAATGTCTTATTACCTAAATGAACATCATACATAACGAAAAAAGAATATTTCCAAATGAGATCAGTATAAAAAGCCCCATCCTTATCGTTACATTTTATAATTTGAGAAAGGGAACTCTGGATGTCATTCTATACCATACTTGCTATTTATAATTCTATACCATACCTTATGAGGATTGCCTTCATTCTGCCTGCTCAAAATGGCAGAGGTCCTCATGACAGTTTTGTCTCGGAGCTCTAGTGATCTTTAACGTATGTATGAGCACAGTACTTCCAAGCTGTTAACTCCAGAATCAACGCGTGATAGCACAACATGGACATCAGTTGTACTTGAATAGAGGTGATCTGCATGTTTTAAGATGTTGGGCACTGGTAATAGGTATTCGCGCCAGCCAACTAGTAATGGATCGCTCTAACCTGGCTTTACTTCAAACAAACACTTCACACATATACAAAAGAGGAGCGTCAGGAAACGAGATATAAGCTAACATTGATTGGAACTAGTAGAGTTATGAACATGTTGGAACTAGGACAAAATGGCACAATATTATCATTGACTAACGAGACATATATTACATGTACATGAATATAATCACATAACAGTTATTCTGGTATTACCCCAATTGTAATAAACTTTTCGTTGAATTTGCAATATTACGCATATAATATATCACATATATACTTTGGCTACCTACAACCTTCACTGTGTGCGCGGCCGGTTGACAACATTGTAATCAAACCTAAATGCCTAGAAGAAAAATATATCGTTGATTTAAAAAAACATGTACAATGCTTATCGAGTGAGATCTCAAGCCTACAGTTTTTTGCTACTGTGGCTATCTGGGTTGAGGCGATTGGGAAAATTGCCGGTATCTTGTAGATAGTCGACGGATTCCTAAGATTACTGCAATTTCTATCACCTTTAACAAGTAGCTAATCATGCTTCTCCTCAATGTTACGTAAATGTGACGGTAAACGAAATCCGAATCCTAATACAAACACATGTTGTCAAGAATTGAGACGATATTCTGGTACTATATAAGCATGACTTATTCAAAACGTCTTCGTTTCCGTAGTTTCATCTCATAACCATCCAGTTTGCTTTTTCATATCCCATTTTGGTGTGCGCTGGATGGTATTTGGTAGCTGAAAAATAAACGAAAACAAAATATATGATATGCGTTATGTGAAGCAATAGTGGTGCAATTAAAAGTTTACGATTATCACTTATTCTTCATTATCTATTACATTCTGCAAAGCATACTTAGTCAACCGAATCTTGTGACATTGCAATGACGATAAGTCGATACGATTATTTCCACGAACAGATTATCTATTTGTTAAAGCAAAACTACCTCAGTAAGGGGTTGATACACACGTCCACATTGTGACATGGTCAGTAATTCGAAGTGAATTCCAGTATCCAAGACCATTGAACATCACCAAACATCACCATATATAATAGACCAGATAAAACCAATGATCCATTTGCATCCAGGGTTTGGACGAGGTACATATGGTCTTATACGTAACTAACCAAGTAGAGTAACATTTGAAAACATTTGAAGACGAATTGTTCGAACATACAGCAAGAAACTTTCAGTAAAATATCTTTCAATATATAATTTTGTTATCACGATATTTATATTTGCGTCAACCCAAGTATACAATTATGGTGTGAATGAATTGGGGGATCCCAAACCTCAAAACAAGAGAACATTAACAAAACGACATCAACGATAAGAAATAACTTACTACTAGGTCTACAACTACAATAGACGTGAAATAACTCACTAGGTATGCTTTTGTCATTCTTCCTGGCGTTAAGGACTCTCTCTTGCAGGGTTCCTGATCCTACCCTGTTTCCGGGGATGTGAGAGGCTTGGCTTTTGAATGGTGGCCATTTATCATCGTTCCTTGCGGAATATTCGCCAGTCCATTGCTATCATCGATGCGGGTAACTCCTGGCAACGATGAAAATACTCGTATATTAGTTAATGGTGAGTGTGTACGAGAGAGAGAGAGAGAGAGAGAGAGAGAGAGAGAGAGAGAGAGAGAGAGAGAGAGAGAGAGAGAGAGAGAGAGAGAGAGAGAGAGAGAGAGGGGGGGGGAGAGAGAGAGAGAGAGAGAGAGAGAGAGAGAGAGAGAGAGAGAGAGAGAGAGAGAGAGAGAGAGAGAGAGAGAGAGAGAGAGAGAGAGAGAGAGAGAGAGAGAGAGAGAGACAGAGAGAGAGAGAGAGAGAGAGAGAGAGAGAGAGAGAGAGAGAAGAGAGAGAGAGAGAGAGAGAGAGAGAGAGAGAGAGAGGGGCAATGGGAAAATCCTATTATCAAGGGTAACAATAGAAGTAAGCCACAATTGGACTGACGAACATGGTGTGAAATACTTGGTAGGTTATGGTGATTGGCTAACAAATGAAGTAAAACATTTAAATGATTAAAAAGATAAAAAAATAAATAAACAACAAGCTGTACTATTCATCACAAAATGATATGGCTAGGCGTAGGGCAACTGCGGTACCTTAAGGTTAAGGAGTGGTTACTATTACGTGTGTTGTTGTCCTGTTCTTAGAGCCATATATAATTGGGATATATAGCTCTGAGTTGTGTATTTCTGATTTTGAGTTTGATTTGAGACAACCGGAATAAATCCGCAAGTACCTGGTGTCGTTTAGAATGTTCGGCACTAAAAATCTTCATTAACGGTATGGTAATGCTTACTTCCTACTTTGATAGGGCATTTATATGCGCAGTTTTGTTGCTGTTACAACAAACAAATGCGCAGTAATGAACGTTACGCCTTCCTTGCTTAGTCTAAATATTTTTAGTTCCTTTTTCACACCTGCACCATCGTATGCACCATGGCAAGATTGTCACGCCTCACTCTTCTTGTTCCAATGGAACCGATGGCTGTGTAGTCTAAGGCGTTGCCACTGACTGCCAGCTGTATCTCACCACTGTCCGGGCTCGAATCCCACCCGGGACATATGAGAAAATTGCTAGTGACTTGGGGTTAGGCGGTGCTTTTCGCCGGGTACTCCGGTATAACTGGTTAGTCACGACTTGACCATAATATGGCAGAAAAAGTGAAGAAAAACGAAATTCAAAGTTCTGTACGATACCTGTATCGGTATGATAGTTCTTTACAGATTGACACATAAAGCAATCAAATTACGTATCAAGCTGAATAACTGTTGTTGCCATGGCTTGGAACGCTGAATAGCAAACCTGTGGTTTCCGCGCAGTTTCTAACGTAATGAATGATATAATACGACAGCGTCCAACACGATTTGAGTGTGCGCATTGAGTTTCACGAGACATCCATAAAATCATGCAAAGTATATTGCATAGGGGGTGGGGGGAGGGAAGGGATTTTTTTCGATAGTCAACGAGAATGCCTTTCAAGTGTGAACAATTAATATCAAGGTATGTATGTATGTATGAATGTGTGTATATGTGCATGTTTGCACTACGAATGTATGTATTTATGTGTCTGTTTTTGTCTGTCTGTATGTGTGCGTGTGCGTGCATGCATATGTCTGTCTGTCGTCTGTCAGTATATATTTGTATGTATGTATACATTGATGGATGGATCGGTATGTGCCTGTGAACTAAACACATTATATGCAATCTAAAGCAAAAACTCGTACTTCCTACTTTTGTACTACCTCCACCCTTGAGAATGTACGACCTCTAGTCCTAGATAAGCGCTGTGACAGGGGACCGTGAATAACTTACCATCCACAAACACTGTGCGTCCGCCCTCTGCCTGTAGCACGTTCCTGACATGTCTCCAGCTCCCGCCCGCGCGACCCTGGCGCAACCTGCAAGTAGGCAGTAAGCTCTCTTAAAGCAAAGGCAACTTCTCAACAAAACGACAATGACAAGCCGGAAGCCAAGTGAGATAATCAATAGTTATCTAGTATGCAGCAAGTGGTAATTCTAAGATGCGGTTCAATAAAGAATCTTGGCGTGAACTATGAAGTCGATAATTTGGGAAACGGAATGATGATTAAGGTAACAATAAGAATACAGAATAACGAAAACATTACTAGTACTAGAAAGTAGTAGTAGTAGTAGTAGTAGTAGTAGTAGTAGTAGTAGTAGTAGTAGTAGTAGTAGTAGTAGTAGTAGTGGTGGTGCCTGGTAGCAGCAGCAGTAGTAGTAGTAGTAGTAGTAGTGTTGCCTTTCGTTGCTACTTCTACTACTTATTGCCTGAAACGATGCAGTTCTGAGTGGTTTATTAGAGTGCTATATAGAAGGGATACCTTGGTGGGCCATATCTTGGGTTGGTCACTGGAACTCCTACTTTCGTGAGATTGAGGAATGTCTTCTGGAAGTCATCATATCCTCTAGACTGTGCCTCGTACTGCATGTGTATCGGCCGAGTTTCGTTTATCTAGAAATAAGAAAACTAGGTTATGTTACGCCGAATAATTAAACATTTCGATAGCAGCCTGTTTCAGTAAAATACCCCTTTTCAATAGTAGCAATAGAAACAAATACTGTAAATATTGTAGATTAAATGGACCAAGTCAGAACATTATCTTTATCGACTTATAATGAGGAATGGCATACTACATTGTTGGCGGTGACGGAATATATTTACTGTAAATACTGTAGAACAGGCAAAGTACACGAGTGCGATTATTTCGCGAATACGCGAACTAGCATCGCCCTCGCGATCTTATCGCACGCGATCTTTTGGATGCTTAGTTACGTTATCTACCACTGGAGGTGGTGGCGCGTCGGTCGGTGAATTTCACCCCTGAACGGTTGTGGCTGAAACGAAGACAGATACGTCCAATAACTTAACAAAACCATTATAACTGTAGAACAGGCAAAGTTCGCGAGTGCGATTATTTCGCGAATACGCAAACTAGCATCGCCCTCGCGATCTTATCGCACACGATCTATTGGATGCATAGTTTCGCTACCTACCACTGGGGTGATGGCGCGTCAGTCGGTGAATTTCACCCCTGAAGAGTTGTGGCTGAAACGAAGACAAATACGTCCAATAACTTAACAAAACCATTATAATATGATACATTGGTAACTTATGAATAAGTTACCAATGTATCACATTATTATTCGCATACTTACCTGTGCTATTTTTGGTATACCTGTGCCAAGTTATGGATTTCTTACGAGAAGCAAGATGGCCGCCGTCATCGCACAATAGACGCTATCACGAAAGGGAGACGGCAGTTGCGATAGATTTAATTGATAAATCATCAACATACATGTATGTGTATGTTGATAATTATCAGAATAAGATATATTTTAAAAAAATAATGAAATTTATATATAAGATCTATAAGTGCCATACTGGAAGAGGTGAGGCCCTTAACACGTCAGATCACCTTCCAATTGAGCTGACACTTAAGGTGGACGCCCTACCTCGTACAGTTGACATTGATAGGATCTGTAAACGCCTTAAATGGGAAAAGTGCAGTATCGATTTCATTAGGAATCACTACCAGGAACCTGTTAGCCTACGTCTAAATGATGTGTTAAATGGTCTCGCGGAAGATAATGTGTCTACCATGGACATTGATACGTATACTGACGCGATTGCTGATATTTTGCATGAGGCAGCCGAGGCCATCCCTAAGTCGAAATTTGTTAGCCACCTTAAGCCCTTCTGGAACAATGAATTAAATGAATTAAAAAGGGACAAAATGGTATGGTTCAATAGGTGGAAGAGTGAAGGCCGAACCACATCCCCAGATAATCATGTCCGCCAGGAAATGTTAAGATCAAAGAAAATATTCAGCAAGGGTGTACGGCGTATCAGCCAACAGTATCATGATAATCTTATCGCAGAAGCAGCAGCAAAAGCTGAGATTAACCATAAAGACTTTTGGCGTCTCCTGAAGAAAGCGAGAGAAGGGTGTAAAGTTAGAGTAAATACAATACGTAACCAGCAAGGGATTGTGGTTTATGAATTAAATGAAATTTTAGAGGTCTGGCGAACCCACCCAGAAGATGGACACTCTACAAAAGGATAAACTTAAAATAGCAAGTTGGAACTGTAGAGGTTTCAGCGCTTCAGTTCCATTTATTAGAGACCTTATGCTAACTAATGACATTATATTACTCAGCGAGCACTGGTTGCATAATAACAAGCTGCACCTGCTCAATGAGGTAAGTGATGACTTTAATAGCTTCGGTAGATCTAGCCGTTTGTCCTCTGAGGAATCCTACGGGCTACGCAGGGGGCAAGGCGGAGTGGCCATTTTCTGGAAGAAAAATTTGAAAGGGGTCTCTGTCATCGAAACTATAGTACATGACCGTATATGTGGTATTCGCATGGAGTGTGGGAACAACTCTTTAGTTGTTGTCCTGTCAGTTTATATGCCTGCCAGCGGGTCTAAGGATAATCTATCCGTTACCCTAGACGAACTGGGTGCAATTTTAGATAACCTTGAGGAAGGTGCTATTCCAATTGTGGGAGGAGATTTTAATGGTGATATGGGTACGGGTGGGGGTCCTAGGGCCACTAGCGTATATACTAGGGCAGGCTTGTCCGTACTAGACTTTTCGAAAGGCCAAAATTTGATAGCATCTAATCTAACAGCTGATGCCACTGGCCAGGTTAACACCTATGAGGGTCATAATGGTACCTCCATGATTGATTTTATCTTCGTGCCAGAATTTCTTAGAGATAAGATCTATAAGTGCCATACTGGAAGAGGTGAGGCCCTTAACACGTCAGATCACCTTCCAATTGAGCTGACACTTAAGGTGGACGCCCTACCTCGTACAGTTGACATTGATAGGATCTGTAAACGCCTTAAATGGGAAAAGTGCAGTATCGATTTCATTAGGAATCACTACCAGGAACCTGTTAGCCTACGTCTAAATGATGTGTTAAATGGTCTCGCGGAAGATAATGTGTCTACCATGGACATTGATACGTATACTGACGCGATTGCTGATATTTTGCATGAGGCAGCCGAGGCCATCCCTAAGTCGAAATTTGTTAGCCACCTTAAGCCCTTCTGGAACAATGAATTAAATGAATTAAAAAGGGACAAAATGGTATGGTTCAATAGGTGGAAGAGTGAAGGCCGAACCACATCCCCAGATAATCATGTCCGCCAGGAAATGTTAAGATCAAAGAAAATATTCAGCAAGGGTGTACGGCGTATCAGCCAACAGTATCATGATAATCTTATCGCAGAAGCAGCAGCAAAAGCTGAGATTAACCATAAAGACTTTTGGCGTCTCCTGAAGAAAGCGAGAGAAGGGTGTAAAGTTAGAGTAAATACAATACGTAACCAGCAAGGGATTGTGGTTTATGAATTAAATGAAATTTTAGAGGTCTGGCGAACCCACTTCGACAAACTCAGCACTCCTAAGTCCTGTAATAGTTACGACCGCGCGCACTATCAACATGTCACTAAGCGGGTTAGAGAGTTATTAGCATTGAACGATGAGAGTCCGTTCCTAAACCTACCCATTACAGAAGTAGAAGTGGAGCGGGCAGTTAGAAAACTTAATAACAATAAGTCGCCTGGTTATGATGGAATTACTTCCGAGCATGTTAAATACGCTGGGCATTCCCTCATACGTGCCCTAAGCCTTTTGTATAATCATTGTATTAAGTCCGAGTACATCCCCACCAGTTTTAGAAGAGGGATACAGGTACCCCTCTATAAGGGAAAAAACACCTGCACCCTAGAGTGTGATAATTATAGAGGTATTACGTTGCTCCCCACCTTTAATAAGTTATTAGAAGTGATTATATGGGATAGATTGAAAGGATGGTGGTTTGGTGACCGTATAGTCTCGGACCTACAGGGAGCTGGTAGAACTGGCCATTCATGTATCCACACCGCCCTCACGCTCCAGGAAACAATTTCTAAGGAGCGTGAGAGTAATGATAAAGTCTTCGTGGCACTATACGATGTCTCGAAGGCTTTTGATTCGGTGTGGATAGATGGGCTATTCTATCAGCTCCATGAAATGGGTATACAGGGTTCTCTCTGGAGAATTTTATATAAAATGTATATTGGGTTCCTGTGCTGCGTTCGCATAGGAGATATGACATCAGGGTGGTTCAGTATGGACTGTGGGATTCACCAGGGAGGTTACCTCTCCCTGGTGAAGTACACTGCATTTATAAACTCCCTAATTACCAGTCTAGAGGAGTCCAATCTCTGTAGTACTATATATAGGATCAAGACTTCGCCTGTGGGGTACGCCGACGACATGGCTACTAGCTCTGTGTCGAAGATACGTACGGATAGAGCCATGTCCTTAGTTTACTCCCACAGCCGAAAGTGGAGGTATTCGTTTAATGCTGGCAAAAGTGCCGTCCTAGTATTTGGTGAAACCCAAGCTGAGAGAAAAATAGGCAGCTCTAACAGGGTTTTTAAATTAGGTAACGATAGAGTAAAAGAGCGTATTTATTACGATCATGTGGGTGTCAAGATCTGCGTTAAGGGGGACACTCACATACGTACTGAAGAAAAGATCTCTAAAGCCAGGAAGTGCCTTAATATGTCCACCGCAGTCGGGATCAGAAAAGGGGGGGTTAATATGTCAACGTGCAATATTATATACTGGTCGGTGGTGTTGCCCACTCTATGTTTCGGGTGTGAGATATGGTATATCAAACAGAAAGATATTGATGTTTTGCTGGCCTTCCAGCGTTATGCTGCTAGACGTATTCAACGGCTCCACCCTAGGTCATTGAATATCACTAGTACCATATGTCTAGGTTGGATGAGTATCCTTAATTATATCAAAGCACGAAAGATAATTTTCCTTAGGACTATAGCATGTATGGAGGATTACTTCCCCCTTAAAAGAATTTTTATTGAGAGAGTGGATGAGTTCAGAAACGGTAATAGAGAGCTTAAGGATAGCTCTATTAAGCAAATCCTACTGTACTGTGACCATTTTAATTTATTGGAAGACATTTACAATATGCGTAATGGGAGAATGCTAAGTAAAAATGAATGGAAAAAGTTGGTGTGGAAGAAAGCGTGGGAGTATGAAGCAAATGACTGGCATGATCATATGACTGAGGACGCAAAATTAGATTTATTCAGGCTGGTTAGCCCCTTCCCATCATACTCTGTATGGTGGGTCATTTCCGATTTGAACCATGCATATATGAGGCAATGTGAAACGATGGTGAAGCTACTCTGCCATGCAAGCCTCCTGAAATATGATGACTGTAGGCTTAGAAGGGCACCATTCGGCGCACGCATGTGTATCCTATGTGAACACGCGGCGTACGAGGACGCCAGACATATGATTATGCAGTGTCAATACCATCAGGAACATAGAGATCGTATGCTCAATGATATCAGTGAAATAGTTTTAATAGACGGTGCTGATGTCTTCAGTGTGTTATTGGGACAATATATTGAAGGATGGTCACTAGAAGACATGGTCCCAATATGGTGTATTGCATGCTCTGCTATTACGAAGATGTATAGGAGAGTTTTAGAGTTTCATAAGAGATACAATTAGGTATGGTCCCTTTTTGCGTGGTACTACACCATATCACTAGTACCAATTGCACAATTCTCTAACGTCAAAAGTTAATCTTCTTCAAAGTTATGTCTTCATAAGGGTCAACTTAAATGAACATTGACCCATAGTTAATCCTTGCGGCCACCCTCTTATGTTAGTTTTTTCTTTCTTGTCATTAATCGGTAAATAAAAAAGTGTGTTGTTAGGTGTGAGTCACTGTGAGCACGTTTTGGAAGGTGCTGTTAATGTTACTCCTATGCAGTTATACACCACCAACCGCTTTCTATACCTTTATATCTGTTTTTTTTCGTTTCATCCTGTTAACTGGCTCTACTTAACCCTCATTACTCTGGGAATCCTGTTTATATGGATTTAAATTCCCGTTTATTTACATCCTCTGTTTACTCTTGAATACTAATAGTTTAACCATACACATTGTTCGCTCCCCCTGTTTTGGGAGACATGTGATATGGCAATTTATGTAGGTGTATCATGCTTGGCCGGCATCCTGTTAAACAGGGTGAATCTGTATGTAAAAAGCAAATGTTACTCGTTCTATGTTTTTTTTTTTTTTTTTTTTTTTTTTTTTTTTTTCTTCCTACAGTTATTTTGTTATATTTGTTTATATTGTATGTACGATTTTGTAATTTGAACATTACAGCAAATAAACGTATATATATATATTAACAAAACCATTATAACTGTAGAACAGGCAAAGTTCGCGAGTGCGATTATTTCGCGAATACGCAAACTAGCATCGCCCTCGCGATCTTATCGCACACGATCTATTGGATGCATAGTTTCGCTACCTACCACTGGGGTGATGGCGCGTCAGTCGGTGAATTTCACCCCTGAAGAGTTGTGGCTGAAACGAAGACAAATACGTCCAATAACTTAACAAAACCATTATAATATGATACATTGGTAACTTATGAATAAGTTACCAATGTATCACATTATTATTCGCATACTTACCTGTGCTATTTTTGGTATACCTGTGCCAAGTTATGGATTTCTTACGAGAAGCAAGATGGCCGCCGTCATCGCACAATAGACGCTATCACGAAAGGGAGACGGCAGTTGCGATAGATTTAATTGATAAATCATCAACATACATGTATGTGTATGTTGATAATTATCAGAATAAGATATATTTTAAAAAAATAATGAAATTTGTATTTGGCGTGAATTGAATGTTTGCCAATTCACGGCAAGGATGAATTTGCAGTTGGCGAGTATATACGGCTATAGTGTGAAATTCACACCTAGCCGGTCCGAGGCTGAAACGAAGAGAAATGCATGCAATAACTTTACAATTTCAGTATTATATGATATATTGGTAACTTATGAATAAGTCACTAAGGTATCATATTATAATTCACATATTTACTTTACCAATATTGGGGGAACTTGTGCAAAGTTATGGCCGTAAGATGGCCACTAAATCTTTCACATTTTTTGATTACTGTTTGGTTCAACAGATGGCGCTGTAGAACTCGCTCCCTCGCGAAATAAAGTACACGCGAAAACCCGAAAAATCGGCTTTTCGCGAAATTTTTGTAGCGCGATATATACCTATTCCCATAGAATTGCTATAATCACAAAAAAACAACTATTAGTGAATGGTGTACTAAATAAATGCGTTTGTAGAGTATGTATCATGTAAGTACTACATAATTTACTCACAAGGCGAAGGCTTTGTTACAGAGAGGAAACACGACTTGTGTGCTTGGCATGAAGATTTTGGTCATAATTTGAATGTTAGTGAAGAAATTAAAAAAGATAGTGCCATTTGTATGCCCTTTTGCCGTATGGGTATAGTGCTAACGTGTGACAAGGTCATGATTGGCAAATAGAGAGATTTGCTTTCAACTATCTTCTATAATGTCTTAGTACGCTAATTGCTTCCCTTGATTGTATAATCCACGGTCGTAGTATGATACTCTCT
Source organism: Maea johnstoni (assembly GCA_963942565.1). Classification (NCBI taxonomy): domain Eukaryota; kingdom Metazoa; phylum Annelida; class Polychaeta; order Spionida; family Magelonidae; genus Maea; species Maea johnstoni. Next base: position 89,968,514 of record OZ012684.1, on the reverse strand, counting down.
CCCCCTCTCTCATGATACACAAACACAATCTTTATCTTTTCCAAATACGCATGTGGCCTCTATAAATGTCTTTACTTGGCAGTGTCAATACAAAGGATATTGATCTAAAAATAGAATAATGACGTATGTATATACGAAATGAATTGACCAGCGACGGGGGGAGAAGGGATTTTTTTTCTTTCGTTATTGAGCCGAAGAATGTTTTTCTCCTTTGTGTGTCTATGGCTTTGTCGTGGCAAGGTGTAGATACGTCAATATTCATTAGTGTTTCTCTGGTGGCCGTACATTCTCAGCGTGCCATCTCCATCAGCCAACGGCCAACCGAAACATCAATAGCGTGCAGAACACAGCAACGGCAGCTTCCTGCCAGCTACCGGCCTACCTAGCCCATTCATCAGCAGCCAGCGGAAATAAAATCAAAAACAATGCATTGTCTCTACATTGATTGTTACAGTTCGTGACCTAACAGGCCTCTTCTTCGATTTTTGATCCAGATTCCCGAAATTGATTCTATATTTGTCTGGAATGCCCTTGCGAAAGGATTGTAGGGCAATTACGTCATTTACCGTCCATCTTTATCTTTGCTCTCTTGTAGGAGCCAGTGAGGCTTCACTACAAAGCGAGACCGGTCCGGTAGATACGATCAGAACAACGGGTAATCAATATCGTATCTGTACTTGAATTAAGATTTTCTGTCATATTAATGGCAAATCATATGATGTATGTGATTGTACAGCATAAGTTTACTTTTCTGTAAGAATCAAACGCCTTTTTGGAATGACAATGTGAGACCCCCCCCCAAAAAGGGAAAGGTAAAGCATATTTAGGGAATGGGTTCCTGCGAATTTTCCAAGTGAATACCCAAATAAGCTATTTGCTAGATAAATAGGGGCGAAGAACATTTTTCTGGCAGGATATTCGAAATTTAAGTGTCGCATAGGAGAATGAAGAAGTCCTAGTACGTGTTATTCAACATTCCTAAGTTGACAAAACATTTTTGGCGCAAAATATGTAACTGTATGGATGAAAATCTTTAATGGTACTTCAATTGCTATTAAATATACAGATAGGTGAGTTGTGCATGAGATACATGGCGTTTTACAAGTTTGGAGAAGACATCTTAAGACTTTAGGAACCCAAAAGACTATCTTTTGATGAAGCACATTCTGAGATGGTTGTGAATAGGTTTGTAGAGGATAAGATGATGAGCTTGGATATTGATGACTTTCTACTAATCCTCTTTTCTCTATGGAAAGTCACACAAGATGTTGTGTTCACATCCAAGGACATGTATCCGCCTGGTACTAGCTTGATGGCTAGTTCTAGGCTAGAACCTTAGGGAATATTTGATTTGATAAGGCTTTACCTGGGTTTAAGGCCGCTGGGAGACACTCACTACTAGTGGACCATGGTCCGATTCTCAATTGTTTCAACTCTTTGTGTATGTACTTTTGAATTGAATGCAGTCAAGAAGGATACATACATTTAGGTTAATTCGTAACTAGCCAGTGGTAAGCAGCGGAGGAAACCGGATCAGACGGCAAAAGCCACCGCCTAACCCCCAATCAATATCGACCACCTGAAAACGGCCACTCCGCCAGTCCAGCCTATACACAGAGGCTGAACAGTATACCTTTATCTATACCAAAATGTTCAAGTGTATACTTTGTGCTTTGCGTGACATACATATTATTGGTTGCAACAGTTTCTACCTTTAAACAATTTAGTCCATGTGGGATGCACAAATTGTACAGACGACGTCTGATGTTACTCATCAGCCAAGGAAACATTTAAAAGGTATTGTTTAACCGAACAGGAACACTTCAGTCAAATTTCACAAAAAAAGCAGCAGAGGATATTCAAAACTGCTTTAAGCGTTTGTGTGCAGTGTTGTTGATGATTACCTGTGGTACAGCTGGCAAGACGTGGTAATTTCCCATCAGAGCTGCCTCATCCTGCCGCTCATCCATAATCTTGTCCAGAGCCCTCGTCTTGGCATTGCTCTTGCCGATCAACTGACGCACAATGTCGCGTCGTTTGTTATCATTAAGGGTGGCGGAATCAATTTCCATCTCATTCCAGCTCCGCTCCTCAACTCCGTGTTTTCGACGCAGCAGCCGGGGATCCTCGTGGTTCACTTTCCTACCGCTAGACGGCGTCTTGGGAGAAGGAGAGGTTGCTTCGATGGGGAGTGAGGATATGACATGTAAATGAACCACCTCCTCCAGGTGGCCCTTACCAAAGCCGTATTTAGGTCCAATCAGGTAATTGGCCAGGCCTTGCTTACCCTTGTAGTCCACCCACCTGTTCATCGCGGCATACGAGGTCCTGAAGAGATAATATAGGATAATGTAGAGACACGTGCAGAGAAGCGAATTAACGATACTCAGAGCTGTTTGTTTTAGTTTAATTCAGTAACTGAGTGGAACTATTTTAATGATAGGCAACAATGCGTGATCATTTGACTTCTAAGGAATGCTAAGGTAAAGACCTTGGCCTCTCTTACGATCTACGGGGAATTGTTAGTCGTTTGGCAATGTTGTTTTGTTTATTATATCGCTGGTTGGAACGTCTCTTTTAATAATAATAATAATAATAATAATAAAAATAATAATAATAATAATAATAATAATAATAATAATAATAACAATATTAATAATAATGAATATACTATTTTTCCAGGAGGAGGAGGAGAAGAAGAAAAAAGAAGAAATTGAAAAGAAGAAGAGTTTGAGGAAAAGAAGAGAGGGAAGAAGAAAGATTTAGTAGAAAATAGATAATAGAATGGTAACTAAGATTGACAATAGGCAGACTTCAAACGTTCATATTCTCCCACTATAATGATTTAATGAGATTACTAAAAAAGCCACAATCCTCCCCAAAAAGGCATAATGTTTGCTAATGATACACTGGTAAAGACAGCAGTTGTGGTTGGTCACGCTGCAATTTAGATAATTGCTTGTATTCATCACAAGTGACATAAACATTTACCTCCCGCCATGCTTATGAGACTTGCGTCAAAGCACGAGTCGGGCATGTAATGTAATTGCAATTAGTGCACACTTATGTCTACAAATTTCCGAGGAGAAATCTTTTCTGTACATTGTGTCAAAATATGAAGGTGGAAGATGAGGTACATTTTATTCTAAAATGTCCCTTTTATGACGATTTGAGAAATTCCATATTTCTACTTGCCAATTTGCAATACTGTATTCTTATTTTACAGAACTCACTGAGGATTAGTTAAAAACTTCACCATTTTGTCTCGATAGGATGTACAACAGGAGGTCACAAATGTTAACTTGCAACTGATTGTTATTAAACCATACTAGTCATGTTTACCTACTCGACATAAACTCGCCTGGCTCGATTTTAGATGGGTATTAGAACATTGGGTATAAATGAAGTGACTCCTTGTATCCAAGACCCCCTATGAGATCGTTATGATTGATTAGACAATATATTGTACATTGTATATGACGAATGTCTATCTGATAATATTTATAAGTATATTTATGATTGTATTTGGTCCATTATAAGCCTTTGTGGCTGGCCAGATTTTTAACACTTGTGTATTGTATGTAATGAATGTCATTATCTTTATTGGACAATAGACTATTTATCAACAACAACTAACCACATATTTTGAAAGCTATCCACATTTGACGATCGGAATTCGAACAATGTTCAGTTTTACGATGAGCCTATCATTTCCATTACATCATATCATTAGATGCAATATCTATGTTGAAGCCCATGATAGTAACTGGAACACAAGTCACTTCAGATTACATTACTATACTGGTCCTGTGGGCGCTCCGCTCTTAGGGCTAATTGCTAGTTATCTGGCCTTTCGGTACGGTGGTTGTTAGGGCGGTTGATGTGGACTCTACTGGATGTTACTTTCTTACATTGCTCATTCTCACTGGTTCTCTTCAAAATGAAGCGTATATATCGTCTATTTTCCGACCAACCCGCACTATGAAAGGTTGAAAGGGATTAAGGAGAGTGAATAACAAGCCTGTTTTGTCTTTACTTATAGGCGACTATCTGTATGTCTTACTGAGCAAAAGCGACTGAGACTATCGATATAAGCGCATGCAAACAATAACATTAGTAATGTCGCTTTGGTCCCACTGACAATAAATTGATGATCACGAAACCATTAAAGATCACCATATAGTTTGTTATTATCATACTAAACGTTGAAAAAGATTTCATCACCCCTCCTGATGCATCTCATGAGTGTGCCTCAGTAATAAACATGTATATTTGGTTCTATTTTTGTTCTTTTTCGAGGGTTCCATCTAAGTTAACGCTTTTCATTCCGCAATTAGTGGTTCCGTCTCATTGTGTGGTAAGAATAGGGACAATCTAACAGTAGCTCCCGAAGGAGGATTTCTTCGTTGCCGGTCATGATTTATTATTCATTTTTTAAACTGTCTTTCTCAGAACATCTTCACATAATTTTCATGAAATATATATATATATATATATATATATATATATATATATATATATATATATATATATATATATATATATATATATATATATATATATATATGTATTTAAGTTCTCCGTCGCAATTATTGTGAGCGGAATGTACCAGTCAGTCATGACATCGCATGCTACAGTTGTACCCCTGGTGGTGCTTTCAGTAATCAATTAGTGGCGCCACCAGTGTCACATTTCAGAACTATATTTAACCCTCTACCCCCCCCCCCCTTCTCAAATCCTTGATCCGACCATGATAGGTCGGCGCTGTCCTATCACGAACAGAATGGGTCGATAGGAAGTTGACAACAGCATTTCAATTTCAATTCCTTACCTAATGGTTTTCGCATGTTATCAGCTTTGATTTCATGAATTGACATCCTGTTTGTAAGGTCCAGTGTCAAAGAATCGATTAACTGATGGCTCCATCTTGCTTGAAGCAGTGAACAAGTACCCAATGATCATACGCCGAGACTACCATAAGTAATCATGACACGGATTCCAGACCTAACTCTGTCCTGAAGGGTCTATGTTGACGATCCCTTAGGGAACGCACGGTCACACCGCTTCCTAGAACTTGATACGGCACTTACTTATTCCTCGAGGAAGGCCTGTTGGGAACGTACGCACTCTTCTGGAAGTCCAGCGACATGAGTCTCTGCTGAATGAGCCTGAACTGTATTGAAGATGGTTGATATTGTCTCGTCTGGACTCAGAGAGGGTTCTGTGTGAAAGATAGTCGTATATACATCCAGCCTATCACCCTCTCGCAGCCATGTTGTCCTCTGAAGCCGTCTCCAAGCAACCACGGACCTTGTTCTATTAAGGGCTGATGCCCTTTGTGTGTCCGGCGCGGGGCATGATGGGTACACAATAGGCACGGGTTCTGCTACACTGCTCATATTCTGCCGGACTCCCATTCAACACTTAAGCCGATCAAGCGAAGAAAATTATTTCACTAGTATCATATTTTAGCTCCGAGTTCGAAACCAGCGCATTCCAAACACTAACACACACCTCCCAATGGAACGTACATGCATGCATACATACAAA
>OZ012684.1:89960866-89962764 GCA_963942565.1 Maea johnstoni | reverse complement strand
ATTAGATCAGTTCTGCTTTACTATTTTGGATATTCTTGTAACAACATACAACAGCAATTAGTTAACACGGCTCCCTCAGCTCAGATGTACAAACAAATATCCATTAAGGAAACACCAGCGCATCAGTTGGTGCTTCTGCGTGTAAGAGGAGTAGCATGGAAAGATCATTGCCTTGAGCTATGTGTATACTATGCTTTCTCGTTTCATTCAGTCATAAACTTAGGAACTATCTTGATTTTTGGAATTACTGACAATTTAAAATTGAAAATGTCCACCATATTTTATTGTACAGGAATGTTGTTATAATTTTTAAAAATGGGGTAATATATATATGAGGAGTACTTAAATCCCAGACCATTGGCGACGAATTTCTGACGTTATTGTTTGTCACATATGCAATGCACTGGTAATAAATCGAAAAATTTGATCAAACCAGAAACGCACCAATTTTGTTAAAGTTGACGTCAAAGTTAACACCACTGAATTTACCTATATTTTCAGTCCGTTTGGTCTGATATTCTCTGCTATATATACCTGCTATTATGTATGGGTGTATTGGCGTTAGGCGCGATGTCCAAGTGGTCATTGCTGTCCAGTGGCTTGCTGTCTCTAACCGCAACAAGGTCCCGTCTTCTACTCCCGCCTGAGTCACGTGCGAGAGTTGCCAATGACTTCGTGATGGTCGGTGTTTCAGCTACATCGTTTCAAAACCATAAGCAACTGTTTGACCTCAATATGGTCACGGTAATACTAGTATGTGAAGATAGGTGAAACTCCAAATCTTTTAAAAATGTATGCCCCCCTTTTAGACAGCTTACGGGGTTCATTTTTGACTATGTTTTCTCTCTAGCCTGCTTTAATGTGACTAGTTGGCCTATACAAAGTATATATTGCCTGAAAAGTTTTTTTTTATGAGGAACACATTGAGTATCACAAATCTACCCTCCCAGCAGGTTTTTGAGGGTAAAACTACTAAAAAACAAGCAACAACACCCAAACATGCATAGTGTTTTCAAATCCTTAATAATTAGACCGGGGCCCATCAGATTTCATAAATGTGTAGTCAATGTCAAAACGGAGGTAAAGATATAACAATATGAGTTTTCTCCGTTCAAATTTGATGACCATTTCTATTGATTTATTTTTCGAAAATGAACAAAATGTGTATTTTTCGACTTCTAGATTGCATAACTCCTCCCAGCATAACTTTAGAACAGAGTCAAAATTTCCCTCTGGAATACTCTTAGCTATTTATTTACCAAACCTCATTCAAATCCGTTAATAGTTTTTTTTATTCTCTTTAAAACATGTTTTTTAAATTTTCCTGTTGGTTCATACAGCATCATCATACATTTTACACGGTTAGAATCTTGTACAGATAATGTGTCGTACTGTCTAAAAGCTAGTATACTGGTGTATGTGTGATGGAACAAATTGCCATGAAAGCATTATGTAAATACATGTACAAATATGTGAATATGTCCATTGAATAAACTTTCATAAATCATTTGGATTTTTTTCCCATTTCCTAAAAAATAAATCTATTTTGTTTGCTAGAAGAGACTAATATCCTTCATATTTCATTTGGCAAAAAAAACTTTTTGTTAACAGTTAATACCCAAAATACTTGTTTAAAGCAACCATGCTTGGGTGAAATTTAATGTTAGGAAAGATCCAAAAGCCTTTCCTACTTGTGTTCAAGCCTATGGCAGATTCTGTAGTAGTTGGTCTCTAACTCTGCTCAATGATGGCCTAGACAGTTTCAGTTGGTCTGACTATGAGGATGAGGATGTAAACTTTACATTATTTAAAAATCTCAAAATGGCCCTATATTAACAAATTTACCCCATTAGAGCTACCTTAATGGAAATGAAGAGAACTGCAATACAGATTAGTCC
>OZ012684.1:89890866-89955866 GCA_963942565.1 Maea johnstoni | reverse complement strand
CAATAGCTCGCGATCGTGCTGTAACTACGACCTTTTTTGCTCTTGGGGATACACGGCATGTAATACTGTAAATCACTTAAGTATAGCGGGAACAATAAGATAGCGATAATAGCGCTCTGCCCATATGCGCTATTGTAAAATCCCCGTCTTTCTTAAATTCTTTTTGAACTTGCTGCTGCTGTTCCCGTTCACCGCTATACTTAGATCACGCTATCCAGGGCAGTACCGTAATTGCGCTATTTAATGTTCACGCCATATCTAAGTGACTTACAGTATTGAAGTGCCCCTTTCTGCAAGTGGATAGGGATAGAATGTTTGAGGATACAGAAAATGCCCGAATATAGGTAAAGCCAAATGTGTTATACCACTTGTTAGGCAAATACATATCGGACGTAGGTATAGAAGAAGTACATGAAATGCTATGTATTGCAGGGAATGCGATACTAGCATGTATGAAAGGGTGCTATCCACAAGGACAGGAGTAGGGTTAGAGATAAGCTCCGCTGATATAAATTGCGACTTTAAACTGCGATTAAAAGGTGTATACACAGAAATGGAATGGGCATAAAGTACTCGATAAAAAGTATTAAACGGATTGGCCTGAATGAATGTAGACAGTAAAAACAGCTGTTTACAGCGAATTAAAAAAAAAGTACTAGGTAAATAGGCTGATTATATAACTTAAGTAATTATTTTTTTACTCTAGTATAATATATATTTGTGCGTTATGTAATTAGGACTTGTAGCCCTGTTACGTTAAGTATTGTGTGGGTCAGGCGGCGAATACGCGTTAACAGTTCTGCTGCGTGTATCTTTATGTATTGGATAATATGGTATTAGTACAATTATGTATCCTTGAGATGTAGTCATTACTACTACTACTACTACTACTACTACTACTACTACTACTACTACCCATATATCACGCAACATGCGTGCGTTGGTCTTGTAACACAAGCAATGAAATAAGATAAAATAAGAAACTTCAATTTTTGATGGCAACGACTCTCCCAGGAGCGTACTAGTATTTCTGTTTCCATGTATCTTTCCATGTTTGGTGCCCCATACGTTGAGTGTCTTCTTCCATACACATCGTGAGCGCACAGTCGGACAGAAACACTAATATCTTGATGAAAAAACAATGTAGTGGGAAATATTAGACTGAATTTGTTCTTTTTGAGTTAAATAATCCTTTAAATACCTAGTATGTTCAGGTATTCATAGTAAAGCTGACATGTAGACAGGATAAACTACGTTGAGCACGCCTTTATAAAACGCACTATCTGGATGTTCACTGTCAAGGGAGATACTGGAATATCAAATCCAATATGGATACACTTGTTATTGTAATTAGCGCAAATAAAAGAAAGCAATACAGCGGAATCTGTAGACATAGACACCTCTATAATTTCAATATTTCAAGGTGCCTGTCATTCACATTCACATGAAAACCAGCCTATTACCCCGAGCACCTGCAAATGGGGCACACTTGCTTGTCTCTTATGCGTTAAGCTTCAAAGGTTTCGCTGAAGTATGATACATTCGGGCATCACGCGGCTTAACGCTTGTTTGTAATGAGATCTGGACCGGAAAATTGAATCCGGTTATATGGATGTGTAAAAGCTTTTAAGGCAAGTGGAACTGCCGACAGCCTCCCTGCAGTGAACACGTAGACGTCTGTGAAATGTGGTTGGGACAATTGGATATAATAAAAACGCACTTAGGTCGCTGTGTAGTTGCAAGAGTTCATTTCTCCAGCATATGGATTGATTGATGAGCTATCATTAGACCTACACTTGCCAATATCGTGCGAGATTGTAATGCCTCGGCTATACAGGAATGAGACTGTGAACACTTTAAAAATTAGGGTATGGAAATTCTACCCGAAATGGTCCTGCTCAAATATTCTTTAGTATTGCCCAATGAAGCTCTCGGACGCTCTTCTCGAGTACAATAATTGGTATACACGTAGTTTACACATGGACCTTTCTAGCCTGCTTGCTTGCTTTTTATACTTATTCATGTATGTTCAATTACGCTTTTATCGTTTTGACAACCACTGGCTGTAGGTTTCTCTTGTGCACATACTTCAATGTTGCAAGTTTTTCAACATTTGACATGCATGGTCCGTGCAGAGATAGCCACGATCTATGGATGACTGTTCCACACAACTCTATCGCTTAACTAAGATACCTCGATTTCAGTAAACTGTACATACATTTCGAGTGTGTGTACCACGCATGGCACGGGCTTGAAAATTCGCGCGAAAGATGCATTGTATTGTATGTTTATTGACCATAAAAAGCATTTATTAAAAACAGTACAAATAATGACAAGCATCCAACTTAGGTAAAGAACATAAACTTTGTCACCCTAAAAGGGCAGACTAGAATAATTCGTAACAAGATTAGAAACTTGGTGCATTTAAATTATACAAAAGAGAAGTAGAGACGAAAAAGAGGAGTCTTAAGTCTCCAACCAACAGTGGAGTTGTACCCTCGCAGGGGGAGCCACCCGTTACTTAGAGACAGTAAGTCTAAAAATTGGCCTGTTCAAAAATCACTTACAAAAGTGTTGGTAACAGAAACCTGAAGCTTATGATGAACTAATATCTATATGGAGGATCGGGAGTGCATTAGTGTCCATGCTTGTCCATATGAAATATTCAATGCTTGTTCCACGCATGGGAAGCCTTAAGGAACCCAATGCTCGATCTACCAACGTAGGCACTCCCTCAACCATTTTCCACACGAAGGCCGCATGTTGCACTCATTCCATGCATGGAATAGTTTGTTTCTGTGTGTTGCGACATTAAAACGCTACACAATAAAACAAAAGCAATGGCCACCATGATAAAACACGCTTCTATGGTAAATTTGGGTGGAGTCAGGTAAACGCCACTTTGAAAGGAGCCTGTTATATGCATGCCACGTAAACTGCTAATCTCGAGAATTGTTAAGTGTGGTGCAGAGCAGGCGGCCGTGATGGCCTAACAGTTTATTGCGGTGAGCGCAGGCGCAGTACATACACATGTACTGTCCATTCAGGATGAAGGGTTATGAATTTTTAAAGACTTTGTAACAGATGTTTAATCTACAATTTTATGTTCCGATGCCGCTAAATCTGATTATAGCGCCACTAGCCAAAATGAATGGGTGCGAAATACAGTTTATGTAACCAATTATATCGTAGATTTCTCGGTGCTTGCCTGACGTGTCCGAACTAATTGCGATTCTTGTCCACTCTGACTAATTTTCCTCCGCCAAGAGGTAGGCTTAATTGTGGCAAACTGACCGCGACCCCGACTTAGCCGCGGTCGAACTATTTTCTCATTTTACGGCTTGCTGAAGGTTTCTCCGCCTCGTTGACATAACTCTGTTAGAGATTTCCTTCCACGGCAAATGCCACAGAGACTTGCAAGCATATGTCAGTGTCCTTGGGGTCTCTCCTAGATCAAAGTGGCCAAGGTTATTTCCTGACCGAAGTGGCACTGTGCGCCTGCGCGGTAGAAAGAACGGCGCACAATGTGCACAATGTCTATGCCGTCGATCAATTAATCTATGCTAATGCAATAAGGCTAATAAAATAACAGGATCAGCTTGTAATTTGCATGTCAAATTGGCCGAGTTTGGAAGAGTTATGGTTTCACCATATGGGGTCGTTGTCGCTTGTCAAATCCCAATGAAAGAGCCTTGCTTGCCAAGTTGTACCTCTAAACGGGAATTGTGCTATGTGAGAATCTAAATGAAACCATTAAAGCAAATATCATTCCATTTCACCCATGGACTTCTTGGCCGCACTTTCCACTGTAAATATTAACCGCTATTCATGCTTATTGAATAGTTTGTATTTAAGGAAATTTCCTCCTTACCGTCGGATTCAAGTTGAAAGGCTTGACAACTGGCACATAACATCTTTCCAGAAAGGATTGTTTGCATTGTTTATATATATTTTCTAGGCAGATGTCACCAAATAAATAGTGTTATGGATTTTAATCGAGATAATTAGGGTGATTTTTTCTAGTCGAAAACAGAGCTGGCAAATATTTGAAAGAGAAATGGTAATCAGAACAATACCGATAACTCCTCGTCAAACATATAAAATCATTCTTAATTTCAAAGAATTTGTCGAAAGTATCAGATATGCAGACGAAAGTTTCCAGGGGAACATTTTATATAAATAGATAACGTTTATTCCTTAGTCCTCATTGATCCATATTGACTGGTACGCTAGGATTAGGCCATCACGATATAGAAGATTTGACTTAATATCTTTATGCATCCATGATTCAACGTAAACTGTTCCTCCTGTGGTTTATAGCCTTTGGAAATGACAGTGGCCGCCGTAAAGAGAACGGCCAGCGCCCTTTAATGCTATAAGCGACTTCCTCTGGCTGATTGTTATTCCATCCTGTCTACATCTCAGGCTGCGTAGTTCCCTCTGAATGATGGATGCCCCATAATACAAGCCGTGCAAAGCAGGCAATAAGATGTGGACTATACATAACGCCCGCCGCGTGTCAGCCATGCACTTGTCTCTGGAGCTACGGCGTTTAGAAGGAACATCAGTGTAAATAGTGTGCTTCGCGGAGTCGATGCCAAACAAGTGCTGAGTGCACAGAATTTACTTAGGGCTGTGCATTTCCCCCAGAACCTCGCTGTAAATCTGAAGCATACGAGGAATGACTTAAACGAAAGCAATTTAGTGTACTATTTGATTACTATATCATGATTTAGACAAAAAACGCAGAAATAATATTTGATCAAGATTTTTCCAACATCGTCATCTTCAGAGAATTTCAAAACTGTACGCTTAGCACCTGCATGCAGGTAATTCACAAACAAAGACGTTTTAAGATTGCAAAGCTAAGGTTGCAATATTTTGCTACACACGTGTAGTTTTAGTCATATTAGGCCATTGCATATCCCTTTACATAGGAACTCCAGCACGTCGTCAAAGATGGTGATATTTCATTTCCCAGCCACGTGGCTGCTGCCCTGTACTAACTCAGCATGGTGTAGACTTTTAATTAACGCCAGTATGAAGCGTATGGTTTCTGAACCCTACTACCAAATCAAACCATGTATTTCATAGACTCTCAGCAGGCTGCACCGTATTCACAGTCGATCGAACCACGTAATAATATGGTTAATGTATACGCGCTGACATCTGGAAATTATAGTCGTTCAAATTAGCTTATTTTCCGGCAATTACCGCTGCCATTCTCCATGACAACCATACTTAAAATCACTACATCACTCGATAATTTTTCTCGGTGACCAGGACTTATAAGGGAGATATTAACCAGGCTCCGTGCCTCTGGATAATAATGGGCCATGCTGCACGCCATTTCTGCTTCGCAATGTGCTGCCACACATACATAATGATACATAGATACACACATACATACATATATACATACACGCACATATACATACTTACATACATACATACAGATAGATAGAATGTTCTGATGTATAGATGTACGACACACATCATCTTTAATTCTTAAAACTATTTTGCTGTTCATCAATATTTCAAATATGTGCCATCAAAGTATTTCATTTATACATTTATATCTTGCAACTCGTAAATAATGTGCATACTCAACACACGTTTGTGTACGTGAGTGACTCATATGCCAGTACATACCATAAAGTGTATAATGTTACCCAACCACCCGCTTCGAGTCATACAGAGAGCTTCTGGCGGAGACTTGCGTAATGACTTTGACGAGGTAACGATGTTACTATCACTATCATAGTAGACCGCAGGGATGGCGTCATTTCACAAGACTCCAACTTCTGGGAATGTTCTCCGACATGACAAATGTAATTGATATGACAAATGTAATTTAGCAGTGTATCATCGGATCACATGCCAGGGATCTACAATATATTTTCACCAAGGGCATTAACATATAGCCCATCTCCAAGCCGATGTCATCGACATTCTATAGTGTCAGGACGCAGAATTTTCATTAGTTGGCAGCTACTTGAAAATGGTCGATGGCGTCACTTCGAGCACTCTGCCAATACTACTGGCTAGTCATGATTTAGCTTCGAGTGGCAGAAAAAGAGACTATATAAGTAAAGTCTATTTTCCTTTTAAGTATATTGAACAAGAAATATTATGGGGTTACTTTTATAGTTTTGAATTTAAGAAATATTCTTATTTGTAATAGCCAACACTAACTCCAATATGAAATCCTTCACTATTCCGTATATGCATGTATTCCGTGCGTACAATGCAGTACCACGTGCCTTTCTGCCATCTCTAACAATTCCCATTCCTATGCTTCGTGTATGAAATACGTATCTATAGAAAGGCAGAAAACATAGATATGAAGATACTACGTGCTTCTGATTTAGCCTACTTTCCCCTCTAGAGCACGCTTAAATACTATGTACAGAAAACGCCCTGACAAAAAATTAATTGTGCTTTTCATTAGTTCATGTGCTCTAACATCCCCCATTCTACACGTCTTTGAAATCCTACAAAGGCGTGTGGCGAAATGACGTTACTCGTGCATCACAGTTTATATGATTGCGTCAATATTAAATTCTAGTGGTTTCATGTTAGCTTATCAAACCATGATGGGTTTGCCAATAATGCTGATTATAGGAAAGCTGAATTTCGATTATCGTTAATTTTCATACTCTAATTGGGCTAAATGTATGATTTGCCAGTTTTGAGTGGTGTATGAAAAAGGAGACTATGATGATGATGTTGATGTAATGATACTAATAGTGATAATACTAAAAGTAATAATAATAATAATAATAATAAAAATAATGATAATAATAATAATAATGATAAAAGATACGAAACTATTATTCAGCTTTTAACTTAACTAGGGTGCTTTAAATGTAAGCTATGTAGTTATTGGCCATTTACTCCTTCAATGTGCACAATGATTACCAGTGTGCATGATTTCCTTTTTTCAGTTAATAATACTCTAATTGCCGTGTAATTCATGACAAACAGAACACGATGTGCTGAGCAAATTGACATGGTACTCATACTTCTTGGATATGTTTTTATTCATAAGGCAATTCAGAAGGAAATCCGAAGAGGCATTGTATTAAAGGCAGGCTGTGCTCTAATTCTATAAAGCAAAGCGAGGGAGTTGGAGTAAATTAGCTCACGTACGACTCTGTATTGCTGAAATGTGCCTTAGAGCTTTCTGTCAAAAGCTAGCTATCAAAGTAACAATATGGGCTACCATTGACGTATCTTTTCGTCTGGAGCAAAGAAACTAAGGGGTTTGTTCACCTCTTGAAATATTTATTCATTTGTAAGGTATTCCATATGGAATACCTATTATTCGTTATAAGTCTGATTAACGCGTTCTTTAACGACCTTCGGGCAAATGAATTGCTGTTGAACATGCAAACCCCTGCTTAGTTTCAGTCCATTACTCGATTATACTGATCATAAGCTAAAACCTTTGAAAATATCGATTGCTAAATTGGTATATATACACAACGATTAGAATTGTTCCATCTGACAGTTTTTTCATGATTCATTCGCAAATTTACATAATTGATAGGTGTAACGTATAGATAACAAGACAGACAAAGCAGTTCCTTGAGAAAGGTCTTACTAATTACTAGTATGTTAAATACGTACCTTCAACTTTTTATAGCTTCACCTTTTACAGGTGAACGCTACATCCTACACGTTTGTAATATCATAAAACTGTAACGTATTTGTCGTAGTTATAACGAATACCTATAACCAAATGCAAAGTCTTTCATCATAAATCTTAATTCCCCAGCTAATTTGATAAATGCAAAGGGTGTAATCCGACAACCCTAGAATACATCCTATATGTCGATTATACCAAAGGGTTCATATGATACATAGGTGCAGAGCACGTAGGCATCGAAATGCACGAAATCCGTAACATCAAACTTCTGGATAGTGCAAGACAAATGAAATTATTGATCAAAGTAAAAAGAAAAATGACAACGTTAAACCTTTTCATTTGAAGATCTTTTATGCTACAGTAATCTTTCCGTAATCCAACATGGGTTTATGTGTGACCATACCTTGGGGCTTAACATGTACTATGTTAACCTACTCGGACGACATTTCCAATTACTGCCCTGTCACTCGACTGCCTACATGACCCCACACTCGAGTTAACAATTGTCTCATTGGTAAGAGTTGCGGTATGCCTATGCACGGTAAGGTGAAGTGCATGATATGTCAAAACTTAAGTTTTTAAGTTGTTGTTTATCTCTTATTTGCAGAATATGTGTAAGAGTAATCAGTAATGACATCAATGTTGCCTGCGCCTCCGTTTTCTTGTGCAACAGTAAACCAAATGGTGTATGACCATTACACTCCGGATCGTTATTGCCAGTGTTTTGTCTGTCCGTGATGGGCACGCTGCGGGTTATTTCTGCTGAATCCCTTTTCTCGTATCTAATTCATAACCACTGCAGATTTTGTTTTGCGGCAACAGATATCCATATAAAGATTAAGGAATGGGGCAAAGGTTGAAAAAAGACCATGTGAAAAAAGACCAGTGACGCCATGCTGTACTGAAGTAGCTTAACATTATTTTCCCTGAAATGTCCTCATAGCAAAATCGGATCATAAATGGTTTGTTTGCAAATCTATTAAATAGTTTAAGGTTTTTTGTAGAATATTTCAATAACAACAGTGCATCGCTAAAATCCACTACTCCGCTATTCAACCACTGATATAGTGTATAGATGGGGAATAGCTAAGCCTTTATCTATAAGCTCATATATGTATAATGATTCTGTAAGGTCAGGAAATGTACATTTTATACGCGTCCTACATGCCTCTCGTCTGTAGTTCAAGTGAGGCCTTTGGGACAGGCGGTATGTGGTCAACTATATTTCATACTATGAGATGGAACTGAATACATGAAGGACAGGTAAACACACCTCCCGTGTCACGATTCCAGTCGCTTAGAAACCTATCCTAATATTAATGAGCCTTCGGATTCATTTATGAATATAGGGCCATTTTGAGATCTTTATATACGTTGAACCCTACACATTTTCCCTAATCATTAAACACTGACTCTCTTGGCCCTCCCGTATAGGTATTTACAGAGACCAATAACATTAAGGATCCGTGTATGGGCTTACACACACATGGGAAACGTTTTTCGCTATTTTCTCTATTTCGAATTTTACAAACGTGAACTTTGGACATCAAAGAAATTTGCTAAAAAAATTGGAATATTTATAGCTGTTGTCAGTTTTCCTGTCAACATTTCTCTTTCAAATGTTTTACTAACTATGCTTTTGGCTGAACTATTTTACAAGAATTGTCAGTTTACCTTGGGCTGCTTCGAGCATTGATAGTTTAATAGGCTAAGGTCTTAACTAGGATTTGGCACTTAAGCATGTGGTACATCTTTCTGGCATATTAGCAATTTTACGCTAGCGCCATAGAGGACTGAGAACAGAATCCAACCTGGCAACGAGTGCTTCAGTCTCTCCCTCGCCGCCTGGCACAGCCCTGTCGCCACCCACTAAATATTTTGGCCTAATTATCTATATGCCTACATATGGGTATATGATACATCCTGTTTTGCCATATGTACTGAATTCACCCAGCTATAAAACGCACTTGTCCTGGCAATGAAAAGTTATTCGTATGTCGCGAAAATGGTGAATGAACTGTTATAATGTGTTGGTATATGTAGGGAGGCTGCCATTGCAATGTAATGCATACCATGCACTTTATCTTTCAACCAGTTCCACTTTAAACTGTTTGATAAACGTGCCAGGTAGATAAAATGCCACGATATGTTGGGCATAACTCTGAAACGTAGAATATGTAAATCTTAGTTTGTTGGTTGATAAGGGAACAATTTGTTAGAGCACACTGTACATTATACATTACGTGTACCTTTGTCTTTTTATGAAAGCTGTGCAATGCATCAATGATCGTTCATTTAGAATTGCAAATACAGCTGTGAAGTTATCATAATTTATATTCGCAAATAATGAAAGAAAGCACACTACTGTGACAAGTTTAGCGACTCCATGAATAAAGCATGTTGTATATAGGAAAAGCATCATTGATCACTATCTAATCCATACACTCAATAACAGATGTACTGAATACAATGAATTTATCAAATATAATGAAGACATAAAATGATCAAAAGAATGATGATAGTAAAAGTGGTAATGTTTCTTAACCCATTAGAGATATCCTTTTAACCCATACATGTCCGTGGCAGCCGTAGGCGACATGCCAAAACAATAGGTGATACATTTCTCAGAAAAGCATTGTAAAGAGAACACCTGACACAGAATGAATCAGATCTCAAACTTCATATCGCCATCAAATGCTTAAAGTTATTTGAGAGGTCCAAATTAGACTTTTGACTGAAAAGAAAAGCCCAAGTGCGAGAGGGTTAAGTTTGGATTAACTGGAATAGAGGACTTTGCTGCAGGAACGTCCCCTCTTCTTCCTTTAAGGTATTAAAGACAGGTTGATGCTAAGGCTAATTGAATTAGCTATATAACCATCTGCCCCAGACACAATTAGGTCAGCAACTGACGCCAGCTGCCATTTGCTTCAATTAATGGCCTTTATTGCAATTTTGGGAGGAATAAGAAAGATTGAATTACAACTAACACAGCTCCTAAAAACCGCATAACAAATTAATTATCAATTGCAATTGTCGACGCCACGAGTCTCGACACTATTCATTAGCATACATTTGCTTTGATTACACCATCGATAGGCATTATCTCGAAGCAATGACCGATTTGCCAGATTTCAGACCTTCAAACATTTTTGCAGTATTTTCTATGTGGCACAAATATTTTCCAACTATAGTTACAGCAAAACCATACTACACGTTCTATAGAAAGGCCTCCATTTTCTTGTGTCAATAGTGTTTCATTGAGAAATACTGGAATACCCATACACAGTAAGACAAGATATATATATATATAAATATATATTATTAGTTATCCTCCTTGTAAAAAAGGGATACGGCCTGGTATCTGCGTGAAGCCAGCCGTATCGCACGAGGCCGGAGGCCGAGTGTGATACGACTGGCTAAACGCAGATACCAGGCCGTATCCCTTTTTTACAAGGAGGATAACGAATTTATCATCAGCTCCCCCCCCCCCCCCAAGCCTCCCAACATACGTGTATTGTTGGCAATGGGTAAATTTCACAATGGGACCTAATGGGTAAAATTAACATTATGCAGAGTGGAGACAAAACGTACGTTCATCTATACACAACTTAGTGCTCCAAAGGGATTTGCCAAGTTTGGATGGCAAATTCGAGCGATTGGTCACAAAGAAAATGAAAAAAGCGGTTGCCAGACTCGAGTCCGACAGGCTATAGGGATTAAGTATGGCCCGGAGGGCCGTGTGGCGAATAAAGCTGAGGAGCTGATGTCAACCCGTTCAAGGCGCAAAGCGCCGAGAACGGGTTGACATCAGCGACGAAGCTTTATTCACCACACGGCCCGACGGGACATACTTAATCGCTATTATAGCATGATCAGAAATTGAAGTGAAATGATTTAGTATTCCATATATGTTAGATATAGGGTATTATGACCAGAGCACTTGTCTTGGGATTGCTGATTGTTTGAATGTTGAACAGAGCTTGACCCACTTTGACCACAGGCGCCAAACTTGAAATTCAGAAAGAGGCAGATCTCATGAAAGGTCAAGGTCACCTCAGTTTAAAACTGTTTGATTGCAGATTGGTTCCCATATAAGAAAGACCCTAAATTATTTTTTTACATGTGTCTTGTCTGTACCTATTGTTTCATGGTCTCTATATCTTAATTACCTCATTTTAAAGCCTGTATGACATATATTTGTGACATATACTTGTTGAGGTCAAAGGTCAGAAAACCGGGTGGCCTCACCCGGTTGCATCCGGGTGGGAATCAGCCTTGACCACCAGCATTATAGGTTATATGGAATGGCGGTTGCTATATGAGAATGCTATAATATGTAGCAACGGAGATTTTCGTCAGACCTGACTCCGACCAAACGGAAATTATTTCTCTTATGTATGAACAACATACCAACCTAAATCCATCTTAATTACTTTCTGCCATCTTTATTTCCATGTATACACCATGTTGACAGACTAACATGCGCAAATAGTGTTTTAAACGGCAAAAGAATCGAGTCAGGCGGCGGTGTGAAGAGGAATGTCCGCCATTTTCTTTTTCGTCGTCAAGGGTTCAAATCGAGGCTGTGACCTGTAAACTTGAGGTCAAACCCATAGTTGCCATGGCGAAGTGGGATAAAACACTGAGAGTGAGGATAAAACACTTATCCGGATCCTAGCATTGACATTTAATGAAAAGCAATGAAATACAATCCAGTACCCAACAGCAATTGACCAATCAGCTGCGAGTATCACAGTGGAGCTGATGATAAATATATATATATATATATATATATATATATATATATATACATATATATATATATATATATATTATAATGGACGTCTTTGTGGAATTACCGATGAGCTACTATGCAGGCTCCAGAAAATCCAAAATAATGCCGCCAGAGTGGTAAGTGGCTCTAAAGAATATGATCACATTACGCCAATTTTAGAAGATCTTCACTGGCTGCCCATCAGAAAAAGAATTGCAAGGATGTGCCCTCTATACTCAAGGGAATTGTTATAGTCAAACAAGCCACTACAAAAACTCTAATATCAAACACTAAGAACATATTGCAGATACCAAACACTTATCTGAAGGGTTTGATGGCAGAGCATTTTGTGCCTATATACCACGCCTTTGGAATAAGCTCCCCGCCAACATCAAGGCTGCTGATAGTGTGCAAAAAAGACATAGCTAAAACATTTCCATTTCGAAAGCAGTTTATTTGACCATATGGACCATAAACATCAGTCCACTGACTATTTTTTATATAACGCTTTTGAACAAGGGCTCTATATCAAATATCAATTTGCACACACACACACATATATATATATATATATATATATATATATATATATATATATATATATATATATATACATGTATATATATACATGTATATATATATATATATATATATATATATATATATATATATATATATATATATATATACATATATATATACATGTATATACATGTATATATATATATATATATATATATATATATATATATATATTTATATATATATATATATATATATATATATATATATATATATATATATATACATATATATATATATATATATATATATATATATATATATATATATACATATATATATATATATATATATATATATATATATATATATATATATATATATATGTATATATATATACAGGTGAACTTGGATATGACGGACCACTGTAAGACGGACTTTCGTCTATGACGGACAATATGCTTGGTCCCAGTCCCATGCATAAGTATTTGTCATATGTATATGACGGATTTTGCATATGACGGACCAATTTTCCTGGTCCCATTGAGTCTGTCATATCCAAGTTCAACTGTATATGCAGGCGCATTTTTGTCGCGAAAGACAGTGCTCTCCGAGAAAACCTCTCTCTCCCTGTGCGTGCCGCTGCTCTTACTTCCGGCACACATCTCGCTTAAATTGTTTGCGAACAAGCAGTAACTCTCAGCAGCAACATGCTGGGAAAGGTAACTAAAGCGTGGTTTTCCATTTGCAGAGCTGCTGTGATGTACCGCGTGGGACGATGGCGATGGTTGCTGTTCCGCGTACAGCTGGCCATGCTGGCTGCGGCAGCCACTGGATGGATCCTCAAGCCAGTCCAAGGTAAGCTTTTGATTTATCCCTATAATAATGTGGCCTGACATTGATGGAAATGGGATTCCATTACTCTTATATCTTACTGCCTCACTCTTAATGTCATTGGTACGCCTGGTTAAGGACGAATATGAAGTAAGACTGTGGACAATGGTGAACGTGTGAGACGAAGTCAATATACTAAAGACTGTTAAGAGTTGGTTTGTGTAATAATGATAACAACCTCCCCTTCAGTAGCCAGGGTCAGCGTCCCCAGCCTTGACAAGAGTCAAGAATACTCTAATCGATAATACCCATAAGACCTTCAGACAATCAATACGGGGACGACCAAGAAACCGCAGCGCACGAAGAAAATATCGTTTTAAATTCAACAATGCGATTACTAGCGAGCCGTTGAGACCAGCAGAAATAGCGTAGATTACGCAAATGGACGACCGCGTCGCATTTGGATGTTTTGGGAATACTCAAGAGCATCGAAAACTGAAAATCAATTCCATACAGCCACTTTAGAAATGCTTTCACCCAAATGTTAATGCATATTTGATTATGCTTTTTTCAGACATACGTAGTTATCCAATAATGATGGGCTCGCCGCTCTTTCAGCTATTCTCTCAAGAGCATGTCATATTTCCATCTCTGCTTCATTCCATTAGGCCACTCCAATTTATTTACTTGTCTTACGTGCTCAGGAGGTAGGAAATGAGCCATTTTGGAATAAAAAAAAGTTGAAAAATGCAACTTTTTTATTTTTTAAATTTTTTTTAGAGTCTGCCGACTAGGACTGGTAGCGATATGTTTCTACCAGCCTATTCTCAACTAAATAAAATCAATCAATCAATTAATCCCTGTAACCTGAAGGGTGGGAGGTATACCTCCTCAAGTCTGAGGCTCTACTACAGCAATGATAGCTTCCTGTAGATGATTGTATCACCCTTACAAAGAATATTCTTAAAACTGCCACTTTTTTTTTTTTTTTGGAGTCTGACAGAAAATTTCAAAACCACTTTCGTCCGTGAGACACCAAAGGTGACTTTTATTTTCTTTTTTTTGGGAGTCTGACAGGATTTTTTTTCCAAAAAAAAGCTCGTAAGACAAGTAATTAAATTGGAATGGCCTTATAGAAGTCTTTCTTTCGCTGGAAATGATTCATATCCTTGTCAATTCGTAAACGGGGCATATTGATATAGGAAAGTCAGTGATAATCTTTATATAGTGTAGCACCTGTTGCCTAAATAAAATAATTATTCATGTACATGGGAATGTTTGCAACGTCTTAAATTCTAGATCATTCTTGCAGAAATGATATTCAATAAAGAAACCCTGAAATGCTATAATCGTTTTTAATTTATCCCCTAAAATTATCTTACCATTAAAGTCAGCGAGAACTCGATTAATCTAATATAATTGAAATGGTAATTCTCATTTTAGAGGGAATTTGTTCAGCAAACCGCTAGTTATATTTTGATAGCCTTAATGACTGTTAACAAGGGTAAGGGTAGTATAGGTTTTAACTGTTCGCTAGAAGGTATTTAGCCCAGACCAAGAAATAAAACTTTGATTTTTTTTCAATTTTTTTTACCAGGTACATTATATAAGCTACAAACAATGTGAGCATTCAAGCAGTAGGTTCTCTTGTAAGCTTGATTGTTTTTACACAGATAACTGGCTAAGCAGTATTTTGAGATGGTTGAAACAAACAAAGTATGTGTGACTATGACATGTTAGATTCGGTCAAGTTATGCCAGTGTATGACCTACTTAGTTGGCAAAGCATTATGAGGTGATAACTATTGCCCTCTGCCGGAGGGCATTTGAGAATGTGTTAGCTTGTCAAATGACGCAATTCCTGAATGCTGATTGTATAATCCCCAGGAAACCATTATATGGTTATAACCATTATATATTATAAACCAGTATACGCTTAAGTGTCTTCTATGACCAGCGAATGATTGGAAGAAGTCGGAATTCATATCAATTATCTGAAAACAACATGTTTGAAAACTATACTATTATTTTTCTTGAAATACTTTTTCGTTTTGTGTCTCTGAAACACATACACACACACACACAAGTGTGCTGCTGCCTAGGCCTAGCTTACAAGTCTCACTGGAACCCTATCCAGTGATGGTGCTGCTGCCTAGGCCTAGCTTACAAGTCTCACTGGAACCCTATCCAGTGGTAGTGCTGCTGCCAAGGCCAAGCTTGCAAGTCTCACTGGAACCCTATCCAGTGGTGGTGCTGCTGCCTAGGCCAAGCTTGCAAGTCTCACTGGAACCCTATCCAGTGGTGGTGCTGCTGCCTAGGCAAAGCTTGCAAGTCTCACTGGAACCCTATCCAGTGGTGGTGCTGCTGCCAAGGCCAAGCTTGCAAGTGTCACTGGAACCCTATCCAGTGGTGGTGCTGCTGCCTAGGCCAGGCTTGCAAGTCTCACTGGAGGCCTATCCAGTGGTGGTGCTGCTGCCTGGGCAAAGCTTGCAAGTCTCACTGGAACCCTATCCAGTGGTGGTGCTGCTGCCTAGGCCAAGCTTGCAAGTCTCACTGGAACCCTATCCAGTGGTGGTGCTGCTGCCTAGGCCAAGCTTGCAAGTCTCACTGGAACCCTATCCAGTGGTGGTGCTGCTGCCTAGGCCAAGCTTGCAAGTCTCACTGGAACCCTATCCAGTGGTGGTGGTGCTGCCTAGGCCAAGCTTGCAAGTCTCACTGGAACCCTATCCAGTTGTGATGATGCTGCCTAGGCCAAGCTTGCAAGTCTCACTGGAACCCTATCCAGTGGTGCTGCTGCTGCCTAGGCCAAGCTTGCAAGTGTCACTGGAACCCTATCCAGTGGTGCTGCTGCTGCCTAGGCCAAGCTTCCAAGTCTCACTGGAACCCTATCCAGTGGTGGTGCTGCTGCCTAGGCAAAGCTTGCAAGTCTCACTGGAACCCTATGCAGTTGTGCTGCTGCTGCCTAGGCCAAGCTTGCAAGTCTCACTGGAACCCTATCCAGTTGTGATGCTGCTGCCTAGGCCAAGCTTGCAAGTCTCACTGGAACCCTATCCAGTGGTGCTGCTGCCTGGGCCAAGCTTGCAAGTCTCACTGGAACCCTATCCAGTAATGGTGCTGCTGCCTCTAGAGGCCAAGCTTGCAAGTGTCACTGGAACCCTATCCAGTGGTGCTGCTGCTGCCTAGGCCAAGCTTGCAAGTGTCACTGGAACCCTATCCAGTGGTGCTGCTGCTGCCTAGGCCAAGCTTCCAAGTCTCACTGGAACCCTATCCAGTGGTGGTGCTGCTGCCTAGGCAAAGCTTGCAAGTCTCACTGGAACCCTATCCAGTTGTGCTGCTGCTGCCTAGACCACGCTTGCAAGTCTCACTGGAACCCTATCCAGTAATGGTGCTGCTGCCTCTAGAGGCCAAGCTTGCAAGTCTCACTGGAACCCTATCCAGTTGTGATGCTGCTGCCTAGGCCAAGCTTGCAAGTCTCACTGGAACCCTATCCAGTGGTGGTGCTGCTGCCTAGGCCAAGCTTGCAAGTCTCACACATTAGTAGTTTAAGCAAACTCTGCAAGCCCGGGCTGAATCTACACGCCTTTCCTTTGTTGCCCTTGCAATTCAATCAGCCTTGTATGGCCCAATTTGTACTCAGACAGGAGGCTTCTATGGCAAAGAAGCCGTTAAGTGGACGCAGTTTGCAGGTTCTGATCAAGCGTCAAATCGCCATATCACGAAGTGGACGTCTCTAAGATACCATGGAAATACCCCAAAGCGCTCGCTGCCATAGAATAGTTAATTAAGTTGTCGGTTAGTTGTCACAGCGCCCCGTTTGATAATTGCTGTTGCATTCAAGAGCGAAATTAATAATCATCTTTATCCGTCTACAGTTATGCTGACTTAACCCATTCTGCAAAGGGTACAAGTAGGCACAAAAGGCTAATCATCTGGATTCGTTCATTGCAAGTATGGTGAAGGGAAGTTCTCTTAATTCTTTAATATTGGACATTTCTGAACGGTGCTGATGACGCTCAAAATCACATAATCCCCAAAAATACAATGAGATAAAATGTGTCTGTGGAATGATAGTATATACATAATTGTGTTAAATGATAGTCACTCGCAATATCAATTTTAACAACCGTATAGAAGTGTATACAGTGTAAGAAATGTTAGTTGGTTTTATATTCATAACCACTCTGTCATAGTCTTTAACACTTGTATTTAAAGCGATAAACATAATACACAAAATGGCGGATGGGATAATCGATGATGAGCTCCAGTCCAGACGCCAATCACTTAAAGAGTTCATTGGTAAGATTAGGTTGTGTCGCTAAGATTCATTGACGTCCCGTGAATAGCTGTGCGTCTTATTTCTAATTAATTGATGACTTGACATGGACCGTGTGTAGAATGGAAATTGATACACACATTCTTTTGACGTAACGTTTATAAGGGGACCGAAATGAAAAGGATTTGGAGTTGGAATTTCGTTTCATCGGCACTTTTCCACTGTTTGGCAACTTTCTCACATGCCTTGAGCCGGATTCGAATACGTGCTTACACGACCATCTAATGAAACACAGTCATAATTGACGTTGGGATGTTCTAAAGAATTGTCCACGGCCACCTCTGTATTTTAAAAGAACTGAACAGTTATTTTACCTATTTAGAATACTGTAAGCAGATTTGAGCACTCCTGGCCGCGCCAACGGCGATGCTTGTCAAGGCTATCCACAGGACTGTTTTACCACAGATAATGACATTTCTTCGCGGCGAGACTAAAGTGTAATGCCATGCGTGCTGCCCACAAAGTAATGCATTTAGAAAGCCTTTTTGGTGGAAATGGGACATTTATTTGAAGGGTTAGGGTTGAAAGTACATACGTACATAATATCTAGTAACACACTTTTTAGATTGAGGGGTGAGGGGGCTTGTTCCTCGAAGCAACGAGGATATTTTGATTAAGCGAAGGTGTCTGAGCTGAGCCTCCAAGCTTGGCCGTCACGCATTTATCTTGCAAATAAGTGATAAATCTAAAGGCAACCTGTGAGCGGAAACCCCCAAAGCTTAGATAAGCCATATTTCATGATGCTTGTAACCGAGACAAAGTGATTTTATGGTTGTATTTATCAAGCAATTCTTTTATTATCTTTTATTTAATTACAGGGACATATTCATCACTTGCCGTGTCTGTTAAAATGGTAGTTTACTTTTATATTATTCTCCAATCCGCACCGAGTGTGATACACACTGTTAGCATGGCCGGGTGCGTCAATAGAATAGCCAGATGTATTTGATATCATAATCTGTAGTGTCACAGTTATAATAGCATTTCAGTATGATTAGGGACATGATAAGGAGTCATCATAAAATACCAGCTGCCAGTATGTATCAAAGTGTTGCATTCATTTATTCTGCATAGATGCAATGGATATTCCTTAATTACACGTACATTACACATCACCTATATAGCGGAGTTCGGTTATGAACGCTGCAACATATAGTCAGCAAAGAGTGTCACTAAACCTCCGCACCTTATATGTCTATCTATATTTGTATATATATATATATATGCATATAGATACATACATATCAGAAACACACACACACACACATATATCTATCTATCTATCTATCTATACATATATATCTAATTATCTATCTATCTATCTATCTATCTATCTATCTATCTATCTATCTATCTATATATATATATATATATATATATATATATATATATATATATATATATATATATATATATATATAGATAGATAGATAGATAGATCTTCTTGTATATACCTCTGACATAGCGCCCTATACAATTTAGATAAACATATTGTCTGTAATTTACATGAATTTTATTTTCACATTATAAGATATCTTATAGACGGCATTTCACATGTGCCTGCTGGGAATATTCTAGATATCTCAATATGGCAACTGTTTTCTTTTTGATAATATACTCTCGTGCATCGGGACTACTCTGTGCATAAAAAGGAAGGCAGATCTGTCCATATAAAAGCCAACGCTTCCCCATGGACCTTACGATTGAGGACTTTACGGCTCTACGAATCGTATACGTTGCGTAATTTATCTGGGGAGATGATGCTTTTTTATCATACGCCCATCCGAAACTTTCCGATACATCTTGTCTGCTGATTTCGCAAGAACTTGCCACTTAGTCATATCTTGTCTGTCTCTCTTCCAGAGCTGCATTCTGAATCAAATGATAACTTCCATTTATCATCGCTAGTCTTTGATGCTATCTTTATCAATCATTTACATTAAGTATTATTACATGCCTATAATGAAAATGCAGACTTAATTGGCCTATTGGTAAAATTAAGACAAATTGCTTGCTTACACTCATATCCGTATGCATGATGCAAAAATATCCAATCCCAGAATGCAGTGTGTTGCATCCTGCTTTATAATACATACATACATACACACACACACATATATATATATATATATACATATATATATATATATGAATATATATATATATATATATATATATATATATATATATATATATATATATATATATATATATATATATATATATATATATATATATATATATATATATATATGTGTGTGTATACAGTATTCAATGCAGAAACGAGTGTTGAACTGTAGTACTATGAGGCTTCTTCATAAAGCAGTTTGTGTCTAACGACACTATTTTCAACAAGGTTCAAACTTGGGCGAATCCGTAAGAACGGTTCCCGCGTTGCTTATATGTTGTGAACTCAGAGCACGAACATTTTGAGATGAAAATGGCTTCCATTTTTCGAAGAAAAAACAACA
Source organism: Maea johnstoni (assembly GCA_963942565.1). NCBI lineage: Eukaryota > Metazoa > Annelida > Polychaeta > Spionida > Magelonidae > Maea > Maea johnstoni. The sequence continues at coordinate 89,935,282 of OZ012684.1, read as the reverse complement.
TCACATGTTTAAATGTCGAGGCGAAAAGATCTTCCTGCGCAAAATTTCTTAGACCACTCGGGCTACGCGGTCTGAACGGCGATTCTGGCAATACAGAACATGTCAAGGACCTTAGTTGACAGGATTAGTAGGTAAGTAATTGCCACAGGCAATACTGCTACTCATAATACGAACAACTACTCAGCCCATCATAATGATAGTGTAAGACATTGTAATACATCTTTAAAGACGGAAAAACATCATATTCACAGCATATTTATATGCAATAAATAACAATGGATCCTGATCTACTATGGTTCTTGGTTCAGTTACTTCCCATTGCATAGCGGTGCCTTTGACTCTTATAGCACCGTGTTCGATTGATTCCGTCGTAAAAATAACAATTTTCCACTTGGGTGTCTCGCGGTATCTTTGAAGGACGTACTTGCTTTATAGAAAATCATCAGCCAATTCATCATATTTACATTTGGGGGAAAACGGAAATTAGAGTTGATTGAAAGTAACACGATGCCATTCCCCATTTTTACTTCTTCACTACTGAAAAACCTTTTTTTTTCATGTACTGCCCGTATAGTTCGTATCTTTACCGAAACATGTCAGGCCTAGAGTATCGTCCAGATCAATGTCTTGTATATGATCGCACGACTCATCAAATGAATTCATATACGCTATATATTAAATGGCATTTGAATAACATAAAGTGTTTGTGTGATGGCAGATTTCAAAAAAATATTTTTTTATGTGGCAACACTGAAATTCATGGATATTCAACGTGTTCCTCAAGATACCGCAATCAGCTTAAATATTGGCTAGCTTCCTACCATCGCGTTATCTGCCATCATGATTAGCCTGGGGTTCCACATCGAGCTGGCTGGAATTCGACGAGTTTGCTAAAAGTCGAATGCGACACGCAAAAATGTCGTTGGGTAAGGCATTTATAGGCGTGTCGAATGCGATGTGGAATCGCTAAACGCCGCATTCGACGTGCTAGAAGTCGAAAGGTCGAAAACGGTTGTGCGAACGCACGAAAGACTTGTCGAATGCGAGTTTATGCAAATTTCCTGGTTGATTGACAGGTTAGGTCGAATGCGACTTTCCAAAAGTCACATTCGACATTTAAATTCGCATTCAACATTTCAAAAGTCGCATTCGAAGACTAAAAAGTCGAATGCGACTTTTATAAATTCGAATGCGACTTGCAGATTGTTGTCACATTCGACCTTTTAAAAGTTAAATGCGACATTGGATTAGTCGGATGCGACAATAAAATGTTGAATGCGACATAACTGAAGTCGAACTCGACATCTATTAATCGCATTCGACCTTTCAAATGTCGAATATGCGTTTAAAATGTCGAATTCTACTTCATTTTGTCAAATTCGACATTTTAAATGCGCATTCAACATTTTGATCATGGGAAAATAACCACCATAACATTGTCGAAGCAACTTATCGAATGCGTAAGTTTATTTTACGCATTCAACTTCAAAAAAGTCGAATGCGACTTTAAAAAAGTCGCATTCGACTTCCCAGATGTCGCTTTCGACTTTATGCAAATGAAGTACTGGGAGTTAACTCATTAGCATATTGCCAAAGTCGAATCCGCTCGAATGCGACAAAAAAAAAATGATGTTGGGGCCTCTCAAATGGTTTGAGAGGCCCCTTTTTGCGCATTCGACTTTTCATTTTTCGCGCCAAAAAAAGTTCGAATTTGAATTGCCGAACTTTTGTCGAAAGGTCGATTGCAACTTTTCCTTAACGTCGAATTTGACTTGAAAAACTCATTACCATATCATTTCCATAAAGTCACATTTGCACGGGCTCGATGTGGAACCCCAGCCTTATAGTCACAATCGCCTAACAATTGGTTTGATCACATTGTAGTAATAATGTGGGTCATATGAAATACTGAATATTCTTAACCCATTAACACTCAGAGCAGCCAAAAGAGGCCTGACGATTTTGGAAATATTTCACTTACTAACACATTTTCTTGAAAACATTTGAAGGAGAAATGTTGATCACAAGTCAAACAAGAAATCTCCTTCATATTTTGTGAATTTTTGCTTTATTCAAAAGATATTTTCAAAAGTATGGGAGTAGCAAACGACACCTTTTAGAGAAACTCAAAGTGTGAATGGGTTAAGCAATTAACTGAAATGCTGCAGTAGATATATCATATTAGAAAGGACGCTTCCCTAGCTCCTCGGAAAAAATTGAAAGTCAGCCGTAGGCATTGTTATATTTATCACAGCCTTAAATATAAAGACACTGTTGAAGAACTCGAAAGAAACCCCAGTATTCATTGTTCTGTAATGTTACCTGATTAGAATCCAAAATAAAATGTCTTTTTCAGCGTACGATATCTGCCTTGGTTATCCACTTATCTATTGAATCGCGGCAAGGGGCGTAACACGACCAAATTTGAAATTCAAGGTAAACTTTAAAGACAAACATATAACGAAAGATCTAATGTTGATCTTGCTGGGGTTGTATCTTTGCCTCTCATGCAATCATTTATTTAGCTTGGACGTTTTACTCTTTCCGCCCGAATTAAATATACATGGAAATGGAAGAATCGTTAGCCTGTCGTGTCCCCAATTTCGTGCCAATAGAAGCTTAGGACAAGCTTTTACTGTACCTTGATTTACCTTGTTAGGGAAGACGACTCCGTTGATTGTTTCAGCGTTTTCCTTATTACGCCATGTTAGCAATTTCCCCATTTGCCTTTCCCTTGACCTGTGTCTTTGCTTAAGCTTCATCACAAACACGCAATCAGAAAGTGGGCGGATTCATTTCACAGTATTTGCTCAGGGATGTTATATTTACTTCCTTATGAATTGCTTATGGAATGCAGCAGCTTGCGGTGCACGTGTCCAATATGCTGTATAGGAGAGCGAGAGATAACGTCCTGGAACATAAAGCGGACAACAGCACCATCTTGACTTTTGACAAATGGTGCTCGGCCCCAACATAAATTTTATCGTCGCCATGGGACTGAGTTAGGGAGATTAGGTCCAGTACATCCTGAGGCAATCACATCAATAATTTGCATAGAGGAAAAGTCCTCTAAACCTCGGCGGCCGCTACCATGCTGCCTGAATCCCGATCTTTGCCTTTTTATCAGCCAAGTTCCAAAGCCTCTATTGCAATATACACTTGTAGACACTCTTAGACAGGTTTCGAAGAGCTTCACTTTTATATTTCATCGTGTTTTGGCTTGTACTTTTTCATCTGACAGTGCATATAAGATTCATTCATTTTTAGGATCTAGATTAGTGCCGTCTTTATGTCTTATACACGAAAAGTGGTTCTTCAACAATAGCAATAAAATGTTTGGTACGCTATTGACCTCAAGAAATTAAGACAAGAATCACTCAATGAATCACTAAACAATGTTTTCCAGATATTTCTGTGCCAAATACTACCCTAACATGTCTCTACTATGTGCCCTTTATCTAGGTTATAGAAATGTTTAGTGCAAACCACAGCATATATATTAATACTGGGGACAGCAGAGAGCGATGACCCAGGGGACTTTTGAATTACTAAGAATGTTGCATTTGTGATCGAAGGCCGTTTCAATGCATTGGATTGGCGCCTGTATTAGCTATATACTAGGAGGTTGAGTAGAGTCAAAGTACCTTTTACTGTTGGTATGAGAGCACTGTACCAGAATTCATTTTTTTGCAGCAGGAAAGAACAGTTAGGGGTAAACGAGCCGCACGGCTTAAACGTGCGTAAATAAACCTCATTACACAGGACAGCTTTATTAACGGTCTTTTGACACAGGTCAAATTGGGTGTAAACGCCACCAGACTGTCACTATGGCATGGCAATTAGGGGAATGACCTTGTCGGGATCCCTGCTATAGAATACATAACACTAGAGGACAGCAGTCAGGGTCTCGCGATTGTTGGACAGCTTAGGTAACCTTACATGTTGAAGAAAACTGAGGGGTAAAATTGACCAGAATACATAAAAGGATTGCAAGTATTTGCTACACGAAGTTGGCATGATATGTTCAGGTGGCTTATGGGGTTTATGTATGAATGTAAGGTATATTGTAAAGCCTACATATTGTTATCCTCATAGTGACTGTCTAGTCCACCACTGTGTAGAGTAAGACTCCAACTATCACAAAGCTCCCAATGGGCTTGCACGCATGCAGGAAAGGTCTTTGGCAGCTATTTTCTCCTTATCGAAATTCACTAAAACACTGTCGCTTCAAACATGCATTTTTGGGTATCAAACGATAACGGCCTTATTCAAAATTAGAGAATTACGGGGGGGGGGGGGGGGGGGGGATACTATCAAAGTTTTTTGTTCTAAATTTTCAGCTAAAATCTCCACCCAAAAAGAGATGGTTATACAATTTAAGCGAAGCAAAAATTAGAAAATAAACGATGATGCCCTGCTAATCTTTTCTCCACGTATGTGAAATTATGGACAAGAAATCCGTTTGAAATTACTATGCAAACTTTTTTCAGTTGTATGCCCTTGAAATTAAATCTTAAATCATATCCCTGCTAGGAGGGTATTTTTATGATGCTTAAGGCATTTTCAATCGAAAGACCCTTCTGGCTATATACACTATAAAAGCTCACTCAGGTGTTATAACACCCTGATAGACATTACATGATGTGGAGGAACATTGTAATCTGGTATGTCAATATGAATACATGATATATATATATATATATATATATATATATATATATATATATATATATATATATATATATATATATATATATATATATATATATATATATATATATATATATATATATATATATATATATATATATATATATATATATATATATATATATATATATATATATACAGGGCGTCCCCCCAAAAATGTAATCCTCTACTTTAACCATTATTTCTTCAAAATAGCTGAAGTAACATAAAAAAAGACTTCATGGTTGAAGAGAATGATATCTTAGAGATATCCTGTTACAATTTTCTAGCAAATCCGATCATCCATGACAAAGCTGTGAGGCAAAGTTGGACCCCTCTATCATTTCACTCCAACACATGGTAAATTTCCAATGTAGGCCAGCATAGTGAGTAGGCAAGTGAAGCTGCTATGTTTAGCATGCAGCTCTGGCCGGACACTCAAAACCAGTCTTCACCATAGGTTTTACATTGCGTTGGAGTTACATAATATAGGTGTCAAACTTTGCCTCACAACTTTGACATGGGTGATCTGATTTGGTTGAAACTATAAGTTTATCTCTAAGATCACATATATATAAATTTAACAGTATCCTTATCATATACTGCAAAATGGGCTTTTTTGACATGAAGTATAGAGATTACATGATATGGCAATCATAACTGTGATCCAAAAGCCAGATGCAATGCAAAATAGCATGAATTTCTTTAACGATATACATGGCTTATGAGGTGAGATCCATAATTACTCAAAATACCACACTTTTGAGGTCTGTTACTGGATAATGGCAGCCAACTGTGGTACAAAATAAGGTAACGATAACGGAAATTCATTTGCAATAGTAATCTTAAATCAATGCAGAAAAACATCTCATTGACCTGATTAATCAATCATTATTGGGCATATATGTTACCCAAAAATAAAATGCAGAAAGCCTGGCGATCTTATATATATATATATATATATATATATATATATATATATATATATATATATATATATATATATATATATATATATATATATATATATATACTGTAGAACACACAATTTACGCGTGTGTTTATATATAGCGTACATAGCGTGTGGTTCTGCTTCGCTATATATAAAAACGCTGTACTTTTTTCTTACTGTACTGGCGCTGTAAGCGGCAGCTACCGACGCTAACATAAAGATACGCTATGATGCGAAAACTCCCCAATACGCTATATTTGGGGCACGCGCGTCATATGTGTATTCTACAGTATATATACTAGTATATATATATATATATTTATATATATATATATATATATATATATATATATATATATATATATATATATATATATGCAGAACAGGAAAAACAGATGAATATGCTGATCTCTGACTCAACGCAACACAGGCAAACATACTCATTTGCTTTTGCATGAAAACTACGAAAGGAAATAGGGCGCAAGACTAAGTTTTAACATAATAAATCTCAAAAACATGTAGTTTTCAAATTGACAAAAGTACTATTAACACAGTATAACAGCCAAATAAAGCATATGAAATTTTCCAAGGAAATGGAAGTGAAGAAATGATTAGTAACAAGAAAACACTTTACCTCCCTGAAACCTCTAAGGAGAAATACTGAAGAACTGAACCCTAAAGGACGTTTCTCACATCTACGATCTTATTGAACGATTGTAGAACGATTGGAGTGAATTACCAAAATGTGTGGTTGTTAATTCGCCATTCATTCGCTGTCATTTGTAATTTTACCATTCGAGTCGTTATGGGGCCGCGCAATGACAAATGACGCAGCGAGCTACTAGCTAGTTGTTGTGATTTTTTTAAGCATGCTCAAAATAATCGCTGTAGAAAAATTAGGTCAGTGATTCGCTCAATGATCGCTATGAAATCGCAATGAATTCTTATTGATCGCTACAACATCGCAATGGATTCATTAAAGTCTTCTGTACGTCGTTATGGAATCATTAGCGTCTTAAACAAATTGAGTTTGGGAACGACATTAACGATACGATAACGATACAATTACGAATGATTAGCGACTAAATAGAGATGATGTCGCAGCTCCATCGTCCCTGTCACTGTGTTTAGGTGTTGTCATTGATTTTCACTAGTGATGAACGTTATCACCTCCTAACCATGGCAGTGAAACTTGCAACATCATCTAAATTTCTCATCAACATCGCTGCCACATCGCATTTCAGTCCTTCGCAGTGCATTTATTCGTTTTTACATAGGGAAATCGCTATTTACACTAGTTGGGTTGAATGTTTACACACTTTTGCGATGCAATAGCGATCTACAAATTTATTGCAGATCACTACGGTCACAATATAAGATTGCAGATGTAGGAAACGTCCTTCATACTGTAGGGCTGCTGAACTGAGTTCGGCCAACAAATCAGCACCATTTGTGATATACTGTGAGGAGGTCATGTGACTCCTAAATGAATCTCCACTAATGGTGAAATGACTAAAAATAGACACCAAACTGACCGAGTGATATCACATATACCGGTAGATGGCAACACCTTTTACTGGTCATACCAGTAACTATTCAATCATCAGTTTAAATGACAATACAATATAAAATAGAAAATGAAATTATTCTTTCATTACAATATATATATATATATATATATATATATATATATATATATATATATATATATATATATCCGAGCAAAATAACTACTTGGAATTCGAGAGGCCTTAACGCTGCCATTCCGTACCTTAGATCTCTTATAGAACGGTGCGATATTCTGTGTCTAGCAGAACACTGGTTGTTTGACAATAACATTAATAGATTAGATGACATATCCGTTGATTTAAACTATGTAGCTCGTGCCAGTAACAGGTCAAACGCTGAGGCATACGGTAGTGTACGCGGGCAGGGAGGGGTTGCTATTTTGTGGAAAAAGTCCCTCTCCGGTGTCACCCCTATAAATGGGATCCTGCATGATAGAATATGTGGAGTGCGGGTACAAAACAGTAACGGCCATGTTGTAAATATACTTTCAGTGTATTTGCCTGCCAGAGGCTGTGAGGGTAACCTCGAAGAATGCCTTGACGAGTTGGGAAGTATTATAGATACAATGGAGGACGGGTCAATATCTATGGTATGTGGAGACTTTAATGGTAACATTGGCTATGCTGGGGGACCTAGAGGTGATAGAGAACCCGACGATAGGGGAAGGACAGTATATAACTTTGCAGATACATATGACCTAATCGCAACAAACCTACAAGAGGGTAGCCTAGGTCCAGTTAATACTTTCCAAGGACCTTCGGGTGAATCGTGTTTGGATTATATAATGGTCCCATCAATCCTAAAAGAACATGTTCATAGATGTACTACGCTCGACAGGGAACCTCTAAATACATCGGACCATCTCCCCGTTTCTATCACCATAGGTCTAGGAGAGTTGGATAGATGTTATACCGAAATTAAAACCCAAGGAAAGTTAAGATGGGACAAAATCAGTGCTTATGATCTCTTGACCGGTTATACCATGCCAACTAGCGATAAACTAACTATGTTGAGCGAATTACTTGATAACTACTCAGCTAGTCAGAGTCTGGTTGATGGGGCTTTCGAAACTATATGTAATATCTTACATCAAGGGGAACATTGCATCCCGCGCAGTAATTTCAAACGCAATCTCAAACCGTATTGGTGCCCAGACTTAGACATACTTAAGAAAAAGAAAATAGAATGCTATCACAGGTGGGTAGAAGCTGGTAAGCCTAGGGGACAGGCTAGTACCGAATGGTTGGATCACATAACAGCAGAGAAGACTTTCCGAAAGAAACTCAAATCTTTAAGCAAATCTTACGAGAAAGAAAAGATTCTGAAAGCTTCTCTAAGCGCTAGGAACGACAAAACTACTTTTTGGAAGTTAGTTAAACGTAACAAACCAAACGCCGGTGCAAAAGTACTTGCTGTGAAAAATATCGAAGGAAAGGTAGTCTATGATGTTAAAAATGTTCTTGATACCTGGAGGAAACATTTTGCTAGACTATGTACGCCTACTGACCATCCTTCCTATGATCAGATACATTTCGAGCACGTAGAAGAGAAAGTTAAATTTTGGGCTGAGCAAAATGACGCAGATGATTTTTTGAAAGAACCCTTCTGCGAAAATGAGCTGGCTAATAATATAAGACAACTCAATTCGGGTAAAGCCCCAGGGCACGATTTTATTACGACTGAACATGTTAGGGCAGCAGGGTTTGGTATGGTGTCATGCCTGACAAAGCTCTTTAACATCATTGTAGATATCGAATATATCCCGGAAAACTTTCGGCGAGGAATACAGATACCTCTGTACAAGGGAAAAAACACATCTAGTGTTGATCCCAATAACTACAGAGGTATCACCCTCCTAAGTAGCTTTAATAAGCTTTTCGAAATTTGTATTTGGAACCGTATAAAAACATGGTGGTACGATGCTCAGGTAATCTCACCACTTCAGGGTGCTGCCAGACCCGGAGTATCTTGCCTCCATACAGCCCTTCTACTACAGGAGGCTGTTGCGTCTAATCTTAAAAAGCACAAGAAGATATTCGTATCTTATTATGATGTGTCAAAAGCATATGACAGTGTCTGGGTTAGGGGTCTTTTCTACCAGCTAAGACAACTAGGTTTATGTGGTAAAGTGTGGCGTTTATTGTACCTTACTTATGAAGATTTCAAATGCCGTGTGCGTATCCAGGATAGGATGTCGGAATGGTACAGCATGACATGCGGGATTCATCAGGGAGGGTACCTCTCCCTGGTGAAATACGTAGCGTTCATCAACTCATTGATTGTAGAATTGAGAGCATCTAACCTCTGCTGTACCATTTCAGACCTAAAAGTTACCCCTCCTGGATACGCAGACGATTTAGCCACTGCCTGTATTTCGAAAGATAGAATGGACAGGGTTATGAGTATAGTTCATAGACATGGTACAAAATGGCGTTACCAGTTTAATGCCGCAAAAAGTGCGGTCCTTGTGTATGGCGAAAAACCCCAAACTAACAAAAAGAATGCAAAATTTAGAAACTTCCGGTTGGGGGGCAGTCAAGTAAAAGAAAGAGTGTCCTACGATCATGTCGGGATTAAGGCGTCCATTTTCCCAAACTCTGTAGAGAGGTCTGTAGATAAAGTGAGTAAAGGGAGAAAAGCCCTAAATGCTATGTCCAGTCTAGGCATAAAAAGAAACGGGATAAGTGTGGAAGCTTGCAATATTGTTTTTTGGAGCATGATCGTTCCCATGGTTACATACGGGGCCGAACTATGGATACTTACCGATAAGGATATTGATCTGCTGGATAAATTCCAACGCTACGCAGGCCGCAAAATTCAGAGATTCAGGAGAAGAACCCCGAACGGGACTAGCATAGCTACTCTAGGCTGGATGCGTTTAGAAAATTTTGTCTATGGGAAAAAACTGCTCTTTATTCGGACAATAGCAGTCCTCCCTGCAGAAAATATATATAAACAACTCCTCATTGAGCGCTATGGAAGATTCTGTGAAGACATGGTATGTAACCAGAGGAATGATCATAAAAGCCCGATCTATGATATCCTGAGGGTAGCAGTAATTTTTGGACTGTTTGACAAAATACAAGATATGTTAATCAAAGGCCACATATTTAGCAAACACGAGTGGAGTAAATTAGTGTGGGACAGTGTGTGGAGAGTGGAACATGAAGATTGGCGGTACTGTGTAAATTACTATCAAGAGACACATCTCCTCAATGATATTTTCGGCAACCCTAGCTACTGCTGCTGGTGGTCACTTTCAGACATTTTTAATGAAAACATGCAGATAAGTGAAACGATGACAAAACTTGTGTGTAGATGTAGTGACCTTAAGTCAGACAAATACGAGTACAATAATAAATCCGTTATGGAAAGAGCATGTACAAGGTGTGACCAAATGTCAGAAGAGAATGTATTCCATTTAATCATGCAGTGTATATCAAATCTAGAAATGCGTAAATGTATGCTAGATGAGGTCAAGGACAACTTATATGCCATATATTCAGCACTTGAAAACAAACCACACGAGCTATTCAAGGTCTTATTAGGAAAGACGTTAGAAGGCTTTAATTTCGAGGAGATGTGTAGGCTATGGATGATAGCAGGAAAGTGGATACAGAGGATGTATATTGCAACTCTTAAGGAGAGGCATGGTATCGGTTAGATACATTAGCAAAAACAAACCTGGCATTCCCCACTCAGACTTTTCGCATGTTTAAAGGACTTCCCTTTGGGTAAGACTTAACTCACACTTTAGTGTGAGGTGTCCCCAAAAATGCACATTTCTGTATCCTCTTTCTTTTGATTGTACAGCCACTGGAGCACAGCGGCTTATGAGCATGCACTTGCTACGTGTTATGTATCTAAGTACTTACTATGTTATAATTTCTGGGTACAAAACCCTAATTTTTGTGTGTCAACACATTCAATCGCGTAATCAAGGACACACTTTTCTCTCTCTCTTTTGTATCTTTTATTTTATTATATGTTATACTATTTGTAAAGTGATTTACAGTCAAATAAATATTATTATTATTCAATCATCAGTTTAAATGACAATACAATATAAAATAGAAAATGAAATTATTCTTTCATTACAATATATATATATATATATATATATATATATATATATATATATATATATATATATATATATATATATATGTATATATATATATATATATATATGTATATATATATGTATATATATATATATATATATATATATATATATATATGTATATATATATATATATATATATATATATATATATATATATATATATATATATATATATATATATATATATACATATGTAACATACTGTCTGAACAAATCGCTTAATGCTAACCTCTGTTACGTGGGTCACGTGTTACTTGCGTACCTATAAACTCGTCATGACAAGCTATCAATCAAAGTTATAATTCTATATCTTTTTGTTTTGTATAGTCTATCCCGTTTTATTTGTAACCTTATGCATGTTTTCCTTGATTCATATTTTTCTTGTACCATATAATTTTGTGTCAATGGGATACGATGAATACATTTACATACATACGTAGGATGCAAAGGTGATATAACAGGTGCCCAGACAGGTTTATGGTAATTTAGGTATAACAGTACTAAATACACTACATTATGGGATAGGGAAAGGGCTTACGCTTAGCTAAGTATAACACAATACACACTGTAAATGATAATGTGGACGCTGATTTGCAGATATGAAGCGATAAAATCTGGTTTATGAATTGCAACATTGATTTTACGGGATCGTTGTATTGCTTCCCTAAGCCGTTAAATGCATTTTACCCGAGGAGGTTATACGGGTGACATCTTTATGCCAGTAGTTTCCGCCTGATTTGATTATTACCCTTCTTACAGAGTTATTGCATCCCGCCAACGTCTTCAGCGTCAAAAAGAAAAAAAAGAAAGTACTTCCAAGTTGAACATGCTGCCAATGAGGAGTCAATGAGTTATGAGGTGGTTCATTTCCACCTCATCCATCTTGTGGGACATCTGGGGCTGGCGGGAATCTGACGGTGCTTGTCATTCCTAATCCCACCTGACCGTCTGAAGAGCACTCGATAAATGCCTGCTAACACCATTGAGTGCCCGGACTATTGCGGCCTTGACCGAGCCTCTTACACGAACAAAAATGCAAACTGGCTGGGAGACATTGGCGTAGATCCACTGAGAACAATACATCATGGCAACAGTGCGACTGACGAAAAAGGAGGGATAATAACACTAGAGTCAAGCTCAACAGGGGCCGATTTTGGACTAACCTCCTAGCTTTGCTAACCGGTTCCCTTGGTTGTGGTTTCGCTGGGATAGTGATAATAATAGAAGTGATAATAATCAGCCTCGAGAGAAGGAAGAATTTCCTACTAATAACTCAGCGGCAGCCCTTAACGGAAGTGCAAGAAAATCCCATTGAGCGCAATGTGAATGGGGAGGCAGAGTACTGAGTCCCGGGTACTGAGTGCACAGGCTATACTGTGGCCGAGAGGGACACCGCCATTGTCACTCGCGACATTCAGTTAGTTGAGACAGGAAGCGTTCCTTCTTATCATTATAGCCTACTGGGCGGGCAGTGGCCATAGGAACACTTCATTTATCATTGACGGTCAATATCTTTCTCCCTTTGCGCAGATCAGCATCAAGGCCTAAGGCTCTTACTCTCATGACGTGGAGAATGGCAAAGATGTCACGTGATTATAATTCACCAAGGAACCTTTATTATTCCATTGATGTGCTGGCTTCTGACCAAAACCCTAATTGAAGTCAGGGCAATTATTATAATACGTCTACCAAATTTTCCCCTGTCGTAACTAGCCTACATTTCCATATGGAATACACCCCGGGGCAAGTTTGTGGCATAGGTTTGCTCTTTATTGAGTACCTATTAAGTCCCTTTACTCAAGTCTCCTATCCAATGGACCTGTCATAACTGTAGTCATAGGGGTAGTGGTGCGCTTGTTACTGGAACAGCCGCTACTCAAATAGGTATATCCAAACACACATTAACCATGGAACCGCATTGTAACAATGGGCAAGAAGCATAAGTTTAGAGGAACAATGTAATTTTAGCATTTCTTGGATACAAAGACCCCGCACTCTGGATTTTAGTACTTCCTATTCCCTGATAGCTTAACGTCATTTAAATGAAATCTAAGAATGCGTTCAGTCATTCAAACCGTTTTTGTAGAAAGATGACAAATAATTTGTTTATTTTAAATAGTGCCATAATTCCTTCAGATGAAACCTGACAGTTTGTGCGCATTTAATATAGATAGTAGCACAGTTAGCTATCCCTTCTAATCGCCGGCCTCATGGCTGCTTAAACCCGGAGGGTGTTACCTAATTAATGTTCTTGGGGAAGAATGCTAAGCCAACAATTGTTGGTGTGAGACTGGTGGGAGGTAGCCTCATGTGGTATAAATCACATATACCCGCTGGAGGTTGTGGTATATTCTTCGAATAGTGCAGTATATCATATAACGGCTCTTTGAAGTCTATGTATTATATAGTCTTTACCTACAAGTAATACGTCAATATATTTTATACTTGAAGAAATACGTTGGAACGCCAATGTATCAATCCGCTGAAATCCAAGCATGCTTTCTCACACGGTCGTGGCTAGATAAAGGCCCTACAGATGTTTCAGTACCATACTAGTTCGTACAATGAATAGTATGTACCACCTTGAATGATTAGCACTAATGTTCGATAGGCCGGCGTTCATGAACGAATGGCATAGATTTATGAGAACGTGTGCGGATTTATTGCATTGTTTGTGTCAAGCACTCTGCCTAGGCGGATTGTCCTTAATCCGGCACAGGTGTTGAATACGAGAGATAGCTTTTCACGAATTGAATATTCCAATGGTGAAGGAAATCGGACTACTTGGTGAAATCCATCCTGATACGTCACCCGGAATCTTCTCACTTGCTTTAAACGGTAGTTCATCCTCAGGACCATCTTAAAATGTGGCAAATAGTATGCAGTAGGATTGCAGTGCGCTCGGTCGCTCAGCTTTGGGAATGCCCCTAAAGTATGTATGTATATTTATTGACCATAAATGAAATTCATGAAAATACAATGCAAATCGTTGTCATTTCAGCGACTAAACATCGCAAACTATAACAATATCCAAATCGATCGTTGAAAACATTAACGTGTGCACAAAACAAAAGTTAACAAAAACTGAAAATTGCGTAAAGAGTATAGCCTTTCGCCGACTCAAACAATGGTGAAACAGCTTTCATTTAGAAACTTACGGGATTGAGCCTCAACTTTACATGCATATGGCAATAGCTGCATTCTCTTTAAAGCACATAATAATGATGGGTATGTATTGATAGTGCTACCTAATGATAGAAGATATATCAAAGGTTGTTATTGAAGATGAAGGGTAGCATGCGGGCTGAAATGAAGAAATATAATACTGAAACAAAGAATCTTAAAAGGGTGAAGTTAACTCATAATTCCAAATTGATTGCTTAATCAATATCTGATGATACTTAGACATTTGATATGTCATTCGAATTCATGTTCTTCTAGGGAACGTTGCTGCCATTAGTAATTAACTCCGTAAAGCATCACAGGTATGGAGGAAAGCAAGCTAAATATACAGAAATGCAAAACTCATTTCAAGTTTGCACTGCCTTCCTATGAATGCAACGCGCTGTTTCTTTGATTTGGCACAACAGTGGCTCTTGTCATTCCAGCTGTCATCTTACGTCACCCCCACGTCAGTCCATTGGTGGGCTTCACGGGCATTCGTCAATCATGTCAGAGCCGGCTAAACTGCTCGAGAGAGTGTGAAATCTCCTCCGCAATAACATTGATTGACATACAATTGGATAGAGGTGAAATCCTTAATTTGATTTTGAGAAAACCCAAGTCTATCAGGCATCGCAATTATTTCATTTCAAAAAACACAACTCGTTAATTTTCCATGATTTCCGCCATTATCAAAATTTGATTGTGACATCTTACACAGTAGATACCGGAGAATTACAAAACAGGAATAACTACACAAACTTACCATCACATTGATTTATACAAAATGACACTCCATTATTGATTTTGTATGTTTGTGTTTGTTCTATATGTATATTCATATATCTTAATCCGATGGCCATATATATATATATATATATATATATATATATATATATATATATATATATATATATATATATATATATATATATATATATATATATATATATATATGCACATTTGAAGCATGTGTTACTTGGTCTAATTCAAATTGAGCGATTTAGAATTTTTACATACAGTGACTATTTGTAAATAGTTTAATTTTGGCAACACTGATATGTGTGCATGTCTAAGGTATATTTTAAGAAAATTGCATACTTGACTAGTTACAAAATCACTCTTGTTTAAAATGGGAATATAGTCAATATTGCAAAACAGAAATTGATAGACAGTTAAATGCATATGACAGGTACAAAATTGGATCAGAAAGATATTCAGCAATTATATGTTGTAAAGGTATTCGATTTATAGTCTTGCATCCACCGAAGCGCCCACACGACCTTACTTCCCTAGCCGGCCTGAGCTCATTTCAATCCCCCGGGTGATATTCCAGAGCAGCTGGCAACATATAGCGCGCAAGCTCTAAAAAGCTACCTTATGTTATGGGAGACTTAGAAAAGATCTCAGGTAACCCCACATCGCCATAAATCATAAATATTATAATTCTGAATACTAAGAAAGTAATGTATATGACGGACAGGAGGAGAAATACATGTTGATATGGAAAAATCTCAGGTTTGCCAACGATTCAAAGCACAGGAATACAAAGCAATGCTTAATATGAGGGTTCAAAATTTTGAAAAAAATGGGACTTTCTCCTCCAACTCCAGAGATAAGTATTATGTAGAGGTTTTGAAATCTATAAGTTGGTTGTTATGATTTATAAAAATGGTGTAAATGTACATCTACAGAATACATACTTTTATTTTTGAATATGAAAGTTGTGGTTATGCACAAGATTGAATGTATAACAGATGCAAAAATAAATCATCTCTTTGAGAAAAATGGTCATCTACCAAAAAAGATGCGCCCACTTTTGCCAACATTCATCTCATACTCTTGAGGTAACCTCTCTACAAAACTTTGCCTTTTTCATTAGTTTTGGGAGTGATTACTCAGAAAACTTGTTTGACATTCTTAAATGATTGCAAAATGCAATAGCAAACGTTTTACCGTATCACTGGCGCAATTAGTTTTAGAATAGCGTTTAGTATAATTGTTATGTACTCTATGCTAAGTTGTCACTCCCCATTAGTAACCGTTGAGTGCAAACAGAGTGCCTGGGAAAACTACTAAATAGCTCCACAGTACTGATAACATCCTTACATGCATTAGTTAGGAGTTGAACCCGAACTTTGTTGCTGTTTTAGATACAGTGATCAGTCAAAGCACAATGCACTAGCCCGTTTGACCGTGGCAGCATCCCCCCCCCCCCCCCCCCGACATTACTGGTGGAAGCGGATACAATATAACATGGGTTACTTATAAGTAATGCCACAGAGTAGTGCATCGCGGGAGAGCCTTTTTCAAAGCATCTTACAAGGCAATTATGTAGCACAACTAGGGGACATTGTTTGAGATAAACAAATCAAACCTACATTACCTTTTTTAACCATAACTGTTATAGAGATAGAACCTATACCAGACGACTCTGTTGGGCAATACAGAGCTTCGGGTGTTGAATGGGCCATCTAAACGCCTAAGCCGCAGGCTGAGCCGTTTAAATGGCCTATTCAATACCCGAAGCTCTGTATTTCCCAACAGAGTCAGTCTGGTACAGGCTCTATCACTATTATAACATAGACTTTTAGTTAGTTGCTCACCTTTTTAAAACACAATTTCAGTTTTAAGCAACTGCAGACAGTCTGGCGGCCATTTTGTTTGGAATGAGAAGCAGAAAGCCTGCTAGATGTCTATAAAGTTCATTGGGGAGCAATATTTTCTTAATTAAAAACTCGAAAACAATACCTACTACTTTTTAAAAACATACAAATTGAAAATTAAACTCATAAATAGTCAAATTTATTCTTTATTTCAATATTTAAACCCTGAGGTGGTGATTCTGTAGCCATGACGACAGTCCGTATAAGAAAACCGTATACAAAAATCACCTGTTCAAAAATAACCATGCCTTGTTACTATGGCAACATGTTATAATGTCTATTATTGCCTGATCATTGAGTCAATACTTTCCTTGACAACCACATTAGAGCTATGCCAACTTTAATGCATATTATTGTAAATATGTATGTGATTTCTTTGCTCTAGATAATAGTCTAATTGAATACCATATCATAAATGTGTCAAAATGTTAGTGGAAATATTTGTTTGTATGCCTGAACTACGACACTGGAAATGATTTGGTAAGAGGCTGACTTCAAACTTTCAAACATAAAGGTAATATTTTCCATACCTGACTTCATCATTTAGTGAATATATAATGGAAGACTACATGCTCTAAAGTAAATGAAGTGCACAGCATGTACGCCTTTAAACCTCAAATGTATATATAATGACTGCACATGATTTGACTTGACAAATCCACTTGGCCCATTCCAAGCAAATATGATACTTTTTGCGTATTTGATAGTTTTTGCAAAATCTAATGTTGGCAGCGTGCAATTCCATATCATGATTATATAGGAACCATTGATGTTCATAACTAACACATCAGCATACATTATATTTCCATGCCGCCATGTACATTTTCTCCCTAATCAATAATACATGTCATTATGTGATGGCGTATTAATTATGTAAACAAACAGGTCATAATTGTTCCCTGTGGACCATTAAGTAATTGTAACAACTATTATTGCACACACATTTACTAGTCCACTAATTTCCTGTTGTGCTTACATGTATATGTCTTACAATAATGAGTTTTGAAAATGAAATTAGTGTTTGGATATCGTGTTTTGTCAGAAGCACAATAAGCTATATCGAATATTCAATAGACTGAAGTAATGATGATCTCATATGCTTAAAATTTAAAGAAACACGAATATTTCCCAAAAACAACCAACAATAAATAGACTATCATGGTGGATGTAAGAGTAATAACAACAAATAAAACTATTTCAGATATAGCTTTCTCAACCTCTCTTATCATATCTTATTTCAATTAACCTCGACTTTTATCTCTTCTTTATGGGGCTGCCTCGATAGCTTGGTGGTGATTGCGTTCATTTTGGCTGTTTACTCTTTCCTACCACAGCCAACTAGAATTGTCATTGATTTGAGATTGTGTGAAAGTTTCTCGTTCTACATGTACAGGATTAAAAACTAGCTTGTCATGATTCTTACGGAATAAAAGGAAACGGCAAACAGAATTGCGTATCCCATATGCTCTCTCAACCTTTCTATTTTGTATAACAACTCTGGGTTTCATCTCCACCCCACCCCAACCCTCCGCCAGTACTGCATCACTGCAGCACCAAGCTACTCAGTGGTTGAGGCGCCTGGGGAAATGTTCTGAGCCCTCCCTTTCCCCGTGGCCACCATCAGCGGCGGAGATTATGGCAGTAGGTACATGGCACCTTATTGGCACCAGTTGACTGGCAAATGGCCTTCTCTACAAGCAGAGCGAAAGCCTTTACATAATTGCCCTTCGTTAAGTCAATCTACTATAGATCACTGCTACAAGGCCCCGGAGACCACCGACAAGCGGGACATTGGGTCTCCTCCTATCAAAGTGCATTTTAATCATGCTATCACAACATCAATCCATCCCCTTGGCCCTCTCCCGCTCTGCCTGTGTCATCCTACACTCTAGTCTCGTCAAGCACATGGGGCTCAATTCCCAAGCTTCTAAATGCTGCTTACTAAAAACGTCCTGGTCTTTATACTCGTGCGACTTTAATAAGATTTTAATGCATTCAAAAATGCTATTGAAATGAATAAAGCATACCGCTTAATAGAATGTTCTACTTTTTTTTTTACATATTTACGATTACAATGCTATGTCACTAGCAATGATTCTGATGATGTTAGTATGAGCGGCTGCGAGGGGTATTGCCGTGCTAGCAGATGTATCGATAGATGCTTGAACGGTGTAACACAACACACTTAGAATATATCATGTCTGTCGATTATACAAGAGGGTTCATTATAAGTGCTAAACATATAGACATCGAAACTGGCTGAAATCCATATTAACATAAAACTACTACTAATACTTCTGCTGCTGCTACTACTGCTACTATTACTTGGAAACATGTATGACAAATAAGTCTTAAGACCCGGGCATGTCCTAAGTATGAAGCCAGATTGGAATCGTCACCTTTTCCGCCATTCTACGCTATATCATGACTAGCCAATGGTAATCGGTGGAGGAAACCAAGGCACGCATACTATCCCTTACCTAGTCGCATGGAACTATCTCATATGCCTTAAGCTTGGTTTGGAACAGGCTTGGCGCAACAGTGCAGCACGGCAAGCATCAGATGTGCACTACAGAAGCCCACTTGATCATAGAGGCCGCCTCCTCGTCTAATAAGTAACTAGATCACATGGATTATGCATGGTCTTGTTTTTAGATTGCGCCTTATTTTAGCACCGCAATGATGTAGAAACGTCCATTCATTCTAAAATGTAATATGAACATTACCAAGCAGGTGGAACTGCATCTTTCATCTGAGACCTCTAACAACATTACACTCCCGTAGAGCTGGGCACAGGTGTTCTTATAAAACGTATAGGTAATTCAAGTAGGTGTGCTCACGAAGAACGAATTAGTTTTCAAGATGGCAAGGTTTTCGGAATCTATGTATAGGATTTCAATTATTTTTCAAAGATTCTGTTGTTGCTCATTGCATTAACTCGTAACTGTGGCATTAATTTACTACATGCTTCACTTGGCTAATGTAAAACAACTCAAAGAATTATAGTTTGCGTTTTTAAACAAAACCTTATCTAACTTAAAAAGCTAGAGCCTGCTTTCATTAACTCATGAATTATAATCCCCACTAATCTATGAAAATCAAAACACAGTGACTTCATGAAGCAATTTGAGTTAAAGGTCGTTAGACAATACTTTAAATGCAAATTGGTGGTGTTGATTTTTAAGGGAATACTTGTCTACAAAGCGATTTTTAAGCCCATAATTTGCACACTCAAAATCGCCACCGTAATTTGCAAAAACAATCTCCTTGAACAGACATTTCAGCAGTAAAGACCAAATGAGAAATGTAAAGAGAAATAAAAATTTATCACATTACAAGTTACCCATCCCTTTTATTAAAGATAAGTCAATAATACTTTTCATTTACTCTTTGCTAACCTTCTCTTCATGACTTATTTCCTTTTATATTAATATTTCTCATTATTTTGATCTGTTGTACAGAAATCAGCAACACTAACTGCACACTCTCATGGTGAATGACCTTTTAATCCAAAAACATTGGATTGAGATGCACCACAAGTACCTAATCAGGTCAATTTCATTTATCCATACAATTGAGCACATACTGTTTAGGATTCTATTGGTTGTCAGACAACTGGCTTCAACCTTGCAATTAAGGTTTTGTCTAATATCTAGGTTTCTTGAACAATTACAAAAGGAAGTAACAACTCTAATTAAAGTTAAGGGATATACAAAGGGTAATAAACCTCGTTCAATTAGCATTACACATCTGGATCTCAGGACACACACGTTAGTAAACACAGGACATATCTAACAGTGTGGGAACAGCAATCATCTTCATTTCCTTCAGTATGTGTACATATTCGTGTAGGGTATACAAAAGAAATATGTGAGGGATATCCCTGGTAGCTGTTTGACTTTGTAAGAAAGCGCCAGACCTCAGTTTCCACATTTTGACTATCAAATTCATCAACCTCATCAATCACATATATAAGTATGTCTATACCAACCAGCTGATAACCCTTAGCTACTCTTGGTTCAAAGTCATAGGGAAGGCATACCTAAACATCTTGAATGTGTTTCAGAGCATTGAAATATGTAGCTTCTCGCTAAAGCCACTCTGCCTATCTCTGTCACCTGTATGGCTGCTTGCCCCTCAAGGAAATGTTCACTGAGTAGCATGTTTGACCTATATTCATAATGGCTGAAGCCTAGACTCTTGAGTAGCTGTTATTCCCTGATTGCCATCCTAGAATTCTCTCTATGTGAGACTCTATAGCTTCTCTGCATATGGCAGATGTTGAGCTATGTTCATTATTTTTTCAAATATCCCCTTGATTTACTCTCCCCCAAGTTCCCCTTTAAACAGACTTTGATATCCTGCCCTATGACATAAATGTATATTTCAGGAGTTATTCGACATTTTGACAAATCAAGGGGCTAAGATTTAAGAATTGAGCTTGGTAGAGAGATTTAGAGGCTCCCTAGTACTAGTTATATAGACTTTGACAATGACGTAAATTTCAAATCTAATATATTACCAAGAGTGGATATATAGGTTTTGTGAAAATAGTTCGTAGTTTAGAAAGAAAACATATGGGCTTGTTTGAAGTTGCGATGTGGAATGAAATCACGTGTAATACCAACACCTGATTAAGGTCTATAGGCACGTGTTAAATTCATCAAGAATGTTAATGTTTATTTGTAAAATGCTTTCATAGCTTTCCATACAGAGATAAATATATGCATATTTATAAAAATTGGTTACTTGTAGTGAGAGCCTGCCTTGAGAGTCGAGTGGTATAAGGGCTTTCTGGCTGCTCGCTGTTTCTCGCCACTCTCTGGGTTCGGATCTGGTTCAGTTCATGTAAGAAAATTGCCAGTGACGTGGAGTTCCTCCAACGCTTACAATTGGTTATTCATGACATAGAAAAGTTGACGATAAACGAAATTATAGCTCCTACTAGGAGTGGCTGGTGTTGTCAACTTCACCGCAGACACTCTAGCTGATGATACCATTAGAGGGAGGTCATCAGCTATACTGATTACGATACCTCTCACCTGACATCTCCAATGGCGTTACACCCTACTCCTCTCACACGCAATCGTTTTTACTGGGCCATATGCTAGTGACCCAGTCCAAGGATATGCTTGCATGTCTCGTTTTAGGCTACAGCCTCAAGTCCCTTGCATGTATCAGTTACAGCTACATGTACAGCATCTCTCACCTGATACCTCTGACACTATCACTCTCTACCCATCTCCCACACATGATCAATCCACACTGTTCCCTGATTTATTAAATCCTCTGTATCTGGCATGTATCAGTTAAAGCTACAGCATCTCTCACATGATACCTCTAGCAATATCACACCCTATGCCATTCTCACACAATCACGACCCCTGAGTCTGTACACTGGTTCTCCAGCCCCCTGACTCTAGCGTGTCTCAGTTTAAGCTACTGCATCCCACCTGATGTCTGTACTGATATCACACTCTACCCCTCTCACCTAGCCCCAATGGGTTCATACTCTATTTATTCGACCCTCTGACTCTTGCGTGCCTCACACTGAGTAGAGTAGATAAGGCCACTCACACCATGACTTCATGACCCCAACTGTATGAATAAGAAATGCACGCTTGTGTAGTATCCCCCCCCCCCCCACCCACACACCACACAGGATAACCTGCATGCTGTCTGTCTGGGTATCACCAGCACTGCACTGAATTTAAAAGAGTTATTTACGTTTGCTATCGTGGATTCGAGTGAGATTTGAATGTGGCTTGATATGATTTAACATGAACGTTACTAATGAAATAATCCAGTGTATCATATATGCTATACTAATAGGCGGCTCTACACCAAGACTGCAATTAATTGTTTTCGAAACCTTACTGAGTATATTACACTTCCTTGATCAATGGAGGGGTTTTGACAAAAAGAAACAAAACAAATTCTATTGGAAAAATGAATGTTTTGTAACTTAATTGTGAGAAAACCTGAATAGTTACACTTGAGAAGAATGCACGGTTGTGGGACTGCAGTAAAATGCTCTCCATGTTATTTAGGTCAGCGTTCTTATATGCATATGGTTTATTCTCTCCTAAACCTTTGTTTGCTATGGGGTCACTTTATTAGATAAAATTGCAAGCGGTCTGAGAATATATACCTTACCTAGGGTCATTTTTCTGCCATAGTCAATAGGCCTGGTTAAAACATGCATTTATTTCATTTGGCCGTGCGATATATATGTTCAAATTCATATAGGTTGAATACTGTGTTCGCAGCGGTACCCATTATCCAATCATCACATCTTCATCCTAACATAATGCGACGTTATAGCTCTAAGTTGATCATTGTCTTGTTGGTAAAGAACATTCTAAAGATCATATGCCAAATTGATAGCATATCATGAAATACTTATATTGCAACAACAGTAAAATGAGTGGATTTAGACTCAGAACATTTGGTTTAAATCTCATTCCAGCGCATAATGTCCTTACTACCACACCCAATGGTATAAGGGCGCTAAAAGCATAAAACAAATCTTTTTTCTATCAAATTTATTGAAACAAGTCATTGGGGTCCTATAATGCAAGAATTACTCTGAGACTTTTGAATCTAGTACTCATACAACTACAGTTTCCTGCCAAGGTAGAATTGGCACGCATCGTGTGTGAGTGTTGGAAACGAGATAGGTAATTACTGTTGATAGGCAACTTTGAGTTGTGTAACGCTGTAATTAGTGAGGAAATGCGAAGAAATGATAGTCCTATCCGTTTAAATGGCTGTTGACTTTCCCGTGTGGCATGTTCATTCCATGGAGTCCACATCCACGTTTATAATCAAACAGCAGCCATGTAATGAGATTATACACATTGTGGGGGAGGGGGGGGACGACAAAGCAAAACAATTGAATTAGATATGGCACATGACACAAGTGAAAAACGGCATGGTATTTGCATACATTTTTAGACAACTCTGAATTCCACAGTTGAAATAAAAGTTTTCACTCCTAAGCTGAGATTGAACAAGCTCCCAATAAATTAAATTGTGTGTTAAAAAGTGTTGTATCTCAGCCTTACAAAAATGTTGTACGATTAGGCCCATATGGCCATTTTGTAGCACACAAATTGATGATCGCCACGTTGATATTGCGAGCCTATTGCAAGCTTGTACGGTCAAAATCATGCTGAAGCCAAAATTGTTACATCTTAACGATATGGCTATCACAGCCACGTAACAAGCTCGTAATCTCAAAACTTCAAATGCTGCAGCCAAAATCTAGTTATAATGTCTACATTTTATTTATTTTCGCTCTTAGTGCCATCGGCAGCTGATTGTTTCCAACAATCCCTTCTTTGGTAATTATGCCTTTAATAGTTTTTTGTTATGCTGCTAGCTTCGATAAAGTCGCCCTGCAACAACAGTTATGATTACCACATTCGGATTGTCCAATCATTAGTTATGATTTGTACCATGTGACTGGTTATTGAATTTGCATAATGCCCTCTGCCTCGTTAAGTCCACGAGATGTATACTTATACACAGAACGTTGATATTTGACATTTTTATATATAGATACCAGATTCACGCATACCAATCTCAATGCTTTAAAAAGTGAGTATCAGTACAAACAGAATAATGCCCCGGCGGGGGCACTCAGGTACAGAGGGGGGCCGCACCTGCGTTACGTATTTCGCGGATGAAGAGGTCTTTTTTTAAGACCTCCGCATGTCCGCGATTTTGTAAAAGAAGGGTACTTTTTTGTACCCAGGTACGAAGTATGGGGGTCAAAATCCCCTTGCAAGCCACGAAATATACGCGGATCTGACGCAGAGTGACTCCTGAAGTGACTGGGCTTCCGAGTGTGCTGCCGCCACTTGCTGCCGCTAAACAAGCAGAGGTTTATAACATCTTAAGCTGAGAGAAGTAGTATTTCTCTGATCTTAAGTTAAAATATGTGTTCCCGTTCATCCAATGTCAGTGTTTTGATAAAAGAAGGGGTGTTTATTAAGTGGAAAAAATCAGCGTTTTATTGAAATAAGGGTGCTTTTTTGGCCAGAAATCAGTGCTTTAGGGGTATTTTTAAATTTTGATAACGAACGTATGCACCCCCCTAAATACCTGAGTGACCCCCCCGGGAATAATGCATTTAAATGAAAAGTTCTGCTCAATTGATCACTTTGTTGAAACATATTTTCAAGTTGCATCATTTTGAAAGATGCAGCCCTTAAAATGCAGCGTTTGAGGTCTTGTATCAATTCATGTATTTGCATTGATCACCATACCTTTAAGCACGCTACACTACGTATATCTTAAAGGATAGCGTAAGATCAGAACTATTAGTCTCAGACGGGTGTAGAGTGTTCACGTAAGTGTAATGTAACGACCTCCCACTTTCCCGCCAGACTGTCTGTTAGAAATGACTTGATGAGCATGTGTGAGGATATCTTTATCGAATGCACTGTAAAAGGATACAAAGTGGATCATTCAAACGCTTCATGCCGGAAATGAAGAAAAATAAATGCGCCAAAACACAACAGATATGCATCAACTAAAGAGAATAATATGTAAGACTTCCGTGGTCGTCTCCTATATTTCATACGAATTTGCTCAGAGGAAGACTATCGTAAGAAACGCTATATGTTGCGCAAGCTTGGTTCATCGTGGTACTCCAATATACATCATGCAGACGTCAGCCGGATCCCCTCTCACTTTCTCTCCGCCATCGCCACAGAGCCAGCCCCCAGGTGTGAGAGACCCCACAGAGGGAAAACTCAAAGCTATCTCGTCGCCTCAGACTGGCAGGCGGTGTTACTGTGGTTTAAGGGGAAGCGTATGTGTTCATGCTCGCAATGTACACACGTGTGTAGGATTCACCAAGGGATTGCGTCTGAGGAATGGAGTTGCTTAATACCCCTCCCGGCCACTCCATCAGGCCCGCACTGTGATATCCTGCACTTAGCAGTAGTTAGGCGCAGGCTACTTAAGGCATGCTTTTACTCCTCACACTGCCGCGTCTGATGTTTCCGAGAAAAGTTAAACTGAAAAAAGCTATTTATGATTACAACTTTGACCAACAATATTATTTGAAACAAATCAAATTGTGCTTCCTTCTACACAACATTAATCGGGCACAAAGTACTTAAGGCATAGTGGAACTCATTACTGTCGCGACAAATGTTAACCTATGATACATTCATATATAATTCAAACTTTAAAAGTGCCTATTTTTTGTTGAAGGTATTACAGGCATTAGATGCAAAAGATGCATTATTTACGATAATGTGTTCCTGGTATAACGTCAATACAGACCAAGTTGAACATCATCCTTGACTTCGAAGTGGCCAAATCATTTACAAAAGGAAATAACCAAGTGAATGCTGCCGGTAGTTTACATGCTTTGTGAACTAAAATGGCAATTATGTATGACATGTGTTAATGAGTACAAATAAAGTATTAGTCAAATATCTGAGCAGATATCAATATCAAAAACCAAACATCCATATATATATATATATATATATATATATATATATATATATATATATATATATATACGGGCAACTCTGCGTAATCCGGACTGATGCGGACCGTGAATTTCTGTCCGGATTAGGCAAAATGCAAATTATACATGACATGAGCCAATGATCGGCGATGTAGAATGCAGCATCACAGGAAAGCGTTTTCCAAAAATATAGACGTAATCCCGGCCCATTGACCACCCACTACTGTGTGTGTGTATATATATATATATATATATATATATATATATATATATATATATATATATATATATATATATATATATATATATATATATATATATATATATATGTGCGTGCATACTAACGTACACAGTGCATGCATGAATGCATGCATGCATACATACATACGTACATATATACATACCATTGTAGGTTCATTGACCTTTTCAAATATTCTCTAATTGATGATTTATGATGAATGTTGTAAAATCGTTCAAGAATTGCTATTACTGATGAGCTTAGAACCAAATCTAGACCATACTCATGTCATCTCTTCTATGTTTGCAGGTTCGTGCCTGACACGCATAGGGGCTAGCACAGTGGAGATGCCGGGCACAGGCAATAACTTTGTTCACCTGTTCCTCAACGCCACCATAGAGTGCGATGGTCTTCTCACCGCATGGGAGTACTACCGCACGCAGGAACACTGCACCCTCTTCGCCAGTGTCTGGAGGCAGCCCGTCAACGCCCCCCAACATTACTACACACTGGTAGGCAAAAACAGCCTGCCGCGCGCAAAACCCGGATTCCACCTCGTGCCAATTGCACCTGAGGAACAAATCAAGACTCGCGAAGGTGATTTCATTGGAATCCACTATTCGGGAACGAGCAAGGATGGCTGTGTCGCTATGGGAACCAGCCAGAATCGTTCGTTGATCAGCGAAGCGCAATTTCTGACATTAAGTGCGGGCCTGTTTGATGAGAACATGCACCTCGGGGTTATCAACTTCAATACTAATGATAAGAGTGTGCGTCTAGAAAAGCATGCCGTGGCTGCTCATTTTAAGCCAAACCCAGGTGAGTCTTTCTACACTAGACATAACTTATTTCATAGTTCTCATTTTGCTAATACTCAATTATGAAATAAAGCACTAAGATTCATTAATTAATTTTAGACTCTTTGAGAATATTTGCAGTTGCTTAGAATGTCAATATTTGACCAGTCGAGTTAAAAGCCTAATGCGGCCAGACAATTTTAGGAATACGAATGTAATAGATCCCAAAAAACTTGAAGAACAAAGGCTTTCAGTAAATTTCACGCTTATCGCGTAATTGGTAGCATACATTTTTGTTTTGATACCTGGCGCAGTCACTCATCAGGTATGGTGATTTGAAATTTAAATCCTCCAATTAAGGCGAAGGTTATTTGATTAATTGGTTCCCGTATCTTTCCCATACCAATTGTATAGAGTCGGGAGGTAGGTAAATATAAATAGAGTTGATGTTTTACTTCTTTTTTTTTACACATGGAAATGTTGAGTAGGCTGTAAACAGTCGGGAGGGAGGTAAAAAGATAAAGTGATTTTGGCCAGTGTTAGAAAACATACTTAAACAGGATTTTTGAATATTAAAAGAATGAATTTTAGTAAGATGGTGCATCTCCACAACGTTTTATTGAATTGCTATTATAAAGTTATATTATTCAGGTATTAATATTCTTGTATATTTGTTGTTTTATTACCATATATGGTAGATTTATTGTAGGCTAACTGAACCTACTTATTGCTCGGCAACAGCGCACAAAATAAAGTGGGGCGATTACATTTATTTTTCCATCCGGACCATTCTACTTTGATCGGCGGATCCGGGAACCAATAAATCAAATAACCGTGTAGTTGAGTGAATATAGACTTACTAACTCGTATTGGAATGAGCTAAACCAGTTTTTAAAGCAGCGAGATTCTTATCACCATAGAACCGCTGAAAGGTTGATTATGTATATGGAATCTATATCACTTTATTCAGAACAGTTGAGACTTGCATCCATACACAGGTGGTTGTGTGTTCGTATGAAGCTCCATAATGTATCATGTGGAATATGAAATGTATATAAAATAATTGTTTTCATTCGGCCCTGCCCGTTAAGAGATAAACATATATTTCTTTCATAAATCAGATCGTATATCATGTTTTACATGCAAATCTCTCATTGGTATTGTAGGACGAGGTAAATAATTGATTGTTTTTTTGCACTACGCACATGCTTTCAATCCTCTCTAGACGTAGCAGATTCAGGCCAATGCACAATTTAATTACGGAACCTGTCCAGATATCTGGCTGCGTCCCCAGTTCGCCTGTCCCACCACCGGGCCTAAACCGAAGGCTCAATATGTGAACTTCATTCTATTGTTACCCTATCAATAATTACTGGAGACGATGGATGAGGCAACATTTTTAAAGATTTAAGTCTAAATATTATGCTTGGTGGTTGAACCGGGCTACGATCCACATCATTTAGAGAGGATCCTACTCCGATGGCTTGCACGAGTTCTTCCTCGCCCTCATCGCGGTAAGAACAGGTTTAAACCTTTTGTTTACACGCCGTATATCATCTTACGGGCAAATCCATCGCCCCATCTGACGAACGTAATAAGCCCCAGCTAGGGCCCCGTTGAAAGAGGTACTGGAAGGACAGTACAATTACAGAGAAGGGGGAAGGCAAGTGTTGCGGCAGGGCGCTTATTAAGGCCGCAGGATGAGTAGAAAATGACAGTGTAATAAGGATCCGTGCCCCCAAAAAGTGGGTGGAGGGCGCACGTATCCACTTTCACTTTTCCAGCCGCTCAGCGGCTAGTGATGAACAATGCGTCGAGGAGGAACAGGCAAGATGTCCCCTCACATTAAACCCTGCCGCCGCAGCAAAAACGTGCCTCTTCCTCCGCCAAGCTCGCATAATCTTAAATAACCAATAGTCGATAGTTGTTAGGGGAATGAATAGTTGGCCCCTACCCCCTTTACTACTATAAAAGGCAATTTCCATTGATCGGATGGGCTCGTATCGTAGGTAATAAGGATAACGTTATTTGGTTAAGATTGTGCTTAGATTGATTCCTTGGGTCTACTGACCCTGCCCCGTGTTCACTCGCTGCAGCCAGCGACATATTAGTTCTGGCGTGTGTCGACAACAATGCCTCCCTTCGTCCCCAATATACTCTAGATCTAGATAGTGGCTCGGGGATTCTACCTTAACCTCTACCATGCCAACCAGTTCCGCTGCCGTGCTTATTCCACAGAATGAACAATGGTTGACGAGAAAGTGGTATAGGCATGCAACAGAAAACTCGCCGCTCTCACTCATTCTTTTGACTATAACTACTATCCTGAGATTTGCATTGGATTTGACTGTCTATATCAGCTCTGTTGAATGTGATTGAACAAGTAATATCGTCTGTTATCACGGGCACATTATTAGGTTCGAGGTTTTGCTGCGTCGGTAGATATAGACTGCTGTGCTAATACTCTAGATTTAAACATCGGATATTGACATTGGTGGACCAAGGTACGTGTAGTAAATACTCTTATATTCCAACGCGATAGGAAGCTAGATGTACACAGAACCACCCCAAAAATATCACAACTCCTGTAGTTCAATTCGCCATAAACACCTTTTCTCTGATAGCAAACACCACTTATCAACACCCTTATTTCTGAATATGTTTCTTAACTTCCCTCTGCAGCTGTAGGCTGCTTCTCAAATTACCTAATTGCCATTCAGCACAGCCCGCCTCAGCGTCAAACTATTCTCCAAATCCCATGACAAAATTGCCTATCACCACACTTTCCCCCTTTACTCTGAAATGATTACTGTTTATTGTGGCAATAAATCTTCCACGGCGAGTGCGAGTGAGATGGAGTGAGAGCTGGCGGTCCACGTGTTGGCTTTACTCTCCCTCTCCTCCTCGTCGTCGCAGCCATGCAGCAGCTACTCAGCTATAGGAGGGTGGTGTCCGGAAGCCCGCTAACTCAGGCACCTGGGTGTTGTTAACCAAAGAATACAGACTACTGCTGAGGTGTTGCATGATGGGAAATGTATGAGATGTGTGAAGTGGGATGTAAGACAAAGTTCCGAAGCTAGCGAATTGATTCCCTTAGAGACGGTAACAATCTTCAAAATGTCGCAGTTCGTAAATTCATAACAAATAACCGGAAGATTTTGTTAGCGCTAAATACTGAGTGTTTCTCCAATGTGTGCAATAAAAAATTATGGTGCAGCGGTTGATGAATGGGTGTGTCCAGTCGCGTCAGCATTTTCATTTGTATTTCACAGAATCGTTGCTGGAAATGTTTGAACGGACCCACAAACAAGCAAGCTTAAATCTCCCATAAAAATCTATGGCACGATTTGGCAATCCATTATGCAGACACACACACACACACTATTAGTTATCCTTGTTGTGAAAATGGTGTACAGCAACATGTCTGCGAGAAGCCGGCTGGTATCGGACGAGACATTCAGGCCGTCACCGATACAAGGCTGCTGAACGCAGTCATCTTGAAGTTCTAAATTTTGAATTACGTTAAGCTCAATAACTTCTAAGTTCAAGGTTCTTACAGCGAACATCCAAGAAAACTCTTCGTCAGACTCGCCTCACACATATCGAGCGGCAATAATTTCTCACTTGAATTCGCGATTTGCAATCCTAAATCCATCTTGATTACTTCCTGCCATTTTATTATCCAGATATACACCATGTTGGCAAATAATGTGCAAATAGTGGTTTAAACGCCACAAAACAATTTCTAGCAGCGGTGTGACGAGCAGTCGCCACCATCTTAATTCTGTGTCGCTAACAGAAAAAGCGACTTCTGTCGGGGGGAGAATGTAGTTATCATTGCCATAGAATGAATGATAGCTGAGGGATCCTAACAATTGAGCGTTGTGGACAGCATTGTTAGGATTCAATTAAAGGATTATAATGGTCTTCCAGCATTGGCAATTGTTAAAAGCAATGTTAGAAGCCCAATATAGTCCAGTACAACAAAGAAATTGACCAATCAGCTGCTAGTATCCGGGTGGACCTGATCACACCCACTTACATACAAACATACATACATTCACACACATACATAAATATATATATACACACACACACACATATATATATATATATATATATATATATATATATATATATATATATATATATATATACTGTTAAGTCCGAAATTTTAGCGACTTTATATTTAGCGAATCGATCCGTTTTTCTATAATAGCGAATCGTGATATTCGCGTGTGAACCATCTCTAAAAGCGCCATCTGAGTAGTGGTATTCTACTTCACGTACCACTCATGCCCGACGATACTGACTATGCGCCGCAACCCCCTAATAAGTGAAATTAAGGGTTCAAGATAATCAGATTTTGCTGTGGACTGTACGAGTTTTCGTCAAAATGGGTCTATTGTAATCGTAATTTCCTAGAACAATGCAGATTTTACGCGCTGAACTAACATCACCACGCGGCTCTTTGTCGAATTCATTGAAGGTCCGCCCTGATTGGTAATTGCAATTTAATTAAGAAATTCGGATCCACTGCGATTACGAGCATCATTAAAATTTGGTCATACACCGCGAGACATGTCTACATCACAGCACGCACGTACGTGCGTCTGTGTATATGTACATATGGTTATCAACTGGCCATGTGTAATTGTGACTAGATAAGCATTTTGAATACGAAATAGAACAAATATTAACGGATCGCAATATTTGCGAATCGGACCCACTCGTTAAAGTCGCCAATAATACTTCCACGTTAATATTTCGAACTTTACAGTATATATATATATATATATATATATATATATATATATATATATATATATATATATATATATATATATATATTATTAGTTATCAACTGTTTTGGAGTATGAGGCTGCGCCTCGGGGGATATAGCCCTCTGATTGCGAGATATAAGTTGTATCATACTCCAAAACAGGTTGATAACGAATTTATCTCATGATTGCCCCCTCGACCTTTGCATAGGTAATAAAAATGAACAAACTCGAAAACTTTTCAAAGGCCTGGTCCTCCCCTATTTCTGCTAGATAGGCCTTCAGAGTTTTTGCTGCATTATTATAAGCACGCTGAGTGTTTCCAGGAATAACATTCTTTTTCTTCACATTTCTCTCCTCATCTGACAGGTGTGCAAATGTTCTCTTTTTGGATTGATTTGGTTCTAGCGGCAGAGAATTGTCTGCTACAGGGGCAGCCATCTTGCAATGTTTGGGAGATTGCATCATGCATAGATTGCATCATGCAATTAGGGGGTAGGGAGAATTGGGCATTGCATCATGGGCATAATCATCTGATGCAATGCTCAACTCTCCCTACCCTAAAAAGCAGCAGGTTAAGATAAGAATCCTTGGAGGTTTATATAGGATTTTGAGAGGTTAATATAAGATTCTGAGAGGTGAATTGAAGGAAGTTCACAACACAGCTTCATATCATGGGCCAATTGACCAATCAAAAGCCTAGGACTTGGCCAATCATGATATATATATATATATATATATATATATATATATATATATATATATATATATATATATATATATATATATATATATATTAATTATCATGCGTTGGGTATTCCCCAAAGCGCCGTTTAATAGAAGTTCCATGGGCTATTCTTTCTCGTTGTGGACTACCTTCAAAGTATTCCTTTGAAGCAATTGTACGGACCTTCGCAGTTGCCATGGCAACATAGTCAAACATCAGAGCACGTCTTTTTGCTACTTTCGTTATAATCACTGAAGTATCATTTGTTTACATCTACCAAAAACTTACAGTATATGTTGTAGCATCTATAGAGGCGATAAAACAATGAGATGGATGCAATGCATTAGGACACTTAAACTAAACAAAACAAGGTTAATTTACATTTGACATTATTTGGGGGTAGATGCAAATTGCATAACAGATGATTTAAAGAATTCTTTGATTAAAAGTATAACACTTACATACAAGAATCTTGCAGTAAAATGTTCAACAATTTATCATTCTTCCATGGAAATCGTTCTCTCGGACTTGTTCACACCCTATATGGTATTGCTAACGAAGCCAAATTCACTATATCGTTGAGTCGACTGATGTAGTCAGTCTGACGTATCAGATTCGGTATAGTCCTGCAGTAAAGTATTGTTCAAAATCTAAAAGAATTTGGTTGCTCATGGATATTGTAGCAGGCGATGAGAATCAGGATTATTTTTTTCTTGGCCTAACTCAATAATAAGATTAGAGAAAACATATTACGTCGATCATCATTTTGCAAAGGTTGTCAGAATTGCATTAGTGGGCATCCCGTGCATGTCGTTGATATCGCATGTGCGCCACGCGAACTCTGCTCGGCCGGCTGGTGGGATCAGGGACAGCCCATTGTCTGTGGCGTGGTCACACAAGAAAACACACCGCCAACTCTCCCTCTGCCTAATTTTATTTTCCTATTGATGCAATTAATCAAGATTAGTAGGTTGTTGCTGTCACACACGCCGTGTGGCCTGAATATCCACATGGCCCGATCACCTATGCAGCGTTTGAATGGAGCTTGCAAAATGCTTTAGGCAATCGCCTTGTCGTGCCTTAACAACGCAAGTAGAATGTTTCACGTACATATATGTTAGCTAAAATCCCATCTTCTGGAGAAAATGCATAGTTTCGCATAAAATTAGGTTTTAGAAC
Source organism: Maea johnstoni (assembly GCA_963942565.1). Taxonomy (NCBI): domain Eukaryota; kingdom Metazoa; phylum Annelida; class Polychaeta; order Spionida; family Magelonidae; genus Maea; species Maea johnstoni. The sequence goes on along the minus strand of OZ012684.1, from coordinate 89,900,903 downwards.
TGCACCCATTTAGAAAATTAGTTCAACTATTAGAGCATTATTCCCAAATTACAAAATGGGATTTTGACTTTCTTATTTCTTTAGTTAACAAATATCCTGTTATGAATTAAGATATGAATTGTATATGAAAAGCGTGACTTGGCGTATCGACTCAATTATCATATAGAACCCCTGTTCAAGATGGAGCCCTCCTCTCGCTCATATAGCGGCACTCAGCCAGTGACGAGGGAGGAAAGGACGTCAGGCCTCACAGGGTGATAAAGTACAAAAGAGTGACCTTCATCACCCCTTCTTTGACCGGAATCACGCGGAATTGCATTTACCACGATCTACAGAGCTTTTAAACCCCAAAATAGCCGGCTGGCATTAGAATTGTAGAATTGGTAGATCCCAGTGACATGACCCGCACAGTGAGCGCAGTCTCCGCGAAGCACATGCAAAGCTCTTTATGCTATCTTACGTCTACTCTGATACGCAGTAGCTGTAAGAGTATCGGAGATAATCAGTAAGTGGCTACCATCATCGCAGTCTACCGACTACTTGAAAATCAATCATTTTAATGCCTTCATAAACAAGTTAGATCCATCATCTTGATAACAATATTTTTTTTGTGGAATTAAGGAAGTCAAAATAAATTTATTGAAATTGAATTTCTGCCTAAGGCTAAAGAAGATAAAGATGGTAACAGTAAACTGATATTGGATTCTAGAAAAGGTGCGTACTGTATATTGCATTTCTTTAGTGAAGTAGTTGATATCGGCAATACTATTTTCTCTGTGTAATTGCGGATCACATCGAGTAGCGGTCGAATTACGAACATGACTTCCAAAGGTAGGATAGATTTTACCTATAAATTCAAATTAATGTGTCTATGAATGCAAACTCTTAGGTACGTAGGCTTCCAAGGAAATAGTTAAGTAGTGAACTTGTAATTCGAAAAGTATCTACCAGATTTAAGATCTTTATAATTAGTAAAGACGAACTAACATTCACATGAAGAATCTATGCAGCAGTGTCATTGATTAGGGCATTTATCAAGGAGTAAGGAGCTTAAAAATCTCATTAATAATCAAAATTAGTAGACATACGGCAGCATTTCATTCAATTTATCAATGAGACAAAACTCCCCATAAATTTGCATATTAAGAATGATGCATAAGCAACTATACATGTTACTAGCAATTAATTTCAAAGACGCATGGAATCGATTATGACAGAATACTGCTTTCTCTCAATCTGATGTCTTCCACTCGATGAGTTACACATCCTTTGTTAGTTATCCTTTATCAAATGAATTGAATTAAACACCTTTTACAGACATCGTACCATAGATAATTGATATATATATATATATATATATATATATATATATATATATATATATATATATATATATATATATATATATATATATATATACTAGAGTCTATATATATATATATATATATATATATATATATATATATGTGTGTGTGTATATATATATATATATATATATATATATATATATATATATATATATATATATATATATATATATATATATATATATATATATATATATATATATATATATATATATACTAGAGTCTATATATATCTCGATCCTATAATAACGATGATGATTATGACGGTGGTCATGCCTTGATAATGCCAATGGTTATATTGATGATGCTGGCTTCAAATTTATTGATTACGAATGTAATAGTAATCAATCATAGTGTCATTTCTATATCACTTTTATCAGTGATTAAATAATTTGTAATTTCGATTTTAAGCGGTGGGGGATACAGGCAGCAAAAATCACTACCTAACCCAGATCACTGATAACATTCTCACATGCCCCTGCTGCGATTCGTCCCGCCGCCGGGTAGTGATGAGAGGCAGCGAGATGTCAGTGGTGAGGACTTTGACTACTCGGCGATCAGGACAGACCTCATTCTTCATCTCCCTTTTTACCACTTCATCCTCGCCTCGTTCGTCTCTAGCATTGGCTGATCTCTCAGCACTGCTATGAGCGATGTATTGCGGCGTAGATTAGGAAAAGCCCATTCCTCCTTCATGGATATCAGTCACTATTGCACAAAGAACAATTTGTCATTCTTCTTCCTGTGTTTAAGCAATTTGCTTTGGAATTCCACCAGCGAGAGGCTGATTAGGAACATTACAATGCCATGGGGTTATTCGTAATACGTACCCCTCCCACATACAGAACCACAACACGCAGTAACCTGTTTACAGCTGGACAACAAATTTCCAATATAGCTCTTCAACAGTGTAGCAATATTTGGAAATATCAGATGCGATATTGTTAAGCCCATACTGACAACCCTTTTCAGTCAAACATTTTTTTCAAAAGTTACTTTGTTATCAAAATAATATCGTTTATGTCGAACCATGTACACTCATACGCTCCAGATGTGCATGTGTTAAGTTAGCATCCATATCTCAAATGAGAATCATTCTCAAAAGTCTCGTGTTGTGCCTCCATATTTCCTGTTGGGATCTTAAGCTATTCTTTAGCTTGGGGAGGGAGGCCTGCATTATATCATATGCTTTATGGACAGGCAGCATGAAGGCTAGCGAATATATAGCAAAAACAAGGAGCAGTTAAAGACGACGCTGTATTAGGCAAGTCTTATTTAGGCAATCCTGAACCCGGATACTGCTCCATCAATCACAACCACTTCCTTTCTCCCACAGTACAATAAACAGCCCAGTAAGAGCCCATACATCACACTCTATCCACGAGACACTTCATCTTAGGAATTATAACAGTGTTTCTCCACAGATTGCTTACAGAAAAGGTTTCTCCTATATTTCTTATAAAGATGGCAAGTGATCTGCACGTCGCCAATTTGTTACCCTCATCAAACTACTACACGACAAAAGAGGAAATGTGTAATTAATCACCCTGCGTATACTTCCTATCTAATCTTTTTTTAATGCTATAGAGTTTATGAAAAGCCGTCTTTGAAAATATAACGTGTACCAAAATGAATCGAACTATCGGTGTGAAAAGGTGGGGATGTCCTGTTTAGGCAAGATTCATTTACACTTAAGACCTAAGCATATGATAGCGTCATTATAAAGAGGTTATACAAAGAGTTAATGGACATGTTGACTATTGCTTCCTCCTGAAATCTACCATCTCAATATATTGCACATATGTTCTCCATTCAAGAATAAAACAAGAGTTCACAAAATATATGAAAAGGGTTATACGTTGTAATATCATCACAGCAGACAGCCCTTATTGAACTGCTTAATAACATGACTGGGATTTGAAGAACATGATTGATTCGCATTTCATATTGTAGAGTAAATGGACCAAGTCAGAACATTATCTTTATCTACTTGAAATGAGGAATGGCATACTACATTGTTGGCGGTGATGGAATATATTTACTGTAAATACTATTTTTACGAGAAAGTCCAACTTTATGTCCAGTCAATGCTTAGTAAGTTTCACACAACTCTTTACAGCGTGTCATTATTAGGAACAGAAAGCAGTCCAGGGAATGGGGCATTGGCTGGCCCGAGTATGGTACAGCGTGTCATTGTTAGGCGCAGAAAGTAGTCCAGGGAAGGGGCATTGGCTGGCCCGAGTATGTTAGGCGCAGAAAGCAGTCCAGGGAAGGGGCATTGGCTGGCCCGAGTATGTTAGGCGCAGAAAGTAGTCCAGGGAAGGGGCATTGGCTGGCCCGAGTATGTTAGGCGCAGAAAGCAGTCCAGGGAAGGGGCATTGGCTGGCCCGAGTATGGTAGGCGTGGAATGCATGAAATGAAATTGGCAATGGTGGGTCAGGAACAGGGGAGCACATTTATCTCCAGGAAGTCTGTAACTGCGGCGTCTTAAAGCAATGCATCCTCATCAGCACAAATCAACGCTAGATTTGTGGAAGTGAGACGGAGAACTGTAGGTCAAGAGGCCGATTCCTTATGTCAGTCCGGCAAAACCTAATAAAGACTTTCCCAATAAATTTCTTGAGTGTGCCATGTATGTGGCACCGTTGGGTGGGCGTTGTCCATTAAACGCAATTTTCTGCTTATCTTATCATCTTCGTCAATCATTGGTATTTATTGGGTAAACTAGGTTTTATTGCAATATATGGGCACGAAAATTTCATTCAGGGATGACATTTCTGCCATTGTGAGCATAATTGTTCTTTGATATCTAAAGTGACGTTGGTAGCATATGTTTTGCAGTAACCCACTCAGGCCTCAACGCTAACTCACAATGTAACTGGCCCCGTAGTACCAGTAACACCTATGATCTACTGGTCCTGCGTAATTGTTACTAGTCCTACACATTTTTCTTTGACATAAAAACATTTAGGGACATTCTCGAGGGGAAACTTTTCAACAAGAATATCACCAAATGTTATGCATTAACCCGCACCCTTGCAGAATTGGCAACATTCCTTCATTTAACGATGCCCCCTCAATTCTTTACATGTACGTCCAAATTCTACCTAGATGTCTTGGCCGGTGTATTCTGAGGAAAGTGATGAGTGCTTTGAAAATTCAACAACTGCAATAAAGTAACACGAAATGTGAACTATTCTGTCCACCTTTACCATAAAATGAAAAGTTCATTCACAGTGATTTGAAATTTTCTGAAATGCGGTATTGTGTGAAATTATCGGTCTGGCTTCCGTATGTCAGATACTATTTATAGTGTAGCATTTTAAGCATGTATTTCTTACGTCTGGGGGACACGACCCACCATGTGATCTTACTGTTGCCTACAGAATCCAATGAGCATTTGTATGTCCGTGCAGTGTGAAGAGTAAATGATTTATGAGGAGTTCTCCCTTTACTGCCTTGCAGATGAAGGGGCCATCAGTAAAGTGGTGTGTTACGACCAGCACCTGAACCTGGATTGCGGGGATAGCAGGGTGATCGCCTTCGTACGAGTGCTTTATGGCCGACTGGGCAAACAGTGCGGACTGAAACTACCATCACCCGCTTATAGGTTTGTATGCATTCGACGAATATCTTTATCTTTAAAAAAAAACATTCTGCATAAGCATGTTTTTATTTCTACACATCAGCAAAATTCCAGTAAACATTATTACCATCAATGTTGAGAGGAAATGTGCGGTAATTTCATAATTATTAGTAGTTGTTATGCTGTCTTGCAAGTCATTTATTATTACTACTGACCGGATGACGTAATGAACCTGGCTACCTTAGTTAGCAAATGGATTGTACAAACCATTGTGTATTGTATTCCACAAACAACTGTGTTGACATGGGTATTGTAGCAATGCAATCGTGTTGTATTTGAGATATAAACCTGTTCGTGCCAAATTTCACTTTTCTGTCAAATTATTGTATCTATCAATTTGTGATATTGACCTTTCAAACGTAAAGAAAATACGTATACTAATTTAACTTTTTTGATTTGCAAATTCAATCTGGACATGGCAAAACAATAACACAATCATGATACTCTTGCCAATATGATCCTACCAATCCAATATAAAGTTGTCTATTTGAATTTTGGATTATCCTTTACAGGTTTACAAGTTATAAAGGTGAAACATATATCTATTTCATAATAAGATGTTCAAAGCGAAAGAAGTAAAAACAAAATAAAGTCAATGAACGATTCAGAACAGCTTCTTAAAATTTCAAAAAATTGCCGGATATTTCTTTTAACATTAAGGTTCAGAAGCGTTGTCAAAAAGATAAGGTAATGCACAAACATAATATCAGTTAAGCCTCAAATACAAAACTATAGGAAATTCTTGGTAAAGTTTTATATCGCATGAACAATATAAATTTAACTGATGACACTATTTGGCCATTCATTTCTATTATTCTAACTTCACCCACCCGTACATATATTCTTTTTACCTACTTTTCATTCATCCAAATAGTCATGCATCTACTAGTATTTAAGCATATGTTTTAAATGTCGGTATATATTGTCTATAAACAAATGAACATATTGTCGCATTTTTTGTAAAAACATGTACTCCTGTTATGTATATATGTATGTATATGTATGTATATATATATATATATATATATATATATATATATATATATATATATATATATATATATATATATATATATATATATATATATATACATATACACATAGTTATATATACATACATACATACATACATACATACATACATACATACTAACACACACACACACACATACATATATGTGTGTGTGTGTTTATGTGCGTATATGTATGTATGTATGTACGTACATATATACACATATGTATATATATATATATATATATATATATATATATATATATATATATATATATATATATATATATATATATATATATATATATATATATATGTATATATATATATATATATATATATATATATATATATATATATATATATATATATATATATATATATATATATATATATATATATATATATGTATATATACAGACACACACATTCATATCTATAACTATTTATTCAAGATGTTCAAAGGATATAACAGAGTATCTTAGTGACGAATGCGCCGGCAAACGTTTTTGTCAGACGGTGGTCAGACACAGCACTATGGGTGGCGACCCCTGTCGGGCTGGTAGAGCACATCTCCACGTCAAGTACAAGTGTGTACCAAGTACGTAGACCAATCTTGATATATCTGTTTTCAAATAATAACTATTAGCAGTGATAATACACGACAATTAGGTCGCACCAGTATGGCTATCATAATGAATGTATACAATGAGGCTTGGGTGGCCAAAACGAACGTACAAAGAACCTCTTTGATTCCACAGAATGTGGTATAGAACGTCTTTCTCGCATCATAACCCTCATCCCCTCCTTGTAGGCTGATATTATTCCTATCACCCCGAGGAATTCGAAAGGCTGGTAAAGCATTCCTCTTTGTTCCATGAATAAGAAATATACAACTCATAAGATAAATGTTTGAAAACTTTATAGAACTTCGTGGTCGGCATACCAACCTGTACGCGGGGACAAATGTCACATGTGATACATTAAGGTTATGTTGCCCTGCTACGCTGCATGTACCTCGAAGGGCACCTGTGTCACATCAAGGCAGATATGTTTTATCATCTGCAAGTCACATTGGATGAATAGAATCATTCTATTGGCTTCGAGGAAGCAAAAGTAATCGTATATTTTTGGGTAACTTTCCTGTTAAAGACTGAATAATGACATTAGATGCTCACAGCTGTTACTGCATTAAATGCATACGGCTTGTTAATATGATAATTATTTACATGTATCAAATATAATATTTGTCAAGATTAATACACCGTGCTGGTTTCCCTTCAGAGTCCCTGATATCGACAACGTGCAATGCCTCTGGTGCTGTATTGCATTCCCGCCACGGCTATCTGCAGAGCCCAAACTACCCTGAGGTCTACAAGAGGAACCACCACTGTATCTGGACTATCCAAGCTAAACAAGGACAGGAAATCAACATAAGAATATATGACTTTAAATTGGACCTTCCTCGCAGAGGACGTTGCGGTGACAGTCTTATAATCTATCAGGTCAGTGTACTGCAAGCACTTAAGCACATTCACATCTCATCTCACATTAACTATTCTGAAGCTCATGCAAATTATTTATCACTATATGCAATTAAAGGAGATTTTGATTAACACCATTTGTTTTTTAGTTACATAACATATAACGCAATTAACCAGTGGTCAGCAGTGAAACACATCAATATACATGTAGAAACTACACACTACCAACAGCACTGGGTAATATCTCACTAGCTATCATCTTCGCATTTATCAATAAGTTATCAAAGAAAGTAAACGGCGGTTGATGGGTAATTTGGTAGACCGCTTGACCATGATGTTAGCCAATTGCTGTTTTCTGGTTTCAAACCATAAACATAGGTTGTTAGATCAATAGGAAGGAATGGTGGTATTTTCATTATACGTTGCGTTAGTCGTTTTTAGGATTCCCGCATGTAGTATTTAAACTTAAGATACATTCCATTTTTGAATTAGCATTCGTTATTATGTGATATTTCGAAATTATCATAAATGTTTTGTTTTCCTTAAAGATTAATCCTGGCGATCAAAGAATGAAATTTCGTCAGTGTAGAAATGCAACAGGTAAATCAGTTCGTATTACAAGCCAGACTGTGAAATTGGAGTTCCGTAGCCATACACGAGGGAGAAACAATCGTGGATTCCTTCTATCCTATAAAGGTAAACATCAAATGTTATCTCCACCCCATTCAGTTTCGCATTCATTCCTTTTTTATCATTAGAATCGCATCACATATTGTTTATTCTAACAACTACGGACAGGTGGTGACATATAATACCCAGATAAAGGTCAATAGAATATATATATATATATATATATATATATATATATATATATATATATATATATATATATATATATATATATATATATATATATATATATATATATATATATATATATATATATATATATATATATATATATATATATATATATATACTGTTGATATTGTTGGACATGCTTAATTGTCGTACGGACCATTTGCCATATATTAGTGCCTGCTAAGACGGTCAGTTTTGCCTGCTTTCTAGGGCGCCATCTTTCGGTTGTTTGATACATTGATATATCTATTTACATCGGTATGATATACTGATATGAATACGTATAGTAAATTACGTGTTCTTTTTGGCATTCTACTCCATGCAGGCTTTTCTCCTTGAGATTGAAATCATTGATTTTTTACTAACGTACCGTATATCTGGTTATTTTGGCTGTGTGAAATTTTGGCTCTTTTGGGCCAAAACGGGGGTAAGGAAATTATGGCTCATATTAATTTTGGCTCTCCCAGGGTCTGAGCCAAAATTACCTTACTTTTGAAATTATCTTACTACCTCAAATGACAAAATGTCTGTCGCTGCATAGCATGTATTCTATTTCAATCTGTTAAAAGTAACTCTGTACAGAAATAGTTTTGTTTAGATAACAATTTGATTGGGGTAGGCATACCTGCAAAGCTGTGTAAAATGCACTTATTACGTATGCATGGGGAGTACCTGATCAAGTAGTTAACTTGTAATTAAGTTTACCATGGTGAATAGAACTCAGGAGGTGGGTAGTGGCACCCCTTGTAATTACAAACAAAGGGATTTTGCAAGGGAGTATGATCAAAAGACAACTGTACATGTGTATTCTAAACAAACTATACATAACATGCTGCTGAGATTTTTGATTGTAATCATGAAGCATGCCACTTAGGCCAGTGACACAAATAGCAACAGTACTTTAACCCACTGTAATTTGCATAACAATACTGCAGTGGACAACTAGTTACTTTAAATAGATTACCTCACATTACATGCCATGCAGTGACTGACATCTGGTGTCCACACTATAGAAACTAAGCTCAACACAACCTGAGCTCAGGGTTGAAGTCGGGGTGTTCAAGGTATGCATTATTGGCTTTTATTAATTTTGGCTCTTCAAGATGGAGAGCCAAAATAGGCCAAAATTAGATTACCTCCAAATAAACCAGATATACGGTATTGCATCGTAATATTGTATCTAACACCTATTTGCCGACGCAAACATTCTACGCAAACACTCAGAAGCAGTTGAAATTGATATGGAAACAAAAGAAATTGATTAGTATTTATTATCTTTAAGAAGTTTTTGTTTATTTTCCTGCAAGTCAACTATGACCATCGTTTAATACATGATAGCAGAAGTTGTTTATATGCATATAAATCAGAGGTCTTGGGTTACATTGCCGACTGTTGCGAAACCTTGTAGATATTATACCAAAATGATAACATGACATTAGTACACATAACACTTGTAAAAATACCTTAGCAGATTAATTGACACACGTTTAAAGATTATTATAATGTGGAAAGTAGTGGAGTAAAGTTTGAACCTATAATGACCAGTTGAAATATATATATGTTGCTTCAATCCCTTCTTTCACTGATCCAATAATGAGATATGTGGAAAAAATGCGATCGTACAGCAGGTAGTTAAACCGTTTACTAGTTATTGAAAAAAGGAAGGA
>OZ012684.1:89806437-89886437 GCA_963942565.1 Maea johnstoni | reverse complement strand
CAAAGTCTTAGAAGGAACCCCTTGTATGAGACAGGTACTCAAAGCCAAGAGCAGAATAACGATGACTATGAGTTACCTGTCAGCAGCCAAGGTACACAGAACCTGAAATTAACCATGCTCCTGTCTAGAAATGACAGCGACTATGAGTCTGTGAGGGCTCCCTCTGGTGCCAGATATGGGAAGATAGGTTCAGCTATAAGGCAACCGTTGGAATCGACGAGCAGTTCAGTTGGTGAGCCAGTGGAGTACGATGATGTCCTCACCAAGATGCCTCCAGAAACAGATGCCACAATTGAGAGTTTTCCAAGTCACGTCTATGCAAGTCTCAGGTCTCGCACCAGCGAGAGTTCTGCCGAGAAAAATGGAAATCCCACTGAACCGGCTCAGACAAAAAACTACTATGCATCTTCTTCAGTTGACCCGACCAATGGCAAAAGTAAAGACGATTGTAGACCTGATGTCATTCAAAACATTCCAAGGAAGGCTAAGATTGGAAAAGCACCAGCGGGAATATCCATCCCCAAAAAGCCTGCAAGACCCGTAAAAGTTTTACCGCCAACGTGTAATCTTGAACAGACTGATGTCTCACAAGAACCAACTAGTGAGAAAAAAGATACAAAACCTGAGAAAATCACCCGTCTTCAATGTATTCAATCAACGGTGTAACTTATGCATCCATAGCATTCACACATTGGAAACGTGAATTGACCCTCTGTTTGTATATAGAATAATTGTCCTTTTATAATGAATGAAATACCAAAAACATTATTTAGCAATTCAAAGACTTATTGATTGGTCTGTGACTAACGGACACAAATGATTGCATGCTATTCATAGGTTTGATTTGATTGCAAATTTAAAGAGGAAAATTGTATTCGCTAATGGAAGGAGAAAAGAACAAGTTTTCAATGTTAAAGATCTTTCAATATTGTGTTGATAAAGAATAAGTTGTATGATTTGAGATTTGAATCTCTTAATGCCTTTTGCCTCATATACCAATATTTCAACCCCATAAGACAACTTCGGTGAAGGTTTAATCAGGTCCATCTATTTCTTATTATAAAATGTTTGGTTGTATTTGTGACATCGGCCTCAACATCTGCATCACCTTCCCTGTTAATATTGCAACCACCAATATATACTCTACTTCATGACACCCTTATTCAAAGGGTAATCTTGCCTTCAAAATTAGCAAATGTATGTGTTAGAGCTCAATGTCACCTCTCTTTGGACACATTGAATACAATTATGCTCCAAAAGTTGACTAAGTTATTTAAATTTGTATCCTGCAAAATACAGCAAATTCACTGGCTCAGCAGAGTTCATAGACAGGCCACCGTGGGACGTATCAGGCTGTCATGCCATTGCTATACAGCTACCTGGAGGCTGATGTCTATTTAGTACTGAACACACTAATAAATGCTCTCAAAAGTAAATGACTTGCAAAGAACAAAGTGGTGTATCAAACTAAACAACATATGTCACTGTATCTCTGTGTATACCTACATACTGTAAATCATATCTTCTAGAGTCATGCTAGGTTCTGTGTAGCAGAAGCAATGCGGGAATCTGACCTGTAGAGTAAAGGGGTTTTGGTTGAGCTTTTATCCTAATAGAGCTCAGGAAATTCCACCAGTTGTTTACAAAATAGACTGGCATTAGTATTCGTATACTGCTATCGTGTAAAGGTTGAAAAGGGAAGTTTACAATTAGTAATGTAGTGTCACAGCTCACTCAGGAACTGGCCGCAGTACACCACATTATCTCAAAAGAGCAAGCACTATGACAAATTGCATCTGCTCTAGTTTTCCAAGATTTACCAAGTTGGTTAACTGCAATACACATCGCCCAGGCACAAAACTTTAAAGGGGAACTAAAGGCTCACATGCATATAAGCTTCTATGAAATTTTGCATATTGCCAGCAGCCTGCCCAGCCCCTAGCAGCCCCTCAGTAGCAGCCATGTTCTTCAATTGCTATCAGCTGTGACTCGAGGTCCACTTCCACAGGTAAATGGTAAAATTATGAGCAGCTATTGGCTTTACAATAAGAATAAAGATCAGTATCTATATTTTCTACCTTGCATTGTCTCCCCATCATTTACCCACTACAAAATCGAAATAGGACATTCTAAACATTTAGTATAAGATTATAAAAAAGGAAATGTTTAGGTGATATCATGATACTGTGATGGTATACAAAAAGTTTTGAATTGGTAAAATGCAATCCAATTGCATATGGTTTATCAAAAATAATCCACACATTGGATATCTAGTTTATGTGATGCCTTAGTGATCAGTCGAAGGCATTCTACCCAAGGCGTGGAAATAGTTGTTTGCAAATGTATTTGAAAGATATCCAATGTTGAGATGATGATGCTTGTATTACTAGTCATGGACAATACTAAAGCTTGCGATTGCAGGTTAAGTAGAAAAAATATTAATTCTTTAATCATCATCATTTGGAAGAGGTATACGTACGCGTTTAAACATGCTGCATTTATATTATAGAATGGACTGCATTACTGATTTGGAAAACATGATATGGGACATATACCGAAAAGGCGTTTAATTTCTCTTTGACTACTGCTCTGATGATTACATGACATCTGCCTAACTGTTTAGACATCTAGACGTATTGAATTGTAATTTATCGAGTAACTCTCGCATTGCAATCAGCCCCAGATACATTTTTAGTCTATTTTGTATTTGCCTCTTTATATTTAATGTTTAATGTATTAGTAGACTGACGTCTTGATTGTATATATAGAGATGATGTTTCGACAACTGTTAATTTAAAGCTGTATATATCTAACTTCACATAAGCATTATTTGCTCTCCTTGCCAACGCAGACTTGATCACAAGTATAATGATTTTATGACTTGTAAATATTTTTCATTTTTACACTTTAATGAAAGTCATGAGATGTGCAAAATGATGCCAAAGAACTTATTTATATATGTTTTACACTATGCCACATCAAACTTGAAATTTCTCACGAACAGTATCTATAAATATAAGAACTTAAAGGTTATATGAATATTCCACATGCCCAATGTGTTCAATGATCTGTCTTCCAAAATGGAGAAGTGTTTATGTGAGTGGCTCTTTTTCTGTTGTATAATACGACTTAGTACTTAGTTGTAGATGTCATATTTCACAACCCATGATGCTGTTAAGCAAACACTCAGTCACAAAGCTGTGAGCCTGTGCCTCAACCGATAAAGCCATGCTTACAAACATGTTATAATTTCAATAGGTTTCTAAACCTGGCCATTTAATTAGATAGAGATGATTTTAAGATTGAGTGCTGCAGCAATAGTTCACACACCAGTTATCTTAATTTAGAATTTCGATAATCGACACTTTTTCTACCATATTTAGGCTATTTCATGACTAGCTAGTTTTAAGGTCGGAGGAAACTTGAGTACCAGGCGAAAACCATCGCCTAATCTTAAGTCATTGACAACTTTCTCACCTGCCCCGGTCGGGATTCGAACCGAGCCAGTTGGTACTCGACATTCATTGTACGTATATAGAAAGTTCGGTCAGGACATAAAACGCTCTCTGTATGTACATTTAATGTCTAGTGTCCATATGGTTCAGCCAGTGGCGAGAGACAGCGAGCAATCAGTAACGCCTTAGACATCTATGTCATCGGCATAGGCCTCAAAGTCCTCTTAAATACTGGTCTATTGATTTACACGTTTTTATTAAGTTGATTATTATCCCGCCAAATCATGTAGGATTTCGATTTCCGGTAAGCATTATGACTGACGTTTCATTGCTGAGTATCGCACGTAAATGCTTCAATAATACTTACAACTGGCTGATTACCATTTAGCCTATATGTGGCATGAAAGTGTTGATAATCGAAATTCCAGACGCTGAGCTTCATTCTTATTGCATGTATCATGTCATTCAAAGTATATAGCAAACCAAACATATTCTTTGTTGTGTGCTGTTTTCAATTCTCTACCTCTGTAATAGAGATGATGCAGAGAGCACTCATTGGGTGGATGATCAATATATTTCAAGAGAATAAGAGGTAACAAAACTTGTATGAACAGCCATAAATTGGATGATGAATGGATAGTGCACTGTATAACACTAGTAGTGAACAAAGCAATATATAATAATGGTGGATTGCAGAAATGATATATAATTCAAATCTGGGTTTGCACGGCCACTCCCTTAAATGAATATAAACCATCAACTAAGGATGTATTTTGCTTAAATTTGCACATGTATTCTATATTTTGTCATTTTTGATAAACTGATTTTGAAGTTGCAGCAGTATTCAACATCGTATCACCTTGTACATGATCATTGACAGAGAAATAAAGTAAATTAACATCAATCAGTCTTCCAACATATTCCAACTTACGGTAAAATACAAATACGTCCGTCTATCCAAAGAGTGGAGTAGCCAAAGCTCTTCTCAATGTGCCATAATCATTTAACCATTCTGTATGTAACCATGTGTGTATACATGTATTTATGTATGTATGTATGAGTGAGTGAGTGAGTGCATGTATGCACGTATGACATTATTCAGCAGATTAACAATGGTATCAATTTGATAAAACCATAATGAAAGGATGACTCACTTGACAACCATGTTTCATCTTATCCTAGTCACAGTCCTTGAAACATATTACTCCAGCATCCTGTTCACAGGCGGCCGTTTGAAAGAAAACGACATCATAGGTAGATTTCAATCGTCAGCGAAACCAACTACAACACAATGTCAAGACGGGAGTATGGATGTCCTCAACAATCTCTCAGTTCAGCAGTATGCACCCACCGAATGCAACCATATTTCTCTCTCTGACCAACTGAGCAAGATCTGAAGAGTGAGGACGTATATATATATATATATATATATATATATATATATATATATATATATATATATATATATATATATATATATATATATATATATATATATATATATATATATATATATATATATATATATATATATATATATACACATTAGGAATTTGACTTAATCTTGGCGGATGATACACCAGCTGCATGAATGGTTCTAGCAATGGTGAAACGGGTCTAGCTCGAAGTAACTTGCAGGACCATAGCAGCCAGCTAGGTTGATTGAGAGCTTTCTACAAGGGAACGCTTTATTCCTTATGAGCCCCGAGAACTCGAGCCAGGATATGAGACAAATGTGCACAAATTTCTTTCCATGCACATCTGACGTATTGTTATAAGTTCTTAATTCATGATGTAATTTAGTTGTTGTTAAACCATTAAACCAAGGATTTTTAATAGACGCAATTAAAATATAAATTGTTATGAAGGTACAACCCATTTCCGACAACAAAGGTGTGTGTTACACACAGTGTCTTAGGTGAAGGTGATCTAAAATAAACATCATCGATTTTAGGCATTGTACTTGTTTCAGGCACGTTGATAGAAAGTGGCTTGGTCAAGAAGGGTGGCCAGTAACCATCCATGTGTATCATTGGAAATCATTGAAAATATCATCCGTTCTCCCGGGTCAAGTTATCCTAGCCCAAAGGTTTCAACGAGTACACCTATCATAGCTCTCCACCTGTATGAATTATCTACTTCATAGTGAATCACATTCCGTTGCGCCTACGTATAGTTTAATCAGAAATCTGACACCATGTCGATGCAAGGATAAAGTAAAGGACGAATTGCAAAATTAAACAACTGTGACCTAGATTACAAGTACTTAGCAAGTCATACTTTTAAAAATGATATCAACCTTTGGCTGTCACCTGCACTGCATATGTTTAACAACATGAACATCACCCTTAACACATTTGAGTATCTATTTACCATGTTTTTCACTGATTGGTGCAAAAGTGCACGTTTCAATAGAACATACACGTTAAAACGACATAACATTAATCTAAAAAAAGGTTAATGAATTTATAAAATGTCAATGAGGTAATTTTGGTAACTTTGTTTATTTTTAGAAATGTGTCAACACTTTCCTTATTTTGCATATCTTATCCTGTGGGTGGTGAATAACAAACAAGAGAGAATGAATGACAAAACCAGATTTCTGACGTTTGAAATCTTTATTGAAAAGACATTAACACATTAACTAGTACTCCATGTATCATTTTCACTTTATTTCAATTGCTCTTTCATCTGAATATTTTCAAAGACAATCGATGGATTTATCAATTCAATTGAATCCATATTTACCTCGATAATACACGCTCTAAAACAAAAATAAGTGGATCTGCCATCTGACAATTTTATTTCAAATCCAATTTCCAATTTACAAAGACATGAATTGCTGGGGTCTGTAAGACAATGCATGATTCATTATTATTTCATAACGACGGTTCCACATTTAGGCTAACTCATAACAATTATAAACGGAGCGAAATATGAAGACAAAGGGACAATAGTTTTGTTATTTCCTTACATTGAAGACAACTTCTATTACCTAACAACAGTGACTCCAGATAATCTAATTTTCTAAAGCTCTACCCCATTTTCGAATGCACTGGTGGTTTACAAGTGACATCGGTCTGCATTATTGCTCAGTAAACACATAATCATAATGATGAAAGTGTGTTAATAAAGTAAAACATGGTAGTGAATGCGTTATATGTCCTATAATTTATGTGTTGATAGCGGTAGAGTATACGAGTGTGAGCATCATACATGTTGACTGTCTATGAACAATGGGTAGGCAAGGATCAAAGTTCATTGCTCAGCATCAAGATATCACTAAACAACAAGAGCCATTAATGTGAACAGATTGTGTCAAGGGCTCAACAAGGATATATATATCAAACATATGTATGCATACCAAAGCTTAGAAAGGAATCGAAATACAACATCATGACCTCCAAAGGACTACTCATGCAGGCGTTGCCAAACATGTTAAAAGACCTGGCAGAATCTGAGAACTTACTGCTATCATCGTGGAGCTTTTGTGATTTGCCTTCTAATGACAGCATCCAGTCCAAGATAATCAAAGCTGACGAACATGCAAACATATTAGGTGTTCATGCACTGGAATTGGACTGCATTGAGAAAACAAATAGAAGGCGAGTGGTAAGGAAAATTGCGCTCAAGTCAATGGTGGTTGATACTACAGTTTTAGCTGGATGGATGGAGGGTGTAAGCCACAACGGTCACAAGTTTCAGCAGTTGGTCCAAAATCACTTCTTAAAAGGTACAGGACTAGAGATGTGCCACTTAAAAGAAATTTATATTGCTAACACATCCATAAAAGATAGTGAATTGGCACGCATCATGCCGAAAGTCTACACGACAGGAATTGACAAGATGAGGGATATGTATTTTGCCAGTTATGAATACATAAACAATGAGGATTTTAGCCACATATTCGAGCTGAATGGGCTTCGCTGGGATAAGCAAACCATCCAGAAAGTACTTGTCGATCTAGCACGGTTTCATAGACACTTTATGATAAACCTATCTTCCATAACCCATGATCCTGAATTGGGATCGGTTATAAAGTGCTCCACTGATAATCTGGCCAGTTCAGTTCCTCTTTGGCGGGCGATGTTAGATATCAATGCAGCTGAATATCCAAATATATTTACTGCTTCAAGATATGAAATGATCAAGTTGTACCTGGACAATCTCCCAGGCATATGCAAGGGCCTTGAAAAGCACCCCTTGACACTGGTGCATAATGACTTCTATCCAGGTATGTAATAGTATAATTCTAAGAAAAAAGTCACTATCGCTAAGAAAAAAGTTACAATGTAAGCATCTATTCTCTAAGGTTTGTTTAAACGCAAGCATTTAAATTCGCATTTAAAATCTCAATAATAGCTCTACTCCTAGGATCATTTTTGTATAAGAAAAAAAGAGAAATCTAGACAATATGCATATCAATCGACTAAAAATCCATACTGTCTATAGCCAGATGATTGCATAAAGAATTCAATCGCATTGAAAAGTATTGGCATATGTTCATATCTCTGGACCTGTGCATTGCCTCTACCTTTAGCTTTACATTTCTATATCAAAATTACATTTATATGAAACTAAAGAAACCAAGATTCCATTATGTAAAACAAATTCAGATACCTTTCTTTCAAGGAAACATCTGTGTTCGGCTAAACCCGGGGGAACATCAGGGTTACCTTTGCTCCTACGATTGGGAACTTTGTACACTAGGAGTTCCTCAAAGAGATGTTGCAAGCTTTCTGGGTGATATAGTCCATGCAGAGGAAGATGAGGACAACATCTTGGACGTCTGGCAATTTTACATAGAGACATACCGACAGGAATTCCTGGCAAATAGCAGTGACCCCCGCATCATACAAGCATGTGAATATGACAGCTTCTATAAGATATTTAAGTGTGAACTCATGGGTATCCTTTTACAACGGATATGCATTAATGGAATATTGAATAAGAAGGTAAGATATGCAGAAACACCTGTGTATCTCAGCATCTGCCTTGGCTTCTTGGAGAGAGTTTGGGAAAATGGCAAGTGTTTTGAATTGTAAAATGTTATATTAGATTCTAATCCAGACCTAATGTTAAGAAGTCAGCTAAACTGAAGAAAAGTTTGGTTCTTTTATCAAAAGCATGTATATGCTTAGAATTTGTACTAACTAATTTTAAAATTGTACTATCAAAAGGATGTAGGCGCTAGGAATGAGAATTATAGTTGTCATAAATATTTTTAAGCAAATAAGCGGATAGGGAACAAAAATGTATATTTCAAAGATGTGTTATCCGTATAGCTCATGTATACATTGTATAACAATAAGTATTAGCAGAAAGAAAGAAGGCAATAATTGTCGAACAATTCTTGAAAAAAAAGGTGTTATATATGACGAAAGAAAAATGAAAATTTACATAATTTCATACAATATCACATAATTTTGACATACTTATTAAATCTGTGCATCATGTATATTAGAAGATGCATTGTATTTAATAAAGACATTTCAGCAAAATATACCTGAGGTTGAAAAACCTGGTCACTCTCTTAACATTACCTTCAAGTATGTGTATACCTATATCTAAGGCATGAGTAAGAGAGTCTTCACTTCCACACCACAAACACGTTGGATCATCTACCAATTCAATTTTATGTAAAATCTTTTTAGTCATAACGCTATTGTGAATAATCTTGAAGTAAATTAATTTGAGAAAGTATATGGAGTCATTCTCCTACAAATTATAATTCATTTGTGAACTGTTAACATTCTGTCATACAGGGTCCTGCGACCTGTATTGGAACATTCTGTCAAAGTTAGTATCAGTGGTAAGTGAGGTCCCATCATTACGGGTTTCTTCATCAAATAGTTTTGGATTCTAAATCTTGCCTATTCAAAAAGGAAGAAATCACTTTTAACATGAAATTTTGTTATAAAACTTTGTCTGAAAATAACTTTTAACTCAGGGTCTAAGAAATCTCTTATATATCTGATACCGTTCTTGAACCATTGCTTTATCTATTCTATATGAAAATTGTCTTTATACAAAACTGCTTCAGTAATTTGCTCGTTTATGGATTGTGGAGAATATTTGTCATAAAC
Source organism: Maea johnstoni (assembly GCA_963942565.1). Taxonomy (NCBI): domain Eukaryota; kingdom Metazoa; phylum Annelida; class Polychaeta; order Spionida; family Magelonidae; genus Maea; species Maea johnstoni. Next base: position 89,876,896 of record OZ012684.1, on the reverse strand, counting down.
CTTTCTGAACAGCTAAGGGAAATCACATCCAAAAGCCCTGTTTTAATGTCGATAGTATCTTTTGTATAGCAGGGCTCCCAAAAATATTTTTCTATCGTGACCGTATTTTATAGGAAATATTCTCCAGACTTCTTTAATTGTGTATATTTTCTCAGACCAAGATATTTTAGCGCATTATTGCATGTGTAAAGCTTTGGATAGCTTAACCCTGTTTGTTTTGATTCCAAAATGTCGGTCCTGTACTTTGGAGGTATATTGCCCCATAAGAAAGTATGTAATAAACCATCAATTTCATCTAAGCATGATTTCATGGGTATTGGGAGAGACAGCAGGGTGTCGGTAAACTTTGATATTCGCAAGATTTTTATCACAGTGATCCTTTCAAGCAAAGTTATACTTTTGGAAATGCAAATCTTAATTAGTTGTTTAATTAAAGTGATATAGAAAATTCAATGAGCATTTAAAGACCTTTAGTTTATTTATTACGTCGGAAACATGGTGTCAGAACTAGACCAAAATTTTTAAAAAACTATTGAACTGGATCAGAATGTCGTAACATGGAAAATAAATCTAAACATTTTATTTTTGCGAGATTTTCCTAAAGAGGTTAATCTAGTAAAGTTGAAAATGCAAATTATAGTGGCCGATGCATAAGTGTAACTCTCAAACACAAAACGTGCTGGGAATAGTGTATTTTATTGTAAAGTTTCTCTACCATTGCTAAAACCTTATCTATATTTCTACCAGAATTGATACAGATGAAGTTTTTATCGTATCATATATCTAATTTATTCAACTATTTGTGGACACCACTATTTCTCACCACTGATTGACTTTTTGGAAAACAAACCATAATGGTGAGTTCCATAAACCTGCCATTCCGTAGCATAGGTCTGTTGTGCCTAGTTGAAAGCTGCCATTTCGCATATAGGGAAATGAAAAGTGGAGAGCATATTGTACTGAATGGCCAAATGGAGAATGTAAATGGGCTGATCACATTTGATAAAAAGCCATCTGTTCGAGTGATGAGGGCCATCCTTCCACTTTGTGCACATTTCCACTTTAAAGTCTGGCAATCTGCTGAATCCGTACACTGTATACTTCTCCTTCGGTTGATCTGTAATAAGAAGTAGATTATGTAAATGCACTATGCACTTAATTGTATAAAACATCCAGTGGCGTGGTTTCGTAATCAATGGATGGATGGATGGATAGATGGATGTATGGATGGATAGATGGATGGATAGATAGATAGACAGATAGATAGATAGATAGATAGATAGATAGGTCAAGGTAGGAGGGTAGGTAGGGACTGACCTGTATAGAGTGCCACTGTAGATACATTGACATGCCTGTTGAATATGACCACCCAGTTTATGGCCTTCCCAGCAGTGGAATTGGCCATTGCGCAGCTGCTAGTGTTCTGGTCGCCTATAGCTTTGATGTACTCATTTCCGGGCGTATTACCATTCTGGTTCCGTTGTCCTTCAATACTCAGTACTCTCCCAGTGCTTGATTTTACCAGGTTTGAACCTGTTTGAAAACATGCAAGTAATCTGCTTGTAAAGGGCATTCATAACCGATTCCTAGTTCAGTCGTACATACATGTCAATAATCATGAAAGATTAACATCTAAAGAAAATAAATACTTCAACCCCAAGAAAAAATATTTTTAACCCATTGTGTGTGAATAAGAAAATCGCGTTACAGTAAATTAGTTACCAATTAGACTGAAGATTGGTGTTGTCAAAATCGGCTCATCTTCATACATAGATTGGCTGTGATACGACCACTCATGCAAACAAAATGTACTTGCGGAATGGAAGGTTTACCGGTACCCATCACTCTACTATGCATTATAATATATCATATGATATTCATATGATTTAATCTCAATAAAAATAATTTACCTGTCATATAGAAACAGGTCAATAACCCAAATACCTGTGCGAAGGTGCAGTGCCTCTACCCTAACCCTTTCAGATCTGGAGTACATAAATGATCTGATAACATTTTATCATAGGTTTGTAAAGAGTGAAATTTGAAAAAAATACATTTGAAGGAGGAATATTCCACTAAGAAATGAGAACACTCGTTATAACACTGCAATGTTATCAATTAACGTGTGTCAGACCAAGTGTACATTCCAGGGGTAAATTGTTAAGAGAAGAATCTCACCCTTTGGACACTTTGCGGAGATGTTGCCACACAAGTCACCGCAGTCCCTCATGCAACAGTCCTGGTCCTTACAGGTTTGGTATTTCTGAAACGAATCAGTTTCCATGCAAGGTACTTCGATTGATCAAAGGCAAATTTTTCCCTAACGTTAGAATACATATCTACATACACATATTCATGTTTAGGATTATAAAGGGGTACATACATATAACCGATGTTTGATATTAGAATCATTATAATGGATAAAGAAAACTACGTTCAGATACAAGATTCAATTACAATTAAACTCGTAATTAATTCTAACCGTTGACCTTATTCAAAGTCCCATAACTTAATAGTAGCCACCTTGAAAAGGAAGATGCAAATATAGCTCCAATTCTCCTTAAATCTCAAATATGTAAGAAACGCTCGGACAATCTGGACATTTCAACAACACAGATTGAGTTTTTACGTCATGTGGAAATCTGCATGGTGATTCCTTTCAGGAGACATCTCAGTATCACCAGCGGAGAATCAAAATTGAAAGTAATGCTACAATACAGGCATTAAATTCCTGCACAAGACGATCAGACGTCCACCAGTGCCTGACTGTACAAACACCCAAGGATATAATGCCAAAGAATGGGCCAAGCACATCAATAACCCCCCTAGGTTGCAAATCAAAGGTACGTTTAGTTGCTAGGTCATCCATGCCTAGGAAACTTGGTTTCAATCGGAAGTGCGGTCGTGTATTATGCCCGGGCTGCCCACGCATTAAGTGCAATAATTAAATGAGGGCACTGTAAATACACATACGGGATAGTCAGTTTGGTTAGACAGTTCAATGCCAAAAGAGTATATTCTATTGAGGGCATTGTTTTTATGGAAGAGGGCGAGGCCATTTCAATTTTAGCGTTGAAGTTAAACTAGGTACAATTTAGAGAGATGTAGCATGAATTTATGCTTTGATGTGATATTCATATCACTTCAAAGTAAAAGGTACAAAAGTAAGATTGTAGATTGTACGAAGTAAATTGGTCTAAGGCATTGTACCACTGCGTCTTACAACAAATAAAATTCTTTATCGAAATTCGTACAAATTACTTGTACCCATGATCACAATCGAGCATAACTCACAACACTGTCGCAGTTGTCTGTAGAGATGTACATGAAGTCCTGACTTGGCAAACCAGACGAAGGAAAGCTTGATAGGATAGCATCGCTCAACTCACACATCCTCTTCTTGGGGCTGTAATTCACTGAGACACACAAGGTGGCGCTTAAACAAGCCTTTGAGCAGCCCAATGCCGTGACGTCATGAACTATCTTGATCACGTGACCGACTAGCCGAATCCCAGGTTTTCGACACATGTGCACAGAACGAATTTCCGGAATATGACTGATGGATTGGCACGCTATACATCCTAAAACAAAAAAGGTTAAGCTTATTTAGACACAACTCGCTATTTTTTACGTTATTCTAAGATGAAACAATGATATCTCCGCATTTCTGAAATTAAAACAAAAATAAGGTGAAACTCAATAGGAGATTTTTTAAAGATTTTTTTAGATTTAAGCAAAGATATCAAACTCAAAGGTTGTGGAAGTATTATCCTCTCGTATATAGGTGTATACGAGTGGAACCTCACTTCCTGCCTTTCACCAGTATGGATCTCCACATATTAGCACGGCTTCCCCAAACAACCATATAGCCCTTCAATGAACTCAAAACTAGATAAAAAGAAAATCAGCAAGTATAAGGATGAGGTGACGAATTATATGACTAGGCAAGGAACACGAAGCAGAGTATGATTTGTGTGCCAAAATCGTAAGTATCAAATAACATGGAGAAATGAAGTTACTGATAACTTGTTTTACATTTCTCATGGTGTCAAACTAAAACCTTTATCGAAGACTTGGACGCAGCTCACAGTGCAGGCAGTTGGTGCAGAGCCGCCCGGCCATGGGGGCGAGGTGAGTTGAATCTGAAGACTAGCATTCATTGTATCAGAGAATAGCATTCTATACTGGGTTATTTCAAAAACGAATGCAAGCAAATTTGAGATGTGAGTCAAAAGAGATTTACATGCATATTGTATTATAGTGCAGCACAAAAACCTGAAAAATGCTTAACATACAGCTTGGATGACTTGATTCAAACATATGGTAATAATGGCTAGAGGAAATAACAATCAAATCAAACGAGAGAGTGACATTTGCGCAGCAAAACACAATATGCTGCTTTGTTTGCCAATAATACCAAACAGCGAATTTAATCACCAATTCTCTTCTCAGTATTTGCTCTATTTATTTTAGGAGCATGCAAAAGCAATAATGAGGGTTTTTCGTTGTATTGACAAAAAGTCAATCTACAAGCACCGAACAATAATGTGACTGATGAAGTTAAACCAAAACACGACCAAACTTTGGCAGAAAATATTTCTGTTCTTAGAAGAGTTAAAGTTGCCTTTAAAATAGCATAACATACCTAAAGGTACATTTAATGTATTTGTGCAATTTAAGAGATTGCATTATAGAGACAGGAACAGATGACCATTGGGGATTCTTTAAGCTGTGGACAAGTACGATTGTGCTAAAGAAAACTTTTCAAATACAAATTAAAATTCTACAAAAAGAAAAAATATCAGTATGTGGTATTAAGCATGCAACCTTCACTATGTTTATTTTAATCAACATGCTTGTTGGCTTATCTATTCTTCAGAGACGAAAGAAGTGAAAAGTGAAACATTATGATACATTATGAAATTTACATCATGAAGTGAAATCAGATAAATGGAGGTGACTAAATTCAGTCGTTGTCAAATGTTAGAGAACAACCATGAGTAGTGCGAGGAAGCGCTGGTAGAAGAATTGAAAGGTGATGTAGTGGAATCCTTCTATCTTTATACAAATATTCGACGCTTGTAATACAAAGATACCTGCTAAAATTTTAATTTGTTAGCAGATAAAACCGGACATTTTCTGGGAAATACTATTGGTCACACTTTGTGGTTTGATTATAAGTTCCACTAGAAAGCAGACAACCTTTCTCAATTTCTGCAATATTACCATATCACCAGTATCCTATCAGTACAATATATAATTAGTAGTGGCCCCAACAGTATAAACGCCATGACAATAAGGTTATGTCAATATTCTACTGTAATGAAATGATTCTGTGTTCGGTACATCATTTGAATAAGTTATATAATTCATTGTAGAGTAAACTTCATTTGAACAAGAACTAGACTTCTTCTAAATCTGTTTACCGTATACTCTACCAATTTTAATTGAGTCCAAAATCTTCGTTTAACGTCAGAAATAGTAATGTTCCCTTCATCTTTTTAGAAATATAAGTGGTTGCTAATATAATTATTGTGTTAATGGCTGGATGCTCTTGAATATTTCCAAATAAAATGTCTGTGATACAAATTTTAAAGTGATTGTCAAAAACAGTTCTATCCAGGCTTCTATCTCAGAACCAAAGCGTGCTATTTCTGGACAGACAATAGGGCATGCAACAGAGTTCTTCAATAGCACCACATCTTCTGCACGACTCGTCGTTCTTGTGGCCACACGGTTAATGCTTTGATTTTACCAAAGGCTGGTTCGTATGGTATGAAGTCCTTCCACTACATAGGTGCCAAAATCTGGAACTCTTTGCCAGATGAGATCCAGACTACGTTCAGTAAATCTCTTTTTAAAGTGAGATGCAAAAAACATTTCATGTCAATCCTCTCTGATTCATAAGAAAAAAAAAGAAATTCATCAATTCTAGTCTGAATGTTTGTATTATACTATATGATATATTGTTGTTATGTCAATCTTGAGCAGTGAGGTTGATCATTACATGTGATGCCATTGGACTCTGGGCAGACTGAGACCACTATGGAAATAAGTTTCTAACTTTTAGTGTATATATCCTGTGTCTGGTTAGATTTCTATTGCATAGCAGTTAATGACACTCCAACTATTCACCTTTATATATGATATTTTTTTGTATGCCAAATGCTATGTAATACACATTGTACTAGACCGAATAAAATCAAATCAAATCAGTCATGAATTTTATTACAGTTAACATGCCTTACATATGTATATCTTATAAAACACCACAAACGAGTCCTTAATCCTATCCAAGGTTAACTCTTGTTTCACTTTTGAAGACCATTTATCAGACCGCTTCCTTACAAAAGTAGAATCCCTTCTCTTTATATTCTTACTAATACTAATACTAGTATGTTACCAATACATCCAATATGTCTTTGATGAAAAGTTAATCTGGTGATACAAATTTCTATCAAAACTTTCACATAGGAGTATTCTTCCAAATTGGCATGGATACTTTATCTTCCCAGTTTTTTTGCATCGAGCATGACTTAGCTACATCTACTAGTATCTAAAATATATTTTTTCAGCTAAGTTGGAAAACTGCCTCATCGACATCTTTACATGGATATCTCAAAATAGACTGAAATTGAATGCAGACAAGACAAAGGTTCTTGTCATCGGTACCTCACAGATGCAGGCGAAAATCTCCATTCCTAATATTACCGTAAAGGGTGTAATAGTACCAGTTCTTAATGAACCGGTTGGTAATCTGGGTGCTGTTTTTGATCCGAACATGAATATGTCTGCACATGTATCAAAAGTTATCAAGTCTGCAAATTACCACCTGAGGAACATTGAGTGCCATCGTCTGACTGGTGACATCACGCCTTGACTATTGTAATGGACTTCTTTGTGGAATCACTGATGAGCTGCTATGCAGGCCCAAGAAAGTCCAAAACAATGCCGCTAGAGTGGTTACTGGCTCCAAAGGGTATGATCACATTACACTAGTTCTAAAAGATTTTCACTGGCTGCCCATCAGGAAAAGGATTGAAGACTCTGCTTTTGACTTTCAAATGCATGCAAGGATGTGCCCCTCTATACTTGAGAGAACTGTTAGTCAAACAAGCCAATACAAGGACTCTAAGATCAAACACTAAGAACTTATTACAGATACCACACACTAATCTGAAAAGGTTTGGTGACAGGGCATTCTGTGCCTATGCACCACGCCTTTGGAATGAGCTCCCTGACAATATCAAGGCTTCTGATAACATGCAAAACTTCAAGAAACAGCTGAAAACATTGCTATTTCGAAAGGAGTTTATTTGACTATATGGACCTTGACAACTGTCCACTGACTTTCTTTAAAGCGCTTTTGAACATTATAGGTGGAAAGGGCCCTATATCAAATATCAATTATTATTATTAAGATTCTTTGCCCTTCTATTACTCTTAAAGAGATTTAGTTTCAGTAGGGGTCTGGGTGAACTGGATTTTTCTAAAATATCCCAGTTCCTTTGTACTATTTTATTATTATCAATCTGCTCTGATGAAGTTTTTAGACTTCTCTCTACATTGGTGGGTGAATGTCTCCTGTGTGCTGCAGATCCTTTTTAGTCTTAAAAACTGGCGGTATGGTATGCCATCCCTGCAGTGGCGAGAGTGGGCACTCTTATAATCAATGTAATTGTGGCTGTCTGTAGGTTTTGTGTAAGGATCAGTGTGTAAGTAGTGTTGTTAATAGAGACAGTAACGTCCAGGAAATGTATGTGTGAAGTGGAGATTTCCGCTTCAAATTTAATGCTTGGTAGGCAATAGTTGAGATGCTGGACAAAACCATCTAAACTGGATCCAGATGACAACGATGTCATTGATGAACCTTTTCCAGACCTTAGGTGTCGGAGTGTAGGTGTAGGTGTATACAAACTAATCCTCAAACCAACCATATGAGAGCGCCACTCTAGTTCCCATGGCAGTTCCTCCAGTTTGTAGATAATGTTTTTCATTAAAGTCAAAATTGTTTTTGCTCAATACTAGGTTGAGCAGTGCGATCAGGCTGTCGTTGGTGGGTGTCCTGGAATAGGGCCTGATTTGGTTTAACATAATTTTGCAAGCCTATATTCCCTCAAAATTCAGGATGTTAGTGTAGAGGCTTAAAAGGTTTAGGGTTGCTAGTATGGCTCCCTCTGTCAGAACATCTATGTTGGACAGGACACTGAGAAATATGTTGTGTCTTATGCCCTTGACTCCCAGTTGGAGAAAAAAGTCCACAAATTCAGAAATTCTTTCGGTGGGACACCTATTCCCAGAGACAATAGGTCTACCAGGTGGGTTGAATTTGTCCTTTTGTATCTTTGGCAACATACAAAATTGTGCCGTCCGTATAGGAGAATAGGTGAGATAGGCATGACTGCTTTTGTCTATTTCCTGATGCGAGATCATGTCATCAACGACCATTACTACTTCTTTGTGATGAGAGGAGGTAAGGTCACTGTCAGTTTCGACATAAAAGTTAACGTCTGACAAATGTCTCAAACCTTCTTGAATGTATTTTGTCCTATCCCATACCACCACTGCACATCCCTTGTCTGCTGGCTTAATGACTATGTTAGTGTCCTTGGCCAAACTGTTGAGGGCTTTTCGCTCCTCAATGGTAATGTTGTGGTTCGGAATCTTTGGATATTTTAGTTTCTGAAAGGTCCCTGTGATTTTTAAAGACGACATTTTCTAAATTTATGACGGGAGGGGGAATCCAAGCCGAGGGGAGTTTGAATTTAAAATGTCTCAATGGTTGGTTCAAATCAGGGTTAGATGTAACCGTGAGGTCCAGATTTGGGGTGGTGTCCTCGGGAGTGATAACTCATTAAAATGTAGACAACGCTTTAGTCTCACATGGAGTTTATCGAGATCATCATGGAGTTCACTAATGTCGGGCTGCCCCGGGTATAGGACAAATATATTTCCACCCCAAAGTCACCAAACCCGTCATATCCTATATATATATATATATATATATATATATATATATATATATATATATATATATATATATATATATATATATATATATATAAATATATATATATATATATATATATATATATATATATATATATATATATATATATATATATATATATGTAATTATATGTGTGTATATATATAAATATATATATATATATATATATATATATATATATATATATATATATATATATATATATATATATATATATATATATATATGTATATCTATATATCTATATATCTAAATAATTATATATTTATATATATATATAAATATATATATATATATATATATATATATATATATATATATATACATATACATATATATATGTATGTGTGTATATATATATATATATGTATATATATATATATGTAGATATGATAAATATATATATATATATATATATATATATATATATATATATATATATATATATATATATATATATATATATACATTCGTTGTTCAGACAAGAATATCGAATGTCACTCATGACGCTACTGCCGGCGCTGACTCAAGCACATGTGGTTTTTTTTAATTGTGAACAAGGATCTTAAAGTGACAATCTTTTCTTATTCATTTTCTTAGATTTTCGGATTTTAAAGGGAAAAAATAAAAAAAATAAAAAATCAGTGGTCCTAATAGCCCTCCGTAGAATACAGTCCAACAAAGAAATAAGAACGCCGACCATGACTTTCGACTACTGTGTAGCCTGGATAATAGGAAACCAGGAGCTGGTTTCCTATTTGTTTATAGAATACAAGGTCAGAAGCATCGAAATTGATTTCTTAGTCCCATTTCATCTTCCGACTCGCACACTGGGCATGCCATTACTATAGCAATGTGCTGTGCGATACAAAGCAAATGCAACTTACCAACCCACTCACTCACTTTTAGATAAACGCGTCCCCAGAACAAGTAACGAGGGGTGATGTATATATATATATATATATATATATATATATATATATATATATATATATATATATATATATATATATATATATATATATATATATATATATTTCATTTCTTTACTGCTTTGCAAGGCCCATAATAATATGCCCTGAATTGGCGTAGGTTTAAGTAGTCCATGGCGTCTGTCTCCGCAACTAAGGAGGACCTATGGCAATCACAGCCTAGTATAACTGAAACATGCCTATGGCTGATATGTCTTTTACAACAATGTTTTATACCCAATATTGTTTTTTTAATGTTGTTTCAACTAACCACATTCTAAAACATGCAAGATTTCAACGCTTAACCATGTGTGGTGGCTGGGTTAAATTCAGACCACAATTTTTTAATAACATTGAAAACGAGTTGGATGGTGCTGAAATTGAAATTTTGAAGTGAATATCATTCCTTTGTAATGAATAAAAATCTATACAGCAAGTTTATCCTAAATTACAGCCGTGTATAATGATTCGAAAATGACTCTCTACTCGATCATGATGAGCCATAAACAATGTTCATTAAACTATATTCTTCATTCTTGGCTAATTTAAATTCTTAAAACAAAAACTTCATCCTCTACCTTCTACTTTAAGGACATATACTATGTGGGCAACCGTTTGAATAGCGCAACTAGCATATATGCCAGTTATCAAAATAATGATACTTCTGACTACACCTTAAAGATATTCTCTGAAGACTTTTTAATGAAACTCATTTTTCAAAGCATATAACCTAAGTCAAATTTTACACAAACTGCAAATGGTCTGTAAGGGATACGATTTCAATTTCTTACCTGGCAGGAAATCGAGAAAGAAGATACACTTTTAACCACGCCCCTTTCTGTCCGTGATATATCTAATTTGATCTAAAAGCTTTTTAATTACAGCTTTTCTGTCCGTAATATCTCACATCTGATCAAATGGCCCCATCCTAGGAATGATACATCCCTACTTGACCTAAAAACCTTTTAAACCACTCCCCTTTCTGTCAGTAATATCTCTCATTTGATATGATAGCCTTTTAAACCACGCTCTTTCGGTCCGTGGTATTTCACCCTTAATCTGATAGTCTTTTTTAACCACGCCCATTTCTAGTATTGATATCTCCTCCCCCGGATCTCCTCTTTTGATCTAATAACCTTTGTAACCACATCCCTTTCTTTCTGTCAGTGATAACTACCTAGTGGATCAGATTGATAATTAATCCTTTTGACTACGCCTCTTCTATTTGCGATATCTAAGCACTTGATCCGATAGCATTTTAAACCACGCCCCTTCTATCAATGATATCTACCTACTTCGTCTCACAGTCTTTTAACCGCGCCCTCTCTGACTGTGATATCTCTCACTTGATATGATAGCGGCCATTACATGACGTGCAAGAGTTTTCCGTTGGTTACCTTGTTTAACTTTGAATTTACACACTTCTGTAATCCCATTTCTAAAATATCAGACACATATCAAAACATGCATAAAAGATGCAAATATTCATTTTGGTATGTGATCATTCAAGACATATAGAAAAAGTAATAAAGGATAATGCGCAACAGCTTTCCCATCTACGCGCAATTTTTGTTACACACTCACTTGGTTTCTGATTCATTTTGATCACATCTCCTTTTATTGTAAATCATTCTATTTACTTCTTTAATGTATATTGGCACCACCCTGACGTCTATTGTGAATAACAAGTATGTATGTATTACAGAAATAGTTTATTACTATCATTATTATTATAATTATTATTATTATTACTATTATTATTACCAATGTAGGAATCCCTATAATATGATTTGTATACCCCCAAGATATTTCATGTATCCCAAATATTAAGTTTTCTGTTTACATTATGTCGTAGTCAGTTCTCACTTTGATGCCATAAATTAGCTGAGGGTGGAAATTCTAGATTTAGGTTCTGATTGGAATAAAGACATGGGTTTGATGCAGTAAATATATATTCATTCTAGTGAGTGCTATTTTGAATTGGGTACACCTATTGTAAACACATTTAAAGCATTTTTAATTAATTCTGAATGCTTCTATAATGTTATCACATTTGATGTCAACATTTAGTATTACATCGCATTTTCTTATTAGACACATATCAAAGCATGCATAACAGATGAAAATATTCATTTTGGTATGTGATCATTCAAGACATATAGAAAAGGTAATAAAGGATAATATGCAACAGCTTTCCCATCTACGAGCAATTTTTGTTACACACTCACTTTGTCTCTGATTCATTTTGATCACATCTCCTTTTATTGTATATTGTATATCATTCTATTTACTTTCTATTTTCATGCATATTGGCACCACCCTGACGTCTATTGTGAATAAAAAGTTTGTATGTATTACAGCAAGTTTATTATTATTATTATTATTATTATTATTATTATTATTATTATTATTAGCATTATTATTATTAGCATTATTATTATTAGCATTATTATTATTAGCATTATTATTATTATTATTATAATAATACGTTTCATAGAAATAGTTCATGAATAATATTGTGAAAATAATAATTCAAATGTTGTGAGAAATGTTTTGGTAATGATTTATTTGCGTGACATTTCTAGTATAGCAAGTAGAATTTCCTGTAAGTTTGAGATTCACCATTAAGATACAGTTCCAGATTAAAAAAGTGACATAATATTAGTGAAATTATAATCATCATGCTTGTCTACCTTTTCAATCCTGATTGCTATGGAAAATGAGAGAAATGAAATTAATCTACCCCATAATTACACTCAGAATACTTGTAGTGAAAAGGATTCCCCTCCAAGCAGCCAATTCGCAATGAGGCTGTTATCTTTCCTTATTAGCTGGTGGAGGAGTATTCCTCAGGAGGGGGTGGGGGCAGCCTCTTCCACTAGAAACCTACAAATCCTCTCTAGAATGCCTGTTATTCCCGTAATTCAGGTACCAAGTACCATCTTTTTACCGCGCTATTTATTTTACCGACGCCTTATACAATGCAATGAAGACATGACAGAGTCAAAATTAAATGCTTGTATTAGCCCGGTGTACAATATAATCAAAGCAGCTATTTTATTCAGACTATATGATGACGCTATGGGCATGATCCTTGGAACAAAGGTATTTTGTAAACAACAATGGAAAGTGAAAGTTTGGTCCAATGCCTGGGAAATTGAAAAACAAGATTGGAATATTAGGACAGAACTTTTTACTGTAACGTATGTATGTATGTATATTTATTGACCACGAATAAACGTAAAAGATACAATACATCCAAATAGTACTAATTCACATGAGAACAATAATTGAAACTTAGTAAACAAAAGAAAACATTAAATACCCTCCTCACCACTGACATGATGGAGGTAGTTAGTTATCGTAGAATGAATTAGGGCTTAACAAGCATTCTGAAAAGTGTTTTATCTCCCGGCAGTGCACTAGTATGGTGTCATTTGGCAAATACTCTCCCTAAAATGATGAGACAATTCGAAACAATGACTAAACTGGTGTGCAAAGCCAGTGAGCTAAAAAGCGAGCTAATTATCTCTATCGAAATGACATAAAACAGAGTGCAAAATGTGAACATTGTGATAACCATGCCGTAGAGAACGCCGAGCACATTGTACTGCACTGCCCTTCTGTACACCCCGACAGAGTATTAATGCTTGAATGTATAGCAGCACTTGAATCTACTCATGGTATCTCTATTGTTACAAATCAATGTAATCTCTTCCTAACTTTGATGGGGAAACCAGTTGAAAACATAGACCCCGAAATTCATGTACAGTTTCTAATGCTGGTAGCTAGGCACGTACATAATATGTATACAGAAATAATCAAAGAACGGTAAAGGTATAGGGTAAGTCTGAGTATGCCCTTAAAAAGTGGGCAAAGCCTAACAGACATTCCATTTGTCGCTTTTAGCCTGTTGTAGATTTTCGTGCTCTGTTAAGCAATGAATGCTCTTTTGTGATCAGTTTAGTGTATATTTTTTAAATCAAAATATGTAAGTCCCCATGCTTACAAAAGGCATAAACAGTTTTTCATTGAGCTTAGCCCATTTTATCTTTTCTTTATAAACCCGACACATTTCCTTATGATAATGTTTCATGTATGATAAGTTTGTAATTGAATGGGATACCCCCTCTCCCTATTTTAAAATTCTATTCTACCTTATTTTCTGTTCCTTACTATATATTTAAAATATATTTGCTCACTGTATAACACGTGTTGTATACTTTTGCAATTCTTATTACAGTCAATAAATATACATACATACCTGAGCAAAGTAATGCAACAAATGTGTGCAAAAGAACTTCACCAGTCATTGCGCCCGAGTCGATTGTTGAGAGAAGTCTACTCTAAAGTTGATCACCAGTCGCTGTAGTGGTTCTGCTATGGAATCAAACGGAGATCTGACTGTGAGTATCTGTGTGGGACGCTTTCAGCCTTAAGAGCAGAGATGACGAAAATCAATCATCGTCGCTCGCACGACACGTTCGGCACTGTTGACTTAAATAACTCACCGCGTTAAGAAAGCAAAAAACAATCGCCGGATAATTTTCCTGGTAGAGTGTTTGAGAATAAGGTGTAACATGGATCAATATATCTGACAATGCACATAACATGGATCCGTCGTCAAACATTAGGCAAACTACAACGGACGTTCCATTAGCCGACACAATTGTGTGCAATTAGACAAAAAAACGAAATTTCAGCGATTCTACCAAAATCGTTATCACAGAATACAGTTACGCCTCAGATGTCCATGCTTAAAGATCGTAAAATGTTTGTTGTATGCGTGGATGAATTCTCTAATAAGGCATGAAATGTCTTTAAATGGTGTGTTTGGAAAAGCCTTAAGGTAGCTTATGGTGCTAATTCCTTTGAATCGTTTTTTTCCTCTATCCTGCTTTTATTTGACAAGTTAGCCTATACAAAGTATATTTTGCATGAACGATCTTCAGCCGAGAAATGCATTAAGCGTCACAATAGTACCCTCCCAGGAAAATGTAAAAATGTTGAGGTAAAGAACTTAAAAAAAACATACTGTTTTCAAAGGGAGGTCCAATCCATAGTTATAGAATGGGCACCGTCACATTTAACAAATGTGGAGGAAATATCAATACGGAGGGAGGTATATCCAAGATTTTACCATGTTCGAAATGTTTGAAAAGATGTTCGAAAACTCAATTTCAAACGTTTTGAACATGTATGTTCGAAAGCTGTGGGAAGCCCCTACTGCCTGTTTGCTGGCCAAGTTTATCTTTTGCAAAATGCATGTTCGAAATGTTCCAACGTTTTAGAAAGCCCCTTCAGCATGTCTTCTGGCTTGTTTTCTAGCCTAGTTCAACTTTCGAACAATTTGGACGTTCAAAATGTTCGAAATGTTGAGTTGATATTGGATCGCACCGCGTCTTGCCACATTAGCCGTCTTGTGTACTCCTCGTCTCGTTAAGACGTCTACTTGAGCTCGTTTTAGAGGAAGTAATTTATTCCTAAGACGACATAATTGTGCAAGACGTGCAAGGCGCCTAATACGACAGCAATCCCTGTTTAAGATGCACTAATACCAAGACTGCTAATACCAAGATCCCCAACTTCACGGCCGACATCTGGGACTCCTAATATGACCGTGATCCGTGGAACAAGACGCGCTAAGGCGGCTAATACAACCGCCAGACGAAGAAGACGCACAAATTAAAAGTAAGACGTCTAAAACACCTTATACAATGGCTAAACTCGAAGAAGACGCGCTCGGCGCAAGACGCTTAAAAGAAAAAAAAACCTCAATCTTTATCTTAGGACGCCTAAGGCGCCTAATACTGTTCGGGATATGCGCAAGACGTGTATAAGTCGCCTCATACCATTACAAAGACAGGCAAGACGCCTAATACAAAGCACATGCCTCGAAGTTTAACATCAGATATCAAGTCGTACAAGACCCATAAGACGCCTAGTACCAACAATATGCCTCCCACTTTTCTTAAGACGCCCAAGACGCCTTATATACCATTAAGAATATGCGCAGGCCATGTAAGACGCCTGATTCCATTATCAAGACGAGCAAGACGCCTAATAGAAGACACCTCAAACTTTAATTTAACACGCATAAGACGCTTAATATATATATTCTTTATTGACTGTAGTCAAGCTACAAAAGGTATATATCATACAAATAATAAACAAAAACAAGAGAAAATTATAAACTGGGAACACAACGGATTGAACATCAAAGCCATAGAGTTATAGTTATTTACACATTGACTAGAGACCTGGAAATCCTAACCTTCGGACCCAGAAAAGGCAGAGATCTAATACAATTAGGAATATGGACAAGATGTGTACGACGCCCAATACAAATGACTCGAACTTTAACTTATGACGTGTAAAACGCATCAGCCCATCTAAAGCAGTTAAAGACATCCATGACAACTAATACCAAAGCCATCCTTCTTATATTAACGAAAGACAAAAGAGACGAAAAACTTTCAATATATAATTGTTCCCCCAAAAATGATCACACACGCATTAATGGCCAAATCATTGCACAGGACCTCGTGCATTTTGCAATGCATATTTTCATTGCATAATGCATGAAAATTGTAATTTATTAGCACTGGCAGAACAAAGCCTTTTGCAAAATCCAAATTTTCTTGAAAAGTTCAAATGCTCGCTCAGGTTTTAGGACCAGACGTTTTGCACAGTACTTGACCTTTACGCCTGAAACAAGTACAGGCAGCGATGTACAGGACTTTTTGCAATACCAAAATTTTCTGGAAAAGTTCCAATGATCGCTCAGGTTTTAATTTGTTGTAACAAAGCTTCTGTATTATTCTCAAAACTCGATCATGGCGATTGTGCTCATTAAAACGCTTTATGATGCAGTTGTGAATAACTTTGTAATAAAGGAAGATTTTGAAAATTAATTGCGGTTTATTGTTAGTAGAGTCTAGTTACCATTCTTGCTTTGAGAGCTTTACGGTGCTTTTGTAAAAAAATATCAACAAAATCATTTTTATGGTGCTGCAGGATGATATTCGTACCGACATTTTGAACTTTATTGTAATTTGCTACAATATCTCAATGAATTTTTCACATTTGTAAATATAAAGTCATCAATAGAGTAAATGTTTTCAAAAAAATGGTTTTAGATCTTTCTCCCAGCACATATCTCTAATATAAGCCACTTGCAGCCAATAATCTCAATAAGTCCTTGAAAAAATGACACGATATTTGTCATACCTATATTATGTGTCCGTTATTACCCATTAAATATTTGATGTATTCTAAATTTTGAATAAATCCACAGAGTATTTGAAGGAGAATCTTATATAATGGTCCCGTATATATAGTTATACAAGTATTATTAACATTTCTTCATTTTTATCAAAAAGATAATGCAATGAAAATGTCACCAAAGGTCTGTTTGGCTGTTACATGTATGCAATGGTTATCACTATTCCCAAATGGCAGCTGTCAAAATTGTTCAGGTTCTCCTGTATTCATACATTTCTAATAGGATAGGGTTTTATCAAATTTCCCAAGACATTAAGCCATAAATATCTGTAGAGGCTATTTGAATTCAAACCTCATCAACAACTCTCCTTCGAATGTTTAGTCAACTTACACCTAAATACTAATTTACCTA
Source organism: Maea johnstoni (assembly GCA_963942565.1). Lineage (NCBI taxonomy): Eukaryota > Metazoa > Annelida > Polychaeta > Spionida > Magelonidae > Maea > Maea johnstoni. Next base: position 89,859,279 of record OZ012684.1, on the reverse strand, counting down.
TACTCTAAACGCTCAATTTACTGTTTTATGTACATTGTATTTGATAAACAAGACTGTGCTTTGTAAGGTGAACCGAAAGCAGAAATAGTTGAACCAGTTTATTGAAGTAATTAAGGCCTGACATATGCTGATATTTTCTGCATGGGGAAAATGATGGGTTTAGATAGAATACCTTGATCTATCAATACCTTGATCATTGATCAATACCTAAGCACTAGTCAGCCTACTGGCGTGTCGCGGCACTAAGGGTCCGTTATTTTGATCCATAACGGTATAAAATGTTTGTGTTCGCCTTTGTGCATTGTTTTTGTATATGTTAAATGTGTCATGTCCGTCCATATTGTTGTAATTGTGTATGTATATTTTTCACCTTTGACAGATGGTCAATAAACTATATATATATATATATATATATATGAAATATTCAGAAAAGACTTTCCTTCATATATTTTCCAAAGTTTATCTGTATTTTCAGAGAGTCTTCAGGGTTTGAGTTTTGTAGAAATAGAAAGGTTTTTCATGAGTTTCCTCATTGACACCTCCCCTTTCTCTAAAAGAGTACCTGGATAGTGTTTGAATTTTGAGGTGAACAGTCAAACTTAACGAATTTGGTTTTATATGTGTATCAAACGTGGAAAGTTATGAAATATATTTTCTGAAGAACTTTAAAAAACATTGTTTACATAAGTTACCATGAAGTAGGGTTGGCTTAAAAAAGAGTTGGTCACAATAAACCTAAGAATAGATATAAGGTTTTTTTCTCAATGTATAATTCTGCCTCACTTCAGCACCACTTCTTCTCTATACTTTTATGGTTAGAGCGCCCATATAATATTGTTCTACAATAATGCTAAGGTAGCATTACATAGGGCTTGTTTCTCCACCTCTGGGTTTGAATTCCGGCCAGTGCATGTGAGGTAAGTGACCAGTGACTTGGGGTTCGGCGATGGTAATCACTGGTTATCCCCGCCACTTATATTTGGTTAGTCTTAACCACAATATGGCAGAAAAAAATGACGATAAATTTTACTTGAAATTCCAAATTCATTCATTGCTTGTCTCATTTATAACAAAAATTCCCACGTTAATATAACTACAGATAAAACAATAAAAAATATATTTTAGTAGAATGTTGGTTATTCCATCCAAACACTATTCAAAAATAAACTTTATTTTTAATAAGTCGTTGGAGATGACACCAATTCTGGCATTAAGAAAATTTTCCTTATACAGTAGTGAATGATGTTATGTGATATGGCCATGTAGACCAGAAGCTCTAGGCACAAATGTGTTAACCCATTTGCTTCTGGAGCGCACACTGGGTCTGGCAACTTAGAACATAACTCATCAACTTGAGAAATATTCGAAGAAATATTTTAAGGGGTGTGGTTAATATCAGTCAAATGTTGCTTGAATTACATTTTTCCATCAAGATATTTTCAGACCATGAGCCAGACTCGTAAACCAAGATTGAAATCTTACAACCCAGCCACAGCTGTAGACAGCGAAGGTAGATACTCCCTTAGATCATCCAAAGGTATAACAATGGCGGCGAAACCAGGTAGCTCAGATAAAGGCTCAGATAAAGGCAGCTTCGAAGAAGTTAAAGAAATGCTGAAGAAGCAGAATGAGTATATGGAGCTACAATTTAAAGAGGTTAAGGAAAACGTTAGACACACTGATGAGAAGATATCTGCAATTAATGAAAATCTATCTAGCGTTCAGACACAGGTAGGACAGCTCACAGAACAGCAGAGTGTGGCAGATGAGAAAATAGCAATCTTAGAGGCGGCAATTGAACAGTCTGACAGAATAATTGAGGCTATGGAGGAGAAACTAGCGCAAAACCAAAGTTCCATAGAAGAGTTGTATGCAAAGGCTACAGTCAATGATCAAGCTATGAAACGGCTCAATTATCTAGAAGAGTTTAGAAAAGCATCTCTTAAAAAAGATGAAACGAGCGAACAACACCAAAGAAAGATGAATCTGTGGGTCTATGGTCTAACTGAGAAAGATAAAACTGAAGATACTTGGGCCAGAGTCAGATGGTTCATGCTAGAAGCTTTAGAACTCAGCGAGAATGTGGTAGATAGTATGTCCATCAAGAATACCCATAGAGTAGGTGATAAGAAGACCACTAAGGGAGTGCGACCAATAATTATTGCCTTCAACAAATGGACAGAAAGACAGATGACTTTGAGAGCATCACAAAAGCTAGCTCAATACAATCAGAAAAATGAAACTAGGTTAGCTGTTAAAACAGACCTGGCACCAGTTGCCAGGCAAAAAAGGAAATCATACCAGGTAGTGTCCAACAAAATACGTGAAAATAATGAAGGTCTTGCCAGGGCATGTGACGATGGTAAAGGTAAAGTGTGGCTGGAGATGAGACCTAACACTACTGTTGCATGGGAGAAACATGATAACCCCCCTGAGAAATATATGCATCTTGTCAATACTGATCCCTATGGCCTCCCTGCATTAGATGCGGAGTAAATTAAAACAGGGAATTCCAGAGTTACAGCAGTTTGCTTCCCAAATTTACCTCATCTAGCCACATTTGAGCTTAAGTGTGTCACTATGTCAGCTAATGCCTGGTTCAGAGTATTCTTAGTATTCATTGTTTTTGTACTGTGGTTATGTTAGTGGTGGTTTATGCTATCTTGTCAGTTTGTGATTACAAACATCTACATTAGACACTTGTCAACTGTACTGTGGGATATGGTAATGGTGGTTTATGCTATCTTGTCAGTTTGTGATTACAAACATCTACATTAGACACTTGTCAACTGTACTGTGGGTTATGGTAATGGTGGTTTATGCTATCTTGTCAGTTTGTGACTACAAACATCTACATTAGACACTGGTTAACTATGAATAATTCTAAAATATTCTACTCATATGGTTTTGGTATTAGAAGTTGTGGCTTAAGCTGTTTTTTCATTTACATCCTAAGGATCCATGTCCACTGACATTCCTACTCTTTGGAAAATTGTTTGTAATTACAGGCAGTTCCAACTTTCATCACTTTTATGGGGACAATCCAATTATTTGTATTCACAAATAGCTCCACGTATTATCCTAAGTTCTCAGTTTAACCTGTCTCTACAGTTAACCTTTAAAAAACGTTTGTGTCTACAAACAGCTCCACCTGACACCCTTCTTTTATGCCAAAACCAATAAGTTAACCTCTGTATTTAACTTCATCAGCCTATGGTCATATTGCAAATAGTTACTTCTGCCACCCTCCATACTTACAACAATCAATATAGTACAATATGTATCTATCACACTTTATTTCAATCCTATATTTCTATGTATGTGCAAATATTTTTACACCACCAATTCAATTTAGTATTACTTTTATCTGTACTATCTGCAATTAGCTACTACAACAAATTGTTATTCGTAGTTAGTTATCATGCTATGCATATCTGTCTCAATCAAAATATTACAATTGGTAGCTATCATATTATATTTAAGCTTATATTTCCAAGCACGTTTAAACATTTCCACTATTTATCTAAAGTTTGTAAATACAAACAATATATTATTGGTACTAATGTTAACCAGGTAGTACCACACTTTGTCATTATACTCAATGTATGCACAAACTTCTTCATATTCTATCTCAACTTATTATTTGTATTTATTGCAATTTGTGGTAATAGTAATATTGAGTAAATTTACACTTGCTTGTATGTACAAATACTTCCACTTGATACTTCAGTCTAAGTCTTCTCATACAATGTACTACTTATACCCACTGATTGCATAAATACATTAGTAATGACCAACTACTATAACCTTTTTCCGTTTTATAACATTTCCATTTGGTCAATACATACATTAATATTCTTTGTATATAATACTAGTCTGATTATCCCAATACTAGTATCTGTGCACCATCATGCCATACCCCCAAATACCCTATTGGTCCTAACTACAACCTCAACCTCTAATATGCACTTATAACTACTCCTTCTCTCCCTTTAACAACAGATGGCGAAGAAAATGTTGAGCAAACGACTGCTGGATGATGGAGAATTCTGGAAGGAGATAGATGCTGACACAAAACAAAAGATCCTGGACAAAGTGAAAAAAGAAATGGCCAAGGACGCGACCAAAAGAAAATCTTCTACAACATACAAAAGAAAAAACAAGTCGTCCAGCGACACAGACCATCAGCTCCCCGAGAAGAGAAGTCCAACAAAGGCATCTGCAGAAGTTAAAAATGCATCTCTGCCACTCAAAAAGCATGATGTCCCATGCTTACATAAAACACTGAAACATGGCAAACAGAAAAAAAAGGTAGACGCATCTAAAACACCACGAGGCATAGTTACTAGCTATGGCCCTTATAAGTTGGTACTCATTGACTACACCCCACCAACTCCAGACAACAACAGCCTTAGAATTGAGGGATTCTTTGAACATTCTGCACAAAGCCCAGCTTCACCACTGCCTTCAACTTCAAGTTGCTGGGAGGAAAAATCAAAGAAAGTGGACACACTGCTGGCGATACCTACCCCTCAACATACCATCAAAGTCTCAGAAGTGAAAAATGTTGAAGATGATACCCAATTACACAAACCAGCTATTGGGATAGACATCACCACCAGTGACTTCATCATGAATAACATTGGTTTCCCAGACCAGCTGTACGAACATAGACAAATCCCTTCATACCAAACATCGGGGCACTCGGCAAGTTCATCAACACCTGCCCCACACAAGCCGCCTATCTCACCGATAACCTTCACAACACAGGATACTGTAACAATCATGCTAATATCTTTCTACTCTGCCACCAAAAAAAATAGCCCGACTGGGGCCGGTCGGGGGTGTCCACCAGGGTCAAGTGCAAAGAGGGGAAAAACGTGCAGACAGGGGAACTATAACTGGGTAGCGTGCAAATGCAGGGTAAGGAGGTGAAAGTATAACACCAAAGCCGCAATTATATAGATCTAAGTCTAGTGTAAAACATATATTTCCAAAAACGCAAGCAGCGACATACAATGCGCGGTGCTGAGCTGGTGCAGTGCAAGGCGACACAGAAAGCAAAAGAGATACTACTAAGATTAGTTCTACAGCTAGGTTAAGCTTTAAGTATATAAGACATTATCCAAAATTAAAGCAGGGGACACACACACGGAAGACTAGACGGATTAATATGGCGAAATCCGCGGATCGCTGTGAGAGAAGCAAAAGCTCTTAAGTAAGTTAAATGGTAAGAGAGACAATCACAGGTCCATGCAAGAATTAATTACTGTTAAGTGTGCTCCGCAAATCTAGGAATAGCTGGATTGAGTTCATAAAATAACGTAAATCACGGAAACGGAAGAAATCCGCGGATTGCTCCGCGGAGTCAAATGAGGAATAACCGTGAAAGAAAATATCCATAACACAAAAGAAATCATATACAGAAGCAAATTATAATTCTAAAGGAGAATAAGATACTATAAATCAAGACTCGAAAGGAACCAAAATTTGAAAGGTGATCCACGATCTACGATCCGCGATCCACGATCCACGATCCGCGAGCCACATCCTCCATCCACGAGTCACTTCATAAAGGCAAAATGAGGATAACTAAAGATTTAATGTCCCAAATAAATGATGTACGGCAGGGATTACGGGAGAGAAATCAAATCATAAAGTCAAAATAAAACATATAAGATAAACATGTGAACCCAATCCGCGGATCAGAGAATCATGATCCATAATTATTTTTCTCTTAATATACTCACAACCTAAGGTGTGATGCTGCTTAGAACCAGGACTAATCAGGAAGGTCAGGAAATTCAGGAGTTCAAGAAATTCAGGAAATTCAGGAGTTCAGGAAATTCAGAAGAAGGCAAACGGCAAGCTCTGCTGTGGACAAAGGACCCCAGTGGAACACACCAAGGTCAGGCCAACCAGGCTTTATATAGAAATAGCCAGGCGGATCACTCCCTGAATGGGGTGATGAGGCAGGGGGGCCTCCAAGTAAAAGGCCCTCACAAACCACGAAATTTGGACTAAGTATAATTTTGTAATCCTGTGTTGGTTGCCCAACAATAGTTCTTTGCAGCAATCACCCCTCCTAGACTACAATTAATAACTAAAAGTGGGGCACAGCTCCATGGACTACATACGCCAACCGGAAGTGGCTACGCCATGAAAAATAGTGCGTCTGGAGGTGACTCTGCAATGCAGCGTCGCCCCCAAACTTCAGTCAAAAATAATGGTTTTAGAATTTCTACTTAAAAATAATAGTATTTGCGATCTCATAAAAGAAAACCCAAGAAATAGGGACGGGTGGACTAGTAAACACGGGCGGAGTGTACCCCAGGGCCCACGGAGACCGGGCGGATCGCTACATCATCCCCCTCCGAAATTCTTCCTCCGGAAGATATCTAAAATGTAAAGGTTCATGGCAACTGCACTCCACGGAGCCGAACCCCCCTTGTGTCACCCCACACTACCTTCAGCCCAACAAGAAAATATACTCAATATCTAAATATACACAATCATCCGCTAAAAGGCTGGAACTCTCTAATGATCTTCTCCTCCACCAACTCTCCTCCCTGGAACCGTTTGGTGATCGTCTCGCGGACCAGGGTGACCGGCAAGTGGACTATGGTGAGGCTGGATCCGGCGTCGGCAAGGGAGACAGTGATGTTCGGGGCAGTGGTGGTCGGGGTTGCAGCGTCAGAGTCCAAGGAGACCGGGGCCGGAGGAGCCATGGGGTCGGCAGCATCTCGGGAGGCCGGAGCCCGGAAGGCCACGGACGAGGGTGCATCGTGGAGAGCCGGGGTCTCCGGAGCTGGGGCTGCCGGGGCCTCCGCCGCGGACTCGATGGTTGGAGCCGGGACAGCCGCGGGAAGGTCCGGAGCAGGATCAGGCACCGAAACTGCGTCCGGTACCGCAGCAGGGACCTCCGCTGCAACCGGGGAGGCTGCAGCAACATCCGGGGCGGGGGCGTCGGGCGCCGACCTCGCGGGGGCTGGGGGGTCCTCCTTCGCCGCCATCTTCTCTCGTCGTTCCTTGTCCTCCCTCTCGCGATGCCGGCGCTCGCGGGCCGCCCTCCTCCTCTTCAGCTCCCGCTTGCGATAGGGGTCCTCCCCCGAATCCACTCCGCTGTCTGGCGTGGCCGAGGGTGTCTCCTTCGTCAGATCAATGACGGGGTCGCCCATGGGTGGCCGAGGGTCGCTCGCTCTCTGTGTGATGTACATCTCGTTCCACGGCAGTGTCCGCTGGGCTTGGAGCCCCGCCTCCCTGACCTCCGGCCGCTGCTTCCGGATGATGATTCGACCGTCTACTATCTTGCTACTCCTCTTGAAGTTCCCCGTGTCGGAGTCGCTGTCAGACTCCTGACTAGACCCCTGTCGGTGGGCGGATTGGCGATGGAGCGTCAGGCCCTCCCTCCTGGCAAACGTCTTCTGACAAGCCTCCTCTCGGCAGCGGAAGGGCCTCAATCCCCGGTGGCTCTGCTGAACGTGGCGATCCCGGTTGGACGACGACGAGAACGCCTTCCCGCATTCCCCACACCTTGTGGATTGGCTGTGCAGCAGCTGCTTCTCGGCCATGGCCTGGAAAGGAAAAAGAAACAGCATGTTGAGTTCCCCCCCTCGTTTCATCGTGTTGGCACCAGCTCAGCAACCACGGAGCCCATTCTGCACCATTCTGTGACTTTAGAGTTACATTTTGGAAAAGGGGAAGTTCCCTGTCTGCACGGGTGGAAATGGATGACCCCTAGCGACCCAGCTCGTATCCCTCCAACCAGCGTGGCAAAACCCGTTTCCGTCCGCCCCCCTCCGCCACAGACGTCTCCACCGCCTCCGGGCGCGCCGCCGGGGGATGGCTGCCTCCCCCGGCCGCCAAAGTGGGGACCTGGACAACGGATCCACATTCCCCAGCGCAATCCGCCCCAGCAGGACCAAGAGGTTCCGCCCGACCGACCCCATCTCCACTCCGGGACCGACCTTCATCTACCGCACCGCCTCCCGCGGACTCCCCATCGCAAAGCCGACCTCCAACCTCTTCCCCCACAGCAGCAGCAGTTGAGCCACCAGCGACCGCGGAGGCCCCCGTCATCTCCCCAGCGACTCCGTCCTCCAGGGCAGCCCTCCATCTGGCCCAACCGCTCGGCAGTGTGGAGCTGTAGGGCTTCAACCGGTCAAAATGGACCACCTTTGGCCTGCCCCGTGGACCCTTTTGAATTCGGTAGGTAACAACTGCCAACCTGTCCGTCACAAGATATGGGCCCTCCCACCGGCTAGCCAATTTTGGTGAGACACCAGATTTTCGTCGGGACTTATACAGCCACACCGCTTGCCCCGGTTTGTGGGGTGACCCAAACAACTTCCGGTTGTAGTATTCCTTCTGTCTTGCTGCACTGGACTCCAGATTTCGGGCCGCTCGTTCCCAGGCATCCTGCAGACGCCCTCTTAGTCCCAAGGCATAGTCACCCTTTTCTTGCTCTCCCTCCCCAGGTGGAGGCACTCTCATGTGTGCTGGCAGTCTGGTCTCCCTTCCCAACATCATCATATTTGGGGTTTCTCCGGTAGATTCTTGGATAGCACTCCGATAGGCCATCAAAGCATAAGGGATCACTTGGTCCCAGTCCCTTTGCCCCTGTGCAGGCTCTATCATCTTAGCCATCATATCCAACAGGGTGCGGTTCATCCTTTCTACTAACCCGTCAGATTTAGGGTTGTATGGAGTGGTGCGTGTCTTGTGAATGCCCAGCAACCTGCACACCTCAGCCATCAAGTTGGACTCGAAATTAGTCCCCTGATCTGAGTGCAATTCCCTAGGCACCCCGAACCGACATACCACTTCCTCGACCAGTTTTTCTGCTATCGTGGAGGCCTCCTGGTTGGGAAGGGGAAACGCCTCCGCCCACTTGGTGAAGTAATCCGCCAACACCAAGATTACTCGGTTGCCCCTCTGGCTTTCTGGGAACGGCCCCATTATATCCATCGCCACTCTCTCCATGGGTCCCCCGACTGGGTATTGCCGCAGGCCTGCCCTTGGCTTGCGCCCCGCCACTCCACGTGCTCCACACACCTCGCAGGTCCGGCACCACGATCGCACATCCGCAGTGTGACCCACCCAGTAGTAGTGTTCTACTACCTTACCCAGAGTTTTCTTCATGCCAAGGTGTGCCCCGGCTCTTCCCCCATGGATATCCCTCACAATCTTTCCACGAAGAGCACAAGGAACCACCAACTGCCATCGACCAGATCTACCGTCACTTGACTGCCACCTTCGACACATCACACCGTCCCGAACCCGCAACTGCCCCCACTGTCCCAGATAGGCCTTCGCCGCCGGCCTCCAGCCAGATGCCTCTTTCCAATCCGGCTGGGCTCCAGATTCCAGGGCGACCATCACCCGGCGGATGGTGTGATCGCCCAGCTGGGCCTCTCTCACGTCTGCCAAGTCCAGCTGAGGGGTCATGAGGATGGTTCCCACCCTCACCCTACTCCCACCTGGTTCTCCAGGGCCCGATGCAAACTTCTCAGCCTCACCCCTAACCTCTTTTTGTGGAACTACCGGTATGTTGAGAGGCTCCAGTCGACCACACTGCACGCATGGCCTCCGCGAGAGCCCATCGGCATTGCCATGAACTCGGCCTGCCCGATGGATGACATTGTACTGGTATTCCCCTAGTACTTCATGCCATCGGGCCAACTGCCCTTCCGGGTCCTTGAACGTCACCAGCCACCGCAGTGATCCATGGTCGGTCCGAATGTCAAATTCCCTCCCCAGTAGGAACTGTCTGAATTTCTTCACGAATACCACAACTGCCAGCAATTCCCTTCTCGTTACACAGTAGTTCCGCTCCGCCTTGCTCAACGTACGACTTCCGTAGGCAATAACCCTCTCCTGGCCATCCTGTTCCTGCGACAGAACAGCACCAATCCCGTATCCGCTGGCGTCAGTGTCAAGGATATACTTTCCCTGAAGCCGAGGGTATCCCAAAATTGGTGCACTCACAAGGCGCTTCTTCAGCTCCGCGAATGACTCTCCACACTCCTTGGTCCACCTGAATCGCTCCTCCTTCTCCATGAGTTTGTGCAGAGGTCTAGCTACCACGGCGAAGCCTTTTATGAACCTGCGGTAGTACGAGGCAAGTCCCACAAAGCTCCTTACCTCCGTCACGGAGGTAGGAGTTGGCCAGGCCTTTACTGCCTCTATCTTCTCCGGGTCTGTCGCGACCCCCTCCTCTGACACCACATGGCCCAGGAATCCGACCTGTTTGCAGAACAGGTGACATTTCTTTGGCTTAAGTTTTAATTTTGCTTTCCGCAACCGCTGAAACACAGCCTCAATCCGATCCAGCTCCTCCCCGAAGGTCTTCCCGTAAATGATGATATCGTCCAAATATACCAGAAGGATCTTCCAGTGCAAGCCCTCCAGTACCCGCTCCATGAGACGCTCAAAGGTAGAAGGCGCATTGCACAGGCCAAAGGGCATGACGTTCCACTGGTACAGGCCTCCCCTCACTCGGAAGGCCGATTTCTCTTTGGCTTCCTCATCCAATGCCACCTGCCAGTAGCCGTTAGCCAAATCCATAGTGGAAAACCACGAGGCTTCGGAGAGGGCATCCAGGGTGTCATCAATCCGCGGAAGCGGATAAGCATCTTTTACAGTCACATTGTTCAGGCGTCGGTAGTCGACACAGAATCTAGTGCTACCATCCTTTTTCTTGGCTAGCACAATCGGCGATGCCCACGGACTCTGCGACTTCTCAATGATCCCCCTCTCGAGCATCTCGGTCACCTGTCGCTCAGCCTCTTGTTGCTGCACAACCGGCAATCTCCGGAATGGCTGGCGGATTGCCGAGGTATCTCCAGTCTTGATGGAGTGTTTCACCATATCGGTTTGACCCATATCCATGTCGTTCTTGGTAAATACATCCGAGTATCGATTCAATAGTTCAGCGACTTTCAATCCTTGCACCTCTGTCAGGTGCTCTTTACTGCGCTGGAAGAGGTCCTGCAGGTGCTCCGGCACCCCCACAGGTTGCTCGGCGGACGAGCTACCCATTTGTATTCGGCAGTTGGTGACGGTTCCCTCCGCATGCTCCACTATGTCCTCCCTCCGCAGGGGTATAAGCCTCCCGATAGTGGTACCCTTGTACAGAAGAACTGGATCAGCTCCAGGGTTAAACACACGCATGGGCACCTGCTTCTGGCCGGTCACGACCACCCTTGCTAACATTATCCCCATATTCGGCTGCCTCTGATTCAGAGTCTGCTCCAAGATTGCAGACTCCATCCACGGTTCTCCATCCTGATGCTCCACGTCGCCCAGCAACATCTTCTCGCTGCCGGCCGGCACCATCACCGTTTCGCTAACATGTACCTGCCGAATGATGGGAACTCCACCCTGGTCCCTCAGGGGCTCTCTGTGTTTCCGGTTCCCAATCGTCATGCCCTCCAGGTCAATCGTGCTTCTCGTCGCCAGGAGGAAATCCAGTCCTAAGATGGCTGGCGCGCTGACATCGGCCACAATGACATTTCCAGCACTGGCCATTTTCCCTACAGTAATTCTACCCTTAAGATACCCCTTGACTCGGAGCGGCGATCCATCGGCCAGCTCGGCCGGCCCAGTCAACTCCCTCAACTGTGGCAATCCCAGCCCAGCCAATCTTTCATACTCGGCCAAGTTCAGAAACGAATCGGATGCTCCACTATCTATCAGAAAGTTCACCTCCACTCCACACAACTTCCCCTTCACATATAGCCCTTGTCTTCCCCCGGAGCTCCCCAACTGGCTATCTTCTCCCTCTACTGGATCGCGGTGGGCCGGATGACCTAGCGTCCGCCCCTGGCCCCCGGGGCTGACGCATCGGCGTTTCCCTGATTCTGCCTTCTGGGTTCCGGACAGTCTCTCTTGTAGTGGCCTTTATGACCACAATTGTAACAAGAGACTTCTGATAGATCTCTCCTGCGAGGTCTACCGATCTCGCCCCTCTGGAGCTGACCTCTGAGAGTTGCGATCTCCTGTCGCAGACTCACTACCTCGTCCTGCTCTTCCGTCAGCAGCTGTCTTACGTGGCGTGGTGCGACACGATTCGACCTCGACTTCTCCACCTCTAAGTAAGAGTCCACCTCCGTGGCTATCTTTACAGACTCATCGAGGGAGGTTGGACGCGCCTGAAACAACGCAACCCGCACTTCTCGATTATCCAGAGCATCTGCAAAATGCATCCGGCCCAAACGATCTCTGGCCCCATCACTCAACTCTGGGTAGGCCAGCTTGGTCAATCTGCGCACCTCCATTCCCACCTCCTGAAGAGATTCCTCAGGTTTTCTCCGTCTTCCGCGCAACTCAGCCAAAAACATTTCTGCGTGTTGCCCAGGACCAAACTGTTGTTTCAGAAGCTTTACCAGGTTTGTATAACTTCCATGACATCTCTTATCGCCCAAGACCTTTTGAGCATCCCCCTTGAGGCAGGCCGCCAGGAAGAGCACCCTCTCCTCATCAGTCCACCCATTAATCTCCGCGCAGAACTCGAAGTGCGACAGATAATCACTCCATGCTGTGGACCCATCGTACCGATCTGGCTGCACACAAGGCTTGCGAGGCCCAGACCTGACCCGACGAATCCGATGCCGGTCCATAACGGGACTTCCCTCCCTCGAGGTCCATGGATGAGCCCCGTCAGGCCCACATCCACCGTCCAGACCATCCGGGCCCTGCTCCTCCAGCTGCCCCGGCTGATCGAGTACCACTCCCTTCGTCCATACACTGGCTCGTTTCGCACTCTCCCATCCTGCATGACGGCCATAGGGGTCCACCCTTCCCAGTCCTCTCCGCCCGAGCTCTGACCCCAGGGCCCCTTCGGCCATCCCGGAGGACACAGGATATCCAACTCCGGCATGCAGTGGTTCACGAGACGCGGAGCCCCCACGGGACCCACCATACTCCTCGTCTCTCAAGTGGTACAGTCCTTGTCTTGGCCTCTCAATTGGTGCACGACATCGATCCGACATCGACCCAAACTGTTCCTCTCCAGCTACCTCCTCATGGGCCAACTCCCTTCTGGCTGGACGAAACATCGGTCTGGGCTGTCGGAATCCCTCCACGGATCTGGGGGCGGAACTCCCCATTTCCCCCGGCTGACTCTCTTCAGCCGGCCTTTCTGGCGGAATTCCCCCACTTCTCTGGAACATTGATCTGGGCTGTCCCCCTATCCTGGACATCGGCCCCAACTGTTCCCCAACGAATAACCCCCTCCGTGGAAGCTCATTATCGACTTCCGTTTGATGGGCGACCATCCTGGGTTGTCTTGCTTCTCGCCATGCCTCCAATGGCTCCCCTTGCACTCCAGACATCGGCCCCAACTGTTCCTCTCTAAACAGCCTTCTCCGTGGTATTTCCTCCACAGGTTGTCGGAACGTTGCTCTGGGCTGTCTCGGGGCTGCAGGAGATCGACCTGTTGCCTCAAAGGACTGTCTCACCACCATGGAGGGTTCCGCTCGTCTGCTTTGTTCGGAGACCGCGGAGCCCCTCCGCATTCCCTGTGGAAATCCCGCGTCCCGCTCCATCTCATCCCCCACCTGTCCATCGAGCATTCCCGATCCTCCAGCCGGGCCATGAGCACGCCTCCCAGCTGATCTCTCCTCCCTTCCCAAACCATTTTCTGGCTGCCAGGATCTGTGTTCGGACAAAGCCCCATCAGCGTGCTCCGCCAGCAGTCCACCCGACGGATGCCTATCGCGACCGAAATCCGCATCACGACAATCATCCGCGGATGCGCCCCCAACCCGCTGAGTTCTCTCATCATCCGCCTCCATCAAATCGCTTTCGCCTCGTGTGCCCGTCCTCTCATGCCCATCATCCATGGGTTCCGTCCGACACTCCTCTCTCCTCGTCTCCATTCTCTCCCCACTAGTCAAGGTCCGCGGAGCTTCCTCGCCGGTCGGCGGAACGGAACGACTCTGACGGGCCCGCTCCAGGCCAGACCGAACCCCACCTTGGCCTCCAGTGGCAGACCGCGGACGTCTGAGCACTGGCCTTGGGGAGACGGTGTTTTCACTCCTGCGGGGCCCCTCGGCTGGAGCCCCCTCTAGCCTCCCTCTCGCCCTCGAACGAGTCTGCCGGAATCGAACTCCACCCTCCCCGTGGATCTGGTTCGCCTCAACACCTTGTCCATCTTTGACATGATGATCCCCATCATGACCCTCCTCCGTTGCCCTACCAGACAGCACCACTTCAACTGTATCCATCTCTCCACCAAGCCGCCAAAACCTCAAAGAAAACCGTAGCGTAAAATAGACTACAGCTCGTCCAAACCCAAAAAAAAATAATAACTGCGGATCCCACCGCTGCCACCATTGTAACAATCATGCTAATATCTTTCTACTCTGCCACCAAAAAAAATAGCCCGACTGGGGCCGGTCGGGGGTGTCCACCAGGGTCAAGTGCAAAGAGGGGAAAAACGTGCAGACAGGGGAACTATAACTGGGTAGCGTGCAAATGCAGGGTAAGGAGGTGAAAGTATAACACCAAAGCCGCAATTATATAGATCTAAGTCTAGTGTAAAACATATATTTCCAAAAACGCAAGCAGCGACATACAATGCGCGGTGCTGAGCTGGTGCAGTGCAAGGCGACACAGAAAGCAAAAGAGATACTACTAAGATTAGTTCTACAGCTAGGTTAAGCTTTAAGTATATAAGACATTATCCAAAATTAAAGCAGGGGACACACACACGGAAGACTAGACGGATTAATATGGCGAAATCCGCGGATCGCTGTGAGAGAAGCAAAAGCTCTTAAGTAAGTTAAATGGTAAGAGAGACAATCACAGGTCCATGCAAGAATTAATTACTGTTAAGTGTGCTCCGCAAATCTAGGAATAGCTGGATTGAGTTCATAAAATAACGTAAATCACGGAAACGGAAGAAATCCGCGGATTGCTCCGCGGAGTCAAATGAGGAATAACCGTGAAAGAAAATATCCATAACACAAAAGAAATCATATACAGAAGCAAATTATAATTCTAAAGGAGAATAAGATACTATAAATCAAGACTCGAAAGGAACCAAAATTTGAAAGGTGATCCACGATCTACGATCCGCGATCCACGATCCACGATCCGCGAGCCACATCCTCCATCCACGAGTCACTTCATAAAGGCAAAATGAGGATAACTAAAGATTTAATGTCCCAAATAAATGATGTACGGCAGGGATTACGGGAGAGAAATCAAATCATAAAGTCAAAATAAAACATATAAGATAAACATGTGAACCCAATCCGCGGATCAGAGAATCATGATCCATAATTATTTTTCTCTTAATATACTCACAACCTAAGGTGTGATGCTGCTTAGAACCAGGACTAATCAGGAAGGTCAGGAAATTCAGGAGTTCAAGAAATTCAGGAAATTCAGGAGTTCAGGAAATTCAGAAGAAGGCAAACGGCAAGCTCTGCTGTGGACAAAGGACCCCAGTGGAACACACCAAGGTCAGGCCAACCAGGCTTTATATAGAAATAGCCAGGCGGATCACTCCCTGAATGGGGTGATGAGGCAGGGGGGCCTCCAAGTAAAAGGCCCTCACAAACCACGAAATTTGGACTAAGTATAATTTTGTAATCCTGTGTTGGTTGCCCAACAATAGTTCTTTGCAGCAATCACCCCTCCTAGACTACAATTAATAACTAAAAGTGGGGCACAGCTCCATGGACTACATACGCCAACCGGAAGTGGCTACGCCATGAAAAATAGTGCGTCTGGAGGTGACTCTGCAATGCAGCGTCGCCCCCAAACTTCAGTCAAAAATAATGGTTTTAGAATTTCTACTTAAAAATAATAGTATTTGCGATCTCATAAAAGAAAACCCAAGAAATAGGGACGGGTGGACTAGTAAACACGGGCGGAGTGTACCCCAGGGCCCACGGAGACCGGGCGGATCGCTACAATACTCACAACAGATGGGAGGATGATCTTGAAGAGATGCTAAGACGGGCGAAGGAAGACTAAAAGTTTCAATGTTATGGCCTGTAAAAATCTTCAGCAGTAAAAAATCAAAAAAATACTTTTTATTGGGCATAGTCAATGATATCCCTAAAGTAACTCTGAACCTGCAGTAACCATCACCTGCGTAATTAATGAGAATATGTCATTCGAAAAAAAAGTTGTAAATTTTGAAATAAAACAGAATATGGATTGAATAATGACAGGTGGCGATGATATTCTCTACCTGATAACACTCAGGAACCTGGAGATACACCTAGTTATAGGATTATGCTGCTTTGAGATGTGTTTTGGGACGGGGCTTTTAACTGGCTTGCAATGGTACCCATCACCTTAAGTTAAACCTCATTAATTTCTGCCGTAGGAATTTAACAAGAGAAAAGTACACGGAACGAAAATAGACTAAGTCTCTAGACATTCAGCCAGTAGTTTTAAAAAAACTTTTGTCGAACTTTTTTATGTAAAATTGATTAAAAAATGTTTGAAACACCTTATTTCTTGTACTTTTGTTCAGCCCTTAGATAATTTACATCTTATTTACACCTTATTACTAAAAATAGGTGGATAGAAATACAGACAGACAGACAGGTAGATATATGTTATTTACTGATAGATATACATATAAATAAACAAAGAGTTTTAAGAAGGTTTCTAAATCCCGAATTCTGCCCTGTATCTTTGTCAAATTTTTCAATTAGCGAGTAGCGACATCTGGCGTAGAAGAAACGTATTATATTTTGTTCCATTAGTTGGTGGCGCCCTCTTTTTTGTTTCGTTACGTGACGTTTTGCTGCTGCGAACTATGCGAGATTCATACGCGCACAAATTGGGTCCAGCTTTATTTTGGATACCGGAAAAAAATCGTAGTATTATTGGTATTATTCTGATAGTTTGAAGTATGGCAGTCAATGCTGCTGCAATTGTAATGACCTTAACTCATGTGATGCCGATCACAAGTGTGCACTACTTTACGATGCGTATGAAAATATTCTAATTATAACCTTTGCCTTTAACCACCCATCCGTCATCGATGCTCGATGTTGCACGTATTTACAATCGAGGTTGTTTATCTCGAATACGAACCGCAGGACTGATCAAAAATATTGGCACTTTTCTGATATTAAGGTAAGCTTCTGCTTTTGGGCGACGAAATTGCCTACAGCTATCTGTGGGCTATGTGAGAGTTTCCTGACATCCTCACCGGGCTGCTGTGCCCTGCAAATGTGCACACGGCGGTGACGATAAACGCATCTAAATACCATTTAGTTCATCGAAATATCTATTAACTGGTCATTCGAATTCACGTCGATTGTATATTAGGATTGCTGATTGAATATACAACGTCTAGAAGAACGCGTTCAAATGGAGAACAGTTAAGAGCTTGTTGCAGCGGTGTGCAACGCTCCTGTTTTTAACGTCCGCCATGTTTGTTTGCAGCCTGCGACTTTCCAAGGTTGATAACCTTGCTCGAGTCATTTTTAATTTGGACATATATTCTATCATATATCGCTACTTGCATTTCTAGGTACGTTACAAGTTGCATACGTCCGATTGGTTGTCAATTGCGATGAGCAGCCCCATGGGCATAGTAGGAATTTTTCAAAACAACACGATTCGACATCGGGAAGTTTACGGTAGCCCTACAGTGTGCTTTGCCGAGTCCGTGTAAAATTGCGACCATGTAAATGATCATGTTTTGGTGTCCCAGTTAAGTACTAGGAGACATATTGTGATGTTTTATTAACAAAAAAGGGTATATCGTTACTATGCCAAAAGTCGTGGCACACCATCTTAGCCTCTCGTTATGGCCATGTGTCGTAATCGCGGTATATTATTATAAGTCTCCAAGAAAATATGATAATGTGGCTTTGCCCCATGATTAACGGAACTACTTTCTTCTCGACTAAAACCCTGTCTCAGACTCAGAGAGGAACAAAGCCGTAACTAATAGCAATTAAGTTATAAACACCTGCTTTGTTGCGTAGGGATTAGCAGAATATATTCCCCGGGGGCCGACTTCCGGAAGTAGCCCCATAAGGTACCCAAAAATTCACATGCCATTGTATCAACATTGATGTATTGTATCAACATTGATGTATTATGTACTATGATACTCGATTAACTTGTATGAAGATATATTCAATGATAAAGACCTTTCTTCTAGTATGTGCAGCTAAGTTTGGGGGGAAGTGTCTGGGTTGTTACAGGTACAGACATATACAGCATTTCATTTCTACTGAGGTAATAATCGCAGTTTTGTAGAACAACTAAGTAACATGAATGTTATTTAAATTCCAGGGATTGGAAAGTTGAACAGTTGCCATGACCACCTCAGATTACAGCAGTTCATAAACAAAAATACCACTGAGCAGTTTGAGAATTTAGTCATTGTATGGGGGGAAGAGAGATGGGCAGTTTGGATGGGCCGAGAGGGGGAGCAGCTCAAGGAGATAGTAGGTTTGTTTTGGGACCCATCAGAGGTTTTAGCCAGAACGGTGGGAGAAGGGGTGAGGAAAATGATGAAGGAAAGAGAGGGGTGAAAAAAGGGAAATGAGACACTAGGGTTGTATGCTTACATGTTTTAAATCACTGTATAACACTGTTACTGTTGGTTCATACTTATCGTAGTATTAAGCGAGTAAGAGGAAGGGAGCCACTTAGGTAAGTGAGGGACGCTGAAACAGGTGGGCATGAAGGAAGTATGAGGGGAGATGATCTGTTGAGAGTTACAATGTGGATAAGGTTGTTGGAATTAACAAGTAACACAGTTTATATATGTGGGGTTTGAGGGGTTCGTATTTGTGGGGGTTAAATATATGTGTAGGACATGGAGGGGTCAGACCAGATACTTGGTAGGATATTTGTGGAGGACGGGGGAGTGTACTGACCTGATGCAGGATGCATGGCATAAGTATGGGGGGGGGGGGGGGGGGGGGGGGGTAGGGGACATGAAGAGCAATGAGACCCGGGGGTGACAAGTGGCCTGGGTGGTAGGGGAGCTCTCCGTAGGTTCTCCCCTCAGGAGTTGACCTCGTGGGACAAATGCGGTTACGGATCACAAACAAACAACAACAAACATAACTCGATTGAGAGGTCCTAACAGTCTGGTGCCGCTAACTGCAAACTACCTTCCTATGTACGGATATGTCAAGGAGGCGATCAAATCAATTCTCTAAATATCTTAATCTTAATGACAATACGATATGTAACCTTTTCTGTCCCCCATTTGATATCAGTATTTGGTAGATCATAAATACATTGAGTACTGGTACCTATCCCTTGGAGCATGGTATCTGAATCATGTCATCTCTGTTTCAATTTTATGTTATCCTGTACCTTTTTCTTCGCAGTCAAATGCTGATGCTTTGTGTTTTAATTTTTCAGCTGAGAAGATGGAGTCGTCTAGTGGGGGTAGTAATATCCCCAAGATTATGACCTTCCGGCCGACAATGGAAGAGTTCAAGGATTTTGCTAAGTACATGGATTACATAGAGTCTCAAGGGGCCCACAAAGCTGGACTAGCAAAGGTAAGTCCCTCCTCTCAAGAAATGTAAGGATTTGTTGAAATGGTTATATTTTAAACTTAACTTTTCACACATTTTTTGAAATGAGATTGCTGGATTGGTAATAACTACTAGTACAGGTGAACTTGGATACATGACAGACTCAGGAAAATTGGTCCGTCATATGCAAAATCTGTCGTATACATATGACAAATACTTGATATGCATCGGACTGGGACCAAGCATATCGTCCGTCATATGCAAAAATCCGTCGTACAGTGGTCCGTCATATCCAAGTTCACCTGTATTTAGTTTTTTTTTAGTGATTCAGAGACTCCGTTTTGATCCAATTACTAGCTAGCCTAAAATGTTTTTTTGTATTGGACTCCAATACAAAAGGACATAATTAGGCTAGCTAGTAGAAACTTTTGTTTATAGCAGGTAAAGATTCAGACACCTGGACCGATACATTTTGCTGTTCACTTAATATCAAAGAGTCCTGTACACTTACATTACTTATGTCAAATTGTCAGCAAATACAGTTGTCAGAAATCCTACATTGATGTCATTGGTATATGTTTGATATTGATTTATTTATTTCTGTCCCACAGGTCATTCCCCCAAAAGAGTGGGTTCCTCGTAGGTCGGGCTATGATGATATAGACGTGATGATCCCTGCCCCCATCTCTCAGATGGTGACTGGATGCCAGGGTCTGTATCAGCAATACAACATACAGAAGAAGCCCATGCATGTAAACGAATTCAAGAAGATGGCAAATAGTGACAGGTGAATTGCAATTTCTATTCAATAAATATTGTAAGTGATGCCTTTGTTCCACTAGCAAAAGGATGGTAACAATCTTTTTAATATCTGATTTTTAAGGCACACAAGGTGTCAAAAGTCTATTAATCAGTTTGTACTAGTTTGGAGGATATTTGTTACCAATGTTCAATTCCCACATTGTGGTTACTAGTTGTCATGTGCAACCAGGGTCTTAGACAGATGGATATATGGCCCTCATTTGGACATCCAGCCCCTTGAAAACCACTTTCAGAAATACCCAGATGTTTTGGTCTGAAAATTGAAAAAAAAACAATTTCAAGCAAATAATTTCAAGTTTTTCCTTAAAGGTAGATGTGCATGGTTACCTTAACCAAATTCTAATAAATCTGTGGCCCAGCCAGGATTTCGAATAAGAAACTGGGTGCCACATACGTCATATTTTCTTACTAACAGAAGTCCATAATATTCTTCTGCAGTATCATTGGAAATAGATATTGCTTGAGATGAATTTATTTTGTTATTTGTTTGAAATGGATATTCTATTCGCAAATTCCTCACAAAAATATTGCGACTTTGATGTGGGAGTTTTTGTGTCCAAATGATGCCCAGACACCTTGCTGGCTTAGAACCCTGTAATCTAAGTATAATGCATCATGTTTGCATACCTGGCCATTGTTATGTTTGGTTTGTTGCACATGCTGCATTTTGCCATACATGCTGCTATTTATATACCCTACTTTTATGGTAAATCGTATGCTTTAGTTGGCTCCAACCCTAATCGCTGACA
The DNA here is from genome assembly GCA_963942565.1 of Maea johnstoni. NCBI lineage: Eukaryota > Metazoa > Annelida > Polychaeta > Spionida > Magelonidae > Maea > Maea johnstoni. The sequence continues at coordinate 89,838,224 of OZ012684.1, read as the reverse complement.
TGTATATTGTTTACATTTTATAGCATATCATATGTACTAGATAGTTGTCATGTATAACCGCTTATCTTAAACTTAATTTTCTTGAAGGTACCGTACACCTCGTCACAACGATTATGAGGACCTGGAAAGAAAATACTGGAAGAACATAAGTTTCAACTCGCCCATCTATGGTGCTGACATATCTGGTTCATTATACGACGAAGATCAGAAAACGTGGGATATCCGTGGCCTGGGTACTATTCTGGATACTGTAAATGAGGAGTATGGCATCCAGATAGAGGGAGTCAACACAGCCTACCTGTATTTTGGCATGTGGAAGACTACATTTGCTTGGCACACCGAAGACATGGATCTATACAGTATAAATTACCTTCATTTTGGTGCGCCAAAATCCTGGTATTGTATCCCACCCGAGCATGGGCGCAGGCTTGAGAGATTAGCTGCAGGTGAGACGTACAGGCTTTCTCATATTGTTTATAAACTGAGCCAGTAAATACTGATAACTCACAGTCATCAGAATGTACTCCAGAAGATGATACATTTAAGAATGTGAAAGTAATATTTTTTGTATTGAAAATAAAATGCATGGGTTGATCCATTTTATTACTTGCCTCAAGTTCACTATCAGGAAATAATGGAATTATAGTGGGCTGTACATACATCTTTCATCATGTGAAGGATCATATTTCATATCCAGTCATTGAAGTATTTTCTAAGATGACATTTTATTGGTTAGGTATTTTGTAAATATTACCGGTAGTTGTTTATATAGATTACTTATTGGTATTGAGTATGTGGTTCTAGACTATTTACAGATATTGACTTGTTAATAAACCAGGTTGTTAATTTTAGCGAAGTAATCAGCATTTCTGTTGTTGCCTTGCTTTTTCTAAGCAGTTTGGAATAAAATTGCCATTAATGGATGAAATAGTACTTGATATTCATTTTAACCTTGACCCTCCATATCAAACCACAATTGCCTATTTATATCAATTTTTGTTTTTTCCAGGTTTTTTCCCAAGTAGTGCCCAGTCATGTCCTGCCTTCCTTAGACACAAGATGACACTCATTTCTCCCAGCATTCTCAAGCAGTATTCAATCCCAGTCAATAGGGTAAGCAACCATAATATAGTACAGATTTGGAAATATGTTCAGTTACCTTATGGAATTCAATTTCAAGGTCATTATGGTTAGCCATCATAGTGAGGATGATGTCTTTGATTTATTTATTCCTATAAACTTATAAAGGTAACTCATGATGAATATTTGTTCCGGTAGCACATAATAAGTTTGCATGCTCTCTCACATTCATCTTTTGTGGTGTTTTGATGATTTTGGTAAAGATGCAATGATGAAGTATTGTTTTACAATTTAATTCGCCTGTCAGTGCTGGAGTGTTTATGTTATGGGAAATACTCTTTCCAGATTACCCAGGAACCTGGGGAGTTCATGATCACATTTCCCTATGGCTACCATGCTGGTTATAACCAAGGATTCAACTGTGCGGAATCCACTAACTTCGCCACAAAAAGGTGGATTGAATATGGTAAACGGTGTGCACTGGTGAGTTTTAAAGCTTAATATCTCAGTATGTTATTATGGGAAGATTGAGAACTTATCGTTTTTACATCAACCTTTTTGTGATATATTTGTAAGTAGCTATGTAGATATGTATCAGAGGGGTGAGTTTCTGTGTGTGTTTTTAATTTCCTTAGGATGCATTTACATCTCAATACCTGAATTACTAGATCGATATCTCTTAAATGTAAAACTTTTGAGTGGTCAAATCAAATATCAATAGGGTAGTATTGTGAAACAGAGTTTTATCATAAATATACCATTTCTGAAATAATAAGAACATTACTGGTGATTTTGTGAAATGCGTATATAGTGCAAATAAACTTACATGCATAGTATATAGTCCCTTATGCTATTTCCTCCATTGCAGTGCACCTGTCGTAAGGATATGGTGAAGATTAGTATGGACTGTTTTGTGAAGAGATTTCAACCAGAGCGCTATGAGATGTGGAAGGCTGGTAAAGATATTGCACCCCACCCAGAGGATGACCAAAGCAAGTTGTATCCCCATATGAAACATAGGACACGCAAAGAGTAAGTGTTAGACTGTCAGAGTGGTGAGGGGATGTGAATCATTTCTTTCCTATTAGGCTACTGTTTGAACAGAAAAATTGTTTGTGTTATCACATTGTTTTACTTTAAAAAGTCACATACACATGTCAGCTTTTATGTCTAGTGGAATCTCCTTATAAAGCTTTTTAAAACAAGGAAACTGATAAAACTTACTTAGTTAACTTACTAATTGAATGAATAGCTCTCTTGCAGCACACACTTACTTTTACATGAAGTAAAATTGATTATGAAATCACCATTAGAATTCAAGAATTCTTTCTTTTATTTCTGTTTCTGGTCAAACAAGTTAATATAACTGATTTACATGGGGGCAGGGAGGGGGTGGATAATTTATATCTTTCATACTATATTTTTACTATACCTATTTTCTCTTTCAAAAGCATACCATTTGAGGAAAGGGAAGAAGAATTACATGCTGTGGAATCCAATAAAAGCGGCACCGTATCAACCAAGCGCCATCCAATACACCGAAAGGACAAGTCATTGAAGTCAATCAAAGGAAAAGAATCTGAAGAAGAAGCTGGTGAGGGGAAATCTGAGGAGGGGGAGAAAAAGAAGCCCAAGAAAAAGAAGAAGAAAGATGAAGAGACCGGCAAAGAAGAAGAAGCAAAAATCAAGCAGTTGATCCAGCAAATCAAGAAAGAGGAGGCCAAAACTAAAGGGAAAGAGAGTGAGGAGCCAGAAATGAGTGAGGAGGACAAGGCCAAACTGGCAGAGAGGAAGAAGATAGACACGTACTTGAAGGATACCAAGGCAAAAGACAGCAGCCCGCCCAGACCTACCGCACCCAAGGCCAAAGGAGGTTTTCAGGACCAATTCATAATGCAGATGATACAGAACCCGGAGATTCCACCCCTGGAAGAAGAAGAGAGACCAAAGAAGAAAGCGAAGAAGCGGGTCCCCATTTCTTTAGGGATGGCCTCTGCTCCAAGCGCCCACCAGCAGCTCATGGCCATCAAGAGAGAGTACCAGAGTGGCAAACTGACTCTTGGAGAGCCATCGGAAAAGAAGATGTGTGTCTCAGATATGCAGGCTGTTCTTCCTGGGAGTTCCAGCTCGACAGGTAGTGGTGGTTCCATGAACATTCAGTGTCAACCTGGTGGAAGCCACCACACTACTATGTCTCAGCAAGTCTTCATTAAGAATGAAGCTGGTGGTGGAGGGGATGCTGGTTATAGCTTAACACAGGCAGGCATGGGGATGATGCCACAGCAGCAGCAGCAGGAGGCTCACACCTTCCTACAGTCTGGACAAGGCACTATGCACAGTACTGCTGTGCCAGCGAAGACCAATGGTAACGGTTCTCTCATGGTGTCCTCTGCCGGGGCTGGTGGTGGAGCTGTTCAGTTTCTTCAGGGCAACACGTCTCTGGCACGTATGCAGCACAGCATAACCAAGATAGCTCCTGCTAAGGCCGACTACAACCTGAAAGTCAAGCAGGATAGTATGCTAGCCGTTAAGGGAATCCCGCAAGCTCAGATGCTTGCTAATTCTGAACTGGCACAGGTTTTGCTGCAGCCAAATCCTCCACGCAGTAGCAGTGGCGGCCAAACAGTGCAGCAGCCTCAGTTTGTCCTGCAGGGGGTGAAGCAGGTGCAGCCCTCCTCCATGTCTGGCCAGCAGGGCTGGAAGCTCCAGAAGACCAGCGAAGGCAAGATGTACCTTACAGCACCCTCTCATGTGGTGAGTTCAGCCTCTGCTACTGCCACCACTGGTGGGAGGGGGATGGTGCCCTCAGGGAATGGTAGTGGCATGCTGAGGACCTCTCCACCAACCATTCTCCAGGCGCAGTTGATGGCTGCGAAGGAGCAGGCAGCAGCGGCGGTGGCTCGATCCAGCAACGGTACCCCCCAGCCTGCCCCTACAGTGCTACTCAGCAGCGTCTCCAAAGCTCAAGCAATGATCAGCTCTCATATAAATCAAGCTTCACAAAGCCAATTGGCATCAACATCCTCTGATGGTCATGTATCACCTCAAGGAACTGTGAATAGGCCTGGTAGAGGTCTTCAGACCAGCCCAGAAACCTACAAGTTGAGCATAGCCCAGCAGACACAGGCAAGTCTGCTCCAGCTGGCCTCTGCCCAGCAAGCCAGCAGCAGTAGCTACAACCCCACCAGTGCTGCTGACATCAAGGTGCTGACAACAACAGCAGGTATGGGACCTATTGTAGCAATGCCAGCCAAGAGTGTTGTGGCGGGTTCTAGGCAAGAGATTATTAACACCATCTTGGCACAGAACACCCCAGGTATACCAAAGAATGCAGTGCGTCTGCAAAGCGTTTCCACTGCAGCCAGTAAAGTGCCGGCAGCAGCAGCAGGAGGAACCAGCCAGCAGAGTGGCAATGGAAGGCATGCAAGAACTGTAGCAGAACAGCTGGCTGTGGTGAAGTCACAGGAGATGCACCTGCGCTTGCTGCAGGCTCAGGCCGCTGCCAGGCAGGCCGCCCAGAGACAGGCAGCCTCGCCGCCAGACAACCAGGCCAACAATAAAACAGTTGTCACAACCACCACTGCAGCCAAGCTGGTTGCAAAAAGGCCACCCACAGCTGTGACAAGGTCTGTAGTTAGTCCAAGCATGCTGAACCGAGCGGTACTGAGCCAGGCAGCAGTGAAAAATGTTCAGTTGAACCAAGCCGCTGCCAAGCAGTTGGCACTGAGTCAAGCAGTGGCACGACAGACTGTCCAGAGTCAGCACATGCTGAACCAGACCGCCGAATCTCAGGCTCCTGCCTCTCTGGATCTTACTAAAGCAGCCAGCCAACAAGTAACACTGAATCTTCCTATGACGCAAGGTCCTGCACCCCAGACTTCATCTGCTCTATTCACAAATGTAGGCACCGCTCATCATGTTGCGGTGACCCAACCATGGATGCAGCAATCTGCAATGCAACAACCTGCTGTTGGTAGTCTATCTTCAGTACAGCAGCCTAATGTTGGCCAAGTAGGGCTAGGACAAGTTCTACTCAGTCAAGCATCTGGACAACAGAGTGCAAGGATTCAAACCACAAAGGAACAAGTAGCGCCAACGACTCAAGTCATTTCAAGTCAGTCATCGCTTCAGCAAATTGCTGTTAGTCAGGCTCTAATTCAAATGGCAGCTGGTGGCCAGACAGCCCAGTCTGGTCAGTACCAGCATGCCTTACCTAGACTGATCTCTCAGACCAGTGGTCACTCGCCTCCACTATTACAAACTATACAACCCACAATCCAAACAGTCCCTTTCACAGGGGCGGTAGCTTCCAGCTCAGCTGTGACTGCCTCCTCTCAAATAGCATCATCTACAACCTCACAATCAGCCAGCAATGTTCAATTAGTAGCTCCTTTTTTAAGTTCCACTCGGCAGCCAAATTTAGTGTTGGGTGCAGCAGGGCAACAAGTTATCTCCCGGATACCAGCCCTGCTGCACTCCAGCGGTATCCAGCTTACCCAGACTGGTTCTATCATCACGCCCTCTGGCAGTCCAGCTACCAGCAGCAGCAGCACGTCTCCGCCACAGCTGACAGCAGTGGTGGTCAGCTCTCTGCCAGCGGGGGCGGGGGGCAGCAGTCTGGTAGCTCCTACAGCGGTCACCACCTCCCTGCGACAAGCCCCTATGGTAACCATAGTCAACAATCAGGTTATAGTTACCCCGGCCACCTCTACCCTTCCACTGAGTACCCGGCAGCTTACGACTGGCCCCTCCACAGCAGTACCAGTCACAGCGCGGTCAGCAGCAACAGTGGTCATGGTAGACCCGGCGGCCCGCCGCAGCAGCAGCAGCAGCACACCCTCCCCACCACTGCTGCTCCCTCAGCGCCGCCCCCCTACCCAGCAGCTACTGCAGCAGCCGGCAGTGGTGGTGGAAGCAGTCCCGAGTGTGAGCGTGGTGGGCGGCAGCAGGGGCGGGGCAGCGGCAGCAGCCCTGCAGGAGCAGGTCACCAGCCTCAGCAGCAGCTATGGCACTGGCAGCAGTGAGAGCGAGGCCGACGACCCCTTCCTGAGCAGCAGCAGTGCGCCCGCCGCCGCCAGGTCAGAGGTCAGCGTCCAGCACGCCATCATGGACCACCAGGACTACGTGCACAAGTCGCGGTCCTCCTCAGACAGAAGCAGCTCGTCCTCCGAGAGAGAACTAGTTGTCAAGCCTCCTCTCTCAGCCACCAAGAGGAAGGATGATGACACTGAGGCACCGCTCAAGAAAAAGGTAAAAAAACTGTACCTGGTGTGTATATATATAGAGAGAGGGGACTAAAATGAAAGATTTGGTCTTATAGCCTAAGGGATTAATTAACTACTACCTATTTTGGTGATATCTGTAATAAATAATCTTTTTTACATACTATGCAACTAGATGTGCTTCAGACCGCTACCAACAACGCTCTTTCAAAACATTTTGCAAATTTTAAACTTTATTCCAACATCATTTGCATAAGTTTCACAAGTTAACATTTAACTCTAGTCCAGGTTATTTCCAGGAATGAATGAGTTAAGATGTCTTCAGTTATTACTGTTGGAGAATTATCATGTCCTATACATGACACAATTTGTGACGCCTGTTTCTGCCCTATGCTGAACGCTTCACTTTATATATTCAAATTTCCGTTTCAGCCATGCAAGAAGTCTAAGAAGACTGATGAGAATGTCCAGAAGGGTGAAGGCAGCATGTCTTCTGTGGTAGGAGTGAAACCAGAAGACAGCCTTCGCCGCGACTCTGAGTCTTCACAGAAAGAAAATGGAGGTGATGGCCTGAACAAAGTGATGCCGAGGAGGATGTGTACAATGACCCGCCGAATGCCACTCTCCAAACCCCCCAAGTCACCAGCTACTGTGGCCAAACAGGAAACAACAGAAGAAGGTAAGTGTACAATGACCCGCCGAATGCCACTCTCCAAACCCCCCAAGTCACCAGCTACTGTGGCCAAACAGGAAACAACAGAAGAAGGTAAGTGTACAATGACCCGCCGTATGCCACTCTCCAAACCACCCAAGTCACCAGCTACTGTAGCCAAACAGGAAACAACAGAAGAAGGTAAGTGTACAATGACCCGCCGTATGCCACTCTCCAAACCACCCAAGTCACCAGCTACTGTAGCCAAACAGGAAACAACAGAAGAAGGTAAGTGTACAATGACCCGCCGTATGCCACTCTCCAAACCACCCAAGTCACCAGCTACTGTAGCCAAACAAGAAACAACAGAAGAAGGTAGGTTTGGAAACTATTTGAGGTCATAGGTTTTGAATTGACTGTACTGATATCTTGTTTGTGCATAAGTGAAAGTCAAGACACGGCAACATTTACCCATTCATGCCTGTATTGCCTTAAACCACCTGACTATCCTGATGATATACCTGTAGCAAATGTAATTTACAAGAAATAATTTATTGAGAAATGTTGATCTGAGACTAATTAATAATTGATATCTCCAATTGATTTTTCCAATTAATGATCAATTTCAAAGTTGTTATCCAAAAGTAGGTCCAGATGGCACTTGTCAAGGAAATCTGCAGGCGCAAACAGCAAGATTTATCTATTTATCTTCCCTTATTTTTCTAAGCATAAAATGTATATCGTGGTTTAGTAATTTGAGGTGGAATTTTTTTGAACTTCTGGCTGATGAGTATTTTGAATGTGCGTGTATCTAATGTCTGTATATATATTGTATTTAGATCTTGCTGAATGGGCTATCAGCATGGAAAAGATGGAGCCGTGGGCGAAGACTCTTTCTGAACTCTGGCATTCGCGGACATGGGATTTTGCAGCAGAACAAAGATTTAACTTGGCGTCATCATTGAGGGAACCTCACTGCGCTATCTGTTCTCTCTTCAAACCTTTTGAGGTATAGCATTTTATCTGTTATTCACCCACTTTATACTTAAAACATGGGGAAATTTCACAAGAATTCAATATTGAATTTCCTATTTGATTACTTATGCATATATTCTGCATTTACTATTTTGTAAACCCTATTATTAGCTCAAATTTCATTTGCAAATTTTCCCTCTAAACGAGAATATGTTCATTTAGTTAATAGTTACAGTACCATCAACCTATGTATTCTTTCTTGAATGTTTCCATGCAACATGTCATATGAAGAGTATGAAGTTGTAAAGCTTTTAATGAAATATTAGGGGGTGCTGACCTCAGGTGTACTGTCCTTCTTAAGAAATGAGTGTCCGGGACCTGGGAGAGATTGCAATAGCCAATGAGAGCTGAGCATTTATGAGTTGTTTATTGTGTGTATTTCAGCTGAGTGTCCGAGACCTGGGAGAGGTGGCAATAGCCAATAAGAGCTGAGCATTTATGAGTTGTTTATTGTGTGTATTTCAGCTGAGTGTCCGGGACCTAGGAGAGGTTGCAATAGCCAATAAGAGCTGAGCATTTATGAGTTGTTTATTGTGTGTATTTCAGCTGAGTGTCCGGGACCTGGGAGAGGTGGCAATAGCCAATAAGAGCAGTGAGAGAGAGATCCCGGCCCGCACCATGCCCATGATACCTGAGATGTGCTTCACGTCCAGTACTAAAGGACCAATACCTTTTGGTGCTACAGGACAAGAAGGGGACGGTCTCAGTTCGCTGCTGGTCTGTCTCAACTGTAAAGTCTGTGTTCATGCAAGTAAGGGAAAATTTGTCTTATTATATTCATGCCTGGTGATATGCTTGACAAATTATATGTAGTCTGTATCTTTGTTTCAGATGATAATGAATTATGAATTGATAGCAGATTCGCATAATTTTTAAAGGGGACTATTGTTTGTTTGTTTGATGATAGTGAATCAAACATGTTAAGCATATCCAAATTTTATGAATATTATGAAAGAATTAGACAAGAAAATTCTTGTAAAGCTAAGTTGTATTGGGTGTGTATTTATTCGGAGGAATCATTTGAAATGGCCTTGTTTTTGTCATTTGGGTGCACTAGTTTTTTTCGTTTCAAGTTCAGACAGAGTGTAAACTCATAAAGATGATGAATCTGACAATATGTTGAAAAGATGATGCAAGATGAAGTCATTTTCCCTTAGTAGATTTTTGTATTTGTGACTCTATCACTCTGTAATTTCCCTTAGATTAAAGATGCTATTACTGACAGCATATTGAAATTATCAATGAAGCACAAGATTAAGAAATTTTACCTGTGTAGCTTTGGTATGTAGACTTTTCTCACTGTGTAATTTCTCCTTGGCAGATTGTTATGGTGCTGATGAGGTGACAGACGACGGGAGCTGGGTCTGTTCTAGGTGTGAGGCTGAGAACGAAGCAGCTGTGAGTACACCATATCTACACCTTACTACTACAATAGTTATGTTTTTACCAGTAAATCTTGACAATTATTGCTGCAGAACATTTAATGAAAAATGGAGTTAAAATTTAGGTTTAAGAAAACAATTATAATAAGTAAAGTGTTTTATTGTTTACTAAATGAAAAATAACTTACACTATTTCACTTTTCTAACTGAATGATATGAAGATTCATCCTGTTGGGTTGGCATTGATTCTATTCTTGAGAGCTTATGAATTCCTATATTCCGGTATGTTAGCCTTTGGTTCAGTGCAGGTCCCTTTCAGCAGATATGGGCTAGAATTACCACTCCCAAATTCAAGCAAAGCTAGGCTGATAATATTAACTTCATCCTGGGTGTGTTATGGTTTGTTGAATATTTGATCCCTGTTCTATTGCTGAGCTATTTTCTCTTGTGTAGGATTGCTGCTTATGTAGTTTACGGGGAGGTGCCCTAAAGCGTACAACGCGGGGGAAGTGGGCACATATTGTCTGTGCCCTCACCATATCAGAGGCACAGTTTGAAGATGTCACACGGAGAGAACCCATCAATGTCGACAAAATACCACAAGCAAGGAACAAACTGGTAGGTCCATGTAGAGAATCCTTTGTTATTTCTGGTCAGTACCTTCATGAAAATGTTATTACATTATTCTTCGTTGTTTGTATGATGTAAGGAATAAAGGCCATAAAGCAAATCCTATGTGATATTGAAACTGATAAATCATAAAAGTTGTATATCATAATAGTATTTTAGCCAGGATTTAAAAATTGGGTGCCCTAAGTTATCAGTCGTACAATTTTCAAGTTTCTTATTTTTCCAGGGACACTTCAACTTATAGAGATAACAACTAAACATTAAGTTCATTCTAAGAATAGGCATAAATTCCTTATATGCTATGTTATTTCAGATATATCCCCCAAAATATTTGGGTGTGCAGTTGTGTCATTTCCGAGGGTTTATACCTTTATTTTATTCTGTGCCTTTCAGAAATGTGTATATTGTTACCAGTTGATGAAGAAGACGGGTAAAAGCGGTTCTTGTGCACAGTGCTCAGCTGGGCGATGTACGTCCTCCTTCCATACCACCTGTGCTCATGCTGCAGGCGTCACGTTTGAAACGAGTGACTGGCCCTTCCCAGTCTACATCACCTGCCAGCGCCACAACACCGCCCGGGACACTGTGAGTCGCAACAACTACTGCACCTAGCCTCTCATACCAGCACTCAACCACTTATGTATAAAGCCTAGAGCTAGACATTGGGTGGCCAACATTAGCAATTGTAAAATTTGGGGATATCTTTTTTTTTCAAGGGAGGCCACAATGTCACCAGATAACAACCTTAAACATGTAGTAATTCACTGAAAAAAATGTGTAATATCCTTATGAAATGTCTAAGATATAGTATCCTAATGAATTGTTTCTGAAAGTAGAGCTGCACTCACAGAGGGAGATCGACTCATGAGCTCACCACCATTTTGACTCATGAGCTCGTGGATGCGCGGTATTCTAAATAAATATTCATTATTCAGCCCAAAATACTTACTGATGGAGAATTGCTAACATTTACATTGTTATTTCATTTGAAAATGTACCTGCATATAAGAATCCATAGCTATGTTTACTTATTGCTTTATATCAAGCGGTACAAAGGTCAGTATAACGCTCAACACTGCCTTTATACATTGGGGATTGTAAACAAAACATACCTGCGATAAGCAGTAATAAGAATGTATGTGTGAGATGCTCTGTGTTACGTTTGTGTTCCAAACATAGACGAGTTCGCGAGTTGACGACTTCAGCTCGAGCTCGGCTCACCTGCCCTAATGCTGGAGCCACTCGAGTTCGTGAGTGGTGAGTGCAGCTCTATCTGAAAGTACAGCTTTCAATATGGCACTGTAGCATGTTCTTTTCAATAAGCTTTAGAAATTGATTGATTGCTCGAATATTTTGGTTTTTAATTGAGCTGAAATTAGCCCTGGTTATAGAACAGGAGTTTAGACTAGGATATTCTATATTTCCTTAGCCACCATAGAACAGGAGTTTAGACTAGGATATTCTAGATTTCCTTAGTCATCATAGAAACGGGGGTTTAGACTAGAATATTCTACATTTCCTTAGTCACCATAGAACAGGGGTTCAGACTAGGATTTATTCTTTATTTCCTAGTCACAATAGAACAGGGATTTGGATGTTGATTTATGACATTCCCTTAGTCACCATAGAACAGGGGTTCTTATATGTTGTTTGGCTTTTCTGTGCTTCCAGGCATCAAATAGAACTCTCTCAGAAGTGGAGGAGGGAACCAAAGTTATAAGTAAACACAAGAATGGACGCTACTATCAATGCGAGGTTATTGATACCAAGACACAGACCTTCTATGAGGTGGAGTTCATTGAAGATAACTCTTACAGCGATAACCTCTTCCCAGAAGATATTGAGGTGAGAACTCTTGACCTCTAGCTTGCCAACCAACACATTTATGCCAGAAGTGTCCATAACTTTTTGGCTATTTGAGTAATTTCTTTTTGACCAAGGTACTTCGTCGGAAGTATTTGGAGAAATTTCGATTGAAATCCAGACAAAAACTTTTAAAACCTATTGTGAATTTATGCTGAATACCTAAGCTATTTACAAAACTACCCTTGATCCAGGCTTCACTTATAATGGAGAGACACTGAATTATTTAGTCCTGTTTGATGTTAAGGTTGTCATCAAGAAATTCACCCATGCTACCATATTATACAGTTAATCCTGTCACGTCTGAAGGTTGAACACACCATAAGAGCTGAGCACTCTACTAGCTATATCTGTGCAAATGAAAACCCTTTGCTTGTGAATGGGGAATGCTTGTAGATGCAAAGTTGGTCACCTTGAGCAGGTTTCAACTAAAGTTGTATCACCATTTTCTTCACCTTGATAATGTTAGATATTATTTATTGATATAATGATTTCTACCATAGAGTATTCAGCTCCATTATCCAATGGCTACATATAAACCCCCCAATATATGAAGATTATAGCATTTCTGATTTGCAAGTTATAGGTTGTTACCCTCGCCACCATTGCATTTGAGCCTTGACTGACCCTCATGTTGTTTCACAGAGCCAGGACTGCCTGGAGAATGGGCCACCTGAGGTTGGTGCTAATGTGGATGTGCGCTGGACTGATGGGGCTTTATATAAAGGCATTTTTAAAGGCACCAACACACATATCATGTATACTGTAAGTATTAGGCTTTCTAAGACAAGAAAGTGAATCTTTTTATATTTTTATGTGAATTAAAGAATATTTAAATTGGAGGAAAAATAGATTTTTACTTTTAAAATTCCTTTACTTGGATACTCATAATGTTGATTTCTTTCTGCACTTGGCAAACTAGAAAGAACACTAACTGACTTCTGATAGTAACTGTCTGCGTTTCGCATGAAATAGCTATCGTAATTCCGCATGTATAAGACGCACCCGTCTGTAAGATGCACCCCTTGTCCAGGCTTTTAAAAGGATGTATAGACCTTAGCTTTGTGTAGTGCGCACCCCTTTTCAGAAATATAGTGTGAAATCAACTCCTCAAGAATAATGCTAGAAAGCCAGTAAAATGCAATTGGAAATGCTTGAAATAGTGTATAAGACGCACCCCCAATTTGAGTGTAAAAATTAGTGTAAAAAAGTGCGGAATTACAGTATACCATATCACCTTTTTATTTGTAAATATGTAGCTCTGCGTCGTGAAGTGTATAGTATTTTCTGAGAATGTGCCCTCTTTCTGCTCTCCATTCTATATATTCTTTTCAAAATATGCAAAATGGGGCATAGATACATTTGCCTGTATTATTTTTGCTATATTTCAGGTGGAATTTGAGGATGATACTGAACTAACAGTGAAAAGGGAAGACATGTGGGCACTTGATGAAGAGCTACCCAAGAAAGTCAAGTCAAGGATGGTACGTTAGATTATGAAAGCTCTGCTCACACTGAGTCTCCCCTCTAGTCTTGAATTGGCAGGCAAAAATTTGACAAGGAGTGGTAGAAAATCTAGTAGAAGTGTAACAGGGTAGTCGTAAAAGTTATGCTTCCAACTTAAGCTGTGAAAGTTCTTAACTGATAGTCAACTTCAGTGGATTACAAGAAATGGTTGGTAGTCAGTGGATATTTTAGCAAGTTTCAAGAGGACACTTTAAACTTTAAGCTTAGATTATGATACAGCTTAGATTTTGATATGCATTGACCAGATAGAATTAATCATCAAGACACAATAGTTCTTGTATAGTATGATCATTAACGAGTAGAAGGGAAGCTTGCAGTACTGACATAATGGAAACTGGGCTATGAATATGGCACGTCACTGATTGGCTATGTGTACACACAGAAAAGGTAGGTTGTGAAATGTCCCTGGAGATGGTATTACAGTATATATGTGAGTTCAATGAAATATCGTTCTGTGAGGCTGCCTTAGTGAAGGCATATTGTGTGTAAAACTGATGCATGCTCCCTGAACTCCATGATGTCACTTCAATAGCACATTCCCTAACAGTGACCAGTTGAGGAACTCGTTCAAATGGTTCAGTCCAGCTGCACAGAATAACTTTCATTTTCATTTTGATAGTTTAAATGTACTCAGTTGCTTTCCTCCTAACCAATATTTATTTATTTAAGACTTATGCTGCTGGTGGGTAACTTGGCTAGTACAAAATGATGCAAAAAACCTGAAAAATGATTGAAACCCTTGGTACTCACCTGAGAGTACTCCGCAAGAGCTATCTTATAAATACCAACATGACAGGGCCGTTTAGATGCTTTTCAAAACTCGCCTCCTTGTGCTTTTGACACAAGTAGCCTCAGCATTGGAAGATATTTCAAATTTATTTATCTTAACATGATTTGCATTTGTTTTAATTTTATTCAATTACTAAATTCATAACTTCTTTTTATTTATGAAAAGATATTTCAAATATGTTTATCTTAACATGAATTGCATTTGTTTTAATTGTATTGAGTTACTAGATTTACAACTTTTATTTCAACATTTTATTGTCAGCCAACTATGTATAACCCAGTTTTTATATCCAGATATATTTTCATTAATTGTTTTACATGGCTAACTGCAGTGATAATTGTGGAGCCTCTAAATTTCTTCATTATTTTAGTAATATAGGCCTTTCTCAACTTTCTTGTCTATTCTTGTGTTTCTTTAATGTAGAATAAAAGAGTTTGAATGTATTAAAAGAATTGTGTAAGTATACTGGTAGTATAATCAGCGTGAGTCCAGTTGTAAAGCGTAGCCATTGGAGCGTCAGAAAGGTCTGTTATTGAGTGAGCCCTGATGGTGGCAGCATTGGATGTGATTGCTAAAGGCAATGATGAATGTTTCTAATATAATCAACTTCTGCCATCCAACATGGCTCCAATCTTATTTTGTGGATTTTTTATTTTTTTAGCCAGCGTTGGAGTTTGTCTAGAGTAGCTTTTCTGTGGTTGCTCCTCTTGTCAAACTCCGCCGGCATTGCTGGCTGATAAAGCATAATGTAACCGTGGTGTCCTTTCTGTCTGTTCCAGTCGGTTGCCTCAGAGATGAAGCACAAGACCTTTATTGATGATCTGCCTGTATCCCATTCAAGACGGCGCCCCAAGGTTAACAGAAAATATCGATCTGATAACATAGTCTCTTATTACTGAAATGTGTCATGAATTGGGTGTAAATATGAGAGCAGCTTAAATTTGATTGAGCATAAGCTGTGCAGCTTGCACGTTTAGCTTGTTTTGAAAGAAAAGCTAGCTGGCTGCATGTTGAGAAAGATATAGCATTGGCAAGTTCCCCAGACATTTTGACCAAGCCGTTAGAATCACCTCATACAATTGTTAAAACTTCTTTCATCATATTTGGCTAAGAGCTTCATCAAGTGTCAATTTATATTTTCAAAGGTAATGCCAAAGATTAGATATGCTATGTATTATATAACTTTTGTGGACCAAATCAGGAGTTACCTAATGTGTGGTAAATATACATCATCAAATTAATTTGACTTAGTTAACAAAATGTTACGTTGAAGATGTAATTTTTGCAGACATTCAGGCTTGACAGCATACCTTTTAATTACTTCACAATTTGCAAAATAGTCAGTGGAATTATGGCTAAAACTGTTCTCATTAAAAAAAATAATAAGTCTTGTAGACTTTGATTGGTATCTTATTAGTTCATCACATCTAGTTGAAAGTTATGAATTGTGTGATGTGGAAAGAAATCAGCTTTTGATAATGAGTTAACCTGATTAGGATTTACGACTTGCACCTTAAAAGTCTTTAATTGGGGATATTTATTATGGTTTTGTTCTTTGGCAGCTAAATAATTAAGGTATTTGAATTTTCTTAAAGCTTAACAAGTTGCCATAGATATAATCATTGACTCTCGCAGAATCTCATTGGATGGACCCTTTAAGTCTGTACCAGTAACAGCCCTGATTTATATGGGCTATTTGGAAATGAGGCCAGTCCAAGTTGTTTTTTTGGTCTGAGGGAATCGCTGACTTAAAGTCAGGCCACTATATTTGAAGAAAACATTCAAAATAAATTTAATTATGCAATCTCAGTCTATCGCATACATTGTCTAAACTGGCAACCATTTTTGGCATCACTCCGAGGTCCGCTCGCCCAAAATGCATTGCGCACGAAACATCCTGCTTCCTCCAATGTAAACACTGTCCTCCGGACAGAGATTATTTTTTTTAAGTTTTTCTGCACCTGACAAACTTTTTGGAGCAAAAAAATCCATAAGACCAAAAATCAACTTGGACTGGCCTAGCTTAAGAATAATATAGATATATGTAAGAAAATACTTTGATTTTGTCCTGAGGAACATTTAATTGATTGATGTTTCCCTAAGGGCCGATTGTCAAAAACTTCTCAAAAGATCCTGGCTTTTTGGTATGGTGATGAATGAAAGGGTTAATTTGCACGAAGAAATACATTGCTTTACTGACCTAATATCTCACTGACAATCCTTCCTGAGTGATGAACAGAATTAAGAAATCAGACATTCTTGCCGTGGTTCAGTTCTTTGAGTGTGAATTTTACACAGTTTGAATGTAGTACATTTTAATGGTCATGAGGATGTAGAGAATTAAGAAGATCAAGTTCAAATTCCTGAAGGTATAATGGTAGATGTAATCGATTTGTAAATACATATAACATTACGTATATATATATATATATATATATTATTATGAAATTTTACAGATAATTGTCGGCCCTATTTTCAATAGATGGATTGTGTTGTCTTTTTAGGAGGGAATGAGATTTAGCTGTAAAGTTAGTAATAGAGGACAAAGGGCTATCCTTGTATCGATGAACATGGAGATTGGTTGTATCCTGTACAGTTTGGTTTTCTGTACAGTATTGCAAAGTATTTGCTTAACTATATGCGCCTATTGATGTATTATATTATAGTAATCATAATCATTTTGTTTACAAATAGTGTGTGTTTTTTTGGTGTTAATACCATTATGTTGTGCAATAAAGGGAAGAGTTGAAGGCAAGACGCCACTCTTTTAGCCATTTGGTTAGGCTTGTTTTGGTTTTCAGTATGTTCCGTTCAAGTCATGAACTTGTGTTCAAGTTCAGTGCCATGCCAAATATTTATTTATGATAATCTCTTATTTAAGTTACTAATAAAATTTGAGTCACAAATTTGAAAACTTAATTATTTTATACAGTCTATGAATTACAGACACTATTCACACTGACTTTCTATCAATTATGGTAATGTTTTACCCGTTTTGTAATAATGGTTTAATTAGGAATCTTGGGTTCATATTTGATTTGTTTGCGACTATCCAATCATGGAAGTTCTCTCATTGTGCTTTTTTTTGTCTTCCTTGTTTTTCTAAATTAAGCCGTATTTTGCTGCCATGTTTAATCATACACTGTGCTCGGAGTAAATATATGTCCCTGAATATACTGTATATATTCAAACATATTGATGGGGCAAGCCTTCCTCTATTCACTGCCTGACTTGGCGACTGATAGTTCTTTTGAAACCCTTATTTAGTCCTACTATCTGCCAATGAAAGACGGTGTATCACTTTGATGTTAAAGATGAAAGGCGTGATGCGTTTTGCATAACATACTTCCAAATGAGTGATGTACCTGGACAGTTACTCACATTGAAGCATGGTTTTCTGACTGTATTACTGAGTGCAACAAGAAGCACATTACTCCATTCAATTCATTACCAGGGCATATGCTGGTGAAAATTTGTATTAAGGCTGTGATGCTTGTGACACACTCAAAAGGTCAGCTCAAGCACCTAAGTTAAAGAAAACTTATATTTAAAACACTGAGACATCAGGGATTAGATAATCATTGTTAGAAAAGGAACGGGAGTGCTAAACTAAGAGACATGTTATTTTGAGTGTGTCACCAGCATCACAGCCTTAACTGAAGAATATTTCTTATAAGCCTTATTGAACATGTTAGCAAGAATGTTGTTTTCTGTAATGCACTGAATGCATTTTCTCCAGATATTTTGGGATTTTCAGTCTTATATAGGAAGTGCTTCCTGTATGCCAGGCCACCTGTATGCTATGGTGTGGTGGAATTGAAGCAGAATTCATGTAAGGAGTGACCTTGAGCTATTACCTACTGTTAAGTTAATATCTTTGAAGGTCCAGACATCTTGCCCTTATACCAACGTAGGAAAATCATGTCATTAAGGATTACCTTGAGATCTTCCAATACTTATGGTTCAGAATGCTTGTACTCTTTCATGCAGAAGTACATAACAGTTTGTATGATACATCAATTATGTTGCTTTGTAAATTTGAGAATAATTACCATCTATTGATCTTGCTCTTTATCCAGCTGTGTTGAACAAGCTTAATGGCAGTCTTGAAATAGAGTTGCCGTGGTATAACTGTGGTGGTAGCCATGGCCAGATGATCAGGTGGAAATGCTACTAGTTAAAACATCGCTTTGTGCATTACTGAGTTCCACTGAAAACAGGTGGAACTGGGGGTACACACACCTGATCAGGTTATTCTCAACTAAATTATTTGTCAAGGAATATTTGCAATAAAACAGGTTATATACGAAGAAAAGTTTGGCAATCAATGGATAATATATTGAAGGCACAGAATGCCGGGGGTACTGCTTTCTTGGAAATGATGTACATAATTGGTTGGAATTGTGGCTTATATAGTTGTAGCATTTTTGCTACTGTTAGTTGTTTGTCCAGTTTCAAAGTTCAGTTGCAGTTGTGTAGAAATTTAGAATGGCTGATTGTGCTGATATTAACCACGGAATGAATCTTGTAGAACTGTATCTTGTTTTTGTAAATACGGTTTAATCGGTGTGCTCACTGTCCAGTGCTAAGTTGGTTCAAAGTATAACGCAGCCTTGGCAATTGTAAAGCATCATCTCAGGTTGACTTAGGTTTGACCTTTATGGCTTGACTTATTTTAATGTATTTATTTATGGATTGCTTACAAAGCTTTTTGTGAGATTTTATTGAAACTAAATGAGTAATGGCAGATTTAGTTCCTTATTCAATATATGCACCAGTGTGTTGGTTCATCAATCAAGGATATATATATATATATATATATATATATATATATATATATATATATATATATATATATATATATATATATATATATATATATATATATATATATATATATATATATATATATATATATATATATATATATATTGAAGCATAAGACATTTTGGTTGCTACTTATCAGGTGTCTAATTCATTGGAAATTTGAAATACTGAAAAATAATTTCTATCAAACCTGATTAGCTTATTTTTAAATCAACTTATTTTATATTCAGTGGAGAAAAAGCTGCGGTAATTGAACTGGTAATCACCGTTTCATCAAATTAGAAGGTAAAAAGCCCAATGGTTATTTCTCATTGATCATGTCTTTTTTCTGGTTCTTGATTAAGCAACAATTAATGAATGTAGTTGTAATTCAATACATGATTGTATTTTGATGTCGTGTTGGGTGTCATTCAAGTAAATCACTGCAGGCTCTGACACACCCAGTCCAAGAGATTCCCTCATTAGACTGAAGCTTGGCTGCAGCAATGGCCAGCGCGACCAGTACAGATAAAGAGCATTAATGTGCTAGGAACTTCTAGCCAAGCATGTTGTATATTTTGAATCAACTTAAAATTGAGCTGCATGGTAGGAGAAAGTAAGGTAAACTCATCTCTTTGCCCTTAGTCTGATTTTAAAAAAGAAGTAAAACAGCATTTGAGTTAGAAGTCCAGCTCATTTCTTTTCCAAAGACAGCCAGCTTGACTTCACTGTCTTTGCTGATAGGAAGAGCAGAGAATGCAGCCATCGCTACAATCATTGCTTTTGTACATACCGCATCCAAGGTGCTTTATGCCAGTAACAGTAGACCTATCAAAGGCACAGTGTGCTATAAGACGTATCACCTCAGCAGATGTTTTATGAAATGGTGCATGTGGTTGCCCAGAGGTATACTGGGATGATAATCTCACAAAGATACATTTTAATTGGAAGTAAAAGCCAATGGGTGGTGCATCATACCATTAAAGAGTTGCTGTTTCTAAACTTGGCTACTGTACAGAAATAAACTTCGTAGTTCACTCCTTTAGTAAATAAATTGTTTGTTGTGAATTACTCTGAAACAGAGGTATTTTTGGGAAAATGTTTTAGATATTTCCTGTGGCTTTTGTAGGTATATGTATTTTGCATAATCAAAAGCAAAGGTAACTTATTCATTCAGAGTTGCTCTAGAAAGTATCATCTGCTACTCTCATGCCTTTGGAAATAACTTTGAAATAAACCAAAATAATTCAAGGAGAGTGTTTGTTTGACATCTGATCAACATTTCTCCTTAAAATGTTTTCCAGAAAATGCTTGTGTAGGTAAAATATTTCCAAAATTGTCAAGTCTGTTTTGGGCCCTCTGGGTGCAGGGACCGACATTAACTTTTGAGGGCAGTTGCCCATTCGGGCAGAGCGACCCCAAGTTTTGCTTGCCCGAAAAAAAATCAACTTGCCCGAAAAAAAATCAACTTGCCCCCCTATATGTTATTTTGCACTTTGTTAGTTATTAACACAATGACATCCTATTTTGGATGCCTCTTTAGCATTCTATGAGAATAAACTCTATAGAGGCATACAATTTAGAATGACAATCTCACTGTGAAGGGCATTGTTTGGCCAAAAATATTGACGATAATCTCGTTCTAAATTTTGTATGGGGTATTAAAGTGGGAATATTGACTTGCCTGTTCGGGCTTTTAGATTAGGCCATTAACTTGCTCGAAACCGTGTTTTTTTACTGTCGAACTTGGCCCGGGCAATAGGGCAAGCCTTAGCGTCGGACCCTGGGGTGTAAATGGGGCATGGTATTGACATGTTTAAGATTCCAGCATGTGGAATACCAAGCTAAAGAAATACTGCCACTACATGCATTTCTTTGTCCCTCTCCCTAGTCATAACACTTAATGTTAAGGTAATTGTTAAAGTGTAACTCCACCTTCAAAATTAAAAAAGATATGTTGTAGAGCTCAATCTTACCTTTCATAGGATACCTTGATTACAATTGTACTCAGCAGATAAACTGAGATAATACCATTTAAAGGTAACTTTATGGGGGCTGCCATGTTTGCACAGAGGGAACCTAATCAGTGATGTTAATTAGATGCGTGTGATGTAATGCTGTGACTTCCTGTGGGAGTGAGGGAGCTTAGGGGCTAGCTCTAGTGGCCAGGGTCTGACACTAAGATTCCAGGCAAGGGGCCCAAAAATGACTTTTGACAAAAATTATTGCCCAATAATAGGATTTCTGGTTATCATACTATTTTGGGCCCCTAGTTCGAAAAATCTTGAAGCCCACAGTAAAATCTAGGGGCATATGCCCCTTGGATAGTTGAACCCTAAGACTGTGGAGAGCTCAGAACCTGAGCACAAAGATGGTGAATTATCAAGCTTTCAGTTTGGATGCAGCAATGATTCTCCAAATAAGCGCATGTACCAGTGAAAACACGATAATATATGGTCTGAACATGCAAAAATATGATCAATATATGGTCTGTGATAGACCCAGATTTAAAGGCAAGGAACATTTAGATTAAGTGGGGGGGGAGGGGGTGAAGTTCTGAATGCCAGAAAATGATGTACACTGACTTCCCCTTCCAACTATTTTCAGAAAAAAGGGAGCGTATGAGTAATCAGAAGAATACACTAATAATTATTAGTTTTCTGTCATACAATAAAATTCAAAATGTGTTATATTTGCTGTACCTCTCAGTAAATTGTAGGCAATAGTTTAGAAGTAATATATAGCATTTATGAATAAGAACTAAAACATCATCACAATATAATTGGAAGATGGTTTATTGACCATCTGGTTTCACAATTGTACTTCATATACTTGTGTCTTCCTAGCAGTAACTGGTCTGAATGCAATTTGAAATAATTGGGTCCAGAGGATGTGTATTGCAGTTAACCTCCTGTGTAAAGCATGGGATTAGAGCAGCCACAACTCCTTTGAGATTAATGTGTATTGCAGTCAATTCCTGAGCAGCTGACATACTGGCAATACACACACAGCTAACTAATTGTAAACTTCCTTTCATCACAAGATAACAGTGTCAGGACATTGTAAGGGTACTAAATGCCAGGCTATTTTGTAAATTGGTAGAATTTCTTGAGCCCTAAAGCTCATCCGTAACCCCTTTACTATAGGTCTCTCTTCCCTCACTGCTTTTGCCACACAGAACCTGGTATACCTCTAGCAAATGTAACTTACACCATATAGGTATACACTGAGACACAGTGTCTCTGTTTGCTGAGTCTGATACACCACTTTCCTCTTTGCAAGTCATTTACTAATGAGAGAATGTGTTAGTGTGTTCAGTTCTGAATGGCCCTCAGCCTGGCAGCTCAGTCTGCATGTAGCAGCGTGATGTCACTTCCTGTTTCTGATAAGCTCCAAGATGGTGCCTCCATGAACCAGCTGAGGCAGTAAATTTGCTGTATTTCTCAAGATACAAACTTAAATATCTCAGTCAATTTGCGGAGTACAATTGTAATCAATGTGTCCTGAGAAAGGTGACACTGAGCTCTAAAACATATCTTTTTTCATTTTGAAGGTGAACTTACACTTTAACTTAACCCTGAGTGAACGTTTGTCATCGTCTTTTTCTAATAAAGTGCACAGGAAGAAATTGGCAAACTCGGATATACAGTGCCTTATGAAAGATGCGCATTCGGGCTGTACAGGCACATAAATTGACAAGTGTCACAATGACAGATTGAGCCTGTTAAAAAAGCTTGTACAGTTATAGTCATATAAAGCCAAGATTTTTAAGGACATGGCTGTCAGGGCCATGTAGCTAGCCTAAAATTTCGAAAGCTGCAGCTAAACTTGTCTACACTACCCATTTTGTGAATTTTTGCTCCTAAGGTCTTCTGCGGATCGTCACATGATTCACTTCTTAAGTATTTACGCCTTCGTTTTTGTGAGTTTCTACTCCTGTAAAACCCATTATTGTCACTTGAAATTGAATGGCCGCGATCCGATTCAGACGGCAGTTGCGTAAATAAAAATGTGCGTGGTAATAAATATTCGCCCCGAATCAAACTCTATTGTCACATATCCATTATCATTATGATTTCTATGGCTCAAGTGCTATTCAACTGCCATTAGTTATCATTTGCTATTCATGTTTAGATCACCGGAACAACATAATAGTCTTGCCTATCTTATTAATCTGGGATTTCAAATATGGCCTACCATATTCATTTCATCCTCCTTCAACAACTTCTGGTAATGATTTCTGATTATAACCCGTTTCTGATCTTTTAAAGTTTATCGTCGCATGCTGTGCTGTTGTGGCAGTGCTGCGTGGATGTTTTGGCTATCCAATTTGTATTTGCCAGTCTGTCTCACTGTATGAAATAGCTGATCGTTATATGCCGGTGCAAAGAGCAATTGTATCAAGCAAGGCGCTGCCATGTTGGATACAATCAATTTTACTACAGTCCATGTAGGATCATAGGCCAGATTTTTACCCTCTATACAAGCCCTGCTGGCAGTTAAATTGCACTCGGTGAATAGAGTTATATTGAATGGAAAATATGAAATATTAATATCACTGATTCTCCAGTGGCAGGGCAACCCTAGAAAAACGATGGTAAACCAATTATCTTTAATCATTGGTTAATGTGGGTTAACAATCAACCATGATGTTCTGGACATGTTAAAGCTTTCACAATAGTCACAAAAAGGCCCTACCATCCAGGTACATGTAATATCTGTCTAATAAAGGCATACTTTGGGCTAATTTCAAATGGTGGAAAAGCAAAAATAAAAACAAAACAACAACTATTGATTTATAAATTAGCGTCCTCATGTATAGCAAATAGAATCAAACCGATTTTAAAAGACATAATTAAACCACAACAAAAAGGGTTTGCCCAGGGTAGAGATATAGCGGAGTGTACCAGAGAGATCTATGACTGTCTATATGAAAGTGAGATGAGCGAGATGCCAGGCCTCATGCTATTGATTGATTTCCATAAAGCATTTGATTCGCTGGCCTGGGATTTCGTCCATCTTACTCTTAAAAAGTTCAACTTCCCTTTGGACATTATTGACTGGATAGAGATGAGTCAAAAAAATGCAGAATTCAGGGTATCCCAGAGTGGCTGGTTATCCCAGGCCTTCCAATTGCTGAGGGGATGCAGACAGGGGGACCCATTATTCCCCTATGTCTTCATCCTCTGTGCAGAACTCTTAAACCAGCCAATTTTAAATAATAAGGACATAAAAGGTATTAAGGTCGAATGGAAGGAGAAAAAGCTCACTCAATTTGCGGACGATACGTCCATCTTCCTAGAAGAATCAAAGAAATCCCTAAGAAAAACACTCTCAGTTCTGAATGTATTTGAGGAAGCCTCAGGTTTAAAAATAAACCTTTCAAAAACGAAA
The DNA here is from genome assembly GCA_963942565.1 of Maea johnstoni. Classification (NCBI taxonomy): domain Eukaryota; kingdom Metazoa; phylum Annelida; class Polychaeta; order Spionida; family Magelonidae; genus Maea; species Maea johnstoni. The sequence continues at coordinate 89,813,843 of OZ012684.1, read as the reverse complement.
GCGGTTTGGATAGGAAGGGAAAGATTTCGCAAGGAAGAAATGTGTCACGAGGTCAAGCTAGACTGGGTGAAAGAATTCACTGCCCTGGGTATCACATATGATGTTACTAGCTTGAATGAAATCACCGAACTAAACTGCAAATCAAAATTTGCAGAGGTAGAGAAAATTCTTTTGAATTGGAGTAGGAGAAATACTACCCTTGCAGGGAGAGTCCTAGTGGTTAAAAGCTTAGCTTTATCCAAACTGGAACATTTCTTTATCTCTTTACCCACACCCCCAGAAATTTTCATGAGAGAGATTAACAAGAAATTATATTCCTTTATCTGGAAAAGAAAACCCCCGAAAATTAAAAAGTTAACCTTGGAGCTAGGTATCGAAGAAGGGGGATTAAAGATGGTCAATGTCTGCAGATTTGAACAAACGCACAAAGTGGTTTAAGAAAATTTTACAAACTTCGGAAACATGGAACATAGTTCCTATGAAATACGGCTTGGACAAAATCTGTAGATATGGCCAGAACTTTTTGAAAGAAACTATACCATCTATAAAAAAAACTTTCTGGAGATCAACAGCAAAAGCTATATACTCGTTCCAAAAAATATTCCAAAGAGAGTTCCCACAAAATGAAATTCATAACGATCCTTTGTGGTTTATCCCCAATATTAACATGCGATTTATCAAGAAATGGGATACTAAAGGGTTAAGGAATATTGGTGACTTATTCAATGAAAGGGGACAAATAAAGTCAAGAGAAAAACTCTCACAAGATTTTAATTTGACAATCAACTTTATTGATTATATCAGAATCACAAGAGCAATCCCACAGGAATATTTACTAATAGGTACAGAAAAGGAAGAAAAGATTGGCCCCTGGTGCCAGCAGTATGTACTAAGTATCCTAAACGATAACAAAGCAAATCAAAACATCAAAAAAGTGATGCTAAGTGACAATGTTACAACCCCAACTGCTAGACAAAAATGGGATGATTTACTGCTGACACCGGGGAACGATCTTTTCTGGAACAGAATATACAAAATACCCGGTATGTGTACACAGGATATGTGGATGAGAATGTTTCAATACAAAATTGTCCACAGAATCCTACCAACTAACAAGAAACTGTTACAATATAATATAAAAACATCTAGTATTTGTGACTACTCTGGGATAGAAGAGGAATCAATAATACACCTTTTCTGTGAATGTGATATCTCAACTATAATCTGGCAAGATATTGTGGAATGGTTAAAGAGAATGGGTCAAAGGATTGATTACTTAACTGATTCACAAATGTTGTTGGGAGACCCACGCTTTGACCCAGTCATAAACAGAATTATTATAACTACCAAGATTAGTTTATTTAAGAACAAGGGTAAAACACCTCCCACTCTTGCCCAGATTATAGCTATGTTGAAAAGCCAGTTTAAAATCGAGAGATTCACTGCCAGTTGTAATGGAAAAGAACGATTTCTCCGGGGCTTCTGGTCCCCAATTTGGGGTACAATCAATGAGAGGTAAAAAAGAAACAACAACTAATTTCTCTCAGACAAAAAAGGGCAATCAGACAAAAGGTTTCTGTAATAACATGATTACGTTTGGTTTGGTGATTTCACAACATTACAAATATTTCAATGTAAACAATTATGTAAACCTTTTCACAAACAATTGTAAATGATAATATGTACTTTGTAATGCAAGGTGAGCTGTATGAGGGACTGGGAAACACCATATTTGCCTGTCCTATGCCTGTAAATACTTCTTATACCAGCAGGTGCCAATGTTTAAAAACAATAGGCATACTTCGGACACATACCCGATCCTCTCATAGAGCCCACACACGACTTCTGCCATAAACTGTTATTTTATGTTTTCTCTATGTCTAATTGAATAAAAACCAAGTGCACAACAAGTGGTTGACTGCACTAAAATTTAAAAAAAAAAAAACAAAAAAAAAAATTGATTTATAAATTTGTACTTAACTAGAAAGTACTCCGCTGCAGACAGTAACCTTGAAATTTTTCAAAATAGCAAAAAAGATCAGAGCACCTAGATATCTGACTGCAACATCACTCATGATTAATTCTAGTTCTATCTTCTCAACCCTTATTTTTCGTTTGGCAATTCTTTTAATGGAAAAGAATTATCAGAGCACACAGATATCTCTGCGACCACACACATAGGGTTACAAAACCTATGTATCAATAGTTCAGAAAACTTGGCTTACAGATATGAAATTGATAATTAAGATATTAAACCGGCTGTAGCGCATGTCATTTGCACTCGTCCTAGTTATTCTCCACAAACTTTGGTCATTCAGTAAAATATACAAGTTTGTTCATAAATTCTTAATGCTACGAGTGTTCTCGAGGGTAGGGTAGTGAAGGTATCGCATTCTACATGAATGCGATCTAGCAGTTGCTCAGGAACATGTTGAGACCAAAATTTGGAATTTTCCTTTTTTTGTCAGTTTTTCTGCCAAGTTGCTGGTAGGGGGCATATAGGCAGGTGTGGCCGATAGGGAAACCGGAGAAATCCACCGCTTGATCCCACGTCAATGGCATCATTCCCTCATGCCCCAGCAGGGATTCAAACCCAGGCAGTGGTGAGAGACAGCTAGCAGTCATTGGCAAAGCCTTAGACCACACGGCCATTAGGACAGGCCACGTAGGACGCAGTCAGGGTCTGTGGAGGGTGCCGACGCGAACCACTGACACACCTTCACTAACCATTAGCATTCTCCTCACGCTCCCTGCCTGATGAAAATCCAGGTAGGGCCCCGTTGAAAGAGGTACTGGGAGGACAGTACAATTACAGAGAAGGGGGAAGGCAAGTGTTGTGGCAGGGCGCTTAAGGCCGCAGGAGGAGTAGAAATTGTCGATGTAGTAAGGATCCGTACGCCCAAAAAGTGGGTGGCGGGCGCACGGATCCAAGCCCAAAGTACAAGTGGAAGGTGCATGGACAGGGCACTGATCAGCACGTAGGGACGTGTGAAAGGGCAGATAGAAGGTAAATGGGTGGGAGTTGCATAAAGTAAAAGTCATGTGCAGCAAGTGTGCATGCAAGTGACAATACCAACGTCATAGGGAACTTAATGGAACATTTCCTTCATCAACAGATATAAATTAATACTTACACCCATTAAACTTCACAGATCTCAATTTTTATATGAAGGCTAGGCATTACTTACATCCATTGAACTATAGATTTTCTCGAAGAAATTCCCAACTTCACAACTGTGGAAATGTTTATTAAAAATCAAAGATAAAAGATCGTTTTAGTCAAGGCCCAACATAAAGTCATCGGCCCTTATAGCGAACGGCAGTTCAGGAAGACGTTCTCTCTGGGATCAGTGGATTTGACCAACAATTCATTTTAGTAAAGTAAAGTAAAAAATGTTGTAAGTTGAGACCCCAGGTCTCGTAGGCAAGCGCTCTAGCGATGAGGCCATGGCGACTTGTGTACGATGATGATGTTTGAAAAAAGAACTATATTGATGAAATCCCGTAACTCTTTTTGGGATCGTTCCTAGCATTCCGAGTTTAGTCTTGTCATTTACGTGACTGACAACCGGAGTAAATCTTTGAAAAGGACCGCTAGGCCACTTTTATCAATGACCCCACATATTTACATACGGCCCCAAACTGATTATGACCTACCTTCGTCATGCGAGCCGGTAAATATCCAAATCAGATATGGCGCCTGTTGTCTAACTACTCCCAAACGGCTCAGCATCACTGGAATGTCGTTAGAACCCAATAAGGAACGTCAAAATAGCTCAAAATTTGTTTTTGATCTATTAATCTAATGCCTTCTCAAATAAATGAACAATAGTAATTCTATCAATACGCCTTTACATGTCGTTAACTTTGTGGCATCGCAATCTAATTTTGCTTCTACTACGAACTTGCTATTCAGAGGTTCAATTAACTACACTTGCTACCGTTTCACTTTTGCGGCGCTGCGCGCCGAGGGGATGAACATTTGCGTCGAGAGGGAGGTGAGGGAAGCGGTACAATCAGAGATTGTGCTTGCCTTACGCTTGCTATACAACAAGACGGAAGACGTCCACAGAGGTGTAAAGAGTACGTAATTCAGCAATGTGACAAAATAAACAATATTTCTTTCAATAGAAATATTCCGAACTATTTACGATTTTGAATCATTGACTTTCTTTTTAAAACACAAATGGTAGTGCCAAGTGGGACAAAGCAGTCAATGAGAAATTACACAAGTTTCATCTTCAGATGGGTCTGTGAATGGAGGTTTTAGAATAATTATGCACGAGGAGAGTGTTTTAGCTAGGACACGGATTGCTCACAGCCACTTGTCTTACTCCTTCCTTTTAAAAAGGAGGATCCTCCCCAATGCACATCTTGTGATTGTCGAACATGTTAAATTCACCATATGGAACTGGACTCTTTGTTACTCTTCTCAATAGGCCTGCTTTGGCTGCAACATCCACATTCTCCATTACCCCTGTAGCCAACATGAATTGGAATCCAATAAAATAATATTCTTTTCTCAAGGTACTGTTCAATGAAGGCAATTCAGTACCTTTAGGACGAGAGGCTGCGCCCATTCTCGGCCAAAGTGCCTTTTATCCCTGCTGCCTTTGCCGAAGAGACTACTTTGATGACATACTGTCATGACTGACTATGACCTTGACCTTGAGGTCATGGTCAAGAAGGGATTATTTGGAAGCCTAAGTGTGAATCTGTGGGTTAAGCAACAAGATAAGATTCTACAACTTTAATTAAAAGTTTTTTCAATGATATATATGTAGGGAGTATGGCAATAGTTTTCTCTTGTAAACATGGGCACGGTGGCCTTGAAGTCTATTCTACCACAAACTTGGCTAGGGTTTAATGAAAACGCTTAATAAGCTAGACACTAAATACTTGACTGTCCCAGGTTAACTTGATCAGTACCATTGCGACCTATTTAAAAGCCTCCTCCCAAAACATACCTCACGGCAGCATAATTATTTAACAAGGTGTATATCCAGATTCTTGTGTGTTATCAGGCAAAGAACGTCGTAGCAAACCGTCCTTTGTCAACTGTATATTCTATTTCATCTCGATATTTACAACTTTTCACTCAAATGATATAATATTGTGTAAAGACGATGGTCAATGTATGTTCAGAGTAAACGTATGGATATCATTGACTAGACCCAGATTCCTAACTGCTAAGGTTCTTTTACAGACCATAACATTGAATATTTTAGTGAGAAATCTTCACACCAATTATACAAGGGAACTCCATGGGTTTACAGCAAGAAGCCTATTCAAACTATACATAGCATGCCAGCCATCAGCCTTTGTTTGACTTGAGACTACTGATCATTGAGGTGTATCTTACATACATCTGTATTTTGTTCTATTGCTCACAAGTGATCAGCGGGTTATGTACACAACTATCAATGGGGTTCCCCAGCCTCCACACGTGAGATATCTCATTAAGATTTTCAATGGCATGGCCTGTAAAAGACTTCAACAGTAAGGAATCTGAAATTTACTTCGTATTGGCCGTAGTCCATGATATCCTTAAGCTTACTCTGAACCTGTAGTGACCATCACCTGTGTAAGTAATGAGATTATGTCATTTGAGTGATTAGTTGTACATTGGAATGAAATAGAATATGGGTTCACAAAGGGCTGTTTGCTACGATATCCTCTCCCTGCTAAACTGACTTTCACGGTCATAGTAACGATGGTTTCTACCACTAGAGCGCTGTAGTATGCGATGCCCACAAAAACCTTGTTTGATAGCTAATGCGGGACAACTAAAAAGCCGCGCGAATTACGTCACCAATCACTCAGGCGTAGTTATACAATCTACTAGGATTTAAATTATCTGGGTAAGACCAATATTTAATAATTCTGGACTACGTGGACACAAATAGGCACAACTAATAATAAAAATAATAATGATAATAATAATGATAATAATAATAATAATAATAATAATAATAATAATAATATTAATAATAATGATAATAATAATGATATATGCATAATGTATGTTTGTATCTTTATTGACTACGTCAACATGGCATAACAATATATGCCACCCTGCGCCATATATCATGACAAACCGGTGGGTTTTTTAAAAGACATTGCATCATGAAATGATACATTCTAAAATGTGAAAATGTCATAATAGTAAATATCACGGACATGTGTATATTACAAGTGTACTTAATTAAAGAGATAGGAATATTGAAAATGAAAGATGTTTGATTTACAAATAGGGATAACTGACTACGATATAAGAATATTTCTGAACTAACTTTGATTATTTGCATGTTTTTTCAAATATTCTTGATTTATTTGTGACAATTGGTAATGAGTTTATCGACTATCCATAATGACAATGGTTAAGGAGTATTCTGAATGATCTTAAAAAGTATACAGATACTTTGTGTAGAGTTTTGAATATTCGTTAACAAATCACAAATACTCACCTAAGGCTGAATAACGAACGATAATTATTCATTTATGATTATTATACCTCACGTGAAGATTTTTGATTCTGGTTGGCCAAGGTCCATAGATTAATCGTCATGTTATCCTTACTCCTTAGCAAAAGGCTGTTGTCCTTAACAGCTTATGTGCTTATCAATTAGCACATAGCAACAGCAATGTGCTAATTTATTAGCAACCGCTAGCCCAAAGAATACCCACGAACACCCACAGAGTTTGCCGAGTGACCTACCGGTAAAACTAGTTCAACAAGGCAGACCATGAGTATTTATCCAAAATCTATGTTTGTATTTTTTTCCCCTTGTGTGTGTTTGCATTTTGTTCGGTATAATAAAACAAATATGACATCCCTCTGGGTGTTCACTAGGAATAACTTCCCCTCAAGAGGAGGTTATTATTGGTATACACCCCACAGGGATGTTATATTTGTATGATATTCCTTAATTGATTATGATTATTCGTAATTGATGTTTGGGTATATATTTTCAAAGTGCAGGTTAACGGGCTAATTCAAATGGAAATGTTGGATGTCTTTAGTTGCCGACAAACTGGTAAAAGGTCAGAAATGAGTGCTAACACAGACATGATTCAGTAATCGCCCTTGGTAATAGAACAAACTCTAAAACAACAAAGTTTCAAGTGAAAATGGAAGAGGGCCGATTTTCAATAATCACATTAATTTTCATTGAATCATTCAGCGGGAGACGTCTATTTTCACGTTCCGGGCGAACCTGCCATCTTCATATATTTGTCAGAGATGGGTTGAAAATTGTGTTTCAAGGCTTTTCCCTGTTTACTAAATAACTTAAAGAAGGTAATTGTAACCACAAATCAATACTTTTATAATGATACAGACACAATATCAAAGTGAAACGGTCTATTTCTATTGATAAAATCCTCAGATATTAATTTCCAATAAA
>OZ012684.1:89728937-89801437 GCA_963942565.1 Maea johnstoni | reverse complement strand
CTTTTCGTGACTCGTGACAAGCCAATAGTAATTAGTGGAGGAATCCATAGTACCAGGCGAAAAACACTGCTAACTTTCGTGGTCAAGCGGTAGTTTTCCCTGGGCACATCCTAGTCTATTGAATCATTAAATCCTGGCGTACTACTATTTTCTCTTTTCTTTTTTACCTCATGCCTAAATCTTAGTCACTATTAGTCATTAGCAGTAAGGTAACTGCTAATGACTTAGTTGCACCAACAACCTGCTTAGAGGCTATTAACAGACTAAAATGGCCGCCCCCAGTGCTTCTATTTTGTGTCTATTAGGACTGTGTTTAAACAGCAATATACTTCTTGTATAAAGGTTGGCACTGGTGGGAACTTGGGTTTAAGTAGAGAATACAATAAGAAACTATTTGGGCCTCTGTTTTATACATGGTGGAATTGTCCTTCAAGGTCGACATAGGTCACCCCAAATAGCTAGCATTTAGAATTTGGAAAGGTCTCATGTCGGCCGCCTGGGGAAGAGACATATAAATACATCATCTTTAACTCTGTTTAGACATACAGCTAAGAGTTTTGATCCATGCTTCAAGTTTATTTACTGGTTAGATATGCGCCCGTAGCGTTTTATTCATTGCAGGGATGAAGTCGATGGGCGACGATTCAGTGTAACCAGAGACTACCATAACTAACTATATATATCTCTGGTGTAACCCAGTTTATAACTGATTCTCTGCAAACGATTTAAGCCTGTCATGATGACACTCTGGCATTGCAGAAGCTAACTTATCCGTGTGGAACTGTTCGTCATGAGTTAGCCCTATATTGAGTAGTAAATCTAGCTATGTGCCTTATACAAACACGCATATAGAATGAAACATTTATGACTCATGGCGTTTTCTTTTTTTACTTTATCAATCACGAATTTAAGTTGTACAAGGCAAATTTTCCTCGTGGTGACATTGGGCGAGCAGTTTTGTTTTTGAGCGTGTCTTGTTGAGAACTAGGCGTGATTTATCAGGAGTTTCGGTAGCGTGATCTACCGTCTGATGGTGAATGCTTTTTGTGAAGGCTAAAAATAGCCTATTCATTGTCGGCCTCCGTTTTCATACGTACCCCTCTCTTCCATTTGAACCCCGTCCTCACTCTCACCCTCGGCAGCGATCATGGTGATATGGTTCGGCACGCATTGTGCCGACTTCCATTGCCTTCAACAAAGCGCAGACTCCGTAACTAAAAGTGTGTGTTATATGGCATCACTCATTTATTTTTAACAGTCAATCTCGTTTCCATTGTCAAAAAGATGTATTTATTTGAGGTTTACTGCAGAGAAAGGGTTTTCAAAACAAGTGTTTCTGTTATTTATTTGAAAAAAAGGTACAATATGCTTTGCATTCTTTTGTCAATCAAACACATGGAAAAATGACGATGCATTGTGAATTTTCTCAGCCCTCTCCCAGTACCACCCGGGCATGGAAGAGATCAGCCCCCTACCCTAGTCGGCAGGTCCCCGCCCTCAGTCCCACCCGTGAGTGGGGTAGGGCACGGAATGCCTCAGCCCCCTCCCTTAGTCCCATCTGTGAGTGGGGTAGGGCATGGAAGGCCTCAGCCCCTCCTCTAGTCCCATCTGTGAGTGGGGTAGGGCATGGAAGGGCTCAGCCCCTCCTCTAGTCCCACCCGTGAGTGGGGTAGGGCACGGAAGGCCTCAGCCCCCTCCCTTAGTCCCATCTGTGAGTGGGGTAGGGCATGGAAGGGCTCAGCCCCGTCCCCTAGTCCCATCTGTGAGTGGGGTAGGGCATGGAAGGCCTCAGCCCCTCCTCTAGTCCCACCCGTGAGTGGGGTAGGGCACGGAAGTGCTCAGCCCCGTCCCCTAGTCCCACCCGTGAGTGGGGTAAGGCACGGAAGGGCTCAGCCCCCTACCCTAGTCCCACCCGTGAGTGGGGTAGGGCACGGAAGGCCTCAGCCCCTCCCCTAGTCCCATCTGTGAGTGGGGTAAGGCACGGAAGGCCTCAGCCCCCTACCCTAGTCCCACCCATGAGTGGGGTAGGGCATGGAAGGCCTCAGCCCCTCCTCTAGTCCCATCTGTGAGTGGGGTAGGGCATGGAAGGCCTCAGCCCCCTCCTCTAGTCCCATCTGTGAGTGGGGTAGGGCATGGAAGGCCTCAGCCCCCTCCCTTAGTCCCATCTGTGAGTGGGGTAGGGCATGGAAGGGCTCAGCCCCGTCCCCTAGTCCCATCTGTGAGTGGGGTAGGGCATGGAAGGGCTCAGCCCCCTCCTCTAGTCCCATCTGTGAGTGGGGTAGGGCACGGAATGGCTAAGCCCCCTACCCTAGTCCCACCCGTGAGTGGGGTACGGCATGGAAGGCCTCAGCCCCCTCCTCTAGTCCCACCCGTGAGTGGGGTAGGGCATGGAAGGGCTCAGCCCCCTCCTCTAGTCCCATCTGTGAGTGGGGTAGGGCATGGAAGGCCTCAGCCCCCTCCTCTAGTCCCATCTGTGAGTGGGGTAGGGCACGGAATGGCTAAGCCCCCTACCCTAGTCCCACCCGTGAGTGGGGTAGGGCATGGAAGGCCTCAGCCCCCTCCTCTAGTCCCACCCGTGAGTGGGGTAGGGCATGGAAGGCCTCAGCCCCCTCCTCTAGTCCCATCTGTGAGTGGGGTAGGGCATGGAAGGCCTCAGCCCCTCCTCTAGTCCCATCTGTGAGTGGGGTAGGGCACGGAATGGCTAAGCCCCCTACCCGAGTCCCACCCGTGAGTGGGGTAGGGCATGGAAGGCCTCAGCCCCCTCCTCTAGTCCCATCTGTGAGTGGGGTAGGGCACGGAAGGCCTCAGCCCCGTCCCCTAGTCCCACCCGTGAGTGGGGTAAGGCACGGAAGGCCTCAGCCCCCTACCCTAGTCCCATCTGTAAGTGGGGTAGGGCATGGAGGCCTCAGCTGCCTACCCTAGTCCCACCCGTGAGTGGGGTAGGGCATGGAAGGCCTCAGCCCCCTACCCTAGTCCCACTTGTGAGTGGGGTAGGGCACGGAAGGCCTCAGCCCCCTACCCTAGTCCCACCCATGAGTTGGGTAGGGCACGGAAGGGCTCAGCCCCCTCCTCTAGTCCCACCCGTGAGTGGGGAAGGCCTCAGCCCCTCCTCTAGTCCCACACGTAAGTGGGGTAGGGCATGGAGGCCTCAGCCCCCTACCCTAGTCCCACCCGTGAGTGGGGTAAGGCTCAGAAGGGCTTAGCCCCCTCCCCTAGTCCCACCCGTGAGTGGGGAAGGCCTCAGCCCCTCCCCTAGTACCACCCGTGAGTGGGGTAGGGCACGGAAGTGCTCAGCCCCGTCCCCTAGTCCCACCCGTGAGTGGGGAAGGCCTCAGCCCCTCCCCTAGTACCACCCGTGAGTGGGGTAGGGCACGGAAGTGCTCAGCCCCGTCCCCTAGTCCAACCCGTGAGTGGGGTAGGGCACGGAAGGGCTCAGCCCCGTCCCCTAGTCCCATCTGTGAGTGGATAGGGCACGGAAGGCCTCAGCCCCCTACCCTAGTCCCACCCGTGAGTGGGGTAAGGCACGGAAGGGCTCAGCCCCCTACCCTAGTCCCACCCGTGAGTGGGGTAGGGCACGGAAGGGCTCCGCCCCGTCCCCTAGTTCCACCCGTGAGTGGGGTAGGGCACGGAAGGCCTCAGCCCCCTACCCTAGTCCCACCCGTGAGTGGGGTAAGGCACGGAAGGGCTCAGCCCCCTACCCTAGTCCCACCCGTGAGTGGGGTAGGGCACGGAAGGCCTCAGCCCCCAACCCTAGTCCCACCCGTGAGTGGGGTAGGGCACGGAAGGGCTCAGCCCCCTCCTCTAGTCCCACCCGTGAGTGGGGTAGGGCATGGAAGGGCTCAGCCCCCTCCCCTACTAGTCCCGCCCGTGAGTGGGGTAGGGCACGGAAGGCCTCAGCCCCGTCCCTTAGTGCCATACGTGAGTGGGGTAGGACACGGAAGGCCTCAGCCCCCTACCCTAGCCCCACCCGTGAGTGGGGTAGGGCACGGAAGGCCTCAGCCCCCTACCCTAGTCCCACCCGTGAGTGGGGTAAGGCATGGAAGGGCTCAGCACCGTCCCCTAGTCCCACCCGTGAGTGGGGTAAGGCACGGAAGGCCTCAGCCCCCTCCACTAGCCCCACCCGTGTGTGGGGTAGGGCACGGAAGGCCCCACCCGTGTGTGGGGTAGGGCACGGAAGGGTTCAGGTGAGGTTTCGGTTGTGTTATTTCCAGCCGTACCCACTCAGCCTTTTCTAAGTTACTGACCCGAAACATTTCCCCACATTTTATGACCCTTTCACGAAAGTATATCGCTCATGCGGAACAGAGAAAGAAAAACACGAGGGAAACAAGTCTCTTTGCAGCCCAGATAACATTTGATGTATCAAGGACACATATCAGATATTGAGGCGTAGTGCCGAATACACAAATATCGCCGCAGCAAATAATGCCACTCGTATCCGCAAGATGACAGCACAGTCATGTGGGAGCCCTTGGATGACAGCTTGGATAGCGTTTGGAATCTTCCCAATGTTTTCAATGTTTCAGACTACTATACATCAAGTTAGTACAAGTATGCACGAGTTTACAAAATACACATATCCTAGAAACATGTACACACTCAGAGAGAGAGAGAGAGAGAGAGAGAGAGAGAGAGAGAGAGAGAGAGAGAGAGAGAGACTTCGGGTATCAGGGCAAATAGAGTACGTTGAGAAGTTGCTCACAACATCCTATTGGAATTGTTTATCTCATATCAGGGTCCATTCATAAACAAATATGAATGTTATTAGGTATGTTCACAACATGTGTGAGGATAGTAAGGGTCTTTCTCCAGTTAATTTGATCTTTTTAACTATTTTATTCAAATTTTAGTTGAAATCGTTGTCTTTAAAACCAGGAAAATAGGTCGCACAGATATAACAGTTCCAGGGACCGGAAAGGTATAGGTTTATAATGATGAGAGTTCCAGATAGCAGGGCTCTTGAGAAAACAGTCCGTTTGCTTCCGAGTCTTAAGATGATCATAGCCAAAAAAAATGTAAGCCATATTCCAAAGCGTAATGATTGGAGATGAAAAGAACACTAGATTTTTAGTGTTACTGTTACGCATACATTTGTCAAAGCACTGTGATTTTTAAACGAATGTTATTGCAAATAAACATAGTTCTATCAAAGGAACCGGATATGGTAATTGCTTATTGAAAATTAAGATCCCGCCTAACGTTTGGGGGGAAATTCCCTATATGATAGTGCCTGTCGTAAAGACCCACGATGACCGCTCTACATAGTAAAATTGACGTAGTACTACTAATATAACTGGTGTCTCAAATTTGCCCATTCTTATGGTTCTATTCGTAATCAATAGATGTCGCTACATACCACTTCCCGATAAAGCTTAAGCTCGGGACGACCATTGCGATGAAAGAATGCATATCACTTTTTTATATCTTTACAAGCCCTGCGGGGAGTCTGCTGGCAGTTAAATTGCACTCAGAGAATGGAGTTATATTCAAAGGAAAATATGAAATATTAATATCACTGATTCTTCAGTGGCAGGACGACCCTAGAAAAACGATGCGAAACCAATTATCTTAATCATTGGTTAATGCAGGTGGTTAATGTGGGTTAACAATCAAACATAATGTTCTGGACATGTCAAACCTTTCACAGTAGTCACAAAAAGGCCCTACCATCCAGGTTCATGTACTATCTGCCTAATAAAGGCATACTTTGGGCGAATTTCAAATGGTGCAAATGCAAAAATAAAAACAAAACAACTATTGATTTATAAATTTGTACTTAACTGGAAAGTACCCGTCCTGCAGATAGTTACCATGAAATATTTCAAATTGACCAAAAAGATCAGAGCACCTAGATATCTGATTGCAACATCACTCATGATTAATTCTAGTTCTATCTTGGGCGTCTTCGCATCGGTTGAGTTTAGATCCCAGTCAGATTTGAGCGTTCCCGGCATGCTTTGTAGTCTAGTGACGTCACTGTCAATATGGGTGCTCGTCATGTCCTCGATGTAGTTCTACCTAGTCCTTTCAGATAAATTTCGTGATTAAACTCAAATATTATCTTTGGCAGCGATATATACGCATATATTGTTCACAGAAGTTTGGAAAATATTCCTTTCGTTTTTATTGAGATCTTTCACCACAAACGTGCTCGACAATGCACGTCGTAGCAGTCGCGGAAGACCGAGCCGGTGTAACGCAGATGCTAAAACTATGTGACTTGTTTTTCAAAAATTGGATTAAAAAGACTTCATTTCAAAATGAATAATATGGCCAAACATATAAAGTAAATTTGTTTGTTTGTCAATATTGTCTTTTATATGCCATAATGAAACTAAGTGTAGCTTTATATGAGCTTTGACCTTCCCGCGGATATCTAATACCGCAAAGCATGCCGGGAACACTCAAATCTGACTGGGATCTAAACTCAACCCTATCTTGTTCGTAATTTCATAACGAGTATTCTCGAGGGTATGGTGGTGAAGGTATCGCATTCTACACGAACTACGATCTTGCAGTTGGTAGACCCTGCCTGTGCACGTTGAGACCAGAATTTGGAATTTTCATTTTTTGTCAGTTTTTCTTCTGCCAAATTGCGGCTAGGGCGTATTTCGGCAGTTGTAACAGGTGGAGGAAATAGAGAAATCCTTTTTCTTTCGTTTGGCAATTCTTTTAATGAAACTACGAGTATTCTCGAGGGTAGGGTAGTGAAGGTACCGCATTCTACACGAACTACGATCTTGCAGTTGGTGCTGCCGCAAAGGAACACGTTGAGACCAGAATTTGGAATTTCATTTTTTGTCAGTCTTTTCTGCCAAATTGCGGCTAGGGCTTATTTCGGCAGCTGTAACAGGTGGAAGAATTAGAGAAATCTTTTTTTTTTCGTTTGGCAATACTTTATATGAAATTACGAATATTCTCGAGGGTAGAATAGTGAAGGTATCGCATTCTACACGAACTGCGAACTTGCAGTTGTTAGACCCTGCCTGTGCTGCCGCTCAGGAACACGTTGAGACCAGAATTTGGAATTTCATTTTTTGTCAGTTTTTTCTGCCAAATCGCGGCTAGGGCGTATTTCGGCAGCTGTAACAGGTGGAGGAATTAGAGAAATCTTTTTTTTTCGTTTGTCAATTCTTTTAATGAAACTACGAGTATTCTTGAGGGTAGAATAGTGAAGGTATCGCATTCTACTCGAACTGCGAACTTGCAGTTGGTAGACCCTGCCTGTGCTGCCGCTCAGGAACACGTTGAGACCAGAATTTGGAATTTTCATTTTTTGTCAGTTTTTTCAGCCAAATTGCGGCTAGGGCGTATTTCGGCAGTTGTAACAGGTGGAGGAATTAGAAAAATCTTTTTTTTTTCGTTTTGCAATTATTTTAATGAAACTACGAGTATACTCGAGGGTAGAATAGTGAAGGTATCGCATTCTACACGAACTGCGAACTTGCAGTTGGTACACCCTGCTTACGCTGCCGCGCAGGAACACGCTATAACCTAAATTTGGAATTTTCATTTTTGGTCAGTTTTTTCTGTCAAGTTGCTGCTAGGGCACATGTAATTAGGTATGGATGATATATAGGGAAACCAATCCCCGGCTTGGTCTTATGTCAAAGGCATCAATCTTTCATGCCCCAGCAGGGATTCAAAATTCGAACAGGGACGAGAGACGGCTAGCAGTCATTGGCAACGCCGTGGTCCAGACGGCAGGCCACGGTCAAGGTCAGTGGAGGGTATCGGGACGAACCACCGACACACCCTCACTCTAAATTAGCAATCCCCTCGCTCTCCCGATCTGATGAGGTATCGGAAGGAAGACCAGGGAAGCGCAACAACCATCGGTTGTGCTTACCCTATTATTGCCAATGATGCTACTTATATAGGTAGATTGGAGTACAGTAATGTGCTTAGAGTAGTTGACCTAATTAACTTTTGCAAGTTATTTGATTGAATAAAACTGTTCAACTTTAACTTTATCGAAATTGTAAATAGTTTAGAATATTTCTATTGAAAGAAATATTCATAATTTTGTCACATTACCGAATTAGGTACCGTTTACACCTCTGTGGGTGTATTTGCATCTTGTTTAATCGCCGCTCATGGCTATTAATAGAGCACAGTCCCGCATTTGTCATTCGTCGATCGTGATTGGGTCACA
Source organism: Maea johnstoni (assembly GCA_963942565.1). Classification (NCBI taxonomy): domain Eukaryota; kingdom Metazoa; phylum Annelida; class Polychaeta; order Spionida; family Magelonidae; genus Maea; species Maea johnstoni. The sequence continues at coordinate 89,793,282 of OZ012684.1, read as the reverse complement.
TTTTCGAAAATTATTTACTTTGCGTATGTCACGATATAAAAACACATTTGAAGTTAGTTAGTGGTATACTATTTTTTATCTATCTATTAAAGGGTTGATAACTGTTGTAATGTAATACTTTTGTTGGGAAATGTTAAGAGCTGGTTCTTCATCTCATTTCAAGCATAACTAAAATGACTGGAGAAGAGTCAGCAGGAACCAGTGACTTCTCCTGAAAATGTGTTTTTAATATAGAGGGTAATAACAACGAGGCAGAGAATGTCAGGTGGCGACCTCTGGCTATCTGAAACTTAACTAAAGTGATTTCATATTTAGTATGGTTTCATATTTATCGTTAGAACTACCATCCAGGTAATGTAATATATGCCTAATAAAGGCATACTTTGGGCTAATTTCAAATGGTGGAAATGCAAAAAGAAAAAGAAAACAACAACCATTGATTTATAAATTTGTAATTAACTGGAAAATACCCGCCCTGTTATTCTCGACAAACTCTGGCCATTCAGTAAAATTTACATATTTGTTCGTAATTTCATAACGCTACGAGTATTCTCGAGGGTAGGGTAGTAAAGGTATCGCATTGTACACGAACTACGATCTTGCAGTTGGTAGACCCTGCCTGTGCTGCCGCTCAGGAACACGTTGAGACCAGAATTTGGAATTTCATTTTTTGTCAGTTTTTTCAGCCAAATTGCGGCTAGGGCGTATTTCGGCAGCTGTAACAGGTGGAGGAATTAGAGAAATCTTTTTTTTTTCGTTTGGCAATTCTTTTAATGTAACTACGAGTATTCTCGAGGGTAGAATAGTGAAGGTATCGCATTCTACTCGAACTGCGAACTTGCAGTTGTTAGACCCTGCCTGTGCTGCCGCTCAGGAACACGTTGAGACCAGAATTTGGAATTTCATTTTTTGTCAGTTTTTTCTGCCAAATTGCGGCTAGGGCTTATTTCGGCAGCTGTAACAGGTGGAGGAATTAGAGAAATCTTTTTTTTTCGTTTGTCAATTCTTTTAATGAAACTACGAATATTCTTGAGGGTAGAATAGTGAAGGTATCGCATTCTACTCGAACTGCGAACTTGCAGTTGGGAGACCCTGCCTGTGCTGCCGCTCAGGAACACGTTGAGACCAGAATTTGGAATTTTCATTTTTTGTCAGTTTTTTCAGCCAAATTGCGGCTAGGGCGTATTTCGGCAGTTGTAACAGGTGGAGGAATTAGAAAAATCTTTTTTTTTTTCGTTTGGCAATTATTTTAATGAAACTACGAGTATACTCGAGGGTAGAATATTGAAGGGATCGCATTCTACACGAACTGCCATCTTGCAGTTGGTACACCCTGCTTACGCTGCCGCGCAGGAACACGTTAAACCCAAATTTGGAATTTTCATTTTTGGTCAGTTTTTCTGCCAAGTTGCTGCTAGGGCACATGTAATTAGGTATGGATGATATATAGGGAAACCAATCCCCGGCTTGGTCTTATGTCAAAGGCATCAATCTTTCGTGCCCCAGCAGGGACTCAAAATTCGAACAGGGACGAGAGACGGCTAGCAGTCATTGGCAACGCCGTGGTCCAGACGGCAGGCCACGGTCAAGGTCAGTGGAGGGTATCGGGACGAACCACCGACACACCCTCACTCAAAATTAGCAATCCCCTCGCTCTCCCGATCTGATGAGGTATCGGAAGGAAGACCAGGGAAGCGCAACAACCATCGGTTGTGCTTACCCTATTATTGCCAATGATGCTACTTATATAGGTAGATTGGAGTACAGTAATGTGCTTAGAGTAGTTGACCTAATTAACTTTTGCAAGTTATTTGATTGAATAAAACTGTTCAACTTTAACTTTATCGAAATTGTAAATAGTTTAGAATATTTCTATTGAAAGAAATATTCATAATTTTGTCACATTACCGAATTAGGTACCGTTTACACCTCTGTGGGTGTATTTGCATCTTGTTTAATCGCCGCTCATGGCTATTAATAGAGCACAGTCCCGCATTTGTCATTCGTCGATCGTGATTGGGTCACATTTTCGAAAATTATTTACTTTGCGTATGTCACGATATAAAAACACATTTGAAGTTAGTTAGTGGTATACTATTTTTTATCTATCTATTAAAGGGTTGATAACTGTTGTAATGTAATACTTTTGTTGGGAAATGTTAAGAGCTGGTTCTTCATCTCATTTCAAGCATAACTAAAATGACTGGAGAAGAGTCAGCAGGAACCAGTGACTTCTCCTGAAAATGTGTTTTTAATATAGAGGGTAATAACAACGAGGCAGAGAATGTCAGGTGGCGACCTCTGGCTATCTGAAACTTAACTAAAGTGATTTCATATTTAGTATGGTTTCATATTTATCGTTAGAACTACCATCCAGGTAATGTAATATATGCCTAATAAAGGCATACTTTGGGCTAATTTCAAATGGTGGAAATGCAAAAAGAAAAAGAAAACAACAACTATTGATTTATAAATTTGTAATTAACTGGAAAATACCCGCCCTGTTATTCTCGACAAACTCTGGCCATTCAGTAAAATTTACATATTTGTTCGTAATTTCATAACGCTACGAGTATTCTCGAGGGTAGGGTAGTAAAGGTATCGCATTGTACACGAACTACGATCTTGCAGTTGGTAGACCCTGCCTGTGCTGCCGCTCAGGAACACGTTGAGACCAGAATTTGGAATTTCATTTTTTGTCAGTTTTTTCAGCCAAATTGCGGCTAGGGCGTATTTCGGCAGCTGTAACAGGTGGAGGAATTAGAGAAATCTTTTTTTTTTCGTTTGGCAATTCTTTTAATGTAACTACGAGTATTCTCGAGGGTAGAATAGTGAAGGTATCGCATTCTACTCGAACTGCGAACTTGCAGTTGTTAGACCCTGCCTGTGCTGCCGCTCAGGAACACGTTGAGACCAGAATTTGGAATTTCATTTTTTGTCAGTTTTTTCTGCCAAATTGCGGCTAGGGCTTATTTCGGCAGCTGTAACAGGTGGAGGAATTAGAGAAATCTTTTTTTTTCGTTTGTCAATTCTTTTAATGAAACTACGAATATTCTTGAGGGTAGAATAGTGAAGGTATCGCATTCTACTCGAACTGCGAACTTGCAGTTGGGAGACCCTGCCTGTGCTGCCGCTCAGGAACACGTTGAGACCAGAATTTGGAATTTTCATTTTTTGTCAGTTTTTTCAGCCAAATTGCGGCTAGGGCGTATTTCGGCAGTTGTAACAGGTGGAGGAATTAGAAAAATCTTTTTTTTTTTCGTTTGGCAATTATTTTAATGAAACTACGAGTATACTCGAGGGTAGAATATTGAAGGGATCGCATTCTACACGAACTGCCATCTTGCAGTTGGTACACCCTGCTTACGCTGCCGCGCAGGAACACGTTAAACCCAAATTTGGAATTTTCATTTTTGGTCAGTTTTTCTGCCAAGTTGCTGCTAGGGCACATGTAATTAGGTATGGATGATATATAGGGAAACCAATCCCCGGCTTGGTCTTATGTCAAAGGCATCAATCTTTCGTGCCCCAGCAGGGACTCAAAATTCGAACAGGGACGAGAGACGGCTAGCAGTCATTGGCAACGCCGTGGTCCAGACGGCAGGCCACGGTCAAGGTCAGTGGAGGGTATCGGGACGAACCACCGACACACCCTCACTCAAAATTAGCAATCCCCTCGCTCTCCCGATCTGATGAGGTATCGGAAGGAAGACCAGGGAAGCGCAACAACCATCGGTTGTGCTTACCCTATTATTGCCAATGATGCTACTTATATAGGTAGATTGGAGTACAGTAATGTGCTTAGAGTAGTTGACCTAATTAACTTTTGCAAGTTATTTGATTGAATAAAACTGTTCAACTTTAACTTTATCGAAATTGTAAATAGTTTAGAATATTTCTATTGAAAGAAATATTCATAATTTTGTCACATTACCGAATTAGGTACCGTTTACACCTCTGTGGGTGTATTTGCATCTTGTTTAATCGCCGCTCATGGCTATTAATAGAGCACAGTCCCGCATTTGTCATTCGTCGATCGTGATTGGGTCACATTTTCGAAAATTATTTACTTTGCGTATGTCACGATATAAAAACACATTTGAAGTTAGTTAGTGGTATACTATTTTTTATCTATCTATTAAAGGGTTGATAACTGTTGTAATGTAATACTTTTGTTGGGAAATGTTAAGAGCTGGTTCTTCATCTCATTTCAAGCATAACTAAAATGACTGGAGAAGAGTCAGCAGGAACCAGTGACTTCTCCTGAAAATGTGTTTTTAATATAGAGGGTAATAACAACGAGGCAGAGAATGTCAGGTGGCGACCTCTGGCTATCTGAAACTTAACTAAAGTGATTTCATATTTAGTATGGTTTCATATTTATCGTTAGAACTACCATCCAGGTAATGTAATATATGCCTAATAAAGGCATACTTTGGGCTAATTTCAAATGGTGGAAATGCAAAAAGAAAAAGAAAACAACAACTATTGATTTATAAATTTGTAATTAACTGGAAAATACCCGCCCTGTTATTCTCGACAAACTCTGGCCATTCAGTAAAATTTACATATTTGTTCGTAATTTCATAACGCTACGAGTATTCTCGAGGGTAGGGTAGTAAAGGTATCGCATTGTACACGAACTACGATCTTGCAGTTGGTAGACCCTGCCTGTGCTGCCGCTCAGGAACACGTTGAGACCAGAATTTGGAATTTCATTTTTTGTCAGTTTTTTCAGCCAAATTGCGGCTAGGGCGTATTTCGGCAGCTGTAACAGGTGGAGGAATTAGAGAAATCTTTTTTTTTTCGTTTGGCAATTCTTTTAATGTAACTACGAGTATTCTCGAGGGTAGAATAGTGAAGGTATCGCATTCTACTCGAACTGCGAACTTGCAGTTGTTAGACCCTGCCTGTGCTGCCGCTCAGGAACACGTTGAGACCAGAATTTGGAATTTCATTTTTTGTCAGTTTTTTCTGCCAAATTGCGGCTAGGGCTTATTTCGGCAGCTGTAACAGGTGGAGGAATTAGAGAAATCTTTTTTTTTCGTTTGTCAATTCTTTTAATGAAACTACGAATATTCTTGAGGGTAGAATAGTGAAGGTATCGCATTCTACTCGAACTGCGAACTTGCAGTTGGGAGACCCTGCCTGTGCTGCCGCTCAGGAACACGTTGAGACCAGAATTTGGAATTTTCATTTTTTGTCAGTTTTTTCAGCCAAATTGCGGCTAGGGCGTATTTCGGCAGTTGTAACAGGTGGAGGAATTAGAAAAATCTTTTTTTTTTTCGTTTGGCAATTATTTTAATGAAACTACGAGTATACTCGAGGGTAGAATATTGAAGGGATCGCATTCTACACGAACTGCCATCTTGCAGTTGGTACACCCTGCTTACGCTGCCGCGCAGGAACACGTTAAACCCAAATTTGGAATTTTCATTTTTGGTCAGTTTTTCTGCCAAGTTGCTGCTAGGGCACATGTAATTAGGTATGGATGATATATAGGGAAACCAATCCCCGGCTTGGTCTTATGTCAAAGGCATCAATCTTTCGTGCCCCAGCAGGGACTCAAAATTCGAACAGGGACGAGAGACGGCTAGCAGTCATTGGCAACGCCGTGGTCCAGACGGCAGGCCACGGTCAAGGTCAGTGGAGGGTATCGGGACGAACCACCGACACACCCTCACTCAAAATTAGCAATCCCCTCGCTCTCCCGATCTGATGAGGTATCGGAAGGAAGACCAGGGAAGCGCAACAACCATCGGTTGTGCTTACCCTATTATTGCCAATGATGCTACTTATATAGGTAGATTGGAGTACAGTAATGTGCTTAGAGTAGTTGACCTAATTAACTTTTGCAAGTTATTTGATTGAATAAAACTGTTCAACTTTAACTTTATCGAAATTGTAAATAGTTTAGAATATTTCTATTGAAAGAAATATTCATAATTTTGTCACATTACCGAATTAGGTACCGTTTACACCTCTGTGGGTGTATTTGCATCTTGTTTAATCGCCGCTCATGGCTATTAATAGAGCACAGTCCCGCATTTGTCATTCGTCGATCGTGATTGGGTCACATTTTCGAAAATTATTTACTTTGCGTATGTCACGATATAAAAACACATTTGAAGTTAGTTAGTGGTATACTATTTTTTATCTATCTATTAAAGGGTTGATAACTGTTGTAATGTAATACTTTTGTTGGGAAATGTTAAGAGCTGGTTCTTCATCTCATTTCAAGCATAACTAAAATGACTGGAGAAGAGTCAGCAGGAACCAGTGACTTCTCCTGAAAATGTGTTTTTAATATAGAGGGTAACCAGGAAATATGGACTATGGCGTTGCTACTGTCGGCTTGCTGTCTCTCGCCACTGAGGGCCTGCCCTGATGGCCTAGTGGACTGAGGCGTTGCTACTGTCGGCTTGCTGTCTCTCACCACTGAGGGCCTGCCCTGATGGCCTAGTGGACTGAGGCGTTGCTACTCACTGCTTGCTGTCTCTCACATTTGAGGGCTGCCCGGATGGCCTAGAGGACTAAGCGTTGCTTCTGTCTGCTTGCTGTCTCTCACCACTGAGGGCTGCCCTGATGGCCTAGTGGACTAAGGCGTTGCTACTGTCTGCTTGCTGTCTCTCACCACTGAGGGCCTGCCCTGATGGCCTAGTGGACTGAGGCGTTGCTACTCGCTGCTTGCTGTCTCTCACATTTGAGGGCTGCCCGGATGGCCTAGAGGACTAAGCGTTGCTACTGTCTGCTTGCTGTCTCTCACCACTGAGGGCTGCCCTGATGGCCTAGTGGACTAAGGCATTGCTACTGTCTGCTTGCTGTCTCTCGCCACTGAGGGCCTGTCCTGATGGCCTAGTGGACTGAGGCGTTGCTACTGTCTGCTTGCTGTCTCTCACCACTGAGGGCTGTCCTGATGGCCTAGTGGACTAAGCGTTGCTACTGTCTGCTTGCTGTCTCTCACCACTGAGGGCTGCCCTGATGGCCTAAGGCATTGCTACTGTCTGCTTGCTGTCTCTCACCACTGAGGGCTGCCCTGATGGCCTAGTGGACTAAGGCGTTGCTACTGTCTGCTTGCTGTCTCTCACCACTGAGGGCTGCCCTGATTGCTTAGTGGACTAAAGCGTTGCTACTATCTGCTTGCTGTCTCTTACCACTGAGGGCAGCCCTGATGGCTTGGTGGTCAGAGGCGATTGCTTCATTGTAATGGTTGTTTTAATCACGGTAGGTAGCTATGATTGACTTGTTCCAATCCTTCTTTCTTCCTCTCTTTTGGTTCCCATGTTTGTAAAACGCTTTTTAAATCTTGATATGAAGTCTATTTTGTCTTTTATATTTATTTAGACACCTATTTGTTGTATCAAAAACGATAAGTCAGCTTGGCGTGTGAAGTAAATGGTATGATAAGCTTTCACTACCTCTGAAGATTCTAGGTTTTCAATGCTTTATGAAGTATTGTATTAAGTTGGGGTTAGCCGGTTGTTTGTCCGCGTATTGCGGTTTCTTTCACCATTTACAAATCGGTAGTCACGATTTAGCTATATATTGGCAGAAAAAGCGACGGCTATGGAAAAAATCCTAATGCTGTTGTGATGTATTCCTTCGGCCCAATCCCTGTTTTGGCACCAGTAGCAGGAGTAACATGGTCGCTCTAATCTACCTAAAGTGTACGTCTGCCAAGCCGCTTACATGACTTGTAGCCGGCGCTCTATGTTGAAAGTATGAGGAAGATTGTTCCCGGCTTGATTAGATTCTCCATGGGAAATAAATGGCACCGCAAACACGTCCCGAAGGGTAGCACTCATTAGCTAGATGGACTATTAATATAACGTGACAAGGTGTCAATTGCTTACCTGTTTGTCTTATAAAAAGCGGCCCGCACCTGTTAACAGATGCATCGCTCTAGAAACGGGAGTTGCTTTTTACATGAGACAGAGCGACAGGTCATATACATATAGCAACATTTTCTACGTCAGCCAAATTATGCAAGTTTTAGAGGAGACGCATACCTGTTGTTGGGGCTTTTTTCAGAGAGAGCTGTCTTTGGTCAAAATTAACTGAAATTGGCACACCAATAGGAAAACCTGAATTGTGATAGCTGAAACCTACTCGTTATTATCGAAAGGTAACCTAATTTGCATCTCATACACAAATGGTTTGACAACTTTTAATCAACTTGTTATTATATGAACTATATTCCAAGAACGATTGTTACACAGACCACGAATAACAGCGATCATTCAAATGTCTTTTTAAATGTTATTTTGACATAAAGGTGCTCCCGCAGGGCTCAACATTAAGAAAAAACTTCATAAGCCCAGCAGGGCTAGTTACCAAAACTTTTACTAGCCCTGAAATATTTTTGCTAGCCCTGATATTAATGACAACTCTTTTCAAATAGTGACCTCTGTTGATATCATAGCCTCTGTTGATAACATGAAAAGAATACAACTTGTATTGTGCTAAATTGAGTTATATTATCATCCAGATAGTCAGATCCAAAGGAGGGCTTCATTCTTTTTTAAGCGCTGATATTCTAATTCTATCTAGCCCCTCAGGGCTACTCACAGGTAGAATGTACTAGCCCTGACTTTCAATAACTAGCCCGGGGCTACGGGGCTAGCCTTAACGTCGAGCCCTGTCCCGTATATGTCAGAATATAGGTGCGCCCCGGAAGTGAATAGGTTAAAGGTCCAATGTTTCGCCACATTGGGTGATTCTGAATTATAGCAAATTCACACACTTTGAGATATTCACGGTGCCTTGGTGGTATGATTACCTCATCACTCAAATGCAGACTTTTTACGAAGAAATATATATTCCCTTACTGAATCTTATGCGCTGGAAAAATGAACCTAACACTGCTTTTCCGTGTTTCTTACGCAGAATCCACATTTACGATTCTCACGTGGGTAATTTTCCGATCATTATTCACATTGTGCACCAAATTCGTAGTCCCTCTGCAAGCTGCTGCGTCGCCTTCGTTGTCGACTGTGGCGAAATGTAAGAGGGCTGCAAAGCCTGAGCTACGTGCTTGACAATTACTCCCTTGCTCCGCTCAGGGAATGCTTGGTCGCACCTGCGCCGACCCAGTCTAAACACGCCTTAATTAGATCAATAACTTGTGTTTGGAAGCACGCTGACGTCATTGGGAGTCCCCCGCCTGACAGGGAACTGTGGCCAAAGACGATACCTAAGCCGATAGACTGCTGATGGTCTGAGACCAGGAAGAGTGGAGTCCGTTTGATGTGTTGAATTGAGATTATTCGCGGTCACCTCAGCGAAAGTTGGTTTCCCCAACCACAGTGGGAGTACTCTCCCATTCGCCACTGGCATAGCAGGTACCAGATCTACACGTTTTCACGGAGTTCGTGTTGGATTTAGGACGTGGAACCCTCTATCTAAAGATATCTAGTACTTTATGGTATTGTTCTCAGAGTTTGGTGGTGTCATCGTGTTGGAGTTGGGTTGCACAGGACGTGGCTTGGTTGACCAGGAAGCTCAACTCATCCCCACAGGTTATTAACATATTCTGGTACCCTCAACATCGTCTGGCCTTTCGCTCTCCGAAAGCGAAAATACACATTTCTCAAGCCCTTGGAAGTTAGTCTTTAAGCTGCGCATTTTAATCACCGAGTGGAGTGACCATCAGCGGCATTGCTTGGCCTGCTTTCCTACGAGCAAGATACCCATTAGCTCATCAATAAATGTCTGACTCATATTTCCAATAGTATATCTCGGATATTAACTAGACTTCGTGACATTTCTAGCTATTAAAGTCCCCGTTTAAAAGGAATGGATTAACGTGTTGCTACTGACGACGATCACCAGTGCGTGTTTGGATATCGTAAGTACTTGTAAAACCCTCGCCTCAACTAGAATGTATTTTGAAATGTGAACATTAGCGTTACTTTCTCAGAGTGTATTCCCACCTGAGCCTCTATAAGTTGGCAATTCACTTACCTACGCAGTACTCATTTGCATATATTTCCAACGTTAATGCTTTAATGGAACTATATAATGTTCTTCACTAATTGGGAGCCTACCTGTGATTTGCTTTCACTCGAGCCATTGTTTAACTCTTCCAATGCCGAGACTTATCTCGTCCATTTTTAAGCACAAGGACACAAAGACGTTTGAAAACCATCGTGGCCCTATCATGTTGGTATTCATTGGATGACTCTCGCTGAGTATCTCAGATGAGCATCCATTTGCCAGGTATTTCAGGATTTCATGTTTTTGCATCATTTTGTATTGACTTAGTTAGTCACCAGCAGCATATGGGTTAAAGATATCGACCACTGATCTCAAGTTATCAACTCAATTGTGTAAAATTTCCGAAGGATGCCGGGAATCTTAATAGGCTATTTCCAGCAGAAATATGTTATTCAGCTAAAACTGTTGAGCCATCCTCTCTGTGGCGAAAGCTTTTTTGCATCTAAATGCATACACATTGTCCATTCATTATGATCCATCCTCACAATGCTTTGAATGGTTGATCTATCATAGCAGTATACTTTTTATCCTGCCTGATATGAACATCGCGACTAAATGCTGGAGTACACCTAGGTCACATATTAATGGTATGCTTATAGTGGCATTCCTCTGACCTCACGAACGACCTTTCACCATTAGTCCAGGTAAGTACCCCCCGCGGCGACATGGGAGGCATTGGATATCATAGTAGCTCGTATTATCCCATAAGTTCGAGTTTTACAGCCCTCACATAGTACAAGTCGTGCGTCAAGGATGCCTGCTTCCCAATGACCTTTCTAGACCAACTTTATACCGTTTCGAGGAGGAACTCGCCTCCTGTAAGGATCGAGACGAAATGTGTCTGTGGCGATACAGGAGTAGACGTTGCAGATGCTAACATACTGGTGTGATATGAACTCCGCCTGGCACCATCAAGAAAACTCAACCTCCTGCTAGCTAGAACATCTGCAAGACCTGTTTTTTCTAGCTTCGCCTGCCTCGACCAAACTCGCCATCTCATGATGAATGGCCCTTGTGGAATAACCATGACCTCGTTATCATCGTGAAAAATCTTAGATTGGAGATAGCTGAAGGATCGCCTTCCTTTCATGGTAGACTAGTTATGATAGGGTAAATGGATGTGGGCATGGCTCTTCATCGGTTTCATAAGAATGTAGGGAGTAACACATGTTAACTCTTTGAGTCGTAGCTCTTGGGAAATTATCTAATTGATTGCAATTCGACCCCCCACCATAATCCACTACCAAATATTAACATTAGTAGTAAAATGCAATTACTGGCATAGTTTGCAGCCTAGAGTTAAAGGCCCTTGCATCCCTTGCAGGCTTATTTACTTCTGTATCAACAGTATAATCTATAGATAACAGTGATAGTACCGTTCCATGATACCACAATTCTGCATTACTGGTTATTTCTTTTCATCTTGATACACGTGTACTACTAGTTTAGTCTATACACATAAGCAGGTTGGCCTGGTCGCTATATACATGTGAGGCGTTGTGGAGGGCTGTCTATGGCCCTTCTGCAGCTGAAAGACCCCTTGGAACCATTCGTGAAGAGAAGGGAATTCCTTTCCGGTTTCAGGTATCCATCTCGTCGCGAAATGACCTTAGCTTTTGAAAGCTACCTAAACCCATTCCTTCCTTCCTTCCTTAGTCTATAAACTTCAGTGATTAGTTGCTTATTGATTGCAACTATAGTTTATATATTACACTCCTAGTTCATTTCCATATACTTCAGATAGTTTTAGCCATTCTGACAAGTATGCATTGCTAGATTTGGTGCAGTCTAAAGATTACAAATACATTGGTAGTTCGTTGTGCCGGTAGGCCGCAGCGATGGTTCCTTACCTACGTGCTAGACTTATTGATTTGGGCTATGGAATAGAGGTAGTTAACACCATAGCATGCAGTACTTTCCCATTAATACTATATTCTTTACACGAGAGCGACAATACCTTGCGCCATACAATAGACTTTTGACGAGACTGACAGGTTACACCATTGCTCATTAGGTCCAAGTTGATCACTTGGGCATGTCTCGACCTGCTTTCCTTACCAAATGGCAGCCTAGTTTACGGGATTCCTTGAAGGGCGTAGAAAATGCCTCTTTCAGACCGCTAGGTGCATTTTCAGAAAAAAGCCGTTTTATGTCCTGTGGTGCTATCTGTACGTAAAGGTTTCTGAAAGGTTACCAGAGATTTTTGTACACCCACAGCATTTTCTGGGAGTGTTGGCATATGCTGAAACCTTTACATACGACGGCTCACGTTGATGGGGAGACGACTGAAGTGGTATATCAGGCTCGTTGTCTCAGGTTCGTTGTTGTTGAGCAAGTGAAGATGAACCGCCTACACTAGGCATGGATGCAGCCCTATGCCATCGACCCCATTGCAGTCATCAAACAACTCACATACCAGAATTTGTCTATCTATCTAGATTGATTTTCATTTTCATTGATAAACACACACATACACACTCATATGTTTGTATGTATGTATGTATATATATATATATATATATATATATATATATATATATATATATATATATATATATGTATATATATGTATGTATATATACATGTATATATATATATATATATATATATATATTATATATACATGTATGTATGTAAATATATATATATATATATACTAGTATATATATATTTATAAATTAATATATATATATATATATGTGTGTGTGTATATTATATATATATATATATATATTTCTATATATATATATATATATATATATATATATATATATATATAAATATATATATATATATATATATATATATATATATATATATATATATATATATATATATACACACACACACATATATATATATATATATATATATATATATATATATATATATATATATATATATATATATATATATATATATATATATATACATACATATGGAGAATAGATGCTAGTTCCTAGATCTAATTTCTTACACTGTCTTTTCGTATTGATCTGTAATGGGCCCAGCACATTTCTTATTTATTCCCAATAGCAATTAAATCACTCCTGCTGATGTGGCTGCAGCCAGCACAACCACACGCAAACTATAGGAAGTATGAATGGATCTTAAACTAAGATTTCGATTACCCCTAGGTCGAACATAACCTTTGGCAAAATCTTTCACCATGTATCTATAGAGGCAGCTCCTATACCAGCATCATTGCAATCATTCTATAGCAGGAGTGGCGGCTACAGTAGGACGACTCTGAGGCCTGACTAGTGTAGAGAAAAGATACGATACGCAATGCCTTCGACCACTCCACTACAGCCCCTATACCAACAGCATCGCAATTAGTAGGTATAGTAGTGGCAGTGGCAGGACTCTGAGAGACAAGAGACATGCTACGCATTTCCTTAGACCACTCGAATATAGAGGTACACGTATACCCCCTATACCAGCAACACTGAAGAGCTGGGGTGGTAGCTGCTGCAGAACTCAAGCTTGTCATTGCGAGCGGAGAAGGATATCGTTTACGCGATGCATTTCTCCCTGGTGGTGGTGGTGCGTGTGTGCGTGGAGGCAGGAATGGCCTCTCCCCAACAAGCAGAACAAGTGGTGGCGGCCACAGGCCAGCGGCGCAACGCCAATCAGCCTGCTCCCCCACTACTACCACTACTAGCACTCCTACTCTCCTTACGTGTGCCGCCGTCCTTCAGGCCTGCACGGCCTCCTCCTCCTCCTCCTCAGTGAACAACTATCCACGTCAGCCTCAGCGGCGGCGGCGGCGCTAGTCAACCCACCTTGCTGCATGCTGGCAGCGAGCACTGACCATGCCAAACGTGACATTGCTGCCTAATTACACACACACGCCAATTACATCATGGCCAACCTTTTCTAGTTGTCTGATTGCACAGAGTGTGTCTTATTGCTAAACGCTCCATCTTTATCACAAAACGTTTTGTCAAAGATTCACTTAGTAAATATGCAAAGAGTGATACGTTTACATTGTGTTTGCTTTGACCTTAGTAAAGAAACATCTCGCATGAGATTGACGTATTATTCAACAGGGGCCATCTTTATTCAACAGGGGCCATCTTTATTGTACTTCTCTTAAGTAACCATCCAGTATCCTTTATATGGCAGAAAAGATGATGATAAACGAAACTCCTAGTCCAATTGCACATTCCTCGATTTTACTGTTATATTTCATACCGGTCCAAAACATGTTTTCAGTAACGACACTACCTTTATCGTAAAAGGGTTTGATCTATTATGGGCTTGTAGTTGTTCAATTATGACCACGTAGTGTCGAAAAATGAAAAAAAAAATGACAGTGCCACATACGCCGTCACCTGAGATATACAAGCATGTGATGGCACCTGCCCCTAAGTTCATGTGCTTGCAACCAAAGCATTACTCCTTCTTTCCTAAGTCTTTTCAACAGTATAATGGGAGTTAATCAGGGTCACGTAGGGAGAAGTCGCCCGTAGTTAGCATAGACGCTGCCTTGTGCTGACCACTCTTACCACAGGCGACCCATTTACACATGTACAACATCAAAAGACATGATTATGTTGGGAATATCTTCTAATCAAACAATTTTGGGGTAAATTTTTAAGTGGGATGTATTTGTCTATTCAGTTTCATAACTCTCCTTCAAGCACGTTATGAATTCATATCTTGATACGACATTATTCTCAAATGCCTCATACATACGAAACATTAGGGTAACTCGAGATATTAATACGGTTCATATTTGCGCCGTGCAAGTAACCCGTGTTCATAATTAAAAGTTATTGCAGATCCTGTAATCTTTGCTTAAAATGTTATTCAAATTCTCAGCCGGAACCATCTTCACAGCAGTACAGCATTACTCATCTTTCAATGTTCTATGCCTCAATTTGTTGGAAAAGACAACTACGTTTGACAATCATAATGAGTTAACCTATTGGATTGTATTTAACCATTGCCATAAAGCCATATTCAATATGTTTTGTCATATATTGCCCACTGTGATTGGTAACTTTTCTGTATTCTAAAAGAGGCCGGGGCAAAGGCAATCCCGTGTATGCAATTTGTCTTAGCTTCAAGGAGTCATCAGGGAGAATGATGTCACGTGATAGAGCTTACAGGGATAAGAAACTACGTATACCTAATAACCTTTCTCCACATTCTAGACGTAGGTAGCTTACCAGAATGCACTAGCTCGCGAATGCCCAATCAATCTGCTAGACGATTTCCACGAGGCCTGCCTAGTTCAGTTCTCAGCCTCTACAAGATAATTCAGCTCTACAGTTTCCTCTTACTGTTCTGGTTGAAACCATCATATAAGTTTTACTATATAAAATGTTTTCGAACATCCCACAAATTGAAATATATATTGAAAATAGATATCACAAAGATCGAAAATGATTAAGTGGAATCAATAGGGATAGAAAATGCATGTTTATATGTAAATTATAAGGACAACAAATGTAAATTGCCTATTGGAAGTTCCAAGTAGCTGGACAGGAAATGACTATATGCGTCTAATATTCATTTGTGTTTCTAAACCCCTGTTCCCTTACCATTGTCGGAGAGTTAGCAATTACAACTGATCCCCTATCTGTAACTGGAGGCAAGCAAGCACTGTATTTCCTATACTTGGTTTAATGCAGTCCTGTTCCAGGAGCGAGTCAGTCGGCTTCATACAGACGTTCATCGACACTCCTCGCTTCCGGCAGGGGATTTATAGTGAATCTTTTTAGGGACCATGTGTGGTCTGCTTCCTGATGATCTTGAGCGCTTTGCTCAGGGTTCCCTTAGTCATATATTCCCGGAGACGGAGGGGAGAATTGATTCAATCCACGCATTGCTTTTACATTACCAGTGCTACTACTTGTTTCACTCTCCAGTGCCTTGCAGGAGAATTGGTCTTAAGACGAGGATCCCCAACGTTCTATTTATTTTAAAGAAGATACTAGATATCATTTGTTTACGACTTTTTGCATGCGTGGCTATTTGTTATGTCTCTCCGAACATGAATGGATGCAGAGCCAAGAGCACGGTTTTATGTAAAATTGTTACATGAGCCGATATAAGCTTTTGGCAGGCAGGTTTGCACTCATGACCCATAGCTGCTAGGAAACCTTTCATCAGTCCATGGCAACATTCTTAAGATCTTCTCATCTCAGACTTATCATAAGCCGATAGAGAAAGTGCATATTAAGTTGATCCCTACAGGCAATAGCTTAGGCAAAGTACAAACCAATCTTGTCTTGACCTTCTGACACATGATAATGTGTCCGGTTATTGCATTGTGTACCTCTCTACTGCAGGCTGGGTGGGTTATTGCATTGTGTACCTCCCTACTGCAGGCTGGGCGGGTTATTGCATTGTGTACCTCCCTGCTGCAGGCTGGGCGGGTTATTGCATTGTGTACCTCTCTACTGCAGGCTGGGCGGGTTATTGCATTGTGTACCTCCCTACTGCAGGCTGGGTGGGTTATTGCATTGTGTACCTCCCTACTGCAGGCTGGGCGGGTTATTGCATTGTGTACCTCTCTACTGCAGGCTGGGCGGGTTATTGCATTGTGTACCTCCCTGCTGCAGGCTGGGCGGGTTATTGCATTGTGTACCTCTCTACTGCAGGCTGGGCGGGTTATTGCATTGTGTACCTCCCTACTGCAGGCTGGGCGGGTTATTGCATTGTGTACCTCCCTACTGCAAGCTGGGCGGGTTTTTGCATTGTGTACCTCCCTACTGCAGGCTGGGCGGGTTATTGCATTGTGTACCTCCCTACTGCAGGCTGGGCGGGTTATTGCATTGTGTACCTCTCTACTGCAGGCTGGGCGGGTTATTGTATCGTGTAGCTCCCTACTGCAGGCTGGGTGGGTTATTGCATTGTGTACCTCCCTACTGCAGGCTGGGCGGGTTATTGCAGTGTGTACCTCCCTACTGCAGGCTGGGCGGGTTATTGCATTGTGTACCTCCCTACTGCAGGCTGGGCGGGTTATTGCATTGTGTACCTCCCTACTGCAGGCTGGGTGGGTTATTGCATTGTGTACCTCCCTACTGCAGGCTGGGCGGGTTATTGCATTGTGTACCTCCCTACTGCAGGCTGGGTGGGTTATTGCATTGTGTACCTCCCTACTGCAGGCTGGGTGGGTTATTGCATTGTGTACCTCCCTACTGCAGGCTGGGCGGGTTATTGCATTGTGTACCTCCCTACTGCAGGCTGGGTGGGTTATTGCATTGTGTACCTCCCTACTGCAGGCTGGGCGGGTTTTTGCATTGTGTACCTCCCTACTGCAGGCTGGGCGGGTTATTGCATTGTGTACCTCCCTACTGCAAGCTGGGCGGGTTATTGCATTGTGTACCTCCCTACTGCAGGCTGGGCGGGTTATTGCATTGTGTACCTCCCTACTGCAGGCTGGGTGGGTTATTGCATTGTGTACCTCCCTACTGCAGGCTGGGCGGGTTATTGCATTGTGTACCTCTCTACTGCAGGCTGGGCGGGTTATTGCATTGTGTACCTCCCTACTGCAGGCTGGGCGGGTTATTGCATTGTGTACCTCCCTACTGCAGGCTGGGCGGGTTATTGCATTGTGTACCTCCCTACTGCAGGCTGGGTGGGTTATTGCATTGTGTACCTCCCTACTGCAGGCTGGGTGGGTTATTGCAGTGTGTACCTCCCTACTGCAGGCTGGGCGGGATATTGCATCGTGTACCTCCCTACTGCAGGCTGGGTGGGTTATTGCATTGTGTACCTCCCTACTGCAGGATGGGCGGGTTATTGCATTGTGTACCTCCCTACTGCAGGCTGGGTGGGTTATTGCATTGTGTACCTCCCTACTGCAGGCTGGGCGGGTTATTGCATTGTGTACCTCCCTACTGCAGGCTGGGTGGGTTATTGCAGTGTGTACCTCCCTACTGCAAGCTGGGCGGGTTATTGCATTGTGTACCTCCCTACTGCAGGCTGGGTGGGTTATTGCAGTGTGTACCTCCCTACTGCAGGCTGGGCGGGTTATTGCAGTGTGTACCTCCCTACTGCAGGCTGGGCGGGTTATTGCATTGTGTACCTCCCTACTGCAGGCTGGGCGGGTTATTGCAGTGTGTACCTCCCTACTGCAGGCTGGGCGGGTTATTGCATTGTGTACCTCCCTACTGCAGGCTGGGCGGGTTATTGCATTGTGTACCTCCCTACTGCAGGCTGGGCGGGTTATTGCATTGTGTACCTCCCTACTGCAGGCTGGGCGGGATATTGCATCGTGTACCTCTCTACTGCAGGCTGGGCGGGTTATTGCATTGTGTACCTCTCTACTGCAGGCTGGGCGGGTTATTGCATTGTGTACCTCCCTACTGCAGGCTGGGCGGGTTATTGCATTGTGTACCTCCCTACTGCAGGCTGGGTGGGTTATTGCATTGTGTACCTCCCTACTGCAGGCTGGGCGGGATATTGCATTGTGTACCTCCCTACTGCAGGCTGGGCGGGTTATTGCAGTGTGTACCTCCCTACTGCAGGCTGGGCGGGTTATTGCATTGTGTACCTCTCTACTGCAGGCTGGGTGGGTTATTGCATTGTGTACCTCCCTACTGCAGGCTGGGCGGGTTATTGCATTGTGTACCTCCCTACTGCAGGCTGGGCGGGTTATTGCATTGTGTACCTCTCTACTGCAGGCTGGGCGGGTTATTGCATTGTGTACCTCCCTACTGCAGGCTGGGCGGGTTATTGCATTGTGTACCTCCCTACTGCAGGCTGGGCGGGTTATTGCAGTGTGTACCTCCCTACTGCAGGCTGGGCGGGTTATTGTATCGTGTACCTCCCTACTGCAAGCTGGGCGGGTTATTGCATTGTGTACCTCCCTACTGCAGGCTGGGCGGGTTATTGTATCGTGTAGCTCCCTACTGCAGGCTGGGTGGGTTATTGCATTGTGTACCTCCCTCCTGCAGGCTGGGCGGGTTATTGCATTGTGTACCTCCCTACTGCAGGATGGGCGGGTTATTGCATTGTGTACCTCTCTACTGCAGGCTGGGCGGGTTATTGCATTGTGTACCTCCCTACTGCAGGCTGGGCGGATTATTGCATTGTGTACCTCCCTACTGCAGGCTGGGCGGGTTATTGCATTGTGTACCTCTCCACTGCAGTTTTGAATTCAAATTAAGTTCGAGACACGACCAATAATGCCAGTGGCAATGGTTTCCTCGAGTACTCCGGCTTCCTGCAATGGCTACTAGATAACCTAACACGTCCTTACGACATGCTCTATCTGGACATTCTTTTGAAACTGCTCCCCGGATTGCTAATCTTTTTTCTTGTTCCATTGCAGCAGTGGTTTGCTAAAAGTTTGTACGGCAAAGATAACTACTTCAACTTGGCTAACAGAAAATCGAACACAAGAAACCGTACTTACCAAATCCATTATGTATACTAAGACTGTGAAATCAGCAAAATAAGCAATAGCAAAAACAGCATAACTCTCTGCCCCAATCCCCTTATCATAAACTGATAGAGAAAGCGACAATAAAGTTGATCCCTAAAGGCAATACTTTAAGCCTTTAGCAAGGTACCATTATCCTCAGAACAGAACATTTGTATGACGCATTTCCTATGTAGCCATGTGCATTTTAAAGATGGCTATGACCTATTGTCGATCACCAGTCTGCATATGAAATAGCAGTGTACCGTGTCTCTAAATTCATGACCCATTATTTACTCAAACAAAGCTGTTATATACTAGTAAATGTTTAGGGTCCACTATTCATTCTACTGACAGACTGTTTTCGGGGGGGGGGGGGGGGCAACAGCCTTAAGGTGGAAGACTATCCCATCTACAGGTCATTTTTGAAAATTGAATATCTAATAAATGAGTTAACAGATAGCTTCAACACATGTAGAATTGTATATGTTACATCTAATAGTTGCATCTCACAATGATACACTTATTAATAATAGGGTATTTTAATGTCATGTGCCATCACTAGGATAGACTAATTTTTGGTTTTGTTTGGTTTTGTGGCCAAAATGTCAAGACTCATTCTTCACTTAAAACAGACTTTACCTTCTGATCGATCATATATTTGATAAGATACGTGGTCCTACCTCCACAAGGAGTCTTCAAGATGAGTATCTTAATTCTTTAAAACATTTTCTTATGTTCCTGTAAGCCTGAAAAATATTCATAGACGCGAGGTTTGGGTAGTAAATGGGGGGGGGGGGGGGGGGGCAACAGCCTTAAGGTGGAAGACTATCCCATCTACAGGTCATTTTTGAAAATTGAATATCTAATAAATGAGTTAACAGATAGCTTCAACACATGTAGAATTGTATATGTTACATCTAATAGTTGCATCTCACAATGATACACTTATTAATAATAGGGTATTTTAATGTCATGTGCCATCACTAGGATAGACTAATTTTTGGTTTTGTTTGGTTTTGTGGCCAAAATGTCAAGACTCATTCTTCACTTAAAACAGACTTTACCTTCTGATCGATCATATATTTGATAAGATACGTGGTCCTACCTCCACAAGGAGTCTTCAAGATGAGTATCTTAATTCTTTAAAACATTTTCTTATGTTCCTGTAAGCCTGAAAAATATTCATAGACGCGAGGTTTGGGTAGTAAATGGTAAATTTCAGGTCCTACCATAATTCAAAGTTCTAGCTCGAAGGAATCTGCATGGTCAAAGTAGACATGTAGGTCGTTTGGGAGCATTTTACAAGGAAATACCATACAATATGCCCTATCAGCACCGAAGATTTGAGTGGGGATGTGACACAAACGTGCAAGCAAAACCAATACCGGTACATCTAAAATAACAGCATCATCATCATTACTAGCAACACAAAAACAGCAACACAACAACACCCCCACTAACAACAACAACACGAATAATAATAACAACAACTCAATATCACCGAAAGTGTTTGATCTGTGAATATTTAGGATGAGTACTGTGTTGCATCAGCAAAGTATGGTCGTCAACATTAACGATAACTGTCAGGTCATCCAGACATGTACGTGGCTCCCCTGTAAGCAGGCATACCTAACCCACATGATAAACCTCGAGCTCTTCCTCATCATCTTCATTCAGCAGGCATAAGTATCACGCTAGCAACTACGTCCAATTCGGACCATGCCAGAATAAGCCTCCATAAATCAAATTGAGTCAAAATTTTCCGCGGAGCATATAAGCAGTTCGTCTTTTCCAATACTAAGGAGGAGCAGTAGGAGGGGGAGGAGGAGGAGGGGCAGAGAGCTGTTGAGAAGCATGATATCAGGAGGACAGCTCATAGATCTTAATAAAGGGAATTACTCGTAAACACGTAGCTTTTGGATTGATGGCACATGTCGGTCGCCTATAATCATGCTGCACTGATTGTCTTGATCATTGATAGTGCCATAGCGAGTCTCGTCCTGCATTCCTCACCAGGAGCTGGCTTCCCAATTGTCATGCCTGGAGCAGCCTTGAGTAATCCCACCTACCTACGTAGAACATGGAACGAGCCAACTGCCCATGTCTTGTGAAAATGCCCAATGATACCCTCCAAACCAATAAACCAAACCGTATATAAGGCATCTTCTTAACTATTAAGTTTTTCGTCTAAAATGTTCAATTAAATTTTTGTGGACCATAAAATATATACATGCAGATATATATATACACACTAGTAGTCCATAATGTTGAGTTGTTCTCACGAAAATATGTGTCGTGTCTCACTAAACATTTCTAAGTAACAGTAGCACAACGTATTTGCCAATCGTTCCTTGATGCTACAAGGTTTTGAAATATTTTCTATATTTAGTCAAGCACTATCCTTTGACCTATCGTTTTTGTATCAGAAATTTCCCAAAATCAGTTGTATACGTTTATGACGTTTCGCCCTGCTAATGATGAGGATGGTGATATGCACATACCCACACTCATATTCTCACACATCACCCATGCCCATATCCATTACTCTGACATACCCATGCCCATACGTAGCGAATTCACATCATTACACATTACCCATACCAATAGACATAATCAATACCCACACCCATACTATCGAGCAAACATCATTTTACCAAGTACTGTCTCAAGTATTTGTCTGGTGGCAAGCAATGCTATATATATATATATATGACTGACTCAAATGACGTACTTGTGTCGTCACACGGACCTTCCAAACACTCAAACAAAACATTTTCTGAGCTGACCTATGAGAAATTCGACCAAACCTGCATTCAACAGACAATGTCTGAAATCCCATACACCTACTACTTAACTGATAACATTGCTGGATATTCAACTCCAGAATTGCCCTGGAGCAGTCAGGTGCCACCGCTTCAGATGAAGGGGTCTTTTTCAAGGTAGTGAAAGGTCTGTAGATGTTTTTGAAGTTGGTATTTTTGGACTCCAGTGATGAACTGGGCTTAATCCAATAACCCATCCAAGATTGATGGTTCCGCTATGCCATACTCACTGCCTTATTCATAAGAAAGGCTAATTGGAAATGAGATGGACCACCTGGCCCACCTGCTTCTAGGCTATCTCACCAATCTAAACCTCAATGTGGATTGCATATCAATTCCCCTATAATTCATGGTCCGTCAATTTGACAGGTAAGCTCGCTATTATGATGGATTGCTAGTCACCCAAAATCTACTTGAAAGCACGAGGAGAGACTGGCTGAATGGCAGGGGAACCATCATCCCCAACTCTTGGCCACAGCTCCAGATGGTTCTGCGCCCGTCCTTCCTACACACGATGATTCTATCCTCATAATAGCCATTTTGTGAGCGAACAATGGGGTCGAATAATTCAATTAGTCCAGGTGATGCTGACGCATCAAACGAGACAAGTGCGGAATGAAAGTCAATTCATTATATTCCAATTTGATTTGCAAGAACCGCTTCAGCACACATCTTCCCGGAAGCAATCAAGTTGCATTTCACGAGTTGATTACGAAAATGATATACATATACCGGGTACATGTTGTAGTAACGACAATGGTTCCATCAGGTGTACTTTGAGGTACGATTTCAGCTAATCACTTGATTAGATTATAGGAGATTGCATTACCCACGGATGTCTATGCTTTACGGTAGAGCTCAATGCTGTATACGTCTTTATATATAACATTTGGCAAGGAACTCGATCACCTAGATTGGTGGGAAGGAGCTCATTTAGTTTTTTCTTTATATGAACGATTTCCAAAAAGTGAGGAATATACTTTTCCATCTTGACGCTTTGTATCCCTGGTAGTATGCTACTGCTATCCAGTTTCCGGTGCTGCTTTACCAAAGTTCGTCGCCTTTGAGAGGCACATGCTCTGTGTGACTATCACATATTTGAACTTGATTGGACTTGTTTAGTATATGCACATTTTATTCCCTCATTGATTATCTGTTTTCTTAGTATTTCTCGATACCAATTGTTGATTTCATCTTTTATCTTTGTTGTTGCCTGATGGTGATGATTATTTCCTATCCTTTTCAAGGGCAATAGCTAAATAGCAACATTATAGGAAAGAAACATGGTATTGTCAATTTCCCTCTTGCTTTCTCGGGAACTGGAACAAAGAAAATTAGCTCTATCCGTATTCAAATTGTATTATCTCTTAAGATTGAATTGAAATGGCTATAGACACTCAATTATTCATGCGTTATATATGTGTTTCCAAACAGTATAAGGTGGGCAAGATTGGGTTTTAAGCCCATTTTCTACCAAAATGGTCTGAGCCTTACCGTTACCATACACTAAGCCACACCAGTGTAAGAGCCGGCTACCCAGCATTTCCCCTTTAACGTTCATATAACCTCCCATAACCTTATCAATCTGACTGTGCTACATTTACTAGGCAGCTAAACATTTTCCTGATTCAATCAAAAGCACATTGAAGGGTTAGTTTCCCTAGTCTATCAATCGAAGCCGATGATATAAGAGAAGCAATCTTTTACTCTAAATTTGATTTCCTTGACATGAGAACGTTCATTTCATCCTGCGGCATAGCTTGTAGCATTTATTCATGTACCTAATGTATGGTTATTGCTTATTGGAGGTGTAAGGGGAAGAGGGAAACAAAATCTAGCAATGAAGGAGTTACATGGATATATATTATCCATAAAGTCAATACTCGTTCCAGTAAGAGAACTCTTAACAGTGACATGTACGATTTTGTCCAATATTTGCGTGCAGTCTTGTACAATGATGGACAAATAATGACTTCTATATAACGTGGATCATGTGCGTCTTTTATACCATTACACCATTGTAATAACTCTTTTTTATCAATACAAATACGCATATGTATTTATAGATGCAATACAAATCATCTCTTTGAGAATAAAAAAAAATCATGTATTTATACTTAAAATAATGTTTATCGAAAACAGTGTATGCATATATATGCATACCACATAACCTTCTGGGTCGTTGTCTTTGTCTCTTGCAATTGCCTAATCAAGTTAAGTAGTTTCTTGGTTTCAAGATTATGAATCCTAAACGCTTGATTTATGATAGGATATGAAATAGGATGGAGGTGTCGTCACATTCCGTCACTCAAAGATGAATGACAAAATATTGAGTTAATAATGACCTATTCTTTAGTTCATGATGTAGGAAATCATAGAACCCAGTGGGAAGCATCGCGTGAGTGAATGGTAACTTTCTCACAAGCCTCAAGCCCAAATACAGGGGCGAGGTGAGGCCTGCAATCTCAAATTGATTTGCACTATACTAAACAGCTCTGCAATTGGGTTAACCCCTTAAAAGATGGCCATCTTCAGCTTGATGTAAATTAGGAGTAATAACCACATATATATCTGCTGTGAAATGTCTGCTGTGAAAGACCAATGCCGTACATTCTGACTACGAGGTTAATCCTCATATGGTTATTAGGCATGCTCATACACATACTTTGATAACATATGTCAGGAGTCATATTGTCATTATCACACACAGAGATGTAAACAATCAACAAAACTTTTTTCGAAATAACCCTTTATTTATATTCTGTGCAGAATTAAGTGTTTTGCCAACATCTATAAATATGCCTCAAGACACCAATCTCGATTCCCAAGGTGTGCTTGTGTTGGTGTTCCTTTGTTAAAAAATCAATCTTCTTAAAGCTGGAACATACCATTTAACGTGTAGGGGTGGCACAGTTTTAGCTGGTTGGAAACAGGTCCTGAAGCATAATTATTTTTTACCGTCTGCCCTGCCAGGTTCGAATCTGGCTCGAGGCATTTGATTTAGCTGTTGGTTTTCCCCAGGCACCCCGAATTCCTCCACCATTCACAACTAGCGAGTCACCATAACACGTAAGATGGCAGAACACTGACAATGAATGTAAATCCAAGTTCAATTCCATGAGAGATATCGCTATGATGTTACGTCACGGTATCAGTATATGAGTATCTTAAAGTTGCTGCTGTCCTATTAGTGTCACACTTGCCTAGTGCTGTAATATTTTAAACAGAAAGTTCGCATGTGTATATTTCAGCAAAATAGGGATTGAAAAGTCCTGCTGCGTGACTATATTCTCATTGTACAACTTTACCTTGAAATTATGTTGAAGCGAAAGATCCGAAATATCGGGTTTTCAAAATGAACATTTGCCGTATACCAGTCTACTCTACAGCTTGGAAGGACTGGCCAGCAGCACATGGAGAGAGATAGTGATTATTCGCAGGTGTTGCTAATTGAGCCTACTTCCCATCCGCGTGCCACAGAATGATAATTCCACCTGTTTCTGCCACATCTACTCACCTCTGGAATTATTGATATCATGGTGTTGTTTCTGGCTTCACCTGAAATACGGCGCAGCACAATGATATTACTACATTCACGTGCTTCGTTATCGCCCGCGCTCCTGTGATTCTCGGTGCTGATTGGTCAATGGATGTCAGGCATGAGACCGTTCACACTACGTAGATTTAATATCGAACATCTGAATTTAATATCACACGCCATAATTAATAACCATGGAAGGGCAAGTGATAAATTCGTTACACCTGGTCTGGCCTGCTATCCATCCTCAGTCATCCGTATCCCACTCGGCTCTGCTTGTGGACTTCGGGTGGATAACAGGCCGGGCCGCACTTCCCAACAGGGCGTAACTAACAATATTCAGATCCAGATTTCCTTCACATTTTAATTCTGAAGATATTAGAATGGTTGGTATCATGAAAGTATGATACACGTTCTTCTAGGAAGCAATCAGTGAAAACACCTTCAACCTAATGTTGACACCATTGATATTAACATGTTAATCTCATGTACTGTGAATCACTTAAGTATAGCGGGAACAATAAGATAGCTATAATAGCGCTCTGCCCAAGTGCGCTATTATAAAATCCCCGTCTTTATTAAATTCTCAATTGAACTTGGTGCTCCCGTTCACCGCTATATTTAGATCACGCTATCCAGGGCAGCACGGTTCACGCCATATTTAAGTGATTTACAGTATTTGAAATGGAGTCATGCATTGTTAGGGTTTATTTACTTTTGGAATCCTTTTACTACTGCAGATGGCCTTTTTTTAGAAAATTGGTGCATGGTTAATCATATGAGGAATTAAATTTTGCCACAGTGGCTACTCACTACTACGTTTGCATTATGCCTTAGCCAAATAGGTTACGCTTGAATACGCTTACATATAGAAACAGTTGGCTTTCACTAAGTAGATCGGGGAAATGAGCTTCAAATGCTCCTCGAACTCTAAAAGGACCATCGTCTAGAAGAATGTTTCTTTCCCCGCTGCACACAAGCAGGCAATTAATAATTGCTGCAAGTGTGAGGAGTTTACAGCCCAGAGCTTTATTGCACATTTCCCTTGACACCTTGCTTCGCGCATGCCCAATAGTAGAGCTCGTTTGTCTGTGCGAGTCGTGCCAGGAATCCGAATGGCCTTGATGGTGAAATTCTATGAAAAGGCAGGTAGAAATCCTTAAGGCACACCCAATTACTACTTTCTCAGGCAAACCAAGTCCTAGGTCAGAAAAACAATTGAGAGAATATGATTATTCAGGAATAGAAATCCCTCGCTCATTGCTTTTTTGTGGCTCAATTGTGTCAAAGAGCTCGAGAGCTAATTTGGGATGAGAATACAGTGAGCCTTACCTCGTAGCCAGTAGTGCCGTGGATTCTCTCTCGTGTAGAGGTATTGGGCTTTAATCATTTCATTCATCGTCACCTTTTCTGCAGTCCCAATGACAATCAGTCTAATCAGTCGCTAATGGCTGTTAAAATGGAGAACCCAGGGAAGACCGCAGGCTGACATCAACACAGGGGGAAAGGCTGTCCGCCTGGCAAGGCCAGTAATCGAGCGAAATTAGCATATCACGCCAATAATCGAGCAAACCATGTGGTTGAGTGAAATTTGCTGTCATATTTGCTTGGAAATTCCTAATAAGTACAACATTTAATCACTATTTGATAAGACCTCCAGTTAGACAAGTATCTTAACCTGCTACAGTCAAGTTTTTAGTGTCAAGCGTATGAGATAAAGGAGTATATACTAGAGCGATTTCATGTGATGTAGTACCCTCAAATGCTGACAAGTGCTACTTTAAATACTTCTTAACCCTTAAATGTTAGTACTACAAAGTTTAAGTAATTTTTAGAGTAATCTTAAGAGTCTTTCCTCATTACCTACCAATTATGGTGTCTTTCCATGAATGATAAATAGATACAAATATTACAAAATGTTTTAGTTCCTGTTGCTTTCTGGTGGGTTTCACTGTACGCCCATCCTGCGAGCGTGTACGCCTACTCTTCGAGCACATTTCAGCAACTGTACGCCCACACCTCGAGCAAATGACTTAATTCTAAGTAAAGTTTTGTTCATTTACCACTATCTAACTGCAACAAAATATGTTCCAGGTGTCGGTAAACATGACAGAATATAAGTGCTACAGTTGTGATGCTGAGAGCACTGATTCAGCTGTGTTACTGGCACATACTATCACTAACCATCCAGATAAGCCTCTTTCAATATACTATCGACAAATTTCCAGAAAAATTGAGGAGAAACATCAAGCAATATGGATTTCACCCAACAGTTTGAAAGTATGGATAGCAGATTATGAGGATGCTGACCAAGTTTTTGACCAAGAGGAGGTTATGAGCCCAACACCAAAGAGATTACGAAAGGTTCAAGATGATATGATACATGATGGGAAGGTGCCTAAACACTTGGACTTCACAGGAGATGATGTGGAACACGATGAAAACTTTGAAGACATATCTCTTCTCACCAGTGATGCCTCCTGTCAAGTGTCACCACAGGGACTCGCAATGGACTTGGAAGAAATATATGCCCAGTTTGTTGAGTTACTTCCTGCAGTCCTTAAAAATCTTAAGCAAGTGGGAAAACTCAATGCCAAGTTCATGGAAATGATAGCTTATGACAGGTTCCCAATATTGCACACTTACTATTTCTTGATATTATAGAATGGTTTTCTCTTGAAAACAGGGCAGCAATGAGGTATAATGATAAGGTCAAGATGTTTTGGAGGCTAGGTTGGCGCCTTTTTTGTGGAAAGTTTCTCCGCCTAATGGGTGGACCTAGGGTACAAGATGATGCCGATAGTGATACAATGCTTAAAGATGCAAAGGTGAACTTCATTGTTCCCTCTTTGAGGACTAAAAAAAATGACTCAGATTTCATCAATCCCGGTGTTATAATTGATTTTTTGAACAAGTACATCAAAAGTGCTGGGCCTGAAGCTATTAAGCTTCTAAAACGTAGGAAGTATGTGTTGATGGGAAGAAGATAAACAATAGCAAAAGAGGCGACCAGGCTAAGATAGACTTATTCGGTCATAAAGGTCCACTGACAAAAAAAGAGAATGATCTACAACAAGAAGCTGAAATTCAAATGATAAAAGATTTGATAGCATTTTTTGAGAACACAGATCAGAATCTGGGAGGAATCCAAACCAAAATAAAGGAGTGGTGCCATGAAAGATTTTGTGAATTAGTAACTGTATTTAGCGGTAGAGTTATTGCGAACATTTTTAGTAAGTAAAAGTCACACAATTGTCCAGGGTAATACCCTCTAGACCTCACACTAGGAATATGAAAACAGTGGGTCACTCTTCTGATGAGATAAGTGGTAGCTGGCTGTACAACTACAACAGCTAACAAAATTCAGAAGACTTAACACTGGTAGTATTGAAAACCATAACCAAACCCATAACTCAAATGATTTCACTATTTTGTAGAGCTGCACTCACAGAGGGAGATAAACTCATGAGCTCAGCTTGCTCAGGGACACAGGGTTTTTAAAGATAAAAATGTTTTATCCAGCCCAACAATTAAGAATAAATACTTACTGATGGAAATTTATTAACATTTACATGTTTATTTATTTTAAAAATGTGCTGTAGAGATACAAAGGTCAGTATAACACTCAACAATGCCTGTATACATTGAGGATTGTAAAGAAGACTTGACAGTGATAAGCATTCATAAGAGGGTGTGTGTTAGGTGTTCTGTGTTAGGTCTGTGTTCCCTACATAGATGAGTTGACCACTTCAGCTCCAGCGCGGCTTGTCATCTGGCTTCAGTTATAGAGCCACTCACATTCTTGAGTGGTGAGTGCATCTCTACCCTTTTGTGATAAATTTTTAAGAAAATTTAATTTATGCAAGATTTGTTGAAGAGTGGTCCACAATAACCAAAGTGATGAATTTAGGCGGAATTATATAGATCTGTTGCTTAAAACAGTAATAAATGACTGTTTAAGTTGAGTTCAGTTTGGTTTTGCTCGAGGAGTGGGCGTACTGTGTTCGCAGAGTAGGCGTACAGTGCCTCGAAGTCGCTCGCGCGGTGGGCGTACAGTGAAGAAATGGTTGTACAACTTTCAAAAAAATATTATAAATTCTAAGCTTCAGTTTGTTTAGATATTCTTACATATTTTAGTTCCTAAGAACCTTCTCTAATTAGTGGTATAGCTATTTGTCTTCAAATGATAGGTAAATTTGAATAAGGGAGCAATTTGTGTAGAACCTACAAAAGACTAGGACATAATTGACCATTAAAAAAATACTGCTGGGTATTTTGTTGCCATTTTTCACATGGAGGATGGTTTACTGACAACAAATGGTTTATGAATGATTATTAAATGTTTAAACACTAAATCTGTGATTTATAAGCTGTTGAATGTAGAAACCGTTAGAGTATCGCTCGATTACTGGTACAGAATTCAAATTTGCTCGATTACTGGCCTTACCAGGCGGACAGCCTTTCCCCCTGTGATCAAGTCACTAACAACTGATTCTTATGCTTCAAGCCGAATTCTAGCGTGAGAACTTGGGTGTAGTTCAGAGACAGCGAGGGGCCCATGGCAGGCTTCTGCATTTTTGTGTGCCCTTCATATTACACAATAAAACATCTATGTCACTTTTTCATCCGACGCAATCGTTTCTTGCATGTAAAACGAGACATCATACAACGCAATAAACACCGAAAGCTCTTTCATAATCCAAATGAATATTACAAAATTGGATACAAGATTATGTTCCATACCTTTATGTATAAGTCAGTCTCGAATTCTAGTCTTTGTAGGTTTTCGCTCTATTTCTCGATTAATCTCTTTTAGTGCTTTAATGGAATATGATTGGTATTTCTGAGAAGTAATGTTTTTCATATGCTATGAATTAAGAATATATTTTCAAGGCTGATTTTAAAAATTCATTCTCTTAGTCCTTGTCCCATTACAACTACACTGTAAAATGTTTTGATCTCGAACTTCCATATACTATGTTAGAGAAGTGGCCGGATAGATACGACTGTCCACAATTGTCTCACTAAATAACACCAGACACTAAAAATTGCCAAAAATCATTTGGGAGTATTTTCACTGAAATGCAAAAAAAAAAAAAGAAATGAGTTAAAGAAATTCATATCATCGGATGATGGGAGGTTAAACCATAACTATTGGCTCCATTTTCTATTTGCGGGGTATTGAAGATTGGCTGTATAGGCTGCACCCTCACTAAACCTTTTAAGGTAGCTTGTAGGGTTAATTTCTACCCTGCTTTTATTTGGTAATTTAACTTATACAAGTATATATTGCCTGAAATATTCTGATGATGAATACATCACAAAAGTACCCTCACAGTAGGGTGTAAGATTATCTGGATTAAAAAAAAACTGAAAAACATTAATAGTGTTTTCAAACGAATCTCCTATCAACACTGAAGACCAGTTACAAGATCTATACGAAGGGAAGTGAAGGGTATCATTTTTTTTTAATTCCAATTTGATCCGTTCAAATTTTACTACCATTTCGTTCAGATATTTTCTTGAAAATGAGAAAAATGCATATTATTTAACTTTCGGAATCCATAAACTTGAATTAAGTCAAAATTGGAGAAACTGATATCCTTCCCTCTGATTACTACCCTAGCTATAATTTGCCTAATTTCAAACAAATCCGTTAACATGTGATACCCAAAGTGCATGTTTGAAGCGACCATGCTTGTGCAAAATTCGATATGGAGAAAGGGGCCAAAAACATAACCTGCTTGTGGCCTATGGGAGCTTTTGTAATAGATGGTCTCCTGGGCAATCACAATTGAACTGATTATGAGGGAAGCTTTAACATCTCTCTCTCTCTCTCTCTCTCTCTCTCTCTCTCTCTCTCTCTCTCTCTCTCTCTCTCTCTCTCTCTGTGAATTGTCACAGTGGCCAGTGATGTAATGCACTATCACGTCTCTGAATGACTCCCCATGGCAGATTCAACATGCGCACGGTGCCGTCTCTGCATCGCTCGTCACGTCAGTTTAGGCCTGCACAATCTACTCAATACGACCACTGATTCAATATCGTGGAGTACTTAGTCCAGAGGTTTTACGCTCGCAGGAACATAATGGTTGTTATAACCAGTTATTGCGTGGCTGGAGGGAATTCTTCATCGTGGACATTGACCTTTGGTGAAAGTAGTTTTCACCTCAGGATCATCTGGAGATATTTGGACAGGACACTCACCGCTAACTTGATGGAAAAGTAAGCTCACCTGATGCGATGCCATTATCTTTACGATACGACCCTCAATATCAAAATAAAGGAAATCCATTATAATGGCAATCAGGATGACGCTGACGTCGCGTGATAATTTTCTTACCATCATCATCATCTTATAAGTGTCCATCATACCTGTGCATCTAGCAAAATAACGGTCCCACCACATTGGTTCTCTCTCTCATTAGTTGGACCTTTAATATGAGCGCCTATCAGTCAACCATATTCAAAGTGGTCGTGGTACCTACTCATCTAAAGCGTGAAATGGTCTCTTCCAGTCAACATAGATAATGATTCATTCACATTCATGCTCTTTCTCAAAATATAGAGCTATATAAAGTTAAATGTATAAAACTCTCCAAAATACACAGTGACAGCATATATCCAATACCTTATCTTATATAATTATTCCTATACACATCTAGATATTAAGTCTTTACCAACTGCAAGCTTCATAGTTTTACCTGTGAATGCTCAGATAATGCACACATGACCACTTTCTCAAGTTACCTGTGGAAGAGTGGCATTTGCTGCAGCACAGTGCTTAGTGGTGCTGCTCACTGCTGCCCTGAAACCTGACTCACTTCTCAAGATGAGTCTATATTTATCTAATTGTTCTCTCCAACCATCCCCTCAAGCTCTCTCCTAGCAAATCTTCTAATCACGACATCCGCATTTACAGAAGTATTGCGTATAGGTTTTACAATAGAATATTGTTCTGACTAGGAAGCTCATGGTTTCCAATACATATGCATTTATATAAGCTACCATTATTGTACATTAAAGAGCAAACATTGGCAATAGGTTGTTTTGATAGCACTTACTTGCGAGCCGTATAATGGCATGTTATGCATATTCCATTACTTGTAATTGGACAAGGACCAAGAGAATTGATCCTAATAATCAGCATTTAAAATATATTTTTATTTCATAGAGAAGAAAAACATTACTTTTCCGAAATACCAATCCTATCACATTATAACTATAAGTGATTAACCGAGACCTAGAGTAGGAATTCAGGACTGACATTAAGACTGGAATTCAAGAAAAATATTTTTATCCACTTTTGTGATATTTCTCTTGATTAGGAAAGAGTTTGTCCTTCTGTTACAATAAAACATGAACGTAACGAAGATTGGAAAAATGGATTTATTGTGCTTTATTTTTCTTATAACCTTTGTTTAAAACGGTTGAACGTGTACTGCCAATTTGTGTTGGATGGAAAAGTGCCATTGATGCTTTTATTGTGCAATATGAAGGGCAATATGGCAATCAACAGCAAAATGTAGAGGCCTATATATTTAAATGATAATTGGTGAGGGACACATAGAAAACAGCAACTGGCTAGCTACATGTACGTTTAGGTATATGCGATGTCTCGTTTTTGTCAATAGGTATATAGGTCCCACCTGGTCAAAAAAAGTTATTCACCCATTTCCTCATTTTACATCTCCAGGATCATACTCAAATACAGGAACTTACAAGAACGACGAATAAGTTATAGTGCATAGTGTAATATTGAATGAATTGATTTAGTATCCACATTGAAATTCCATATTTGAATTTCTCATGGACAATTGCTGTAACATGCATTTGTAGCCGCCATCAGGCACAGCTCAGTAACAGTAATTGACAGTCCGGCCTCATCGCAAATTGAATTTGCTACTGCATGAAAGTCCAACCAGCCCTATGAATGCCATATGTGATAAGTCTTATTTCACAATGCTAAAATACCGTTCTTCAATCCTTTATCCGGGGTGGCATTGATGATGGAAAGCTACTTGGTTTGTTGCCACATTTTTATTGCCATTTAGGCCAAATTATGACTAGTAGGTAGGTAGATGTTAACGACATTACTACAGAATAACTACAACTCTTCTAAGCCAACGCTTCTGTCATATGCATGTCTTGAACATTTGAAGGGGTGTTTCATATTATTTTGTATAGTTTCATTAGGAAATAGAGGTTCCATCACTCGTGGATGGAAAGAGGAGGTACACTTATCTTGCACGAGGGAGCGATTTCGTCTTGGGCCGAGGCTTGCCGAGTCCCAAGACACAAAATCACTCGCCAGTGCAAGATACCTCCTCTTTCCATCCACGAGTGATGGAACCTGTTTCTCCCACGATAAAAAGGAGACATTTACGTGTTTTACCGAGAAATTAGCAGTGAACCCTTGATTGAAATTGAGGGATCTGATTGGACAATAACACTAGTTTGACCTTTAACCCCATTGAAGACAACCCATTGAGGACAACTACTCTTTTACATTATCCTTACCATAAAACACACATCGGAGTGGGATAATTTCTATTCCAAAACTTGCGTGATGCTTGTCTTACAATTTGTGTAATACTGTTTATGCTAGTCGCCACTTCTCCATAAAGCTTGAGATTTCGAAATTTCATTCCGTTGGTCTTGAATGAATATTTGACTGTTTACACACACTTGTGAGTTTGCCTTGTAGATGGCCTCTGATAGCCGAGTGGTCTAATGCATTGGCTTCGATTGGTATCGATTCTCAGGTGAGAAAGTGAGAAATTTGTCAGTGACTGGGGGTTAGGCCGAGATTTCCGCCGGGTACTACCTAAACCATTCGTAACTGGTCAGTCACTACCTATCCGCCTGTGTGCTAACAAGTGACGACAAGCAGAAAAAGTGAATTACAAGTCGCATTGTAGAGCGTGCTTAGTTTATATTACGCTTGGTGAAATATATATATATATATATATATATATATATATATATATATATATATATATATATATATATATATATATATATATATATATATATATATACTTGCTATGGTAAGAGTTGCAAGTAAGCAGCTGTTTACGTTAAAAGAAAATAAGAATGATGGGACAGATGTTTTGCATGTATCCCCCTTTTCAAATGACCACTGCCATCTCGTGTACTCATCAGATAAGTTCCTATCAGATTGGTCCTTACGCTCTCTGGGATACAGTGGCACATTGCGGTTTTTGTTTACCATTCTTGCCACGACAATCACCAATTCCCCTTTCGCCCCTTCTGAATTTAGGCCGATTAGTTAGTGTATGTGTATTTCTAGTGCACAATGCCTATCAATGCTACAGGTGCACGCCTTTCCAACTGACTAATACTGGCTCACAAGGTCGGCCTCCACGACTATGAATCGATAAGTCGGCTTTTATTTGCCCAACCACATTTTACTGGGGCACTGAATAATTGAAAATTACATTCTTCTTATTCGACCCGACCTGAATATGAAGAATAATGAAGGCAGTCAATGCAGCTGAAATGGTTTTCCTGCCTAGACCGCAAGTCGTTCTTTGAGGTGAGATGAACGTCTTCCTTATTCAAATCTAAGTAGATTTTTCTTTGAGGGTAATGTTTCAAATGATATTATTTTTGAGCGTAGCACAGCAATACTAGCTATTTCGGACGACTCTCTTAATAAGGATCAATGGATGGTGTGTGTTAATTGGGTACAAGTGTATAGATATAAATGCAGAAAGTTCGTTATCCGGTGGTCATGTTTTCTATCAGTTAAGTGTGTATATTACGTATAGAGGGTTTTCTCAGGCCTGTGAATTCTCCTTAAACTCGAGGAAGTAGGCACTGTTTTCATTACAGATACAATATTTCTAAAAATATAAACTCATTGCCATCACTGAATATGCCAAAGTGTATGCTTTATCATGTAAAGGCATCGACGGGGCTACATCGCATTTGGATGACACAAAACTATAAGTCACTTCCAACATTTTTGATAAATTGTAAATTGTGTTGATGTATCATATTTCTAAAATATCTATAAGTGACATAAAGATATACCACGACTTGATGTTATTTCAATTATTAACATAACTAAACCACACAACTGTAGGAAAACTTGCTAAAAGGAGTAAAATTGAGTAATGGTTTACAGAGAATTGCAAAAGACCTTGCGAAACTTGCAAAAAGAAAGTAAAACTCACCTAGGGCTCTTTAAGTTCATTTGTGCAACTACTCAGTATTCACCCTAAGCGTTAGCTTAAAGAGGCTAGTTGTTCTGGCATCATTGTATCTTTCTAGAAATGGTCATTTTGCTTAATTGCTTAATTTCCTAATGCCAACTCGACCACATTTGTCATTGAAAAGTCATCACAGTTAACATTGATCCATAGATCCACTTTGTACTGACTTAATGTGTAGTTTAACTACTATCAGTAGGGCTCAAATACAAACACCTATGTAATACTTACCATAATCCTAACGTTAATAGCAAGTAAGGACGGCACGTCCCCGTTATATTACCCCTTCCAGGAATGACTATAAAAGCGCTCAAGAATCCCAGTAAGCTTATCTGTATTGATTCTGTAAAATTAAGAGCGTGTTGACGTGGCGTTGGCATTTATGAGAGCGGAGGATGTTCTTTGACCCCATTTCCTTTACATCCGTTCATATTGGTGTGCAGGCCATTCGCCCTATCAGGCAGGGGGCAGCTCCTTGAAAAGGGGGCATGGGGAGCAGCACACAGATCGATTAGCCTGCCTCCTAGACCGGATTCTTAATTACCTTCTCTAGTGGATAGGTGGCACTGTGGTTGAGTGGCCAGAGATGAATCTACTTCTCCATTAACTCCCTACTGCAGAAAAAAGCTTGGTTTTGATAACTAGAAAGTAGATCCTGCCTCCATTCTATGCCAAGTTGAATGGATATGGTGCTGTGCCTGTTTTTGCAGAATATATATAAAACAGAGCTGAACCAAGTTGTTAAGTTTTAATACGTTTTTTATGTTTAATCACTGAAGCCAAATTTGTCAAAAGCAGCTATGAAAAAATCCCATGAAAAGTTTTAGCAATATCTATGTAAATGGAGGATCGTCTACATTTCATTCCATTTGATATCTACAAGATATAGAATTAGGAAACGCAAGCATACATTGTAGGTCTATGAAAAATATGAAGGATGTGCTTTTTATTTTCATACTAGAAATATCCAACATTTCTCATCCATGTCAAGGAGTACAGTGCACATCTGAATACTTAAATAGAAAGGGCTCGAGCTCAAATGTCAATTTGCTAATATTACTATTCCTGTCAATTTCTCTGGCTTTGCTGTCTGAGGACTGAGTCCATTGTGTCCTTGCATTGCACGGTGATTAGCACAATTATGCCTCTTCTACCACAGTCATTGTCAGCATGGATATTCTCTCTGCCCAGTAGTGTCATTAGACCAATCAGCAGTGAGGGCCTATGAAAGGCAGATGCACTGGCTAAAATAGCTTACTGGTTAGAGTTATGTGGTCTTCCTGTAGTATGCAGTCTACGTGAAAAATAAAGCCATTCTTTCAATGGGGTCAAATGCACCAATAATATCGGGGGAGGGTGAATGGTGTCAGTTTTAAGCATAACATACAACCTTTTGAAATTTGTTCCAGCTTATTTTTTTGTTACTCATTGAAATACAGCATTATCATTTTAATCATTATACACTGACTTGTTGAAAAAATGGGAATTGTTTTCTTTATCTGGTCAAGCAACATTTGCAAAATATCATTTTTACAATTGACTCTTACATTTAGTCATATAAAGATGTATTGCCTCCTAGTGCTTCTAAACCGTAAATGGGGCAATAGATCGAAGCACTGTCATATCTTTATAAACCGTAAGTGTGATAATTGATTGAAGCACTGTCATATCTTTATAAACCGTAAGTGTGATAATTGATTGAAGCACTGTCATATCTTTATAAACCGTAAGTGTGATAATTGATTGAAGCACTGTCATATCTTTATAAACCGTAAGTGTGATAAATGATTGAAGCACTGTCATGTCTTTATAAACCGAAAGTGTGATAATTGATTGGAGCACTGTCATATCTTTATAAACCGTAAGTGTGATAATTGATTGAAGCACTGTCATATCCTTTATAAACCGTAAGTGTGATAATTGATTGAAGCACTGTCATATCCTTTATGAACCGTAAGTGTGATAAATGATTGAAGCACTGTCATATCTTTATAAACCGTAAGTGTGATAATTGATTGAAGCACTGTCATATCTTTATAAACCGTAAGTGTGATAATTGATTGAAGCACTGTCATATCTTTATAAACCATAAGTGTGATAAATGATTGAAGCACTGTCATGTCTTTATAAACCGTAAGTGTGATAATTGATTTTATTATACCTCACGTGAGGATACTCTCATCCCATTGGATGAGAGCCATGTTTCAAAGCTGTTAGCAACCTGTGCCTCTGCAGGTTCCTTGACAGCGGTCACCATTCGACGTATTAACACCCGCTGTCAAGGAGACGACGTATTAGCACCCGTTGTCAAGGTGCCGTTTCATGATTCCCTATATTGTTGAGGACGTCATGCTTTCAAGATACTCACGCGTGGCGAAAGGATGAGCAGAATGCCGGCGTCAACAATAGAATCATCTTATTGTTGAGAACAACATGCGCGAGTGTCTCAATTTAGGGGAAAAGTAAAATCTCAACCCAGTTGAGACGATAGGTTGTTCGGTATGATAAACAAATATGACATCCCAGCATGGTCAGCACGGTAAACCTGCTGCTCCAAAATTGCACTGCCTAAGTGGGTTTTGTAAGTTTCAACTTGTCATGGATTTTGGGTGAGGGGGGTGTTCGGTATAATAAAACAAATATGACATCTCTGTGGGGTTGCCAACATGATAGTCTACCCCTCGTGAGCATTGTCACCCTCGGGCTACGCCCTCGGGTGACAATGCTCACTCGGAGTAGACAATCATGTTGGCAACCCCACAGAGATTTTATATTTGTATAAAAGCACTGTCATATCCTTTATAATCTTGTCGTTTTAGTGTGTTTTATCATGATATGCAGTTGAAATAGTCTACAGTTACTATGGTTATATGATAAGTAACATAATACAAGAGAATGTACAGCATGGTAACCAAAACGATAATGACTCCCTTTATGATGATGCGTCTGGATATACTGTTAGTTCTATATTCCTCTAGGGGAATATTTTATGCAAGAGGCGTGCACTAATAATTGACATGGTTACTGCTTCAAATGTTTCCTCCAACGATACTGCTCTATTCATATCATATGATTAAACAATATGACATCATATTACTCTCTACTTAGGGCTGACTGCAATGTTTACCTGCGCCCTCTAGGATTTAGGTAATGCTGTTCCCACTTAGTGGCAGCACTTGTAACAGATAATGCTGGCGTTTTTTTTTACTTAGAATTTCTGATACATGAGGATGTTCGAAACTTCGTTGAATTGACGGATAAGGATTTACATAAACTATTCAAGTTCAAGGACTGTCTGTCAACTATGAGAGGAAAGCTACGTAATACACCTGGGGAAATTTGAGCTCATTTTACAGCTAAAGAAGAAACATAGCTAAGTTCCACGTTGAGAGCATATCTGATCCCATCAGTACATCACACTGGGTGATTTAAACATGCTTACCACTTCCTGTGGATTGTTGCCATTTCAGTATGAATTTTGAGTAATGATAGGCGACATATTGACTGTCCTGAGGGTTTGATATAAAGATTTAAAGGCCTTCAGGCTCCCTGAATGAACAGTGTGCTTACAATGCGCTACCACCCTCTGTCCTGGCAGGCGGCCTTCAGCCCTACGCAATATCTCAGTGCAGTGACGGCCCCAGGAGCATCCAAAAAGGCTTTCATATAAGACGTCAACATACGTCGAACGTTAGCGTCACTACATTATTGCAAGAGGTGTGCAGGCGGCTGGCCAATGTTATGTTGTAAGGGCTGTGAACAGAGTATTGATTGGCATAACAACTCCTTGTTATACAATTTTCCTACTACTTCTTCTATCCTACCTACCATCATAATATTTCATTTTTCACCGGATGATCTACTCTAGTGTAAAAGTATATAATAAAACCTAACAGTGCGCAAACGTTTTCCATATTTAAATTTTTATAGTGAAAATATCTTCAGTATTTCAATATTTTAATTCGAAAACTGTCCACTTGATTACTATTCTCATTTCCTATCTTATAGTTAAATGTAACCCCAGTTGTATCTGTGTCTGTGCCAAGGAACTAAGGCCGATTGTATTTGCGTACGCCATGTGATGCTTACCCTATCATAAGTGTTTCCTTTCCTCAGGGAACTTATCTTTGTTTTAATATATGTCAACACTAATAGTCGCGTGCACGGCGCGTTTTTCAGGGTAAAAATGTTAGGGCTGATCCATTTATTAGGCTGTCAGGAGTGGCGCTATTACAAGGAAGGATGTAAATTGCTGAAGGGAACAGGCCCTGTACATAACTGTTAGCTTTCAGGCAAGAGATAATTACCAAAATTGATTTGGTAAAAAAGATGATTACCAAGTCTTCTAGTGTAGTTGTTGTTGTGTATCCTGACACCCGATATAATGATTGATCACCCTTTCCAGCATCCCAACCTTTATAACACATTTATCTTTGCTCACAGTATAAATTACCCCGCTTTTTCAACGCTTGGAGCGATTTGAAAGACCTGTAAACGCTTTGAGTAATGTGCTTTCTTTACTCTCGCTCACAATAAAGATATCTAATATGATACACTGGAGGACTTTCAAGTACTTATTTTAATACTCATGTATTATAATTCATATTTATTTTTATAAAAACAATTACATTGAAGTGTAATACAGTGTTACATGAGTTATGGAGGCGAAAATCCAAAAATTAAAAGACAAAACCAAAAGACAAAATGCAGTTTTAACTTAAAGACTGTTTTGACATTTGTTTTGTAGTTCAACGCAGACTTTCTTTTATCTAGGTCTCATCCCTTTTCTCAAGCGTACTCAGATTCTGTTTTGGCTTTTTCCTATTTTGATATGTCAGCCATATGTTACTCATTTTGTCAATTTATCAATCAGTTCCACTTACGGAGTAGCATAGAAAGTGAGCGAATGATTACCACTACTACGTTAATGACTGAGGGATAAAACCCGTCTCTAGTATCACCTTATGTTTGCGAGAAATATTATGAGATAAAATGACACACAAGATAAACAACGTTAACATTAATCATACTTTGTGCACTGACAGAGCAGTCTAAAATTAGTTCTATAGTTGTTGAGTAAGTTGGCTTTTATATCCTCTGTGAAAGTAATAGAAGTCTATCTAGTTAGTTGGATAAAATCCGTTTTATGAAGACAGATTGGACATATACGGGCTTATATGGGGGGCATTAGCTAATGGTGCATGGCACTTCTCGTCCGGCGCAGCTCCTTCTGGCGGTGAGTTGATGAATCACCATTCCTAGATCTCGTGGTTCACCAGCACGGGTGTGAAACTGATGTCCTTGCATTTAAAGACAGGGTTCGAGTTCAAACATTAAAGATATTTATGGTTACGAGCAAAAGCTTTCCAAACTAACTTTAACCCAAGTTTTAAGCATTACTTTTGTTTTGCAGCAATGATATTGGCCAAGTTATAGATATATCCCTCGTATAGAAAGGCATTATCGTTCAAAATATCGTAAAGAAATCGTTACTATGCCTCAGCAGAAAAGAACTTAAGTTTGGAATTTTCATTATCGTCGCTTTTTCAGTCATGACCATATTAAGGCCAAGTGGTGAATAGCCAGTTGTAAGTGTCGCAGGGAACTGGAGTAACCGGCGAAACCCACCGCTTATCCTGAAGTCACTCATGCCTTGGGCTGGACTCGAATCCTGGTACTGATGAGAGACAGTAAACAGTCAGTGGCAACGCTGTAGACCACTAGACCATCAGGGCAGATCGTAACAGGAACTACCGTAGCCATCCATGCAACCGTGTTTCTACTGGGCAGGCTACCTGGCTCCATAAACGCACGCTAGTAAGCGGACCAGTGTTATGAATAAATCTGCGATTAAACTTTTTGATATCAGACATCGGACTATAAATAGCAAATTGCAGTCCCACTGACGTAAACAAGGGAATAAAAAGGACGTGTGCGATTTGAGTGCGATGCAGCTGACATAATGGATATTTATCGACAAAGCCAGGGAGATTTGGCCTAATAACAGGATTGCTCACATTAAAGAGGCATCGTCTTTCCACTCATTACGTTTTTCCCTAAATGCATAACTCTTTCCTTTCCCACTGACCTTATCCAGTAGGAATTTCTCAAATATCCTTCCGTTCTGAATACACTACTACCTGTGGTAACTGCTTTTCAACCTTTAATGCCTGCGCACGGTTTTCCACAGAAATTATGTCGTGTCTCGCCTCTCCACGGGGTCTAAGCAGTCAAACGATTTCCCTAATGAAAACTAAAGACAAGTGTGTGGGAAAAAATGCTTTTACCATGTGTAAATTCTGGCGACTTGTTCGCAATGAACTAATACTGATGCTGCTGGTCCTGCTGCTGATGATAATAATTATAATAACAATAACAATAATAATAATGATGATAATATTAACATATTTCGTGTATGAGGATGACATATTGAAATAGAGGGTATTATTGGCCATGTGACCCATAGGTTTTTAGGATGTATATTTCACACTTCAGGCTTCGGGTATGATTGTTTTCTTCTATGTATTGCCTCTTGAATGATGAGATAAAACTCTGTTCTTCACCCTCATTAAGTACATATTCAATCTTCATCAGTCCCTCATACAGACAGATTTGTTCCGAAGTATTTAGAAATAATTCACAAGATCATATGGTATGTATTTCTGTGTCCTGACAATGAAAATGATAAAAATAAAATATAGAGAACAATTTATTCCAATTCTCAACCAAAAGCTTGAAACGTATCTAGGTTAAGTGTTTTTATTTGTAAGGTTTATTGTACAAATTAAGAACGGGCTTCAGATGAAATTATAAAGCTGCCTGCGAAAAACCATTTAGTAAAGTAATCATTTATTTCGTTGCAATAAATCTGATGTTAATGATGAATTTTCGCTTTTACCTACGATAATGCGTATCACAAAATACTTAACGTGCACATAAACACGGCGATTTATTTCCGTTTTAGACATTTTATTAAAAGGCTGGTCGTGCATTTCGCACTTAAGGGCAGCGACTCATGCAAGGGTTAACCTTTATTAAGTGGAGTCCTCACCCTACTGAAGGCAACCCTTTGCATCCACAATGTATTCACAATAAACGTTCAGTATAACCCGTGCTAGATGCTGGAAATGTATCTCGGTGGAGTTTGAGTTGTAAACATTCGTTTATCTTGATATTTGTTGATCTAGAAGGAGGTAAATACTGAATAATTAATTCTCTCCTTAAAGTAGAGATTGGGCAATGATGGATGTTGGTCTAGC
The DNA here is from genome assembly GCA_963942565.1 of Maea johnstoni. Lineage (NCBI taxonomy): Eukaryota > Metazoa > Annelida > Polychaeta > Spionida > Magelonidae > Maea > Maea johnstoni. Next base: position 89,750,044 of record OZ012684.1, on the reverse strand, counting down.
TGACGCCAATTGCTCGTAATGATATGAAGTGCCTCCGCGATGTAGTTCCGGCGACTTACTGTATTCGACATTAAATAACGTGTCGTTAAGTAATCATAAATCAAAGGCAATTAGTGTTCGTCCGAGAGTAAGATGATGACCGTAAAGTAGTGTTCTCCGTCTGTTATTAACGCCATAGCCAGGAGTCTGCAGGAGACGTCCTTGCTTTCAGGCCTGCAAGAGGCGGCATCAGTCTTACCTGGTCTGGTGGATTGCGGCTAACTGCTCGAAGGGATGACAAAGTATCAACTGAGTGCCCATTTTCTGGCCTACCCTCCATGAAATATGAAATGCCCAAAAGCAGTTGATACCCAACCATCGGCATTATTCAATATCAAAGAGAATCTTCATTTTCCCCTCAATTATTGTGAGTCTCATTTCTTTTTTTATTTCTGATTACACAAGTGTGTAATCGAATTTTCATTTCATATAAATACTATAAAGGTTTATGTTTATTTATATAATATCTTTAAATATTATATCCCATATACTACATTAAGTACAAATACAAATATACAACAATTCACATAAAACAAACAAACTGGGTTTAGTCATTATCTTGATTCAGACATAGGAGTTAATTATAAGAACGGAGGATATTTCTGTTGATATCTGTTCACAGCCACTATACCTCTATTTGCTTCCACAGTATTTCGCAGTTGAGTCCGAAGTGTTTTCGCAATATAATCATTTGTCTGCTTCGACTATTTGCCTTTTAAAAAGCACTTGTTTTGTGTTCATTCAATCTACCACGCAGGATTTTGAATTGGGCATATCTAATAAAACATTGTGCTAATTTTAGAATTTTCTAAATGCGCTTACATGTATCATATCAACATGACTAACATCATCATTAAAAATATTAACCCATGTTATAAACCTGATCCCATTTATAACGTTTTCAGAGGTGTATTAGCTACTTTTGTATATTCTGTTTCAAACTGTCCATGCAAAGTTATCTTGTCAAGCATGATAGGTAAACGATTGATTTCATGCATTACATTTTGGCGAATTGAGAATGAATGGCATGCCAAGATAATATCATGGGATTTTTGGAATTCATTCTTGGAATATCATGCATGCTCCGTTTTCATACTGATGATAAACATATGATTAATATTGATAAAACAACCTTCGTTAGGTAGTTCGTAGATGTATGAAATAACCGACTCATAGTGCTGGGTCGAGTAACTGACGCTTTATCAATTTTCACCTGGGGTATAACAACTTTGAAAAAACATGTCAAACGAATCGAGTAATATTTGATAATAGTTTATTACCTAGAAGATGAATACCATAAAAAACTACTAGGTAATGATATGAATATGTTTGATCCGCTAATAGGAAAATGCCCAGATGATGTCCAACCGCATATGTTACTAAGACTACATAGAGTAATCGCTATAAACGTGTATAAGATGTACAATATTGTGACGAAAAGCAGAGAAGTAATCGGATACTACATATCATTTCACTGTATAACAAAAGCTAGACGTACACTCAACGCCATCTCAGGGTTAGGTATAAAGAAATCTGGTCTAACTATTAAGACTTGTAATATTATCTTCTGGTCGGTCGTAGTACCAATAGTCATATATGGATGCAAGTTACTTTTTCTTACTGACAAGCATATATCCTTGCTCGAAGAGTTTCAAGAGTATGCTGGAAGAAGACTACAGCGCTTTTATCTTAAAACCCCTAGGGTTTGTTCGTTTTTCGGTCTAGGTTGGATTCGCCTCGAGCAATTTGTAGAAGTTAAAAAGCTTCTTTTTATGTATACTATTATCTCGCTAGATGACGATAATCCTATAAAGTCTGTCTTCTTGCAACGATCCAATTATTTCTTTGAAAATAATGAAGAATGTATCGGTAATTATTTTCGAAGTCCAACTTTTGACATGCTCCATATTGCCCGAAACTTTGGCATACTTGAGCGTGTTAGAACTATGATCTCAACTGGTAGATATGTAACCAAACAAGTGTGGAAATGTATAGTCTGGTCTAGGGCATGGGACTTGGAAAGAACTTTTTGGGCTATCCAAGCCAGGTCACATGAAAGTCTATCGATTTTAGCCAGGGTATGTAACTCTCCGAGGTACTTAGTGTGGTGGGAACTCTCGGATATGTTCCCAGACCGGATGGGTATATGTGAAATTATGGCTAAACTATTATGTCGCTGTAGTTTATTGAAACCGGACGATGTCAGGCTGAAAAGCCTCACTCCATCCAATAGGTGGTGCGATCTTTGTGAATTTTCGAATGTAGAAGATATCAAGCATCTGATTATGGATTGTCCCTCGGCTCAAGAGATAAGAGATCTCATGTTTCAGGAGGTCAACGGTTTAGTTGATGGTCGCAGAAATTATCAGCAAATGACGATTAATGAAAGACTTGATGTATTCCTGGGATCTCTTATTGATGGGTTTGATCCACAGCAGATGGTGGATATTTGGTTAACTTGTGCCAAGTATATCGGAGTAATGTACACTCTTAGAGTGAAAACCAGGAAAGGGATAGGATAGAATACAGATTTGTTGATCCGGACCTGGTACATGACCAAAGCTCATTCAAAAGGACTCTCTTATTGATCAACCATATTTCTTGTATTTCATACAAAGCACCATGATGTATTGTTATGTTTATCAAACCCACATTTTGAAATTATCTCTAATTTTGTATTTTGTAACTTATTATTTGTACTTTGTATGTCACTTTTATGATGGAAATCATAGTCAATAAATATACATACATACATTCAAACACCCCAGTCCAAGGGAATTGTGTACACTCTATACAGAATGAAATATGCGTATTATACCCTTCCCTATATACCGATATTTAATAATATCTCAAATGGCCATATCGAATAAAATAGGCATCCTTAATGTGATTTGTATATATTAAAAAATGCCTCTTCTCGGCATGTTCATTATAGTATTATATACGTAAGGCACGTCAGCTTTAAGTGCGAATGCCGGGTACCTCTGCAGACGCCTTTAAGTCGCGAGGTTTTGTATAATATCCAGAGATTCCTTTATATTCACATTCAATATGAGATTTCTAGTCACTAACATCAATGTAAATAAGTTACTATTTATTCTATTACTTATGTTATACCCAACTAATACTCAAACCAGAGTATGTTTTTTTTTGTAATATACCATTACAGTCAATAAATATACATACATTACCATAGCATTATCAAACTAACGACAGCGCCAACATAAATAGTACGCATTGTAAAACGTATTCTGTAAAATGTTGCCAGGATAATATTGACTGTTTACTAAGCAAATAAACGGTACATAAACGATTAGATATATTGCCAAAGATACCTTGGCATTTACATTTCACATGTTTAAACCCACCAATTCTCACATTTACCTGTAGTCTGTCGCCCCGGTCAGTGACTGAAGTTGTATTTTCACAGCTAAATGGCACTGCTGTATACCAGAGGGATAGGGGACTGCCCCATGGCTGAGCGCAGTAAGCGCAGCAATGTTTGTCTCATGTTTGCACAACGTCAGGGTTTCGGTCAAGTCAAAGGCATGTGGGAAAGTTGCTGGAGCTTTCTCACCCACTGTTTTCCTAGGTTCCCTCCAACATTGACGACTAGCTGGACAACAATTGTCTAGTATGCAGGCTTAATCCACGCACATGATTGCGTAGATACGTTTGGTAAAGTACATCACAAACAGGTTAAGACTGTAACTTTACCATTAACTTGCAATCCAGCATAAATTGGTATCTTCTCCGCGATGCTTTCTATGTGCGCATATAGGAATGCATATTCTCAGTTATTCATACTCTACTCTGTATGTCGCACATGTAGACGTTACATTAATATAAATGATCTACTCGCCAACCAATTTCCTAAGAGCCAGTTGAGTTAAAACGGCTGATCCAAATGGCCACCAATATTCCAGTGCTGTTATTTATCTAATGACGACCTTGATGGATTATCGCAGTGTGAAGCAATATGTGCCTGTGTGAAAGCTGCCCTTCAACGGACTGATTAAGAGCCAATCTAATCAACGGGAAACGCCAGTTTAGGTTATCAGACAGGGAAGGTATCTAAATAGGTCCTTTCTGGACAACCTTCTTCGTTAAGGGATGTGTGAATGACATTAACATGGTCATTGCCAATTATATCATATTAGTCATTTTTCTTAACCCTGTGTTCAGACCAATTAATCAAAGCCAGCTTTTATACTCGCATACGCCAAATGGAGTAACCGTGGACGTGCTAATAAGCGAATCATTTCAATGACTTGAAAGAGCTCTTGCATTGTGTATGGATGTCAGTAAAACTTCTATATTAGGGAACGATAGAAAGAATACCCATTCAAAAATGTAACGGTGAGGATAGAGTGATTCTTGTGTTAGCAACACACATTTCTTTTCATCTGCAGTGCCTGCTGTCGACGAGGTAGCATTGAGAGGAGGTAGAAGACTAGCGTCTGAGAACGGATGGACAGAGCCGTTCTAGCTGAATGACAAGTCATTGCTCTTATCGTCTCAAATCACCTGTTGGGCCTCAAATTGCTCCTCTGAGTGAGGGAGTTGGAGTAACTGACTAATGTGCTGCAAGTAATTGCCTCTCCCTACTCTTTACTAATGCCATCCTCAATAGCCAGCCCCTCTACAATTACCAAGCACTGAAAAACTTAAAACTCGACTATCTTATGTGGCGAGGTGCCCCTTAAATGTGTGGTGAAACTATATGACAAGCCTTTATCTGAAGTATACCGGTATATCTTAATCGAATAGTAGTAAAACAGAAAAATTAGTACATGTATATAGAACTAAGTAACAAGTAAAAAGGGGTTCAACAATTTAGTTGAAAAGAACACGCGAAGAAAAGCCAGGTAGAATATGATGCAAGGTATATGACTGTACAGCACTTCATGAAAACAACCAAACGGAATGCAATGTTCATAGACTAGAGATCGCTAGAGTAGGTTAATAGTCGTTCATTATTGAAGATTCTCCTACATTTTAAATCCAAGATAGTATGTATGACACTGAAACTTATTCTACTTTGGGTTATCAAATAGATGTATGACTCGTACATGTACATAGTGTTATTTTTCGGGCGATACATGTCTTAAATCAGGAATGTTTATAAAACATTCCTGGTAAAACAAAGATATATTCATGTGCATAGTTTTTGAGGATGTATAAGTAACATGATTTATGAGAACAAAGATATCATATTGTAATTAAGTATTTAAAAGCTGCCTTAATGGACTGCAAAATGCACTAAGTTAATTTTTTTTTCTCCATGTTATCTGTTGTAGTACTTTGTAATTACTTAATTTACAGTTCTCTTTTTCTGCTGGGCTTAGTCCCTTATTTATAGTTTCCGGGTTCTTAACCCTTTGAGTAATATCATCTCCTTTGTTTTGGAGATTTCTAGTTTATGTTCTATATGATTTATTTGATTATTATATGTATGTATATTTTTGTTTTGATGAACAAGCCAATAAATACAATACAATTTAACACTCAACACCTGTTCATTTATAATCTTTACAACTCGAGGGTTGCCTGTGTCCAAAAGCTATTTCCTTGAGGCCTCGAGATAATACTATGGCCGTAACGCAGGGTTTAGGCAGAAGGGTTTGGACAGTATCGTGGTTTGACAAAAGAGTGTTGTTTTAGGTGGTAAGGGTATTTTCCGAAAGACATAATCTTTCCCTCTGAAAACCTAAGACTGAAACTTAATAATAGTGGAATGGAAATGCTAATTACATTATAATGTGATACGTTGCAACCGAAGGCTTTTCATTTCAACACAAGATATCACATGTACAACCAACATTATTCGGTTCATTTGCTATCATAAGTTACCAAGTTTGCAAGCTTCCATACTAATAATACTTATATGTTCACGCATACTTTACAAGAAAGGTACTACAGAGAGGATGTTGGGAGATTATGCGGAAAAGAAAAGAAAAACTCAAGAAAAAATGTCATTTAAATATCTTGAAACATGTACTGTAAGTATATGCGGCAGCATATGCACTTCAGTGCAACTTGGAGGTAGGTGATTTATTCCTATGATAGAGTCGCTGCTGTTCATACATGCTCTGATTGCCGTGTGGTCTGAGGCGCCGCCACTGACTGCACGCTGTCTCTCACCACTGCCTGGGTTCGAATCCCGGCCTGGGCATGTGAGAAAATTGCCAGTGACTTGGGGTTAGGCAGTGGATTTCGCCGGGTACTCCGGTCTCCTCCACTACTTACAACTGCTAGTCACGAATTAGCCACAATATGGCATAAATGTGACGAAAAAAGAAATTCCAAATCCATGCCACGTGAAGCACTTATTTGGCTACCATTACCACCTACTGCTAACTTTTAATTGGAAAAGGCGAAGTGGTGCTGGCGTCATTCTATAAAGTAAATTGTTTCAGCTCCTCAGTTTCACGTCCTGTTTCACTCGAAGGCCTATTCATTGTGTGTGACTGACTGGGAGCTACAAAGGGGTCAGTTTGTGCGGACCTTTATCTGTTTATGTTCTCTTTAGTCAGGATGGTCTTTAATACACAAAGATTTATGCGAACTGACGTTCCAAGGATGTCATTTGACACGTATAAGTAGTCACCGCAGGATAAGCTCCAAGAATAGCAAGAGATAATTACTCACTGCTGTTTATTGTGGCGGATTCTCTGAAAAATTACATTACCTCATCCGGTTTATCCCGTTTAATGAGCTTCGTTTAGCGCGTCATGTTCTCAGAGTAGCACCAACTTAACTCCCCCACATGTCAAAATTAGCCTCGGTATCGCGGCACCGCACATCTAGCACGCCACATTTGCCTGGCATTGCTGTCTATCACATACTGCCTCCCTTTCATTACAATGAAGGTGATGTGATGGATGGCAATTTAATTAATAGGTCCTAGTATGTATTGTCTGCGTAGAAGTCTCCTAAAGCTCTCATTATAGTGACGAATACATGTATATGCATATGTCGATTGATCGATCTGTCTTTGGATCTGATGCTAGGACAATTTCAACTTAATTGTGATGGTCTTATGGTTTATGTTGCATACCCCTAGATCTGTTTTCATATATGAGCGATATCAGGTATGATTAGGGTATGCTTTACATTTTGGGAAATGCCTAAAACATATTCGCTCCGGCTGGCTCTTAATTCCAATAAATTCAACCTGCCTTTCAATTATTCCAACTACTTTAATGACGGGGAATACAGCAATTTGGAAATACCTATAATATATGTCACCGATTCGTTCTTTATTCCAACAGTTTCTTAGTATTGTATCTTTATTGACTATACTGCAAAGTATAAAATGACACCGGAAAACAAAACATGAAACATATACATATAAACAACTAAATAGAAATATAATAAGTAAAAATCAAAAAATTGTCTAAACTAGAGCTAAAGAGCGCTTACCATAACCTAACATGATTAAGGTGCATACTGAGCTTATCGTTAGAAAAGAGACATGGAATTACACACAGCAGTTTCATACAGCAACCATCACGTGGTTAAAGGAGATTTAACAGATCTGGTCGCTGGGCTAGGCTATTCGAATTAGCTCAAGGCTGCGACGCGTGGGGGGGGGGGTTCAGGTTGGGGGTAGTAAGGGGGTGTTCTGGTCGCTCTAAATAAGGAATTACTTGAAAAACTATAATGAGTTTTTATTGTAATTGCAAATGGCTAAACATTCACTTGTGACTTTGTTATTCCAACATAAATTTCTGTTTCCGGTCGCACTAGAACTGGATTACTCGTAGGACTGGATAGGAGTATCAGTAAACAGTGTTCTGTATTTGAAAATAGCTAAACCTGATTTGGCGATTTGTCCACTTTGTTTCGATGGCTTAGATATGGGATTAATCGAAAAGCCGGGTGGAGTATAGTGTATTTGAACAAGTGCACATATGCTATGTCGACTCAACTATTTATTTCGACATTATCTATTGTTTCCATACCTCTTGTACGGCATTACTCGAAAAACTGGGAAGTGTACACAGTATATTCAAGATGATCAGTGCTATTGAGAACTAGTTAAAAGCCCCATCCCAAAACATACATCACAGCAGCATAATCATAGAACACGGTGTATCTCCAAGTTCTTGAGTGTTATAAGGTAGAGATTATCATAGCCATCCGTATTCTGTTTAATTTCAATATTTACAACTTTTACTAAAAAATGACATGATCTCATTACTTACACCTGTGATGACCACTGCAGTTTCAGAGTAACCTTAGGGATATTATTGACCAGTGACATTAAGAAGAAAATTCAGATTCCTCACTGTTTAAGTTTTTTACAGACCATATCATTGAAACTTTCACACCAAGTACGACGTTGATGAATAGACCTAGTCGATGTATATAGTATACCCAGTTGTGATCTTCAAGGTGCTATATGAACTTGGAATACAACTCTTTGTGGAGTTTCCCGTGTTGATAATAAAGGCACAGTCTCCATGCAAGCGGTTCAACCCCTCACCTTTACACTTGTAAAACATGCTATGGCGAATTGGTTATTTATTCCAACATTTTCAACTGTTGTTCGATGGCTACAAACGAAATTGCCTGAAAGACTGGGTAGCAGGTGGCCTCACAGACTCCTCGAATAAGAACGTACGCTTCAGCATAGGGAGTAATATGGTGAAGGCATTGATAAAGGAGTAGCTCACCCACTGATGTGCATTCTTAAGAGAAACTATTTCGGGGAGTTATCAGCAGAAGTCAGCCTAATATAACATGCGCTTATCAGGAAAAACTGTTGAGTTTTCTCATACATCTCGGAGTGGAAGAACCGCTTTAAAAGGAAGTAATTACTAGCCAGCGATGTACAGAATGTCAGAGCCACTCCATTTTTTCTCTGCGAAAAGTTCTGATACGCCCATGTTTGCACGTGTAGGGATAGAAACCTTCAGATCAAAGCCTGGGTTAGATCAACTCCAAAAAGCTTTTTCCTGAAAGGGGCAAGATTCATTATCTACGTTTAGTGAAGGATAAAATGAATAGAGCTGAGCCTTATCCCTGATTGGAAGGTGGCCTCTTCCTACCTTAATACCCTAACCCTCATTGCCAGTGGGAATTTCCGACTACTACTACTACTACTACTACTACTACTACTACTACTACTACAGCAACAAAAACAATAACAGCTGAACAACAATAACTAACACTACACGTGATACTACTACTCCTGATACTTCTGTAATCACAATATCTGCTGCTTCTGAATGTGTAATATGCAACAACTTATTTACGACTACATGTGTGTTAAATCAAGAAGGTAATATATGGAAAGTGATGAACGAATTACGAAATCAGAATACAAGTTACATCGCTATATTAGAACTGAATTGGTGCAGGAAATTTGAGATGATTAGTCTATTAGAAATGAGAAGTGATAGGGGAATTATCCTTTGTATTTTCATAGATAAGTTATTTTTCGAGAAATATTTGATTAGACAATATAAGTTGCGTTTTGATTTAACCATCCACGCATTTATATATATATTATCAATTACCGCCCTATCTGTTGGGTTGTGTGTGGAGTTATTTGCACACTCCAGATGTCAATGACTTAATGAAAATGGGTTTTAAATTTCATTCTGATTATCTGATGAATGGTACTTTCCAGCATCTCTTATTAACCATACATTTAATTTTTGGCCCTCCATGCCTTTGTCTGCGATGCAGTGGCCCTACTGTTCTCCATACGCCCTACTAGACGAAGCTGGCGAATGACGTTGATGGTTGTTGGTAGTAATAGGGCTACAGGATCAGCATCAGCTGCGGCGAGGAGCGGCCGCTCATTCATCTCCCATAAGCTTCATTTAGGAACTGTATTGTAAGATCATCTTCACTGCGGGCTCGCTTGCTCAACTGCTTAACCGTGGCCTCTGACCACTTCTGCTAATTGATCTTTATTTCTGTGCGTGACGTCACTACGTGCAGACGAACTCATTCACTGGAGATTTTCAGAGCACTTGGTGGCTGCTTTGAGATCGCCTGTTGTGTCCTACTGGCCGCTACTCAGGATAGGTCAATTTGCTGAAATTCGGTCATGGAATACGTTGCCAGAAAAGTGAATCAACACACTTGTGGATTCTTAAAGCGGTTCTTATAGGATATCTTGGAGAATTGTCTGAGAGCCGTCTGCTACTGAAACGCCTGAAACAGGCACCGAGTGTTTACCCAAGATCGGCTGCAACTTGATTGACAAATTACAGAGGGCGGCGTGGTATACAGGGTGAACTGCGTGGGGTGATCTCCCGCCAAACTTCCACCACTACAACTAGATTTGGAACTCTCTAGGATTTACCGATACTCCCCCTTGTGGCTGCGTATTCTCCTCAACTCTCCCTCCCTTTGTTTTGCAGCTGGCCATAAGGGACAAGCAGGATGAGTGATATCTTTGGGAAGATTTTTGGCTCCAAGGGCCAGCAGTCGAAGAGCCAGACCAGCTCTCGTGATGTGGCCGGCCTTGGACATCACACACAGAAATGGAACGACTACTGTGAGTACTCTTTTCTTATCTCCCTTCACTGTACATAACAAATGACACTGTTTGTCCCCATACCAATGCTTGGTGTGGCCGTTTCTACTCACAAATGGCTTTTCTAGGACTGCAATCTGACTGACTTTCTTGTAGAGCAAGGAGAGAAACTTTTGGGGCTTTCCGCCACCTTGTTTATGTCATTGGATAGGGGTGGCGATAAGATGGAAGTTTATGTTTCAGGTCTGAAAGTAGGTCGCGGTGCTGGCACTGTGTGTGTGTGTGTGTGTGTGTGTGTGTGTGTGTGTGCTGTAGAGAAAGAAGGCAGTCTGTGAATCAGCTAGGAGTCTACAGCCATCTGAGGCCACAGATACCACGCAAGCTCCCACTCCTAGTCCGCCTGCGCTGCGCACTGTCCTCGGCTACCTTCAACTGGCACATTGCTGCTGTAAACCTTACGCTTCGTCTAGCTCTATACCATAGACGCAATATGGTCACCTTTAGCTAGCAACAGCTGTTTAGTCTTAGAACAGTGAATGCTAAGAGCAATAATTGGCAGAGAACCAATCTTGCAAAGCACTGAAACAAACACATAGAAGAGTTTGGTAATAATCCACAATGCGCTACCAATCACAAAAAATAGTAATCAATAAGGAGGCGTTGACAATTTTAAGATTTTATGAAGGATTTGGTCACGGATGATTCGACTAATTTTGGAACGGTTTCGCATAATATCAGCATTGTTCACCTCTGATAAAACAGGTTACGTATTGCTGATATCATTATTAAAATGTTGAAGGATAAAAACCCTCGTAAAGAACAAGCTGTGAAGTCTTTCTGAGAGGAAGTCACCATTGATGGTGTTAACCCATAGTTGACACGCATCTCGCTAGAAATAGCTGTAACGCGGTGGTGCGTCTCTTAGTGACTAGCACCGTTACATAAGACCCTGTGCAAACAAGCCCCCGAGCCTAGTAGAGATTACACGAATTTAGCATACCCCTACAAGTAATTGGATTTCATATTTCTCCTGGGCTTGATTAATGAGTCAATTTGGGTGTAATAAGTTATCAGTCCAGGATGTTTAGGTCAGCAGGTATGTTCAAACGGCTTAGTGAAGGAGTAGTGTGCCAAGTTAACCCAATTACAGTAGGAGCGTGCAAACGGTCTAATGCACATGAGAATATCTTTACATCTTAATGACATTTGATAAAAAGTTATCAGAAAATGATATTTTGAGTGTGTAAAAGGTCCTGTATTTATGAAGGTATGTTAAGATAAAATAGTATTTTGGTACGTATACATATTCGACTGCAGCGAATTGTTCCTGGCGAGCTTAACAATGGTAAGACGCAGTGCTCTCAAGCGAGATATCCCGGCTGGTGTTTGCCCACTTGCTGGTGGACCTGGCCACTAGATAACTCATAGTATTATGTAGGGTTGTCTATGGTACCTTTGCCACTGGAGCACGCATTGGGTTGGGAGATTCGGAGTTTCTGTCTCCTATTGATATGGAACGTAAGCTGATGAAAGCGGTGAAAATCTCAAACGAAAATTAAAATATATTCTATATCATCGATTCTAAAAGCCACTTTCGTATTTCTCATATCTCGTTGCTCACACTCTCGAAATCACTGAAAATGAATCTTCGTTTTATGGCAATCTGGCTGGGGTTTGTTTCGGCTTTAATGCTTTTAAATCTTACATGCACCAACATTTTCCAAAAGTAGACACATTGTACTAGGAAGGGGTAAAATGTTTGCGGCACAAACATGTCATGTCCGAGAGGGCCCCATCGAAAGTTGAGCGAAAATAGCTCAAGGGTGACGTTGCATACAGTCGACTAAGGGCCGTTTTCCATTTTTTTAAGCGATTGATCGCCCGAGCGCTTGTCATGTAATTCATTAGCTGGCTCAGTTACATGGGAGACTTATGATAAGAAATATGGATTTTTATTCCGTGCGGACTCGTGCAAACATGTTATAATTGCTGCAGACGTTTACCACGAGGCCATGCCAGACGATGTGTCCTAATTCACTGAAAGAGTTTAGCCTTCCAAATTAGTAGAGATCTTGACTGACGATTCAAAAGAATGCTATAATTCCTTAAAATGCAACGAATGTGGTACTCTGGAGGAATCAGTTAATACATTGAAATGAAGCATGATCAGCATTAACATTTGCAGTTTATATATATATATATATATATATATATATATATATATATATATATATATATATATATATATATATATATATATATATATATATATATACATATATATATATATATATATATATATATATATATATATATATATATATATACATACATACATATATATACATACATATATATATATATATATATATATATATATATATATATATATATATATATATATATATGTATATATATATATATATATATATATATATATATATATATATATATATATATATAAATATATATATACACATATATATATATATATATATATATATATATATATATATATATATATATATATGTATATATATATATATATATATATATATATATATATATATTTACATACATACATACATACATACATACATAATACACAATAGCCTTACGATAAGGCTTCCATTTTAGTGCGTCTTGCAGCTGACGTGTTGAGAAGCAGTGAGTTCCTAGCATGGAAGAAGACCGTTGTAAACATATGCCATATTTACTCGCTACGAAGCCTTATGCAATAACGTATGTAATACTTCGTTGGTGGCAGTCGACCAGCATGCAAACCGCTATGGGATGCTTCGATTTGGGGGTTGGCTTAGTTAAGTGGTGTGATAATTGAAATGTCGACAGCTAGGATCTCATTTCAGTCAATAATTGCATTTTATTGAGACCCTGGAAAAGGGTCGAAGTAATGGTAGTCAATCCCACCATACACCCTGCTTGCCGCACAAGAAGGGATTATCTAGAAATCGATGGAATCTCGACTTTAAGCTGTTCGCAGAAGTGATCAAGCGGCTGGCTGGTATCTCTGCTGAGTAGCCTCTGTTCATTAATGGATTGTATCAGGCACGCCTATAGTATTCGCGCAGAAGCCGGGGCCGTGATACGCTAATTGTTGCTGGGACCTAGCCACTGTTATCTCACCACAGAATAAACCCATTTCCCCAGCCAAGTGGCACACAATCCCAACTCCACGTCGAGTCAAGTCCCGAGGAAAAGATCTGCTAGTGCGTGTGTATGTGCTTCCTGGAATGATACTGGTGTGTGTTATAGGAAATGTGACTTCACCGGCACCATACAGAAGGGTACACGCAACGTGGTGTGTTTGATTTCCATATGTAATGAATCGATTGTTATGAAATATACCTACTATATTTAGTGATTTAGGAAATAATATCATGCGGAGCTTTGGGGAAATCCGAAATATACCTACCATAGTTTGATTCGTGGAATAATGTTTTATGGAGAAAATCGGTTTTAGCAAATCACGACCCAGGGTTGTCACTCCGCGGAAATCTACCTACGTCTAACTATAGGTTGTTTTTGAAGGACTCATCAACAGGCGTTTTTGGTAAATTCCTCTATGGTGGTTTAATGTAGATATTATTATATTTCCAAATCCTTTAGATAATATATGTTCCTTACTTTGACGTTTTTCACGCAATCTGGAAAACCCTAAATTTCCCAGATCCAAGTAAAAACATCATTCAGAAAATTCCATGTTGGCATTATATCATAATTTCTAAAAATCGTAGAATACTTCTATTGAGGGTTTGAGTTTCACCAGTAATGTATCGAAGAAATTTTCCCCTCTTCAAAAGCTTCTAATGATAAATCCATATTTTCTAATTTCTACCATTAACATGTCCAAACCTAATCCATACATTCTTGCATTGATCCAAAAGGGCACACTGCAGCTGGGTAGCTCCTGACAAAGGCCTACCTTGGTGCGAATGTTACGGTGTGCTCGGTGATTGATATGTGTATTACACAACGTGTCCTGCAAGCCTATGATGCTTCTGGTTCACTTTGGTGTGTAGGTAATCCGCAGGAAGACCGACAGTCTGCTACCCATCGATCAGTGAGCCTATAATTCTGCTTCAACGCCGACCAAGCGCAAAAACTGCCATGTCTGTGTAAGTGGTGTCTTATTTAGTGAATTCCTAATCAGGCTTCACGGCCGCCCAAAAGGGCATGATGCTTATTATCGGCCGAGGTGGATCCCAGTTGTAGTGGACTGCGCACATTTACATGTTATCAAATTGCTTTTGGTTTAACTCTTTCCCATTTATGCTCAGTTCCCATCGCTATAGCTGTGATATGTTAAAAGTAGATTAGTAATGTCATAGATTATGATTTAGCAAATGAGTTGTTGGTATGATTTCAATAACCCTTTCCTTTACATCCTACATAAGATATTGTCCGAAAACGCCAAAATAGTCACCGTTTTTAGGGAAGAAGCATGAAAGTATGAGTCATTGATAAACCCTAGTTGAACATAAGGATGTCTCAGTGTGGCTTTAACCCACTGCAATACATTCCTATTTGTGCTTTAAAGCGTATAAACGCATTCCCCCGAAAGCGATTGGCATGTTGTTGTTTACTACAACTTAGCGCATTAGGAATAAAGAATGTACTAGGAAATGATAGATTGGCCATGCCAGACAATGTCAATAACTGAAATGAATACACTAGGATCCATTATCAGTACCGAAATAAATCTTTATCGTACAGCGTAATCGCGTGTTTTGGTTCCCCGCATACTTGCCGTAAACAGCTCAGTTCAACTACTAATTCAATTTTGGTAAGATTTATCATGATATTGTGACAATAAACATTAATCCTATTTTCCAGCTGAGTTTTGCTGGTCTCTCGAGCTCACTCAGAGAAAATAAAATTATCGCCTCGTAAATGCATTAAAATGCTGACGGATTACCCTCTTCAGTCTTGGAAAAAATTATCTCAGAGTCGTGAACACTCGTGAAGTAAAATTCTGATATCAGTCATGAAAACGCACTCCTCTTGTATGCGTGTTTTATTCTTACTTACCCGGCATGTGGGAAGGTTATTGGTGACTATGGGTTAGGCGGTAATCTCCCTGGTACTCCTTTTTCCTCCACCACTTAAAACTCGCCAATTACGATTTAACCTAAATATTGTGGATGAAATGAATGAATACATAGTACTATGTTGTAATAGTACATAGTACTATAGTATACTGTAAAGGACAAGTAGCGAGCTGGCTTTATGTAATTCCTAGATTTAAAGTACTCCGTGAGAAAAACTATAGTATATTGTACAGTACAGGTAGCGAGCTCGCTTTTTGCAATTCCTAGATTAAGGGTGTTTATGGATCGCGGAGGGATATGGCATGACCTACTTTAAGTATGATTGATGACTCCCAAGGGCAGAGATTTTCTTGGAAAAGTCGGTTACACGATTTCTAATCACTTAACTCTTCGTATTGATTTGGTCTATGTTCACCGCTGCTTCACAATACATCCATCCATAAACAACAGCTGCCCCCTTACGGTTTATCTAGTGGCACGACATCCCTACAATTACTTATATGATTATTTTGAAGTGTATGGCTGTAATTAATCAGTTTTAATATCACAGGTGACAAAACACGTGTCGAATGGTATCGCACGTCTTGCTAGACGATGTGCAGATAGTAGATGCCATGTTATGCTGAAATACGTCATGATGTATCACTCTTTGCACTACTAAATGACGAGATGCACCTAATGTACTGCATACAATACCCAAGTTGAGTTTTCACCCGAAAGCTAGATACCCTCCTCAATGCATTCTAATTATCAGAAGCGGTGAAGGTGTTGTCACCGATGTTTAATTTATATTGGGCCCCTCCCGAGATACCCGATGATATCAGGCATAAATATTCCTATTACATCACAATTTTACCCCCACCGTGCTAGTTTCTCCTTTAGACAAGTTGTATCGAGGCATACCTTTACAGTTCTCTTTCCACACCTTAGTTATTTATTTAGTTTAGGAATTATATCATAGTGGTTTCTTTATCATACCTAGAATCACATCGTATATAATGCATGGAAATCGTAAAATTGTTTAAGTGCAGATTTAATCAATATTTCTATTGAACTATCCCTTGTTCTTCATACATGACTAGATTTCTGAAGCAGGGTTAAACCTATTTTCATCTTTCTCAGAAAGGTCAAGTCCTGCTGTGGGTTTTAATGGCATATGATCCAATTTCTTGAATTCCATACTGCACACTATGAATAATATTGTATTATGAAAGCCAGATTCCTGCCTAATTATATTGCCATAAAGCCATGTCGGTAAATAGCAGGCTAGCTGCGCGACCAACTCAATTAGGCCTATGAAAACGCCTATGAAAACATAACAATTCTCCGCCGCCACTGACGGACATGCCAGTTCCCCTCACTTCTGGCATTTCGCTAACCCAGCTTTGTTTGTCTAATATTTAAGAGAATTCTAACGTTGGCTTGCTAGAGTTGCGTGTAGCTGAAATGTCATGAGGCGCACACAATGGAGGACGATATCAAGTATGCTAAATTGCTCTAGTTCTCTGCTCGAAGAGTTAAACCCTACCCTTACACCAAACTAAGCCGTTGACGTTTGCGGTTCTGTTGTACATAAAACACATTCTGCAGTTTTTTTCTTGATGGACTTGCAGATGAACCCCATAAGCCTAATGGCTAATAAATATTTTTGGAAAAAGTAAAGCTCTGATTTCGAGATGGTGGTATCTAGAGGTTGGGCAATTAGAACATTTTAATAGACAAAAAATCTTATAGATGATAGCATCTTGGGTTCTCAGGGCACTCTGTTGATAAATGCTTCTGCTTTATCATATTTATATGAGCAAGGTGAATCCAAGAGTTCAGCCAATCAGCGTACATGTGCACCAAATACACTGCCATACCATATGCATAAGTCATTTTCTATGAAGAGTTCATCAGTTGATACATCCAGTTATCCTACAGGTAATAACCATGCATGAAGTGTGCATTTCTCGGCCTCACTTTTCACCTGCTTTCTTCATAACTCAATCAAGTCGATTCCGTCTTGTTGACATTACATCGAAAGAATATGCCATAACTCTAAACGCCACAATATACGAAATGGTCCATTTGCTGGCAGCTGACCACAAATCACGGCAGGGTTTGACGGTTGGATTGACCCTAGCACTTCATCCCCTGATTGACGTGACAATACCACGATACCACTCCATCGAATGGTGCCATTAAAACTGACCTAAGACATGACCAGCGTCTCTGAATGCTTTGCCTAGTTCGCAGAGATCGTTAAGCTACTACTACTGCTGCTGCTGCTACGACTACAACTACTACTTCTACTACTACTGCGGCTACTACTACTACTACTACTACTACTACTACTGCGGCTACTACTACTACTACTACTACTACTACTACTACTACTACTACTACTACTGCGGCTACTACTACTACTACTACTACTACTACTACTACTACTACTACTACTACAACAACAACTGCCAATGTGTGGATATCCCTTGATAATGTATTTGTTTTGAAACCATCCTTGACCACTCCACTGACATTTCCTTGTCCTCGCTGCACGATAGAAGAGTCAGTAGGCAGACAATAAATACGTGTTTATATTGACGCTGTGTGTAACTCATTTTATATATATATATATATATATATATATATATATATATATATATATATATATATATATATATATATATGTATATATATCGCAATTCAAATATAAAATGAGTTTCACACAGCGTCAATATAAGCACACGTATTTAGTCTCTGCCCTATATACAAAAGGTGCACTTTAGTATGGCGAAGCTCTGGGCGTGGCTTACCACGTACGGTAGCACGGCGCAGAGCCCTACTCTCTCTCTCTCTCTACTAGTACTACTACTACACAGGCAGAACCCACAGCTGGCTCCCAGCATCTTTACGGGGAATCATTTACTACAATTAAAGTGATTTGCAGGTGTTGCCACTGTGTGATTTGTATCCTTGAGTGAAGTTGCCACAAGGAAATCCGACAGCCTGTGCCAACAAACTAAGCGCGATATCGCACATTGCCATATATCACCACAAGAGGCTCGGCAGCCAGGACGTCCAACGCATATGTTCGCTGACAACTTAGCGCTCAAAGTTAATTGTCAACCATATGTCTGGATCCCACTGGACCTACTAGGCTATTGATCCACTCGCAGCCAGGATGCCAGGACATGAGAACGAAGGAATCCGGTGTCGGATATCCGTGTTATCCACTTAATCAGCCTGTTCTCATTACGTCCCCAGCCGATCCGAGAAATAGCCGTGTTAGTCCCCCTGAGCAAACATAATTGGAGTGAAATAATTACACCAATGTAGTGGTTCTATCGCGGTGCACACCGCTGCACGCATAGCTGCTGCTGCCAGCCATTGCCTCAAGGTAGGCTTGGTAGGGGGAGAAGGTCACAAGTTCAGTCCTCTCTCTTACGTTACGTCATCAAGGTAAACACTCACAGCATTGGCAACACGTCCACTCTAATTATGCCTCACATGGCCTGACCCTTCGGAAACAATGGCCACAAGAAAACATTCCTCTGTTGGTCTCCTGGTAGGGTGGCTGTATTTACCTGAGCGAGGGAGAATGTGCACCTATCGATAAGAGTTGACGGATCTACTACGAAGCAGATTTTCCACGGACCAACAAGCATATGTACTGGCTTGACAGGACGTGAAGAGATGTTGTATCATTTTAGCCACAGTATACATGTATGTGCCTAGAAGAGACTCAACTAGTCACAACTAGTCAACCCCCTCAGTGAGGCCCCTTTCCCAAGGAAAACAGGCATCTCTGACCTTATGTCAGAGGTGTGTTTATTGATTGTTCGGTGGAACGGATCCCGGGGGGGGGGCACTTGGGTATTTAGGGGGGCGCATACGTTCGTTATCAAAATTTAAAAATACCCCTAAAGCACTGATTTCTGGCCAAAAAAGCACCCTTATTTTAATAAAAACGCTGACTTTTTTCACTAAAAATACACCCCTTCTTTTATCAAAACACTGACATTGGATGAACGGGAACACGTATTTTAACTTTAGATTTTATAATTCTCTGCGTGTTTAGCAGCAGCAAGTGGCGGCAGCAAACTCGGAAGCCCAGATACTTCGGGAGTCACTCGGCGTCAGAGCCGCGTATGTTTCGTGGATTGTAAGGGGATTTTGACCCCCATTCTTCGAACCTGGGTACAAAAAAGTACCCTTCTTTTACAAAATCGCGGACATGCGGAGGTCTTCAAAAAATACCCCTTCTTCCGCGAAATACGTAACTAAGGTGCGGCCCCCCTCTGTACCTGAGTGCCCCCCCCCCCCCCCCCCCCCCCCCCCGGGGAACGGATATGGATCTCTCAATGCGAATACTGTCCAAATCAACACTTGTATCCACTTACCTTATAAAATAGAGTTTCTTTATATTACTTGTACTTGATTTTGGATGTATGATATTTTGTATAAGCATATACGGTCAATAAATATTCATTCATAGTAGAGGAGATATGCTAATAATTGAGTTGAAATGTGAATAATGAATAATGATCTGCCATTCAAAAGTTATTTTAGACTCGTGACAATAGTAGGGAGTACCCAATCATACAGACTAGCACAACTGCGATGTGGGTGAAATGAAAAAAATCCTGATTGCAGCCTTGGTCCAGGAGAATGGTGAAGGAAATTAACCGAAAATATGTTTTTGTGCTTTGTCTTTTCATGTATATGTACCATACAACATGCTCAGGAATGCTAGTGTAAAGCATGAGCTACATGCCAGAGTTCGAATGCCGGCCGGATCGTGTGAGAAAGTTGCCAGTGACTTGGTTATATGCTGGTCTTAACTGGGTACTACTGGTTCCTTCATCACTTAAGAAAGTAGGTCACAATGGACAGACATGTTGAACTACTTTCGTAAAATCATGATTTACCAAAATCGTGTGCTGTAAGGTATTCTCTTGCAGGAACTCCAAATTTGCCTTTCAGTTGCCCTAGCCTAGTATATTTAGCAGACATGTATGGTATCTATAAATCAAATGAACCTTTATTGATCAAGAAAACCTCATTTGAGGTAAAACACTGTAAAATTGTGTTTATATCGAGGTCAGCTCAAGCAGGTAAGTTAAAGAAAACTTATATTTGAAACACCAAGACCGCAGAGATTAAATAACTATTGTTAGAAAGGGGACAGGAGTGCTTTACTAGGAGTTGTCCTATTTTGAGTGTGTCACCAGCATCACAGCCTTAAAACTACACGCTTTGGATGATGGCAGAAACTGTGACAAAAATAGAACTTCCAAAAAAACCTGTGCTAAATTCGGTATTGTCTGCTATTGTAGCAGCACTTCTGCACTGACTAATAAGCTCTGATATCTACAAAACCTTCCCTTGCCAGTGACACTGAACTAGTTTTTATAGGCACACAACGGACATTTGATACAGGTTGATCATGCAAAATACATCGCTATCGATGCCTGCCATTTGCTCCTTACTGCTCGCGAGTGCAAAGCCTGGCTGCT
>OZ012684.1:89708937-89723937 GCA_963942565.1 Maea johnstoni | reverse complement strand
CGGAAGCTTTGCTACACTTTAAGCCATTTTCCTGCATTGGTGTGACAACTTTGATCAGAACGCATCATATAGAATAATAGTTGGAATATAGTTCAAGGGGAGTTTATAAATCGAACACGAAAACAACTCGGTCAAATGTTTCTCAAAACAATGCTTAAATATAGTTAATATAACTCCATACATGTCGGGCCCATGCGTTAATGGGTCCAGTGATCATGCAGTATCAAGTAGTTACTCTACCTATCTTAACTCTTGACACTAATACACATACTGGCTTGTCTCCCAATGTGTGCAACCTGGGAGGATTGATATATGTCGGTGGCGGCGGTGTTAAACCATCAAAATTGCCAGGCTGCTTTTTGGCTGTTAAGAGTATAAATGGGTTAACCAACGCATTCTTTGGCCATCTGATCAACAGTTGAGCCATTTATCTGTGCTTTTGATTTGCCTATCCCATTAAACGGCCAATGCATTTTGTTTTATTATGGTGTTGTGCTGGGCGGCTGCGGCGGTGATATGCCATGAAGAAAGGGAAGAGCCAGGGTAGCAATGGCCAAAGGCTTAGTCATGGTTCTTAGGCGTTGATGCTGGTAACACATCCAAAATAATACATTTCCTAGTTTAGCACTCTTGTTTAATAATTGTTATCCAATCCCTGTGGTTTTGGTGTTACAACTATATGTTATCTTTAACTTAGCTGCTTGAGCGTACCTGGATAGGACCACAGTTTCTATTTTACAGTGTTTTACCTCTTGAAAATGACATTTCTTGATCAATAAAGTGTAATTTGATTTGTAAATACCATGCATGTCTGCTAGATATACTAGGCTAGGGCAACGTAATGTAACATTCGGAGTTCTTGCAAGATAATACCTTACAGCACTGGATTTTGGTAGAAATTTTACTTACGAAAGTAGCTCAACAAAATAGAGACAGCATATCCATTGTTGACCTACTTTCTTGGGTAGAATTTCCATTTGTATTAATTTCCACCAAAGTCGCGTGCTGTAATTAGGCACTATCTTGCAGGAACTCCGTAATTTTCCATCTTGGCCATAGCCTAGTATATATAGCACACATGCATTGTATTTATAAATCAAATGTATCATTTATTGATAAAGAAAATGCCATTTGGGTCAAAACCTCAGGGATTAGATGACCATTGTTAGAAATCAAACAAGAGTGCTAAACTAGGGGATGTGCTCTTTTGAGTGTGTCACATGCATACTAAAGATGGGAGCACTTTTGTCAGTGGCTACAGAAAATAACTCGCCACTGCTGTCGTGCCATCACACACAATGGGCAAAATCAGAACTGAACATAAGATAAACTCATGGTAGAACATGGAGAGGTTGCACACAGATGTGTAGGAAAGGCTAAGCCAAGAGCAGCTTTTCATTATGGCCCGGCCTATTATTAACCTTGAGGGAGATAGCATGGCAGTTAGAGGGAACTGATAATCAGGATGATGGTTTTCCAGGTAATTACATCCACCTGGAATACTTCTACCTGCAGCAGCAGCAGCAGCCTGGGTCAGCATCCTTGCTCAGTCACTGCCACGTGCTGCTTTCCATGTGCCACCTCAAATACTGAATTGGCTATAGGCTGGAATCTATGAATTTGATATTTATTCATCATTAACTTTTCTATTGGTATACTAATTTCGTATACTTTTGCAAATTACTAGTTAAAAATATAACATGAAATCATATTTATCATACATTCATGCATTGATACATACTTACATACACATATTTACATCTAGTCACAGTCATTTCTGTATGCATTTGATCTTTATAACTGCTTTGGGCATTGTTGTTATAGAGCGAATCTTGATGTTATAAAGCGAATACGGGAATTCAGCATCTGGTTGAGGGATTCAAATACTGTGCAATTTGTCAGAGAAAAAAATAACTCCTTCCTATACCTTAACTATTAACTTTGTCAAAATTGTCAGAAAATGTGAGGTTGCACCAAAATCCAAATGTGTAAATTCCAGCCTATCTAGAATTCCAATATCCGTCAGAATCATTCTTGTTTCAATGCTGTGGTGTGTAGAAATAACAAAATATGTTTAGCCTGTCCAATGCCGGTCCACAATGTGTCAGGTTGCAGATTTTTCCATACTGCCAGGCTGCAATGCTTCACATCGTGACATTTGACTCTTATCCTTTTGATAGAAGGGATTTTGCGCCACTTACAAACTTATCATCAAACCAAATTTCATGCATAGCATAGTTATTCTCTAGAAGCAGTTTATCCTCATGTATGAATATGAATGGAAAAACTATTTTAGGAATAGTTACATTTGATTCTATGAGATTTTAAGTAGAATTTCCCAACGATCAATGGCCGTCTAGAGATTACGTCATCTGCGTAAAGATTTCATGTACATATTTGGTGTTATTGTTGCTATTTTCACCAAATGAATTATAAGTTAAAAGAACTACTGTGATATCCCCGAGTCATTACCAATATCCATACATGCCTCGAGCTGTATTTGAGCTAGGCAGTGGTGAGAGACAAAGCATTTGTTTCTCACTCACGATACAAACCAATTCATATGCCCCAAGACTGGTCACAAATATGACAAATATAAGCATTACGTTCTTGTCTCGTTTGTAGTTTGCATTGCATATAGATCTGTATTGGTTTGTTTCTAGGACTTGTGTATCTAGTAAGTCTATCAGAAACTCTTTCAACGTCCAAAATGAGTCCGGAGCCATATGAGCTTTCCTGTACACCACAGAGTATCAGTGTCATCAGAGGCGGGGACAAGACTGGGACTAGAATGCCAATGTTTCTCAAGGTAAAGGTGTGGTGTTGGTTTCAATTCCAAATCACTTTTTGCATTGTAATCTAACCTGATCGTTGTAGTCTATCTGGACAAGTGTTCACCTCGATATTTTAGTTGTAAGAAGTATATGCTCGAAATGAAAAAGTGCGTTATGAGAACCGTGGTGATTTATTAAACCAAAGTTAGTTATTCTGTTTGAGGATTTAAGTTCTGAAAATTCCATTTATTCAAACCGTTATTTTGTTCTTGAGCCTTTTATTTAATCTACCTTCATACTCATATTCCATTCTACCATTGTTTGATTCTTTATTCTCATTGATACATATTCACCTGTGTTCCTAGATAAAAAAAAAAGGTTGGGACATATCTTGATGATATCCACCACAAAAAGACATATTTTGAAAAATATTTGAAAGAGACAATTCTAGCAAAACCCACCTTTCAAGTCTTGCTGAAATATTGTGTGAATGTATGTATCATTTTCTAGCTATTTCCCAAAAATAGCATGGATTCAGTTGATACTTTTTCAAAGTAAACTTGGTTAAATTTGGCCTTATGGCATTATTCCTTATACATGCCTAACTTTGGCCTGGTGACATTATTCCCTATGTCTACTCTGGCCTGGTGAGATTATTCCCTATACATGCCTAACTTTGGCCTGGTGACATTATTCCCTATTTATGTCTAACTTTGGCCTGGGGACAGTATTCCCTATGTATGCCTAACTTAGGCATGGTGACATTATTCCCTATGTATGTCTAACTTTGGCCTGGTGACATTAGGCGACGGTTACTTGATCGCCTTTTTCCCTATGTCTGCCTAACTTTGGCCTGGTGACATTATTCCCTATTTATGCCTAACTTTGGCCTGGTGACATCATTCCCTATTCATGCCCAACTTTGGCCTGGTGACATTATTCCCTATGCATGCCTATATTTCTTTACCCCTGTGTTAGTACTTTGACGGCTTAAGTATAGTCGCTGAGATTTCGAGTGCAATTCTCACATCACATATCACGCGAAAAGCTAGTTAAGGCAGTCGACTGCTGCCGGCTACTATTTTTCTCTCTCTGCATGGCTAATGGACGTAGTCTTTGTATCTCTGCCAAAATGACATCTTGTGAATCCCTTTCAGCCTGATGACAAACGTGTGCCTTGTACAAATGTCAAAATATGTTTGATAAATAGCGTATTGTAGTGCTAGGCAGCCTCTAAGTAGGGATTTTCCTGATATTATCGGATGATATTGGCTGTTTTGATGTTGATGAATATGCAGGCACATCAGTCGTGTGTAAGTGTTTGTACTTATCGCCTTATCACACCTATCCAGTATTGAATCTGCAGCTGCTCTCATTTCAAGCCCGTGTGACTGGAAGTCAGGGACAACAGTCGGTCTGTTCATGCTCATTGTAAGACGCGCCCGGGGTAGAAAATACCATAATCTCTGTTTTGCCTACAGACAAGCCCGGTGGTCAGGACCACTGCATGCAAATCGTCCTAGGTTCCTTATTTGTCTTGCTTAGGGTTGGATACCATTAAGAGGCACCGTTTCATTCTTAGAGGTATCCGTCCATAGTCCTGCTACAAATCCTCCTTATAAGACTGTCACCAAGATAAAAAAAAATACCATTCTCTGTTGTTTTACCTTCACAGGGCTATGATCCGATGGCGTAGTGGTCAGGCATATCGCTTGTCAATTGTTCCATGCTTCTCACTAGTCTTTCTACGCATGCCCCTTGTAAGACTGTCACCGAGATAAACAGTAACATGCTTTGTGTTTTGCCTACAAAGAGCAGCCCCAGAGCCTAGTGCCCTGGTCTTGCACATCTCGCACACATTGTTCCATATTTCTTACTCGGCTTTCTACACATCCTCCTTGCAAGACTGTCCCAAGATAACACTCTATATGTATTTCTTTGAAGACAGCCCCTCCATAACCAAGCAATCAGATACACCTCATGCTGATTATTCAACGTGTATTAGTGGTGCATAAGAACCTGCTTGAAATAAAGGTAGATGCGAAAGTTACTTGGGGTCAGATGGTAGTCTTTCCCTGGTGTCCTCTCCGTTTGTTTTTAGCTGGCTTTGATGAAGCCTAGGTATGACTTTTGTACATCTTAAACATTTCATTCAACTAAGATTTGTAACAGATGGCACATACCTATTTATTTCCCTGAATAAAGTTTAGTTTTGTGATTATTTTGTATAAATGAAAAACACACATTTTGTGGTAAATATTCTTGAGTTTTGACTGTGCTCTATTCGTTTTCATAAATCAGTAGGCCAGGTAAGTGTCACAACCTCGCCCTTCAAAGTAAACTTGTCTTGCCTAATGGTGAATGGCCGATTAAGGATGCATAACTACTTTTGCTGTAAAATGCTCCCAGTATGTCTTGGCACGAGAATTGTGTAATTGGATTTACCTGTTTGCGCATGTTTTATGCACGCGAAACGAAATTGAGTTTATGCAGGAAATAAATGCTGCCCGTGCGATGGCTCCTGCGACTGCCTAAGCTGTGTCAACGTGAGTCTTACATCAGGACAGTGGGGAGACCAAGGCTACTGAATACTGATAACACTACCTTGAAACAAAGCATCCGCTGACGCATACAATATATCAATGTATCCCCCCCCCCCCCCCCCCCCCCCAACTCTACAACTTCCTTATCCTCCGCAGATGCTTAATCTACAGGATTCGTGAATGGATCGTATTACCATTGTACAGGGCCTGTCTTTATTGCACGCATCTCCATTTCGCAAAAAAATGTTACGACTTTATGTCAATAGCAATCAGTAATTGTGTTTCAGCTCCGTCAAATTCATTTAATGTGGGTATTCCTATTGATTATATAGCAGAAATTGCTACTTTTTTAGGAATTTGCATTAATCTAGTTTCCCATAATGGCAAGCATTAGCGTTTGCATAATTGATGCTTTTATATTCAAATTAATGCGGTTAGGGTTACTTTATGATGTATTTATACAATTTAGTGCAATGTTCTCATGACAAAATGGAAGTGATACATGTACCCTTTTGTATTTCCGTAAAATGACTAAAATATGTACTTCTCCATTGATGTGATAATTATGATATAAGCTGTCAACTTATCACGTTACTTAATGCAAGTTGTGCGAATTGGCTTAAAACTCTTACTTAGAATGATATAGGTCATCATGGTTTGCCTGCATAAATATATAGTCTGTTTACGGGAAGCCCAGAAAATATTCATGTTTATGTTGCATGTTGCCCAGTGTATCAATCCATTTAACTGAGCACCATGCCATTTGCTTGAGAATAAGGTAATTTTTATTGTAGTTGAGGAGATTCCAGTGACGATAAAGACAACCTGTTTGGAATTTTAATTTGGGGATTTTGATTATCGTCACTTTTCTGTCATATTTTGGCTAAATCGTAACAACCAATATGGTTGGGGAATCCGTAGTTCACAGGGAATACCACCACCTAACTTAAAGTCACTGGCAACTTTCTAACATCCCCGGCTGCAATTCAAACCTAGGGAGTGGTGAAAGACAGCAAGCAGTCAGTAAGAACGCCTCACAGCAGTCGGCCACTAGGGCAGGTTCCTGATATTAGCAATAGTACTGTTCGTATTGTGCCTTTAACAGGCAGCCCTAGCCAAGAATGGCGGTGCCTGGCTATACACTGAGGGTGCGTCGTTCTCGGCGTTGCAGGCAGGAAACTTAAATAGCCTCTCTGCGAACGTTGTCAGCGGTAGGTCATGTGTGTGGCTTCGCAGGTAATAAGGGGCGAGGGTTAACTCTGAGAACATTGCCAATCTTCTAGTAATGAAACGCTCACCATAATGATACCCTCCCAGTGGGGGTGAGCAGATAAAAACTACTCCTAAGCTACTCATGATGGCATTTGTAGAACATCCTACCTACCAACCTACATCCATGAACTATATTGCCTTTAAAAATACATCCCTTCTGTCGGTACCTCCCAATCGGTCCGATAGCAACCATTATAATCAGCTACACTCTGATACTAGCGGCTGATTGGTCAATGTCTTTGTTGTACACTATTTGCGCATTCTAGTATGCAACATAGTGTATATCTGGAATTCAAGTGAGAAATCCTTGTCGTTTGCTCTGCATTAGGCGAGCCTGACAAAGAGTTTTCTCGCAAGTCCGCTGCAAGAACCTTGAACTTATAAATTGTGCTTGTCGCAATTCAAGATTTATGACGGGATGGGGGAGCTGATGACAATTTTGTGAAAATGGTGTACAGCAAGATGTCTGCATTCAGCATGCTGGTATAAGGAATGATGGCTGATACCAGCTGGCTTCATGCAGACATCTTGTCGTATGCCAATTTTACAACAAAGATAACTAATAATATCACGCACATCAGAAGTTTCCTTTTAATAGCATGATACACCACATCTGATCACAATCGTTTTCCAGTAATATTAGTTCTATTAATATGTGCTGGGCTTACTCTGTTGAACAGCAAAACATAATACTGTAGCGGTATAGGTCCTTGTCCGAAGGAAGGATCCGACTAAGCATACAGAATCACCTTACTTGAATAAAAGAGTTCTCAATTCTACTTCTTAATAAATAATAACTAAGTTGGCCTTAACCTGTGATAGCATTTAGCGTCAGCTTGGGAAATGATGAGTTGTAGAGTGAAAACGGGACAAGGAAATACAAATATCAGCAGCAGTTTAATAATCCATAGATGAGTTACACACACCGCTGTCGCTCCTCAACAATAACAGTCTCAACACAATAGTTCCATCTCATGTAAACAATACTCCACTATCTCTAATCCACAAAAGTTTTTAAATGTTGATCTCACGGGTATAAATCCTGCTATAAACAGCACGCTGTCGTGGAGACCATTCCTCGTGAAGCTTGACACAACACACGTAGTAATCCCTCTAATCACACATAGTAATCCTCTGATCAGCTGGTCGTTAATGTAGTTGTTAACACTTATGTAGTTAATCCCTGGTTAGCCTAATCCCAGTCATCTAGCCGATCTGTTCTATCGTCGTAACTCTAGACTTGTTCCTTAGTTGATTACTCTTGTCAGACTTGTTTCCTCCTCAAGCACTAATCTCAGACTGACGCAATTCCCGCTCTATTCAAACTTCCCGCCAAACCCCTGGATCTCACGCGCGGGTAGCTCGGCGGCAAAGTCATAATTATTCTAAAGACTATCTACAATGTTGCAGAGTCGGTACTACACTAGACTCGGCGGAGCCCAATGTTTACAAACACTCGCTAGTGGAGGACGTGACCATTTCTTAGGCCTGGGGTCAATCCGACACAATACAATACATGCAGTATATTCCAATCCATCCTGATTTCAAAAAGATAGGTTAATAACTATATACATATCGATTGAGATACCCTGCTACCAGTGTAGATTCGAATGAAGCTACACTGTCCTTTATGCTACAATATTTTTGCATACAATGGACCCCCTCATCTACAAACAAACCATTTAATTACAATTTTGAAATCCAGGCCTTTCTAAGTTAATATCACCTTAAAAGAGTGGCTTTGTTGACATTTGTATTATTTGTTTGATGCTTGGTAAATCAAACGCATAGCGGTTGGATCCTGACAAATTGGAATGAAGTTAATATTAACATGATTATAGTGATCTAATGAAGTTCATAACATGTAACCTGTGCATAAACACATTAGCAACGAAATCCATTGCACAATGTCAGCTCAAATGCCATTACGGCTAAATTGCTAGTATCCTGTTCTGTTCTTCCACTCACGGCTAAGAAGTATATTTTTGATATCGTATTATAAATAATACCATAGCAAACTTATTTTGCTATTCTGAAGATGCATATTTCCTACAAAAAATCTTTTATTTCATTTTTGGTTGTATCATTTTCCAACAGCAATCATTTTCATTTGTCCATAGCACATCTTGGAAATCAGTCACCTCAGTTACTGTTGTGCAATAATGCAACAAGTATAAAAAGGAAATTTTCTTTTTCTTTGAAAATGGCCTTTTTCCAATAGATTGAAATAACACACACCTACACATAGGACTTGACATCTATATATATATATATATATAGTGCAAGCTGCACAGAGAAGTTCAATAAGGCGGTTCATATAGAAACAGTTTCTGCAAATAGCTACAACCGGTTCATTATCACCACCAGCGGAGCAATGAGTGCACTCATTTCATCTTGTAATATGCCTGACCAGCAACTGGGTCTACTACTGCTGCTGCTGCTAGCTGCAGGGGCAGCTGCTGCCGGAAATCCAATAGCTGGACGCGGCAAGAGACTGTGTGGAGAGCAATGATTAAATGCTGTACGTAATTGTATCCTGCTGATTTCCTCCTTGCATTGCAGCAATAGTTTTATTGTCACATCATTGTCATGTTATTACCTGTTGGCCTGTAGTGGGTGGATGGCGGTCTCAGCAGGCAGTCTGAGGCAGGAAACAGAGAGAGTCCCCTCGGTACAGGAAAACCTCTCATGTACTGCAGTCCCATCTTACCTGAGGCTGCAGCTACGCCTTACGTGTAACGTCTCCATCCTACCCCATATTCTACTTACGCCATTTCAAAATGTAACAAAAATTGCCACATCAGAATGTACCAAATCCCTGAACACTTTAAACATGAGGTATTCATATAAGTCAGGACTATTTTTGGTTAATCACCCAATTTTATTAGTTGCAGCTTCTAAGTAAGGAGTCATGTTGATTACAATGCGTAGGATGGAACTGTAACATTTTTTTAAAAATTTCCTTTGCATGCAGTTATACATAGGTTTCAACGTTTCCCTCTTATGCCAAATATGTGAGTTGCCCCAGTCTATATTGAAATAAGGGGCGTTTTGAAATGCACTTTATGCATAATCGGAAATCTAATAGTTAGGATCATTTGATGGTGTGTAGGAAATTGCTTTATAGATGGCCCTGTCCTTTTTTCAATCAAAATATTACACGCCTGTTTAAACCCTCCCTTTATTGGGGACGCGACTGTCTTGAGTCCCCACTGCTGGAATAGAAACTTTCACAATGGATTAGTATCCTAGCAACGCTTTCTTACACCTTTTGCAACTAATGCATACACATGTTCTGGAAATATCTTGATAACAAAGCAGTATTTTGAGAAATACTGTAAAGTTCGAAATATTAACGTGGAAGTAATATTAGCGACTTTAACGAGTGGGTCCGAATCGCTAATATTACGATCCGTTAATATTTGTTCTATTTTGTATTCAAATGCGTATCTAGTCACAATTACACATGGTCAGTTGATAACCTTACATACACACATAGACACACGTACGTGTGTGTTGTGATATATGAATGTCTCACGGTGTACAACCAAATTTGAATGATGCTCGTAATCACGACGGAATTTGAATTTGAATTTCGTTTTTCGTCACATTTATGCCAATTGTGGCTTATTCGTGACTAGCCAGTTGTAAGTAGTGGAGGAAACCGGAGTACCCAAATTTGTAACTGGTGAAAGGTTTGGTTTTCAGCCATATTTATTCAGAAGTTTGAGAGAGTAAGTCGGTGTAAGAAAAGTCTCGCAGAACCATGTTGAATGTGGTATACAATGTCCAGATTACTCATTTCAGCAATATTCACTGTATATAGGCTTCCAGTTAACATGGAAAATGCAACTCTGGCCAAACTGCATTGTATGTACTACCAATGACTCCAACAGTCGTAAAATTCAGTCACATTCATTCAATTCATTCGAATGCTACCAATACAATAAAATCAAGCTGTTGAAAAGGATGTAAAAACCAACAAAAACAAAGCACATATAGGATGTTCACCTATCCCAACAGCATGTCGGTTTTAGGCATATTGGAAGGTTGCCAATGCCATGCAGTTAGTCAGACCTCAAACTTCCTGCACAACGAACCACTGTCTCTATTGGCCCTATATAGCAAAAAGATGGTGGTAGCCAAATTACAATTCCCAGGCGTGAGGATTTTGCATTGGCATACCTAGTCCAGCCCTATTACATACCCGCGCAATGATGCCGCACGCTGCCGAGGCCGACCTAGTAACTGAAGACCCCTTGGGAGCATTCGATCCTGAGTGGAGAGATTTCTCCCCGGTTACAGGTTTCAATCTTATCGCAGTATGACCTAAGTTGTTGAAAGCGACTGAAAACTCAAACACACTCACAAACACGACCTCAATCCTAGCAAGCATGAAGTGTGATGCTTATCCAGCGTGAGGGCTAAAACAGACAACAATAATATACAAGCGACATTTTACCGGGGGTTTCTAATCAATTCTTGCCAAAATGGTTGACCGACATGCAAATAAATATAAACCGTATACCTGCGATCATTGGTGCTAATGTACAATTAACAAACTAACCATTCCTCAATAGGTGTTTTACAGGCTTACCGTAATGGGATGTCATTTTCTTGTTTTGAATTAGCATTTTGTTGGTCAAGATTTTGAAAGAATTTAAATTTTACCCCTTGCATGTAAATTTGTCGGCATAATTAATATCATATGCACCCAATTTATTGAAAAGTAGTATAAATGATTTGTTTGACCTCAACGGCCATTTCTCTCTGTCCAGTAGACATTTGGGGCCTGCCCTGATGGCCGTGTAGTCTAAGGCGTTGCCACTGACTGCTAGCTGTCTCTCACCACTGTCCGGGTTCAAATCCTAACTGAGGCACGTGAGGAAGTTGCCAGCGACTTGGGTTAGGCGGTGGTTTTTCGCAATGTGCTACGGTTTCCTCCACCAGTTACAACTGGCTAGTCTCTATGTTAAGTGGCATATATTCTTC
This sequence comes from Maea johnstoni, assembly GCA_963942565.1. Classification (NCBI taxonomy): domain Eukaryota; kingdom Metazoa; phylum Annelida; class Polychaeta; order Spionida; family Magelonidae; genus Maea; species Maea johnstoni. Next base: position 89,712,356 of record OZ012684.1, on the reverse strand, counting down.
ACATACCAGGATGTCAAAAATGGACCAATATTAGTAACAAGCATGTATCTCCACAGGAATTTGCTAATTTGTGCTCCTAATTCCTCGTAAGTCTTCTTATTCGGGTTTCCTCATGGCAATGACCAGCTAACTTAAAACAGGTATAACACATTTTCATTGATTTCTTGTCGTATGTTTGAGAACAAGATTACCTGACAGACTGTCAAACCTTTCTAGATAGTACTACGCTTGGCACCATGTTCGCCTACCGTCGTTATCTGTGTAGCTGCCAGCAGAAAGGTCAAAAGCACCTCGGCTCCACCTTCACACTTCAAATGATCATCAAAAAAATGTCAATTTCTTTAAAATGTTAATGTAACAGTCCGTGAAATCGCCCACACAAAATTTAAAGGGCAAATTTCCCCCAGCCATGTTGTCAAGGAAAGTAGCGTTTTTCTTTCTCTGGTACATAGCACTTCAGCAAAGAGAGTGGCACGGTGGTGTGCCCTCTGCCGTCCTTCAGAACGTCTTCGAAAGTCAGAGAGACCAGAGGAAATGATACATAGCTGCAGCTGCCAGCAGATCGTACAAGGCTTACGAAGTCCCCCCCCCCCCCCCCCCCCCCATGAATTGATCCATCCAAAGATTGTTTGGTTGATGTCAATATCATTCATTACCAATACAATTGACATTGTTTGTCCACATTTCGTAAATCATGCCAAACTTTAAGAGAGTGGAGTGTGTGTTTTTAAAGAAGGTCCACTCACACTATGATAATAATTGAAGAAAATCCAAAACTGATTACTGATCTTTAAAAAGGTTGGGGCAAAGGGAAAATTTATGGGAAAAGCCTAGCCCATTTGGGTAATGAGGTTTCTAGAAAGGCAGCAAAAAAGCTCTATTTTAGAAATCATTACCAGGCAACATCTGAGGCTAAAGGGTACTATGGTCTATATGATCTATATTTCCTCAGCTCACTATTCTTAAAGTATAAACCTAAGCATACAATTAAGTTGTCACTCAGACTTTACGATTGATATACAAGTATGATATTTTTAAATTTTTTATTCACGTTTGTATGAAAAACTTCATTATCATCAGTTCGTAGTACTCCAGTTAATCTATATAATGGCTTAGTAAGCTACCTGGTCCGAGATCTCTAACATCATGCCATCAATGAATGGTTGCACTTCAATTGACCTCCGTAACATCCTAGCCTTGGATGATGGAGAGAGGCTGTGTTCGTTGTCAACCTGTGGTTGGATAAACCTCTTTGCCAGTGAGGAAATTAAATGTCAAAGGTTCGTATTAAGTAAAGCTACCAAAAGGTTAGGCAATCAGCTGATGACTGCTGTGGGCTTGGAGGAAGCATCGAATCATCTTGCCTCTGTGTACCTGGCAAATGGAAGACACTTTGGGACATTTGGTTTTCATATTTGTATCTAGAGTCCATACGCGGATCCACAGCACATCATCTAGAGTGATGATTGACAATGATAAGAAAAGAAATGGTTGAAATCAGCAGGAGCGACCACTTTGCCATTTTCTACTTAAGAGTATTACCTTCTGTCAAGATATGCCCCGGATGTATAAGTGTAGGGCGATATTATCCCAGTGAACAGCCAGATATCAATGAGCGTAAGCTGTTAAAAGTGACAACATTATAATTAAGCAAAGAACTTGTTTTAGGGATCTGGAAAAAGAAAAATGTACTCGATGTAAATGTTCAGCCTGACCTACTATTCAAAGACCTGCCTATGCAGAGCGGCTCTTATGTTTCCTTTATTTGAACAAGGCAATTTATTTCATCTGTTAAGCCACTTGCATCTAGGATGCACACATGGTGTTACAAACATAACTAGTCAAAGAGAATTTTATATGAAAAATCTTTAAATAGGGATTGTAAAAACCCTACAGGAACAGGACTAACTAAGGTTTTCCTTTAAGTAATGCTTTATTAATATTGGCGAGATATTTACATATGTGGTTGTCTATATGTCAGTGGGCTACTGCAGCTTACGTGCCTGAAAAGATCCCTTTGGAGTCATGGGTCTTTCGAAGTAGGTTTGACCTATTAGTTACAATGTAGGTAAAGGGTAAAGGGCTAAAGGCTCCGCCTTTGTTTTGAATGAATACATCAGGGTTATAAAAAACAATACACTGCGACTCAGTGGTTGTCAATTGTTTTAAGTAGGTGTATGGGATTAATTTGTGAATGTAGTGTCATTTTGAGAGTTTTGCATGTGTTTGGACCTACACACTTACTCACATTATCAGATAAACAGTGAATGTCTAGGCCATCACTGAGCTGATTTAAGAGACCATCCAATATACCTGCACACAAGCTGGAAACGTTTTGGCCCTTTTCTCCTTCAAATTCCTCCAAAATATGGCCGCTTCAAACATGCATTTTGGGTACTGAATTTAACTGATGGCTTTGTTTGAAATTTGGCAGTTATAGCTATGAGTATTTCGTATCAAATTTCTTTCAGATTTTGACTTTGTACAAATGTATGGAAGCTGAAAGTTGAAATATGTACTTTATTTCGTTTTGAACAGAATTTCTAAAAATTAATGTGTAAATAAAATTTGAATAGAGTAAAATAAAAATGAAATGTGATACCTTCTCTCCATATTGATCTTTCCTTAAAGTTTGTGAAATTTGAAGGTCCCCAGTCAATATATGTATAAGATGCATGTGACAGCTTTCCCTCCATATTCTTCTTTCCTCCACATTTGTGATACTTGAAGCTCCCCAGTCCAGGATTCTGTTTTGAATGTGTGTGTGTGTGTGTGTGTGTTTTTTACCCCAAAAGTACTACACCCTGCTGGTAGCGTACATTTGTGATGCTTAAGGTATTCCTCATCAGAAGAATTTCAGCCAATATATACTTTGTATGTTCTTAATTGCCTAGTAAAAGCAGGATAGAGGAACAATTGTGTCAAAGAAACTAACCCCGTAAGCTACCTAAGGTGATATGTGGTGGTATCCGACCTTGAGTTGTGGCCTTACAGTGTCGAATATAACTTAACAAAAAGTGTTCTACTTGAAACAGGATGGTTAATGTCATTACTTGCAACAACTTTCAGTCAGATATTTTTGAAATGTTGTTTTGTTGATACGATTTTAACATATGTATCTAATCATGTTTACGTATATGTGGGTTAAGAATCAGCATCAAACAGTTATCTGGCCTCTGAAATGTTGGCCGCCGTAATTGCAATCACGTGGGTAACTGCTCTAATAAATGAAAACATATAGGCTGTGACTGTGAGGGGTGACAAGCTCTTAAGGCGAGCAGTGTCTCGCCATTTAGCTCCATCCCAAGATGAACTGTCTCACCTCGGCCAGCAGCAAACACTGGCTGATTCAATGGATTTCAAATCCAATCTCCAGCTACACAGAGAATTGTCTGGTGAGATAACTGACATTTCAAGGT
>OZ012684.1:89698937-89703937 GCA_963942565.1 Maea johnstoni | reverse complement strand
ATTTGAAAAAGATGCTTTTCCGGAACACGTTTGTGCTTCCAGTCTGTGTTGACATGATTTTTTCATCGTATTTATGAAAAGATCAACCATGGATATGCTATATACCAGAATAAATAGCTTTGAGAAATGTACTCGTATCAATGTACTCGTATCATCTGTTCCTCTGTGAAGCAGAGCTAATTAACAGAAGCCACAAATGCTCCTATGTTCCTTGTTTTCTTAATCATTTCAGAGAGGAAAACGAAAAAGGACGGTTGATATGATCAATTAGACATCCAATCAGTAACTTTTCCAACATAAAACATAAATAGATCCGAATTGACATTCCCCTTAATTAAGATTTTTGATCTTAGGTCGATTTTGGCTAAGATCTATGATCAGGAAAATCAGAAATAGATGCGTATAGTCTAGTATCTTCTAAGTTAGGTTGCTACTCGATTCTTCCCTGAATAAGTACTTCCAGCAACTAATCTCTTTTATGTTTAGCATCGAAATAACTGTCATGAGGTTCTGGATTTAGCTACTAGACGTCTAGTACCCATTTCCTGTATATGTCTCCTGTCAGTAAACCTGAAATCCACACACGTAATACTAGTACATGTTAACGCTTAATGGTTCATTTGCTTGGATTCTATGGCCTGTCCCTGGTTAAACAGTTTAACCTTCGTCTCATCACCTCGCCTATCCATGAATAAGGTATCTGGCGAGATGGCAGATGTGATATGCTGGTGACGTGTCTTGCAGTCACCCTATGGTGCTGAAGAGGCTCCAAGAACGAATATGTGCTTTAGGGAATAAAGAATTAAAGGTAGAGTGAACTTTGATACAATGGGACAAGGAGGTATAGATATAAAAAGTTAGAAACTAATTGAATAATCTCATATTGTTGTTAAAAGCGTTCAAATACAAAACCTTCAAGGGGTAACTTTTTGAGTAAAACTTACTAGTGCGTCACTAATAATGAGAACAGTTTTATCTCGAAGCCAAGATCCATGTTGCAACGACAAAATGTGGTTTTATAGAAAAGATTAAGTTGTAATTGCCTCAATGTGTTAACATTCACACTCTAGTGGAAATGTGGCTCTGCTTTATCAAATAGTTTTTTGTCATTATACTCTCAAACTTTCAGTTTGTGGTGCACCTAGGTAGTATTGAAAATGAAATGAGACGTCCTACTTACAAGTATGTGCCGCTTGGCTGGTTTCAACTATTGCCGAATGTCAGTAGAACATTTTAAGCCTCGTAGATATTGCAACTCTTCGAATAACCTTTTCTGCGCTAACTCAGTGTGAAATCACGTGCCATACCATGGTGGAGTCAGGGCTGTTCTCCTATAGGGCATGTCCTATTCATCTCTGTGATACTTGCAACCTTTAGATATGTTCATAAGAAACGTGTACAAATTATCTTGCCAATGTAAAAAACACGATTTTGTTTATGGAGTTTGGCTGACCTGTCTTGAACATGAAACAGCTCAACTGATCACGTGATCATCCCATCACGACTGTGTAGTAAAATATGCTCCAGTTTCACCTTTGGGTTAGTTTTTCTGGGTTTAGTTTTTTCACATGCGGTTCTCATAAGCGCCATGCTCTTGCTAGTAACAATACCCATCAGCTTTCGATAGCTACCAGGTATGTCAACACCCTTACCAGCAAGCTCCACAAGTTCACCTCTGCAACTAGCCTGGTTCTCAGGCTAAGTAAGATGGGTATTATGCCACTGTTAAACGAGATAACAAGTAGGTTTGATCAGGAACTATATAATTAAAAAATATATAGTTCCTGGTTTGATGTTCCTTTTCAACCACATATAGCAGCACATTTATCAAGGGGCTCAGTTGTTTTGTGTATTCCAGCTCTAGTGATTACCACGGAACTAAACTTTGTTGGAAATCAACCCAGGCTAAATAGTTGGTAAACTATGTAGATTTAGGAATGTAGAACATCCACAGCATGTAGTGTGTCTCCCCATGGCGGTAAAACAACTAAGTCTTGGCTGAAATCATCTGGGTATACATCATTGAGACTCTGGAGACACCCATTAAATATAGGCAATTCCACCTTGGCATAAATTCTTATTCTGAGATCCCATATCGTTCACCGTCAACCTGTGCAATGAGTTAAAGTAGGTTATGGGATAAATATTTTAACTTGTTTTTTTCATCTACCATGCTTTAATTCGACCAGTTAGCCTATACAAAGTGCATAGTGCCTGAAAGTTCTTTTGGTGTAGACCACACTAACCATTACAAATGTACCCACCCAGCAGGGTGTACAATTTTCCAAGTAAAAAACTGAAGAAAAAACATGCATAGTGTTTTCAAACGGAGCTCCTATCCACAACTGTAGACCGGGGCTGAACATATTTCATAAACATGGGTCAACATAGAGAGAGGTATATCTTTTATTTTTTTCTAGTTTTCGCTCCGTTCAAATTTGATTACCTTTTCTTTCGGAATATTTGTCAAAAAGGGTTAAAAATGTATTTTTAACTTCCATATTGCATAACTTTGGATCCAAGTTAAAATTGAGAACTTGTGACACCCTTTCCTTCGAAAACTGCTTAACTTTCTATGAACCAATGTACTTTCTATGAACCAAATTTCAAAGAAGTCCGTCAACATTTGATACCCAGAATGTATGTTTAAAAGGACCATGTTTTGGAGAAATTCCATATGGATAAAAGGGTGAAAACGTTTCCTGTCTGTGTGCGAGACTGAGGTTCAGAGAGGTTTGGTCTCGCAAGCATGGGGCAGTGCAAAGCCACGCAGGGACGCTGACAACGCAACTGCTATATGTGCATACATAACATAAAGAGTCAAATAAAGCTCTAGTTCTATCGGATTAACCCGAGGCGACCTGTAGCGGTGAACTAATACATGGCATAGGGGATATCTAATAGCTGCATTTGTTGGCAGCTAAATAAGTTGACAACAGCATGAGTAGGGTTAATTCTGTGTGGCGGTGACGAACAGGCGATGTTTCTTTTTTGCCATCGCTGTGCGGAGAGATGATTGATCTGATTAGCCGCGCCTACATGTATGAGCACATCTCACCTATACCCAACTTCCAGGTGACTTGTTCGTCAAGACCACTCAGCAGCAGCAGCAGCAGCGGGCTTCTCCAGTAGCTCTAGATCTGCCCTCTCCTAGTCTGAAAGGGTTGTCATATTGCTGTACACATTTGATCTAGGTACCTGGGATTACCGCTGCGATGGCCTACGTGCAGAGAATGTAAAACAGCCAGTTGCTTTAAGCTTGTTTGTGTGTTGGTTTCTCATGATCTTAGGAATAGATCTCGCAGTGTCAGTGTACCCCTCCTGTACAAGTTCCCGGTTCTCCCATCATTCCGCCGCCACTGCTCGCTGGGCACGTCGGGCCTGTTTAGTGCAGGCAGTTTTCTCTGGCAGCGAGCTCTCCCTCTACTCCTCTTGAGCATCCTCCTTAAACTAGGCGAGTTCACCTACTCGTGTGTGCTCCAAGCATTCTCCCTGCACTCTCCACTGGACAGACAAGTGCTGTGAAGAGCACACTCCACGTACCCCTTAAAGAAAGGAATAATGTGAAGCTGCAATGTGTTTTGTGACACACCTGGATTATCATCGAAGCGATCAAACACATTAGCCAACTGTTTGCAGGAAGAAATCAATGACTTGCAATTGATTTGCTAGGAAGTAATTGTGCTGCTATTTTACCTTGTGTACACGCTTACTGTATTTGTGGAGCCACCTTAAACTTGCCAATCATCTATGTGGAGAGCCCTCTGGCGGTGGAGCAAGTTGCTGTTCAACTGTATGTTGACCTTTTCTGCAATTCTGTAGAAACTAAGGCGATAATCCTAACTTGTGTGGCCAGTTCTCATGTCCAACAGGGCTGGTAAGGATGCCTTGTAGACCATACACCTGTTGACTGTGGCATTCAGTGCAAACCTTATCACCTCACTCAAGTGGAGTTATAGTTTTGCTCCATGCGCTACGTTTACACACATGCTGGTTATGTTCGCCTTTTATTTGGAGACTATCCTGGATTAGCGACTAGATGGGATACTGTACTAGCAGTAGAAGCGTGACCATACTCTCGCCTCTTGTTACACGGCCTTAAAGCTTGATCCACAAGTGAAGGAAAGGGTGGATTGCGTACGCCTCTAAGCGACACCCCTGGCTCACAGAACATACAACCTAGTGCTTATCTCATGTTTGGAGGGAACTCTTTTTCCTGTGGACTATCTCCTGTTTGCTGGCTATCTCTGAACGCTTGCAGGCCCACATTGTAGATAATCTCGCCAGACGGAGAAATCTTACAAGTAAAACACCAGCAAAATGTCAAAGAAGGATAGTAAGGATGAAAAGAAGCGCAAGGATGTGGCTGAATTCTGTGAGTATAGGTCATGTCTACCTGTTGTGTCTTCTACCCATGAACGAGCTGGTTTAGTATACTTTATTTACTTTTTTATAGCGCATAAACAACAGTAAAACTACAAGTACATGTAAAACAACTTTGAAATACAACAAATGAGAGAAAGGTTCAACAGATAAGGGGTTCATTATGAAATCAAATGCAAAACGAAATGAGGCACATCTACAATATACTATAGTATAGTAGCTTAACTGGTATAAGCGAACGTGTTTATGAATAAAGGCGAAGTCGGCCTGGTGGAGATCGCTGTCCTCAGAGCCATGACGGCCGGTTGCTCTAAATTAGGACGCATGGGAGCATATTCTTATATTTCGGGAGGGGATAGATCTGGTTTCCGCTCCCTTGTTTTAGGGGAAATAACACATTATCCTAATAGATGCAATGATCAGTTAATATTCTTTTTTAATTCTCAAGGAGATGGGTTTTTATCATTTTTAAGTACGTATTCATAACCATATCGTGACTGAACCACAGGTAGTCACCTACTAATCAATGCGTATATCATGTTAACTGCAATAAAGGACTATTCAAAGTAATAATTTGTGGTGCAAGTATAAAGGAAACTAGTTCATATATCCATTCC
>OZ012684.1:89312734-89696237 GCA_963942565.1 Maea johnstoni | reverse complement strand
CCAAAATCACTCACAGCAGGGGTCAGATCCATTTCATACTAGCAAAAAGCATTTGATAATTATAGACATCTTTTTGCAATCATTTGTGGCAAGTTTTAAGTTCTTACTATGAAAATAGCACCTTCCAAGAGCAAACCCCTGATATCACTAGTTTTAATGCCGTTTTTTCTGTATAATGCCCCAAAAGGTTGCATATCATGAAAACTTTCAAACATAACTCGCTTTCTGTATCTACACCTTCTTAGGTAGTTTTCTAAGCCAAGACTATTGGGTTGAGAGTTTGGAATAGTCCACAGGATGACATTCAAATTGTGGGAAATAACAAAAATCACTCAATTCTGGTGATTTTTGACCCAAAATAACTCACAGCAGGGGGTGCATTGAAGTCACGCTAATGCAACATATTCTAAGATCAAAAGCATCCTCTTGAACACATATGTAGCAAGTTTTGAGTTTCTATCACGGAAAATGAATTTTTTAGAAGGAAATCCCAAAAACATGCTTTTTTGGTGATTTTTTGCATAAATGCCCCAAAATTACCTATGTAGAGATGAATAAGCATGGATGACGACTTGTAACAAGAAATGCCATCCAAAAGTATAATTCTGACATTTGGCCACCTGCCTAACACACAAACAAAAAATACTCATCCACATCATATTAAGTATTTCCATGTCAAATCTGGCTGAAATCTGAAAGCAGTTCTTTAGATTTAGGCAAATTGAGATTTTTTCCTGAAAAAATCAGGATTTAAGCTTTCAAGATATTGCCCCCTTCACTGTTAGTAGGCCCATTAATATATACAATATATGATATTTTCAAACCATATTCAAAGGACACAAATATTATGAATAGTAAAAAATATACTTTAAAGAATATACTTTAAAAAGGTATGTATTCAGTATTTGAAATTTCATTTTGTTTCTATAAAGAAGGAAATCATGTGGTACATGCCCAAAAAATGGCCAAATAGTGGTATTGGAGTGTCATGTGTAGTCACCCCTTTCTATCCAGCCATGACCACTCAGTAGACCCAATCCTGATGCCACCTTGTAGTCACCCCTTCCTACCCATCCATAACCACTAGTTGACCAACCATAGTGCCACCTGGTAGTAACCCCTTTCTACCCACCCATAACCACTAGTTGACCCAGTCTGGTGCCACCTGGTAGTCACCCCTTTCTACCCACCCATAACCACTAGTTGACCCATTTACGATTTGATAAACCTATGGTGCCACCTGGTGGACAGTAAATGAAATAAAAATTGGGTAAAATGTACATACTCTTTATGTCAATTCTAGTTAAATGAGGAACCACCAGTTAGCTATGTTCCTACCAATGGTTGGTAATTGTGTGGCACTTTTGAGGTTATGTGGCAGAAACGCTGATACCACACATCTACCAAGTAGTGGTTAAGTTGTGTGTAGCGTCTCAATTCACGACTATAGGCCACTACTCAGACACACTTGTACCACAGAAAAACCTTCTGTGCCACACTCCGTGGCACAAAATGTTCCAATTTTTTTGTAAGGGCTAGCCAGGATTTTTTTAAAAGCCTGTTTGAAACAGCAATCACTGCCTGGCCAGATTAAGAGAACAGCTACTTCAAATCTTTAGTGATATACTAGTACCAGATGTTTAATAGCCTATTGTGTCAAAATGGGCACTTAATACTTCACTCATAGAATGTCTCAAAAGTTGGATTGTTAGGAATATCTTTTGTTATTACCCCCAAATAGCCATTGTTGAAAGTTCATTATTGATTTTTTTGCCTGTCTGAAAAGTTGGTTGTCAGGAAATTGCCTGTAAAAAGGCAAGCTTGATGAGTCCTGGCTAGGTATCCGCCTAGATGCAGCATTGTTGGTTTAAAATGTAAATGGTTCTGTCTCAACATCAAATGGTCCTGTCTCAATATCAAGGACATGATAGACAGGCCTGTATCCCCCCCCTTATAAACTGAAAGTGATAAATTTTGAACTAAATTGTAAGTGATAGGCTGATTGCAGTTTACTGAATGTAACTGTCAGCATCAATGTCACTATTTATGTTCAACCCAGTGTCTAAGGCAGCAATCATCCAGGGTATTTTTATGACCCACTTTCACAATATGCAGTACTTCACAGCAATATTGTTGTTTTGTACCATCAGGTTTAAGGTACTGTATATCTTACACAAGGGATATTTCATAGGATCCCTTTAGAATATTTTTCCCCTTTCTAGGCGCATCACACTTCATCTTGCTTAAACTTCCATATCAGGCTCAGTTTTTTTCAGTGTAATATGATCTCCAGGATATTACACATTTGACAGTTAAGTTATTGAAATACAACTACATGTATGATGTATTGTTTTTACTTTTTTTATTATTCTTGTAACTTTTTCACTTAAGATTATTTTGGCCATGTTTGTAATTTATTTGATCTCAATTTAGTCTGGTAGGGCTACAGAGGGTATCACTTCACTATATATCCTTTAAGACCTTTTTTTCTGCAATTTTACAGAACTTCAAACCAGTCTGTGCTATTAGGGGCTGTAGGGCTACATGTGTTTTCTGCCTCTGGATATGTTATTGTATTAGTAAGATATTACCCCATTTTCCTCGGCAATTGAATTTCATGTTGATACCGGTTAATCCGCAGCGAGAAGTTGAGATACATAGAAACTGTACTGATACCAAACAAACACAGATTTGTGCTGTCTGAGATATATTTTTTGGTTTAGCTCAACTTCCTTCATTGGGTAGTGTGCAGAAATGAATGTTTCAAAGATGCAAACTTTATTTATAATAATTTGCTTATTTAATTTTTTTCAAGTTGAAAACAGTTCATAACCATGTGTCAGGGTAAGGGTGTCATCAATATTTCACAAGTCGATGGGTTATTATTTTTGTTCACTTAGGCGACCAGTAATGAATTGAAGTTTCCCGGATCCGCCGAACTAAAAATAACCTAATCACTGTTACATTTTTTAAAATCTAAACGGCCGACCCAACTATAGATAAAACAATAGTTAAATGTCAATACTGAAAAACACAAAACACAGAATAAACCACCGCCAGTCTTCACACCTGTTCTTAGTCTAACTTAAACTAATAATTTTATTTAATTTCCGAACTTAGTTATGATTGGGTTCTGAAAAAACAGCATGATTTTTATTTTATTTTTATTTACCTCCTTACCGACTCTGCAAAAATGGTCTTGGAAAGATCCGCGAAACTACATATCAATTTAAGTGTCACCTTTACATTGGTAAAAAGGCCTAATATTGAGATACGATAGCACCATCTAGCAGCATACATTTAAAAAAACTAAGGCAAATCTTGGAAATTACCATGCTTGCCCAGCAGGCCAGCACAACAAATTATTCATTCATTTAAGTGAATCAAAAGGGTGTGAATCAAAGCATGGTAAACAAATTGATTAGTCTTCACAATATGATAATTTAAATTAGATATTAATTATGCTTGGAAGCTAAAATGATAGATATAGAACTAGATACCTCTTGTTTCTTTTGCTGGTGCTCCTATTTCTAAACAAATAAACTCGAGTAGAGCTCTCAATGTTAGAGATATTATTTTAATGCATGACAAATACACAATCTAAGAATTCAATTGAATACAACATGATTGGAATTTGGAAATTAATGACCGAAAACTTTTTTTTTTTCAATAGATCAATTTATCATTTTTGGAAATGAGTGACACTGAAACGTTTTCTGTGTTTTTTCTTCTCATCTAGTCACTGAACAGAAATATGCTGGTAGTTTATCTGGAAAGCATTCTGTATCATGCGTGAGACACATAATATGTTAATGGTCTGTTTCCATCTATAAATAGACCTGTTTTCCTGGGTCGTATGGGAGTCATGTTGGCAAGAACTGAGGGAAAATGACAAGAGTATGGATCATGCGGTACTAAAAGAGACTGGACAGGAGTCATTTGTCCTGTTTTGCACATTCTTATTGTGTGTTCTATTGATCATTAAATTTATTATGGTTCTGATTTTATAATATGAAAAGTTTGCAGTGCATCAGAAATATATAGCAGTAGAGACGGTGATGGAGATACGAGGCTGCAATCCCATACATCTCATTATCCATTATGATAGAACATGATTAGTTATCATTTAATGATTATGATTCATGAATGAGCTAAAAATAGAAAAAGACACAACAGGTCAGGCTATATTACCTAGACCATATGGATTAACATTATAAAGGCCTCTGTGAACATTCATCACCAGCATTGTAGGTAATGCAGTTGCTGTGCTGGAAAGGCCCTGCTCAACCGCATGAGGTCTCGTTGGGGGGGGGGGGGGGGGGGGGGTGACATAGAACTGGTGCCATGGCTAAATACTTTAAATACCAAACCTTATTACCACTGTTGAATTCCTCTTTCTCTCTCTCTCCCCTCCTTATACCCCTCCCCTCTCCAAATATACAATATGATTAGTAACTAAATTGATCCTCATATTGGTGCATCATCTCAACCATCAGGTACACTAAACCACTGGTTGCTGTGTACTATTAGTTATCCTTGGTCTGAAAATTATGTACAGTAACAGGGCTCAACATTAAGAAAAAACTTCATAAGCCCAGCAGGGCTAGTTACCGAAACTTTTACTAGCCCTGAAATATTTTTGCTAGCCCTGATATTAATGACAACTCTTCTTAAACAGTGACCTCTGTTGATATCATAGCCTCTGTTGATAACATGAAAAGAATACAGTGTACAGTGGTAAATTGAGGTAAATTATCATCCAGGTATGCAGAGCCAAAGGTGGGCTTCATCATTTTTAAGCGCTGATATTCTAATTCTATCTAGTCCCTCAGGGCTACTCACAGGTGGAATTTACTAGCCCTGACATTCAATAACTAGCCCGGGGCTACGGGGCTAGCCTTAACGTCGAGCCCTGAGTAAGATGTCTGCGAGAAGCTGTAAGGCCAGCAGGCCGAGTACGATATCCGACTGCTGAACGCAGACATCTTGCTCGACGCTAACAGTGATCCTATAACCCCAGGCCAGTAAAAATTACCAAAAAATGGCTTTGGGCCAGTAAAAATAAAAGACTTCAACTGGTCCTACAGGGCCTGTAAACATTTGGGGGCATTCTTATTAACAAGTTTCCCCTCAAGAATATCACAAATGTTTTTGAAATAAATGATAAAACAAATAAAAATAGATGTTGTAACAGAATGTGAATTTTATGCAATTTTTTTTTTTTAATGTTAATAAAGAAAAATATGTAGGACCAGTAAAGATTTTGCAGGACCAGGAGATCCTGGATGGTACTGGTCCTACAGGGCCAGTACCATTTTGAGTTAGCGTTGAGGCCTGCAAGGGTAACAAATTTATCATCACCTCCCTCCATAATAATACCAACATAAATTTTATTGCAATAAGCACAACAAATTCTTAGTTCAATGTTCTTGCAGCAGACATACAAGTTCTAAAACTCCTCACGCAATGCGAATGGCAAGGATTTTTCACTTGAACCCGCAGTTTACATACCTAAATCCATCTTAATTACTTTCTGCTATCTCATTTACCAGATGTACACCATGATAGCAGATTTTACTGCACAATTAGTGTTTTAAATGCCAAAAGACAATTTCTAGCGGCACTGTGAAGAGCAGTCGCCGCCATCTTTGTTGCTAAGAGAAAACGACCTCTGTGGGTGGAGAATGTAGTTACTGTCGTCATGGCAATGAATAGTATTTTTTGGGGTCTTAACAATTATTTTATATTGGCCTCCTAACATTGACAATTGTTTAAAGGCAATTTTAGAAGCCCAAAATAGTCTAGTTCCACAAATGAATTGCTGGTATCGCAGTGTAGCTGATGATAAATATAAATATCTCTCTCCCCCACCCCCCCCCCCCCCCCCCTTCTCTCCATTTGCCCGATGTACTATATGGTAATTAAGCTGATAATGAAATGCTTTATTAATGCATCCAATGAACTACTGTTTGCTGTGTAGATAATGTCCTTCTCTCTTTTTCCCAATACACAATGTGGTTATATGATAATTAAGATCATAAAATGTTATTTTTTTTCATCATCACAACCATTAGGTAAACTGCACTACCATTTGCAGTGTCCTGGGTTTATTGTAATTCATTTTTTTGTATCACTTATCACAGTCGACTAATGGCTTATGTTCACTTCACACTGGAGTGCTTCCTGAGGAAACTCGCTTTATAAATATTGGAGCACCCAAATATCACTTCTATTATAGTACATTCATTGAGCATCTTAATAAGTCATCACTGTTATGGTAGTGTGAAGTCCCTGTCAAGTCTGGTGGGTTTGTCTCTTGGTTGACAGCGAAAACATAATGATCTGAGTTAGTTCTACAAATATGCTTTTAGGCATACTATCATACAAAAATGTATAGTAGTCAATTTGCCTTGCATCTGAGATGAATGATATTTGATCCAAAAAACACGGAAAGAAATTAGTGAAAGAAATTTTCAATTAGTCAGGGCGTCGTCTTCAGCTTGAGGATCGTGCATTTTTAAATAAATCACAAATAATTTACTAAAGGTACACTAAGGCCTAAAAAAATAAATTGTTTGTTTCCTGTAACACCCCAGGAAAAATTAGGGTAGGTAGGTAGGAAAATGTTTTTATTTTAAGAAATCTTTTTAGTGATAAATGGTAGCCTCACAGGTTAGCTGTTCATGTTTTTCATTCGGAATACCATGTTTTTGATTCAAAATGTCATAAAAAGATTTCGGGTAGGGCCAAAAATATAGGGTAGGTAGGGTTACAGGAAACAAACAATTTTTTTTTTAGGCCTAACTAGAAATATCCTGCAGATAACAATAAATTGCTTTCAATTGCAATGTTTGATATAAGCTCCTTTGACCTTCAAGTTCTTAAAGTTCTTACCAAATATTAAGTAAGTACAAACCTAACCCCCTGGTCTTAACTAAAGGAATCTGAAAAACAATGAGCATTTGAGTTGATTGCTAGTCCCATGGCCCAATTTATTTATACAATGATTCAATTGCTACAGTATATATGACCAACTAGTGCAACAAACAGCTTACTCCATGATATTCAGCTGAAAGCATTAATTAGCATTTCTTGTATGGCTTCTTGGGCTCCATTTGATAATTTCTTTTTAAACATTTCATCGAAGTGATAAACAGTTACTCAGACTTATACCTAGAATACTTACAGCAGACTTCTGATCAGAAATGAATAATTTCATGCATAATTAGTGACACACGGGTCTTCATATATGCTCCTACCTGCTTATTTTATTTGGTTATTGCATGTTTCTGTATTTGTATTTCTGTCTACCACAAAGAAGCTTAGCGCTCTCCTCAGCATGGCCAAAATGTGCGCTTAGGAAGATTTTCACCTGGGTTTTAGATATTTGCATGAATCATAAACTTTTTGGTTTTGCTATTTTAGTCAGTCGCAAAAAAGGACCAATGAATTGTAAGTAGCATGGTTACATTTGAAAATTTCATTGCGTTAATGTCAGGTGCATAGCTGAATTTTTATGCCTATATCTTAAATGGTGGCCACAACTTAGTTCTCTGCCTTTATTGCTATTTGAGTACTTGACTGTGTTAGTTCCACTATTATGAACATGTAGAAACCTTTTTTTGCCTCCATTTGAGATTGACTAAATAGTTTGATAGCTTTTGGTTTTTGTTGTGTATATTAGGCTGCACACTGGCTAGCATGTCTTTTGTAGCACTTTTAGTTCAAGCTGGCGTAATATATGCCTTTGGGATGCTGTATATGTCAGTGAAGTCACAGAGCTAGTATGAAAGATCATACATTTGTCAGTCTTCAAAAGGGCACACCCTCTACCCATGTAAAGGTATCGGTTTATAGTCTTGTACCTGATTCCATGATCCCATATAATATATAGCCACCATTGCCTAGTAGGTCAAGGGGTCCACTGTTTTTGCAAACTTGCAATATTTGCCACTCAGATTTTTCTGTATATCACTTTGTTGCAAAGTATGCGATGCTCATGTTTTTTGCTTCCTGGTTTATGACCATATGATTGCATATGTCCAAAGACAAACTTATTTTCTGGTCCTTGCAAGATTGAGATTGTTTGGAAGGTAATGCTTTGATCCTCAGATTAGACCAGACTTATTGTACATTTTTATATATACTGGATTGAAAGCAATCTGCCAACAATATGGTGACTGTTGACATTCATTGCACATCTGTAAAATGATTTGTGGTTATACTGTCCCAGAAAATTCTGTGCTTCAGACATCTACCAGTTCTAGGTTATTTATGAATATTTGATTAAAGCTGTGTGAGCACTGCACTCTTGCTTAAGGTGGGCTTATTTTGTGTGAGTTGAAGTCTGATGTTGTTTTGTTAGTGCTACTTTTGCTTTTGTGCTTATCATAAAGATAGAGCTCTGTGTGGTGTCTACCTAATATTAAATTTGTGTAGTGCCTTTCATGCAACTATAGACAACAGTTGAAAATGTCTCTTTTAACCTATTGATTGCAGGATAGTGAAATTCAGACTCATTTCTTTAATCCCCATATACCGTATTTTCGCGCGTATAAGACGCACCCGTATATAAGACGCAGCCCTTGTTCAGGCCATTAAAAAGATGTACAGACCTTAGCTTTGTGTATAGTACGCACCCCCCTTTCGGCCCATGTCTCTAGCTATTTTCAAATTACAAATGAAAGAAATGGGGGTCATCTCACTAACTAGCATTGGATTCGGACAAACATTACGTTGATTGTAATAGGGGCTTGGACATTCATGCAGTGTATTGTAATTATTGTGCTTAAAATAGAACCGGCTGGACAGGTCCGATATAACAAACAACAGTTGAACAGTTAGAGACGTGCTAAACATGTCAAGTTAGAAACACAATTGAAATCAAATCATACCCGAGCCGTAATTGATACGGGTGCGGTAATGGTTGGTCATCGCTTTGTGATCTCGGTATGGCCTGGGCACTCGATGTAAAACACCCTAGATTTCTAGCTTTGTGTATAGGACGCACC
The DNA here is from genome assembly GCA_963942565.1 of Maea johnstoni. Lineage (NCBI taxonomy): Eukaryota > Metazoa > Annelida > Polychaeta > Spionida > Magelonidae > Maea > Maea johnstoni. The sequence continues at coordinate 89,687,226 of OZ012684.1, read as the reverse complement.
CCCGTATTGAGTGTAAAAATTTGTGTAAAAAAGTGCGTCTTATACGCGCGAAAATACGGTAGTTGAAACATCAATTTTATGTGAACTTGAAAAAATCTTAAGTAATGATGAAACCATTGGTTATTAAGATAAATAACCTTTATAAGACACGCTTGTAACATGTACCAGTGTGGTGGTTAAGCTAAACCAACTTTAGTTATAGTTAAATGGTCTGTCCTTAAATGGTAAAAACATAAATGCTTGTGATTAAAGATTGTAGTCAAATATTTGATTTGAAAATTAATACTGACATATTCCTCTTCTCTTACTTCCATAGTAACTTCATCTGGCAAATATTTTATTTGTGATTCCCTCCCTATTTAAACTGTTATGCAAGTATACGTCAGATTTGCTTAACTGAGATTGATTTTTAGCAGTATGGGAGGTTGCACTTAGCCTTTGCTTTGATTTTGCTAGTTCACATAAGTCAGAGGTATATGCACAGTTGCATTCAGCCTTAGCAACTTAAAGGAGTTCTATGCTGGGAAAATGGCCAGGGTACAAAAGGGTCTGTTCAAAGTAAATGGGTATTTTGTCAGGTTTACCAGCCTTATACGTCCTCAGTGTTTGCTATCATGTGTTGTTTCAAAAAATGAATGCACAAGAATGTTTAGCAGCAATGGTATGTCTGTTGATTGGTGTCGGTCATTTCACCCATACTACCAGACAGGGTAAATAACTATTTATGTTACCTTGAAAGTAGCTCATTGCTAAACCCTTTTGTAGTGATGATGTGACAATAGACCTTCAATGATAGCTTATTTTTTGCAGTTATATCCGGATATAAACTCTTTGTGTTTTCTTGATTGGCTAAGAATTCGAAGTCTAAGTGTGCCACAATTGCATAAGTAGAGTTTGTCTGATTTTCTCATTTGAACCTCAATTTATCAGTAAGAGTATGCAAACCCTACATCCAAATTATAAAAGATACAGCATGGTACTTACTCTCCAATCACAATTATATACTTATGATGATGTCTCGAAGCATGTCTTTGTGAACAATGAAATACTTCCAACTCAGGAAAACAAGGGACCAAATGATATATTTTCGGACCCAGGAACAATTCATGTACAGTTTCCCTGAACTATTACAGTAAAGCAAGGTTGTTGTTCATTTTTACTGTATGGATAAAACTAAGAAGACCTTAGGATTACTATTTTTGATAAATTTATGTAAACATATTTTGTGGTTACCCAGCCCCAGATATTAAATATCGAGGAACTCTGGGCAATTTTCAGTAGCAAAAGCCCTTTGGTTGAACCTTGTTGTACTGGAAATACCCACAGTTGATATTACTCACACCCTAGACCCAAATCTGGGTCTACCGTTTTAAGGAAAGACCATTAGAGATTCTAGAGTTTTAATTTGTAAACCTTCAGGCTTTAGTAAGAAATAAAACAGCCTAACTGGTGCACTTCCTCAATTCAATAACCACTAATGCATGAACTTAACTTCAGCCTGTCAACTAATTTGGTTGAATGCGAGAAATATACTTTACGATATTCAAAAACATCTAAGAACATGTTTTGGTATGTGAAGGCTATTTAAAGGGCAAATGCACCATCATGCGCAGGCCTTCTCTTAAGCACTGGTGACAGTCAGCTGGTGCTTAAGAGATGCCAAAACAGAGTGCATCTTGGGATACATGGACGCCCCCATATGGCTGCATCAGGCCTGTTACATGGTCACTTCTGTAAGATATAACTGAGTAGTGCTGAAGAGGACAGGTTCTGGGGAGGTCTTATTTGAAAGGTGACATGTATAAGCTCATTTTGAACTTAAATCATTCTGATGGTGCATTTGCCCTTTAAGTTTGCAAAAGAAAAATTCATAAATCATTATGTTTTACCTCTGGTTCTTACTCAATATATGTTCCTGATCAACCAAATGGAACATAGTTGTACTCTTACATTCCTGTTTCTTTAAAAGTAATCACTATATTTCCAATATGTTCAGCTCGATTAGATAAGGTTAATCATTTATTTACACATTATTACAGATGAGTATCCACAGCTTTAGAATTATAAGCTTCACTTAGTGGTGTGGAAAAATGTTACTTACGGCACCAGAGGATGTTTCTGCAACATCACACCTAGGAAATATCTAGTGTGAAGTCACAGGGTTTGGCTTGCAGTTTTATTAGCCCCTTAGCTACTAGACTGAAGGCAGTAAGTTGCTATAAATTATTTGGTAATAGCCCTAAGCTGTGCAGCCAGGCTACTAGGTCATACACTCACCTTGGGGTCAGGGTTTACTTGTAAAGAAGACAGAGTTAAGGGTATCATAACAGTTGCAGTCAGGAATGTAGCCAGGACCCCTCTATCCTCTCAATATGACAGGCAGTTTGCTGAAAACCTACTTCTCAAACAGGCAAAAATATATATGAATACTATCAATTGTATATTTTTGGGAGTATTAACCAAATACTTCCATGAAAACCCATCTTCTAAGAGATGTATGAAGTATAAATTGGCCTTTTTGACACTTTCATTGAATATAGTTGGTATACAGATTTGAAGTAGCTTTATCTGCTAAATCTGGACAGGAAGAAGTCAAGTGGTTGCTGTTTCAGACAGGCATTTGAGAAATCTTTACATAGGCTCTGGTTGTAGTTCTTTCCTTGCTAAAATTTGTAAAAATATCTATAAACCCTAATATTTTGGTTTTGTTAACAAGTAATGTCTCTATATACTTCTTCAGATGCAGAGTAAGCAGTCTTACTTCATTTCTTATTTTTCAAGTAAAACTGACTTGCTCTGCATTTATTGATAATACAAAAATACAAAAAGGCTCTTCATCACTTTTAACTGATGAAGCACCAGTAATGCATGGGACTCTTAACTAAATTGTATGCTCTTTTTTTTTAATGTTAATCGAAATCAGAAACTTACAGGTTGGAAAACGCTTTTGTCAAATGGTCAATTAGTCTTAAAGACTTCCTTTTCAATTAAAGATTATATTTTTTAGTAATTGCTTTTGGTTACTTATCTGTTTTATTTTTCTTTTTATTTCTTTTTTTTTCATTTGCAAATAGCAACAATGTAAAATAGAGGCCCTTTAGATCAATCAGAATGTGCCAGATGATTTTCCTAGGTGTCTTTCAGCAGCCAGCTTTCAGTCATTGCAGTGCTCTGAGGCACTGATATCAGCCTCGTTATCTAAAAGTAGTGGTGTCTTCTGATCAAGTGACTCCATAACGTATTCTCTGCTTTACACACCAAGCTTTAATCATTGTAAATGTGTCAAAGTCTGTAAAGGTATTTTATGACAAGTTGGAACTTGGGTAATATTTTCACTTCTTAAGTTTAGTTCTTTTGTACTGGCCTTTTGCTATATATGGGACTATTTTTGATTTCTGATGGAGCACTTTTGATCATATCTATATGTGTGTGCTGTCCAAAGGCTGTTTTAGACTAGCCTCTAGTATGGTTTACAATCATCTTTAGTTTGATAGTTAAGTCAAGCATTTGATGTACTGTATCGGAGTTCTTTTTAGGGGGGGGGGGGGGGGTAGACTTCACTACAAAATAAATGTTGATCTTGTCATGATGATAGTAGCTGTACATGCTTCTCTTAAAATCTGCAAACAAAAATCTGTGACTTGCTTTGGTTGCATCTTTATTTCAGGTGCAAAAACAGGAGCAGCTGCTTTGACATTGGCATGCAGCTTCCCTGGATGGACTCATTCTGCATTAGGTATTAGTTTCTCATTTTGAATTATGATGCTAAGTGTCTTTCTTTTTATCATTTCAGTCAAAGAATTTCTTGCACAAGCAAAGCAAGAGTTCCAAGAGAAGTGGGAAAAGCCTGCTCAGGTAAGCCTTTTTGACACATCATTTTGACTGTGCATTGCTCCTTTCTAATCTTATTTTATGTAGCAAGATATTTTTCTTCAAGTATATTCACATCTGATCAGGATGTTGTAAGTTAAATTGCAATTAGTAAGTGAAGAATTATGCTGTGTCTGCCATCTTGCTCAATGCTCAGGTGAGTCTGAGTGCAATAAGTGGTACGGGATCTTGAGCAGAAAAGGCTATACCTTGGGAGTGTAAGGAATGATATGGAATAGTAACATTGCGATAAGCTCTTGATATACACCTCACCCATCTTTTTTTGGAGTCCATTTCCCAGGTTCATAAGGCATAAAAAAAGTTGTTTGTTTCCTGTAACCCTACCCTAACAAGTTTTTATTCAAAAAAATCCCTACCCTAATGTTTTTTCCGCCCTCCCAATCTACGTAAAACATGCATAAAACACATTTTTGACCAAAAAAATAATGAAAAAAAAAGAATTACCGACCTACCTTCCCTATTTTTTTCAGACCGTTACAGGAAACAAACAATTTCTTTTTTTAGGCCTAACTACTCTTAAACAATGAACACTAGTTGATCCTTGTACACTTGTCAAGGACTTGAAATTGTGCAAGAGATTTTCTGGCCAAATGCTTCTAGCTTAGACTGAAAGAAAATATGAATACAGAAAATTACTCAGTTCATTAACTTATGGTTTTGTGTCTTCGGCACAGGGATTCACAGTTAAATGCCAGGAGTAGAAGTACATGTAGTTAACAATAATTCAGGAATGGGGATCTTTTTTGAAAAATTGCATGGAATGTTAATTTTTTCAAGGAATATATTCTGAGTGTTGGAGACAAATTAGTGGCTGAGGAACCACTTCCCTTCTCCTTGCCCCTGCTTTCTCTAGAATGGTGGGCTAGGCTAAATCATTTCCTGCAAGAGAGCATTCCCAGATACTAGTTGGTTTGCAAGAAATCATTACTCCATATGAATTTATTGAATGCATTGGAGCTATCATATTGCTGTTTCTGGCACATCAGGCCAAGAAAAAAATATTGTTTGTTTCCTGTAACGGTCTGAAAAAAAATAGGGTAGGTAGGTCAGTAAAAAAATAATTTTGCATCATTTTCTTTTGGTCAAAAATGTGTGTTTTATGTATGTTTTTATTGTTTTACATTGATTGGGAGTCGGGAGGGCGGAAAAAACTTTGGGATAGGGATTTTTTTGATTAAAAACCTGTTAGGGTAGGGTTACAGGAAACAAACAACTTTTTTTTTAGGCCTCATGAGTAGTATGTCAATGAGATTAAGGGGATCAAAACGTTGACTTGGCGTACAGTAGGGGAAAAAGTGTTTGTTTTTATTGAAACATTTGTACCTATTAAAGATACAATTAAGTCAAGAGTTCAGATTATAACTATTGTTTTTGTTATTGAAGGTAGGTTTTAATAGCATTTTAACCGTTTCATATCACAATCAAAGACCAAGGTTATTTGCTATACTGACACCCCAAGTGAACTTTGGCTATTGAAAATAAAATAAACATGATGCCAAAGGTAATACCAAACAAATGTAATATTAAACTTTGAAAGGCTCAGGGTTTTCAATTATTGACAGTGAAATCAGTTTTCACACCCCTAGTTCATTCTTGTTAAATCACTAGGAGAAAAAGAAAATTGATTTGGATTTTTACTGCAAGCTCTATTACTTATCAAAGGTTTTTATTTTTGGTTGTATTATGGGTAAATAAGTGCAAGTTCATCTGCGAGAGTTGTGGCGGGTGAAGTTGCACGGCTGAAAACATGTTTGGATGCTAATATCTAATTGTCCTATATAGATATGAGTGGCCATAAGGGCAGCGATTGATTTATTCTACGTGCACTTGACTCAAGCATGTCAAGCTGAGATCACATTTTACCTGCAAGTTTATCAGCCGATCACGTCAGACTTGTCAGTATGTTGGCCTGGAGCAATACCGAAAGGCTATGACAGACTGTAAAGATTGAAAACTAGTTCGAGAAACAACCATGGGAAACAAAAGTAGCAGGAGTTCGACTTCTTCTAAGTACAAATCATCAAGTTCAGTGGATATTGTGGACCCAAGTGTGCCTGTTAAATTTAAACCAGTGTCATCGCAAGGCAAGACTTCATCTAAGACTCTCACTGTGAGAGAGATCCGAATTGAGCAAGCACCTAAATCGTCAAACTCCATAAAGGCAAATAGTGGGAGTTCTAAACCTGCACAACATCATGCACGAAAAAAGGTGGGCTTATATAGTTGTTTTAAGAATAATTGTTTAGCTGGGATTGTGTAACTGATTTAGCTTTATGCCGAGTGTGTCAGTATTAGAGGTTGATCCGCGCCATGGCAAGCTTATTTGATATCTTGTAAGTTATGGGCTGATGGGTAATTTAGATTTTTGTAATCATCCAAGGACTCATATTGATCTCAGCTTTATCCCTATCATTTTTTTTTTTTTGGCATTTGCCTTCATATGGGTTATAGTACACTTATTTTACGTACAAAGATTGTGATCAACCCGCTGTGATTCTTGAGAAGAATTTTCTCCTGAATATAAGCGCTGGAATTGCATTGTGAAATATTGCTCATGCTCCCAAGGTTAGCATCATATTGGTGTGTGAGCTGGTATTCAGATGAATTCGTAAAGACTTCATTAGGATGCAAGGTGCAATACATTCCTGGAGCTATTAGCCTGGGGGATCTAATGAAAAACGCTATCAAGGTTAAAACCAGGTATGGGAAGTCAGAATGCTGTGCAGGCAGAATTGTGTATCATATGGTTGTCTCTGTGGCACTTATCCAAGTTGAGCTATAGTGGCCCCTCATCTAAAGTGAAGCTCCTGTTCTAAAGTTTAAGCACGTATTCTTGAATATGACTGCTTTCCATGTATGGAGCAGTTGAACTTTGCATCATTGTGAAACATCAGTGGTATTAAGGTATGAAACCATTAACCTTGTGAAATATCATGTAGGAAGGCATTTTCAATCAACGTCACTATGAATAGATATTAAAGTTACATCTATATTTGGAATCAAACCATTGCTACAGATTTTGATTGGTGAAAAGGAATTTGGTGATAACTTGCTTAAATTCATATTTACCATTAAGTTAGACTTTTAGGGAATGAATGGTAATTTTAACTTAATTGCACTTTATAAATGAATTTTAAGAAGTGTTTTGTTTGATCTGTTAGAGACCTGTCGTAAACTAGATGTAAAAGCGGCTGACTATAAGTAGCAGCTCCAGAAAACAATTCAAATTGAGTGGACTTTGTAGACGTACACCCATTCATATCCAGAGCTAAGAGGTTTGTCAAAACCTTAAAATATTTGACTTGTAAACATGTTAGATTACCAAATAATATAAGGGTAAGTGGTTCATCATAGAATCGGCCATATTTTGATAAAAATATTTCTTTCAAAATGTCTTCATTTGTAACATGATTGCTTCTGATCCAAACTGCATGTTTCCATTGTGCATGAAAGAGTTAAAGCGACTGCACTTTGTAATTTTCTTATCTGCACATAATATTTATCTTGAGCATGTACGTGGCTTTCAGCGAAGTTATAGACCTTGTCAGAGGTCAATGGTTGCCTTGATATGTTTATCTCTTGATGAACAAACATCTTCAGGTAGTTGGTATTGTAGGGAGGGGCCCTGAGGCGTAGGCCTACCTTTCCTGATTAATGTCTTTTAGATTTGTGAAGAATCTTAAAATTTGAGGACTAGTAATATGAGAAAGAAAATGTCACTAAGAGTATAGCCTACCCTGAATGACCTACTTGATTAATACTTACCATAGGCCTTGTCTTGACAAGTAAGAAGAAATCAGAACCTCTTTACATGTACATCTCTCGTCACAGCAAACAATTCATTAATGAAGTGTGTCCTTTTGTACATTAGCTGAATGACATCTACAGTATCAGTAAGGTGTCATTGGTGATGGGCCAAGAACTGGTTTACTCGCTTAAACCAAAGGAGATGTGAAATTACAGTGAATTGTAGCCAGTGAGATGACAAAAAAAGTCATGTAAAAAACTGCTGAAAAGATAAAAGATTTTTCTCTTAGCAGCCCCCAGCCATGATGGTCAGTAATGCCTCTGTTGTGCAGTACCTCTGCCGGCTAATGCTTCATTTCACCTCACTGAAGTACATACTATATAGGGAAGTGGGTAGGTACCTGAATTGGCAGGTAATGATGTGGAGTTAATGACACCAGGTACTTAGTGGTGGGACCAGAAAAGCAAAACAAAACCAATCATCTTCAATCAACAAACAATTTTGATCAACAGATGATCAATCTTAAAATCTAATCCAATTCTCTTCCCTAGAAATCACAGAATTGTCAGGTTATGTCTATGATTGCAATTTACACTTCTTACTTGGCTCTCATGTCAATACCTATTTTTGATGACTTATAATATAAGGAAATTTAACTGTAAATGACGTTTCATACCATCAGAATGAAGCAATGTATTTTGTAATTGGAACCGCTCAGACAGGTTATCAATCCAGTGTATTAATAACGTTTTTCTGTTGATCCTGTCATCCCAAATTGAACAGCATAAAGATTGCCCTAGATTTAGTTTTTCTTGGCCAATGATCAATTAGTTACAGATCTACAGAAATCTATGTCCATGTGATACTATTGGGGGAAGTTTTGATTAGTTATAAGGGCATTTCAAACCTTCCCACAAGAGAATGTTTTAAGGTATGTGAAAAATTCTGGAATGCATGGTTGTATTCATAGATGCAAGGTTAGGAATCAATCAATCTACACCTTAACACTAATATGTAATGGGAGTATGGTTTTCGGCGCTAATGAAAGAATGTGCTGCACCTGCAAAATTTAAACATATGAAAGGATAAGGTGCTGACCATCAAATTAACAGACAGTCGCAGGAAAGCCTCAAATGTGAATCAAACTTGAGTATGAAATGTGTGAAGAGCTATATATTAAGGCTGCGTTGATATTCAGTGTTTAAGTGTAGGTGTGTAGTCTGTAGGCAGTGTCAATTCCATGCTCCTTTCCTCTTGCTGCCTGGGATCTAGTTGATTGGTAAGTAAGGCGGTTGGTATTACCAATACTATACTCCTGGCACAAAGCCTCTACCATTGTGAACTCATGGCACCAGGCTGCTGCGTTTTTATGGACTGAGTGTGACAGGGGAGTTGTTCTAACGGTAAACCACATGATAAATATAGCCTGAGTGGAGGCAGATAAGCCTGTATATACTGGCTGAAGAATATTCAAAGGAAGCATCATGTTTTTGTCTGTCCCCTGATAAGGCCAGTCTCTCATGGTTGATGCCATTCAATTCATTCACCACTAAATTTTAGTAAATTTGGGTCACAATGTGGAAGTCAATAATTCTGTGGAATTGTTTATTGCATGTTTTTATGAAGCCTCAGCCAATTAAAATATGAGTTTGTGTGAGAAAACGTATTGCAGTATCTTTACAGTATTAATTACCTAGGCACAGATTCCAAGGCTATTACCATGACAAAGTGAGATCCCTATAGGCATTGTAGGGGTAGGATAATGAATGTAATAAAAACCATGTTTCTTGCGAACTGAAACAATTTTAGCTCAATATGAATGAAAACAGTCTTTTGAAACAAATATGTCCAAACTAGATATAGTGTGGATGTGGGGTAGTTCACTTGACAAGTAAAAAATATATGGTTACTTGATGCCAACGTTGAAGAATTTTTAGCAGAAATGGTTTGTGAATCAATGCTCAAACAGAAGTCCATGTGTGCATTATCTAGGAAAGTCCTCAGTTACAACTATCAAGTTGAACAATTAATAACCTGTGATTGTCAATCCTTGAAGTGTTTGGTTATGACTCTTCTTACCCTTAGACTACATGATCAATGATTAGTCCTTGAACAGTTTACTGTCAGATTCTGATCAAATGACTCAAGGAAGATATCCTGTTTTTCATCCCAGTTTTGCAACTAGAAACTGCTATGGCTTTCAATTTTCTACTTGTCGTTTTTGAATGTGCCCCATTAATTGGCAAATCATTTAGTGCCTACTATGTACAAGAGAGTTGTTCACTATTGTATCACTGAGGGTTTCTCTCTTCACAATAGATTCAAAGTTGTCTAATATAGAGAAACAAAATTTGAGTGGCCACTCAGTGGTCTGGAATGTTCAATGTGACGATTTTGGGTTAAATCTAAGACCAAAAAAATAGGATAAGGCAGTGATCAGTGACCCACAGTGTGATGTTCATGATGAGGTGAACTGATCACATCATCAGGGAATTCCACATGAGCAATAACTGGTAGTGCATGAATAGACATGGGCAGATATTTCAGCATTTCATCCCAGCACATATGCAGTAGGTCATTTGTGTTGTCCTGGTCTATCTGAGGAACTTGCCAGCAGCTGTACGTACACCCAAGTGACAGGATTATTTACAACAAATGGCAGACACCAGTAAAGAAGGCAATTGTGTGGGTACTAAGTTTACATGGTACATTTCCCTACTTTTTGTGAAGAGCTAGGTTAGAAAGAAATTTCTATATTTTCACCAGTAGTCGTAAAGAGCGAAGTGGATAATTGATGGGAAACGGCTAGTCCTGTTAGTAAGTAGGCCAATGGAAAAGTTCAGTAACCATGATGTGGTATGTTCTGGCGTTTTCAGAACACAATATTTCCAAGAGTAGCCAAATTATTTCTATTCAAAATAGGGTTGAAGTATTTGAAAGTCTGTTTGTTAGCTGTCTTTTATAAAGACAATTTTTAAGTTAATGGAACTGTTATTGCACAAATTTAACCCATTTTAGACCTCAACGCTAACTCAAAATGGTACTGGTCCTGTAGGACCAGAAACACCGAAGATCTACTGGTCCTGCTAATATTTTACTGGTCCTACAAATTTTTCTTTAACATAAAAAGAAAAAACATTGCATAAAATCCACAGACAACATTTATTTTTATTTATTTTATCTTCATTTATTTCAAGACATTTGGGATTTTCTGGAGGGAAAACTTGTCAATAAGAATGCGCCCAAATGTTTACTGGCTCTGTAGCACCAGTTGAAGTCTTTTTTTACTGGCTCAAAGCCGTCTTGGGGAACTTTTACTGGCCCCGCGCCATAGGACCACTGTAAGCGTCGAGCCCTGGATTTTTGCCAGTGGTGACCAAAAATGCCTTCACTACTATGGATATACTATGGCCACAAAATGGCTAGATATGAAATTGAAGAATACATAAGGCGACTGAGGGGGTTTAAATTACATATATAATAAATCAAATCTTTGATTTTCAGGAAGTTTTTGTTTGTGCATGAGCTGTACTTAATACTTCTTATACACCACAGTACATCAGCTTTTCTGTTTGTTTAACATTTATTTTCAGTCTTTATATCTCTCAACTAACTGCTTGTCAAGGTATATTTTGAGAATGGCCCAGGGCCCAAGTAAATAGGATCAATAAATAAAAATATGATTACAGGTGGTTATCCTTGATAGATTCTAGAACTGTAATTTCCAGAAATAAATAATGCTGTGATCAATCAGAAATTACAGGTTGAAGTTGCTTAAATGCAAATGATATTGTTGATTTTTTGTTTATTTCATTGAAATTTGCCACTTTTCATCCATAATCAACTCATTTCTTTGCTTATATTTGTGATGTTCTTGTTGAATGAAACTAAAAAAAAAATGATGAAACAGAACAAGGATAATAGTCTCAGTATATGTCTTTATTTCACATTTTACATGCAAGTTGTTAACAGACATAACATATAAAAGTGGGGTATACTCTAGATAGCCATGAATGGGTTAATCTCTGTTTTGCAGGCCATGGTTTCTCCATAGCCAGTGCAATGGACATTGTAAAATGCCTTTATTCAGGTGACAATAAAAGGTATTTCATGTAGCACCTATTTCAAAAGCTGGTGTCTAGTTTTATTGTGTGGCAGCATTTTCATGATCCGCGTTTCGAGTGATTGCAAAATCAAAGTTAAAATATGCCATTTCTCTTTTGTGGACTTGGCACAGGTGGTAAACAAGAGGTTAACATGTAAACATAGGATGCTGTTCACAAAGTGTATTTAAGCTGCTTCTTAAAAGGTATCTAAGCAGTATTAGAAAGTACTAGTTGCAATTCTTCATGTTGTTTTTCTTATCATTTCAGAACACAGCAAGTCTAGATGACTTTGACCGTATCAAGACACTAGGTACTGGTTCCTTTGGTCGAGTCATGTTAGTACAACACAAGGCCACAAAGGATTATTATGCCATGAAAATTCTTGACAAACAAAAGGTGAGTCATTCAAATTATTTTCCTATGGAAATATCAACATGGTTATGAATTTTCCTCTTGAGCTTTTTGCAGGGTCAAACTTGAGTCCGCCATTGTAAGTGAAATGTGTTGACCTCTATAATCTTATTGCTAGTAACCAAAGGGTCCTTTCGTTTTAGTATTTTGAGGTTGCATTGAACAATATGTTGCTATTGACTCAATTTTTTAAAGATGATATCTTGACTCAGAGAATTGGGCAGTATTTGAAAGATGGATGCCTAAATGGAACTAACCAAGAAACTGAGATCTCGAAATAATCGTCAAACAAGATTTTTATTATCATACTGCTGATTCAACTCTATTTCTCCTATAGTTATTTTGGTATTTTCGGTTCCCCATAATGTTGATTGCAACAAAAGATGACCAAGCTGGTCAGCAAGGTGTTTTTTCCTGTGTACAACAGCTACCACAAAGTTCCTGTTTGTCAAGATTTCACTGCTTGTCTACTTCATATCCCTATACACCAACAACATTAATCAGTTTATTTTGTTAACATGATTAGAATACTCTCCATGGCTCAGAAGATGCTTTGTTAGGAAAACAAAGGATAGATGCTTTATCTAGTGTAGGTGAAGGCATTTTGCCAGATTATAAGGGCAACTATTTTTCGTTCAATATTTGGTCAACAACATTACTAACACGTCTTTTCAAAAGGACAATACAAATAGGTTAAGCCTCTTATCATGACTCATGCCTGTAGAGGCAGTTAGAGGGACTATGTTGGTTAGTAGCTACAAATAAGGTCTTGAACGCTGCAGAAATCAAACCAGATGAAATGTGTGACCATGAAAAAAGAAGTAAACAAAGAAGTTGAACATATTTACAAATCAGAATTTATCACGGAGTTGATACAATATAAGTCAGTATTTGCTTTCCACTACACCATTTAACTTAAGATTTGTCTGAAATGGCTGACCTTGAATGCCCTCAAGTTGTTTGCCTATCTTAGAACTCATTATCAATTTAAGTAAATGATTCATTGAGCTGAATTCAAGTGTGCATGCCCTTTCCATTGATACTTATTTTGACGTGAAGAACACCAGCCAAATGAGTTTGGCCGTTGTCCAATCCAAACTAACATATTGTTGTCCCAAAAAAGGCAGCTTATTCACGATTGAGTTTTTGTGACACGAATCTTACTGTAAGTGATTTCCTTTAACTTTCTTGATATGTACCCATTGAAAAAGAAATAAAATGGTAAGCACATCTACAAATCATTGGTTGTCAAGGTTCCTGCAGGCTGCCTAAAAGATCAGTCACAGTTTGAGTTTTAATAGCCTTGATGGCATTATATGTGCAATTTACATATGAATTCAGGCCTCAACGCTAACTCAAAATGGTACTGGCCCTGTAGGACCAGTAACACCTAGCATCTACTGGTCCTGGAAAATGTTTACTGGTCCTACCTTTTTTCTTTAACATAACAAGAAGGAACATTGCAAAATATTCACTGGCAACATTCAATTTTAATTATTTGCATAATATTCACCACAACATTTATCTTTATAAATTGTATCTTCATTTATTTCAAAAACAATTGGGGATATTCTCAGGGGGAAACATTTTAACAAGAATGTCTCCAAATGTTTACTGGCCCTGTAGGACCAGTTGAGGTCTTTTTTTACTGGCCCAAAGCTGTTTTGGGGAATTTTTACTGGCCTGGGGCCATAGGTTTACCCTTAGCGTCAAGCCCTGGAATTATTTTGCATGGTCATTCGAGTCTCACAGAGCTTTGTTTGAAAATGTGGTATTGGAGGCAATGTTCATCATGTAACATATTCTACTTTTTTTTTAGGTTGTAAAATTAAAACAAGTTGAACACACACTAAATGAGAAGAGGATTTTACAAGCCATTTCATTTCCTTTCCTGGTCAGTTTAGAATATCACTTCAAGGTAAGTTACATTTTCTACTCTCCAGCCCAGTGACTATACCAATGTCAAATGCTTCTCATCTGGATCATCCTATTAGACTATTTTACATGGAGCAGTCCATGCCACTGACCTTGGTGTCAGTGAATGAAAAATTGTCACCATCATATGTCATTCATATTCTGGAATAGAAATAACAGACAAGCCAAAAAATGGGGAAAACTCAGACTGTCTACCAGGGTCTTTGCAATTGACAGTAGATATTAATCTGTACAACCTTTTTGGCCTTCTGGCATATGTTTGATGGAGCCCCTGGAGAATGCAAGGGAGAGAAGGACTCGTTTCAGGGGTCAACATGAAGAGTCTTCTGGATTTCTGACATTTTATTTTGGCTGCCAGTATTTGTATGCCATTAACTATTTTTATTTTGTACAGTTTTGACTATTTTTAATCAACATAAAAAAGATATTTGCCCACCAACTCAGAATTCTAAGACACTCTCTCTGATCCAGTTACTTTCAGGCAGTGTTTTTCAATAAATAACCTATCAAAAAACACATTTTCTTTTTCCTTTGTTCACTAGGATATCAAAATTGTACCACTATCACCCCAGTCTATTCATGCAAAATAAAAGTATTTACGGATGAAAATAGCTGACCTATTATGGTAAATGGTCATTTATTTCCACTAATTAAGCAGCAATTTGTGATGTCTATTTCTGTGCTTGGCAGAGCAGTGTACCAGCCAGTGTGATAACACACTATTATTTAGTTAGCGACCGCACACAATTGTTGCTCTCTTGTGCAACCAAATGCACAGTGCAGATCTTGTGACTAATTAGTCCACTGGTGTCGAGTATCATAAACCCAGCCTGGTTGCCTGATAACTTGAGAAAGGCCTCGAAAATAAACTAGACCAAGACCAAAATATTTGAAATAAACATAACAGTCGCAGGGGTCAGGCTTTGGTTTAAAGGTCTGGAAGACTGCAGGATATTGGGTAGCCTCATAAACATAGTCCAGCCCAATGTCACCTTTTTAAAGCCAGCCAGGCTACAAAATCAAATATTATTATAGCTCCGCACAATTTTCTGTAGCTTCTGGCTACAGGGCTAGTGGTTAGCTGGACTCTTGCAGTCATATATATTTGTGAAACATAATTAGGTCTTTACCTTTACAAGTGGGGCGCAGAATTTATGGCTGGTCTTGTTACAATCAGGAAGTATGATGTTAATCAATTGTTGTATATACCCTTGACATATGTCTGTGACAGTACACTAAATCAACAAACATATTTTTTCTTATAAATAGTAACTCAAGTATTTCATTCAGTTGCTTTGAATGCCATGCAGTTACTTGGCTAGACTGATATTCACAGGGTCTGAGGAACTGCCTTTAATCTAAGTATAGTGTCTTAGCGGATGGGTAATAACTGATCAGTCTATCCTGCACGTCACAAGAGAGCCGCATTGGCTCAACCCGGAAATCAAAATGCCTGACTCACTCCCTGGAGAAATCAGTTATGCATTTATAAATGGTAAAGATAATAAAGCAGCCATGGTTGGATAAGGGAAAGACAGGATTTAATATCCTGGCTTGACAGCTGGTTATTTTGTAGGGCTTAGATCAAAATAACTGTGTTAAATATGGCTTAAGAGTGCATACATTTGAGTTCTTATATGGCGTTATACATTTCACCTGATGATTACTCTAGTTGATACTATTACTATATAATATATAGAGTGTCAAGGAACGAATGTGGATACAAAGACAAATTGGAGAAAGGGGGAGAGAGACTGCTTTAAACCCTAAATTATGATTAATATTTTGGGTAATAATTATATTGTGAACCTTCATTTATCAGGAGTATAGGAGAAGGTTCGAGAATAGTTAAATGGAAAATTGTTAATTTTCTTTTTTGGTCAGATTAAACAACATTTTAGTGTAGTTTAAGGCACATCTTGTACTTTGCTTATTTAAGATTCAGATATTTAGTTCAGTGTTTTCACTTTGACCTTTCTGAGGATGTGCCTATTCCAGGTGAATATAGCTTATAAATGAAGTTCTGTACATAAATCAAGAAAACAACTGGGAACTTATAGGACAAACTTACTGCTTATACTCTTAAGCAGTCTTAACAATCTTCTACAAACAGTGTAATGTATATTTTCTTATAAAGCCTGGATATAATCCTTATTTAACAGCTAGCTCACCTATTTTTCTATATGAATGCCCTAAATTATCGTAGTTTTTACCATATGACACGTATCAAATTAAATGTCAGTTAGAAATCCAAAGGTTGTTATGTTTTTATCATTGTGTGCTACAGTAAACATATCTCCAGGGGTCTCCAACTGTCACATTGTCCCACCTTTTGATCAATAGACGTTTCCATTTTTGATATAAGGCTAGTATTATTCTACCAACTGCTAAAAATGCTGTGAACCATACTAAACATGTAGTGCTGCAGGTTTGATGGCCTGTGCTCCAGGACTTTAATACTTGGACACCCCTGATCTCATCATGTCTCATAGATACTTACTCAAGGCGGCACAGTTTAACTCTCTGGACATTTCAATATACTTAACTGAGAATGACCCCTCTTCATAGTGACTTAATCATCTTCTTGATTGTCAGTAACTCTCATCAGCAGGAAATCTATAATGTGTGACTTGTCTTGTCTGTCAGCCATGCAACATAGATAGAGTTGAGTTGTGCTGGAACTCCTATCTTCATACTTTATGTTCTTGGCATGGCACTTCGGTGTCCACAAACAGACATGAAGGATGAGGGATCTGTCTTTGAGATATCATAAAATGCCTTGATGTTGGAAGCACCTGTCATCAAACACTAGTACTAGTATGTCATTGGTATATGGCTCATGTATTCTTCCTGAACACCATGAGTAGATGTATAAAGTAAAGGATAAGGTTGAAAGCAACCACCTTAAACATACTTACCATTTCTATAGTAAACTCCTCCCGGGTTTTAATTTTTCTTAAACCATTTATGCGTACAGGGGCCAAAAGCAGCTCCATAATTTTAAGGATATTATGCAGCCTATATCAAAGTCAGGAAAAATATTTGATAGAGAAATGTTAATCGGAACATTACTTAAAGCTCTCCTTCAAATATTTTTTTGTAAAACCATTCTCAATTTTCATTGCACAATTTCTGGAGGAACTCTTAAGTATAAATGGGTTAAATTCCTTCCCTAATAATCCCACTTTTCCTAAGACCTTTTCTGTATCCAGTCCTGTCCTGTGCACCTGTTTCTACATCTAATTTCATAGGACCACAGGGTCTGACTCTTAGATTTTAGGCTAGGAGCCCAAAAAGGTCTTTTGATGAAAAATAGTGGTTAAAGGGACCCACAGCAAAATCTAGAGGCTGGGCCCCTGGGAAATTTAAACCCTGGGACCAGCAAGCTAGATCTTTTCTTTAGTCAGACCTTTTCACACTGCAAGTCTCCATTCTCTGTCACAGATTGTTAAAATAATTAATTTTGTGTTAAGGAGATGTTCTAACTTCATGGTGGCTTTATCATTAAAAAGTGGCCTTGCATACCTGTGACATCATTGCCTTGGCAACAGCTTGCTCTCACTGTGACAACATAATAAGACATACACAATGCTTGGGTACCTGGTAATTAACATAGCTTACCAGCTGCTTCTGCATCATATTAAGAACATGCAACTATTGACCTCCCTTGACTTACTTGTGGTAGAAATAGGGCATGGATTTACATGTTAGGCCAAACAGAGATGGAAGGTCACTTGAAGCCCATTTTAGTTGTTCCATATCTGCCACTGCAGAAAAAGCACAGCTCGATCCACCACATATCAGGGCTGCACATACACCTTAAACTTGGCTCATTAAGGAATAAGAGAACAGGAAGAACCACCCCGCCCCCCAACATCTCACCACTATGTGTGGTACCCAATGCAAATGCTAGAAAAAAACACACTTAAAAGAGCCTTTTTGTGGAACCCTGTAATTTCAGTGTAAAGGATTTGCTGCTTCTATAAGTTCACAGTTTACAGGCACAATCATCAGGGATGTTGATGCTTCAACACATAACTTCTTTTGGAAGTGCGATTTATTTTCTAAGTTGATAATAATTATAATAACAATAATTGGAAATTATATAGCGCCATTTCCATTCTTAAAATGTTCAAATGCGCTGCACATTGTCATAGTTTCAGTCATAGTCCACAAGGCCCCAGTGTGCTAGCCTGAAAAGGTGTGTTTTGAGACACTTCTTGAAGCCCTGACACAATGTAGAAACCTTCAGGTGTTGTGGAAGCGCATTCCATTATCTTGGTGCACAATCTCCAAATTTGAGTCTAGTCCGAGGCTCATCCAGAAGGCCCTATGCTTCTGATGGTAGATGGCATCTGGACATCTTATAAGTCTGGTGACTAAAATGAATGTTTATTAGCTAAGCCCCTTGAAGCAAAGATATATCCAACTGGAATATTTCTATTAAACATGATATATTGCTTATAGTGCTCTACTCGATTTATTATTTATGATGGATATACATCTTCTTTGCAGGATAATTCCAATTTGTACATGGTCCTCGAATTTGTGACAGGTGGTGAAATGTTTTCACATCTTAGAAGAATTGGCAGGTTTAGGTAAGTACAAATAGCATGATGACTAAAACAAGTTGGTTTGTATTGTAAGATTAATGAATAAAGCAAGTCGTTACTTTTTCTCTCTCTCTCTCTCTGTTTAAACCTTGGTTTTAAAACTGTTTTTGCAAATTAAGTTTATTTTAACATTTATCCTTGTCAGAAATACCAGGCGATACTTCTTATTAAATCTGAAGATAAAAATATCTAACCTATAGAGATGTTTAAAGACATTTAAGTGATTTGGTTGAATTTATTTATCCTTGTAAGCTCGGGACCATATAATGCAAAAACTGATTAAAAAGTTGGATATATGTATAACTCTTAGTTAGCTGTTTTTGCCAAAGAAATTTTCTTGAAATTTTTATTGCATACTATTTCCTAATAAGTGATGCATTTTGATAGCAATTGGGTCTTGGAGCTTTTAAGGATGAATGGCTAGTTCATAAAAAAGCTAGTAGAGCATGTTTTCTTCTCTATAACACAGCATGAATCTCTTCTTTGCTTATAACAAGCTAGATATCTTATCTAGAAATTTGGTTTTGTTACTAATTCACAGGTATTGTGTACTAATATGTAGGCTGATTATCAACTGGAGTTATGTGTGAGCCTGATCTCATTAGTTTCTGGTTCCTGGTTGCCTACTTGTGAATGCAAAGATGTGGCACACCTATTGATGTCCATGATATCCCAGGAACCTCAGAAACTAAGCGGATATTTTTCAAGGAAACAACATCTTGCAAAATATTGAAATGAGAATTTTTGTTCATGTTCCTATGAACAGATTTTGACTAACGTCAATGGTCTTGTGTATACACCATTTGCAATTTAGACTATTTGGTCACTGGTATTTTGCTTTTCTAAAGATGGCCACATAACAGTTGATACTCAGTATTTCTTCCAAAATAACATTTTCACTGCATGACATAAGGCACATGTTGCATTATTTCCTTGGCCACTGTCTCATTCATTCAAACTGCTGTAACTGGTCTTTGATAACTTATAGAGGTCTTAGGATTTGGCAGCTAGGACTTTGAAGTAAGATTTCTAAAAAAAATGTCTGAATTGGCAAAAATAAATGTATTCATAAGAAATGCCATTATTTCAGAAGGTTTTTCTTGTAAATAAGGTTAAAGCACTTTACCAAGCTGCTTCATATGTCATGAAGACCTGTTCATTGCCTTGCCAAGGACTATGTGCCCATAGCTAATTCAAGCCTGGAAAGACTGCTTTTATCAAGGTACTTACCCTGGTCCATAACTTAATTAGTTGATTCCATTCTGGCAGTAAACAAGTCCAGTTTCATGTGGTCTTTTCATGCTGCGGAAATGTCATTATCTTGGAGGAAATTAGATTCACTGGCATTTTCTTGTATGCTGCACTGTAGTTAGAGGTACAATGCAAGGATATCTGCAGAAAACACCTATCTGAGTGATGGGCAGCCTTTGCTTCCAGACACAGGAATATCTTATTCAAGCTAACTTTCTCGGTGGGAGTTCATCTTAAAATATTGAACCAGACAGCCTTTTGACTTCATCTTAAACATCTGTAATCGCGAAGATGTTTTTCCATTTACAATGAGTATGGCTTAGTCATTGCTACGGCATGGTTTAAGATATACTAAAGGTGCTATCATCACTCAGGGGTCTTTCATTGATATCTTTCAATAAGAGATGATATGTCAGGTTTTCTGTTTTTACTTATGTAGCTATTGACATGCTAGGAACTTTTTCTTTGAGATATCCCCATGTTCATAATCCTATGAGTATAAGTTGTGAATCAAGTAAGGATTATCATTATTATTTAACATTGATTCGAACAGAAATATCTGGCATGAATTGCTTGGATGGTAAAAAGTCTATTAATCATCTGATCTTATGATTTCTATAAAAATCATAACAGACCTATGATCTTAGTAACCTATGAGTATAATATAAACATATCAAGCTTTTAAGGTTCGTCATAGGCAATGCAAATTTCTGGTTAATTCTCAAGATGATTTGATAAAAATAAAATGTTGCCATTATCTCTTGTACCATTTTCCTGGCATATTTTGGAAATTAATTTGGCTTATCAATGGATTATAGACTTTTCATTTTGATCACCCTTACTTTATGTGTTAACAGATAAAACTTAATGAGTCAGATAATTTAAATGAGTCAGATAATTTTAATGAAGTGATTAAGGATTTCACGTTTGGCCAAAATTGAAAAACAAAAACATTTATGTATGTAAGAAGCTTAAGCAGTGTGTTTTTTAGCATTGAAGAAATGAAGTATTATATTTTCTGTGTTGATTTTTTGACTTGTTTGGTACCCAGTTGATCTTTCTGTAGGTGATTATTATTAGTATTATTAGTAGTGTGAGAGAGCTGGTGTTGTATTCTTGTGATAGAGCACTAACATAGATAACAGAATCACCTAGGTAGGCAGTCGTTGCTGCTGCTGCTGCTGCTGCTGATGCTATTGTATCTCACCACTACTACTAGGCTGAGGAATGTTGGCTGTGTATAGTCAACCAATGAATGAGGCTGCATGCTGCCTTCCTCCTCCTCCTCCTCCTCCTCCTCCTCCTCCTTCTTCATTCATCTTCTTTAGCGCTCTGCTCCCTCCCCTGCAGCTTGTTCTCACAAACCCAACAACTGCAGAGTGGGGAGTCATCTATACTAGGCCTTGTAGGAAAATTGATAATTCAATTTAGACAGTAGCTGAGTCTTGTTCAAACATTACTGGAAGTGATGTATTGATATGAAGGATATTTTAATGAAGAGGTCATATTTATCATAAAACTGTTTGTTTTTATTGAGAGAGCACTTCTATATTTCACACATTAATGCCTTAAGGATAAAGCTTTAACAGAATGCACATAAGTACTGCTGGATCGTTAGATTAGTAGATATCATAGAACAGTGCACCCGTGCCTCTCCTGCTTGTTAGATTAGTAACCATTAAGTATAGGGGAGTGGCTTGTTGCCACCCTCCAACCAGCCTGTTCCAACAAGATCTGTCAGGATTTCTATATGGTATTCCTGCTTCTATAGAGGCTTTGTCTGTCTGCCTCTGCGCATTTGTGAAAGCATTAACAGCAAGAAATGAATAGATTCTCTGGTTGCTATGATATAGTCTCTATGTTTTAGAGATATGTCTGAATTCCCAGTAGTGTTGTTGGTACTGCGGTATACCACATGCTGGGGAAAATATAGATTTTAAGTGACTATTTTAAAGGTATCATAATGAAAAATAACCTGCTATTCCCTTCGATTGGCAATCCTTGTTACTCACTCCATTGGAAAAAGACAATGTGATGTGTATGGTTGACCTCCAGTATGTAATCATGCTCAAAGCTGAGGAGTAATATTGGATTAATAGTAATTGGAACATGGGAGGTGATGCTCGCATGCTGTGCTGGTGATTGACATGTCTCCATAGCAACATTTGTATAGGCATCTCCTCAAGGGCACAGGGACCTAGTGAGTGAGTTGCAGAAACGTGTTTTAACCAGAGCCAACCATATTTAGGTGTGCAAATGTAGATAATAGCACATTATGGCCAGTACCACAACTTCAATTTGGAATATCCAAACACTTTAAATTGAATTCTCTGACTTACCTAACTACATGATTTGACAACATTCCTCATTGTCCAAAATTGTGTGTTGCTATAATATTTGTTTTAACCATCACATTCTGTAACCACTATTGTAGTTTCTCTGTAGTTGCTTTTCCTACCAACCTGCATGCTTTCTTTCCTTCTTCTTTCCTAGCGAGTCACACACCCGCTTCTATTCATCACAAGTTATCCTGGCCTTTGAATACATGCATAACCTAGACCTAGTATACCGAGATCTGAAGCCAGAAAACCTGCTTATTGATGATACTGGCTGTGTGAAAGTAAGTATTACCCCTATCTTAATATCATAATGGGGATGCCAGATTAAAGCACATTTCTCTTTCCCTCCCTCCAGCTCCTCCCCCTCTTCTTACTCCTTCTCCTCTTTCTCTCCCTCCCTGCCTGTGGCTAGCCATAGAAACAGAAGCAACCTAGTGTATAATGGCATGCTGATACTGTTCATCACTGGCTAGAGATAGCTCTTCACTCTTCATCATTCTCATCACTCATTAATCTCTACTCACTAATGATCATTATTTCTCTTTGATGCAGTGAGCCACATTCAAGGTTTTATGCAGCGCAAATCGTATTGGCCTTTGAATACCTTCATTCATTGGATCTCATATACAGAGATTTAAAACCAGAGAATTTACTTATAGATTCAACGGGGTACCTAAAAGTAAGTCCTGCTTCAGTGTCTTTTTGCAGATGACTGCACCGGTGTATTATCATGTATGTATGTAGTTGTGTCCACTTGACTAGTAGTCATGTTATTTATTTTTAAAATATGATTTCTGTTTCCTCTTCAGTGAGCCACATTCCAGGTTTTATGCTGCACAAATAGTGTTGGTATTGGAATACTTGCACAATTTGGATATTATGTACCGAGATTTAAAACCAGAGAATTTACTCATTGATTCAGCGGGGTATTTGAAGGTATTGTGTCCGATTTCCAAGTTGGCTGCCATCGCGTCTAGCCCCTGCCTCTGTTGTTAATACTGACACCATGTCCACATTGTGGGTTGGCTTGATTTGCTCTATAAGCTGCAGGGTAGTGGGGCTTCAGCGCAGTTAGTTGCTGTATTTCGTTTAGAAGCATGACTCTGGGTATGAGTGGGGATTATTAGTAGCTTAATTAGCATTGCATGGTTGTCACCTCGCCCGCCCTGGAAAGTGCATGACAGAGGTTAGGCGCGGTACAAGCTTGTCCACCTGCATGTCCATCTAGCACTAACCGCGCACACTGCTGCAACTGCTGCTGCTGCTGCTACATATGCTATTCTACACCAACTGCTATATTTAGTATCAATGATATTGCTCACATCAGTGAAATGCCCTCGTCAGCCTTGTAATATTGCTGATCTACTGCAGTCCCTTGTAAAACATCATAGGATTAATAGCTGCTCTTTCCTGGGCTATTTGGAGGGTCTGCGCCTGTTAATTTCACCATATGACAGGCTGACTATGGCATTTCACATTGTATTATATCAACCACTGTACTATTCTCCTTGCATAATTACCCTCCCTTTCCACATGCTGTAGCATTAGAAGTACTTTTAACAAAGAGAACCCAGCACACCGTTTACGTTTGAATATTTTATCATGCTCACATGTAGAAATGCATGATAAAGATTGCACATTTCATTGCAGATAACACTATTACTTCTACTACTACTACTACTAACTATCTATATTAATGCTAGACAGCATGGTAGTTATTAATGTAGGAGGTTGGCTGTGCGCATATCTTATCCTGCTCAATTCTAACATGGCCCATGAAAAATCCTGTCCATCTCGCTACTAAAAACAAGGTACTGCATCTGTGAATTTCATGTCAACCAACGGGCATGCTGCAAAATAATGCCACTTCTCAACATCCTTTTGCTTCCTACACTCTCGCTTTACCGCTCTCTATTCCTACTTCATTCTTATTGTTCTTAAAGATCTGCTTTCTGCTTTAGTTAATGCCTTTTATACTCCATACTACACCCAGCCAAACACTGCTATTCTTTCCTAACAAGCTTATTGCTTGAAACTGCTTATCCTATTTATCATAAGTCCCCTATTTCACGGATGCAACCTTTACGGAATGAGCCACTGCCGGTGTTGCCACACACCGCCCACCCCCACTCGGTCAGTCCAAGCCACACTATTTCTCTTCAAGGATTTCTACACAAGATTATGTGCAGCAGCTTGACTTTAACCTGGTTTGTAACACCACGCGTGTTTTACTACCATCACACACACAGAATGGGAACGAAGATCTGTGTTGAGTTGATATGACACTTACTACCACATCATAACTGCACTAGGAAGATGCATAATGATCCACTTTGTGTTTTTTTTTTGTGTGTGTATGCGTGTGTGTGTGTGTCCGTGTTACATCCCTCTATCCCCACAATCTGGTTACTGCAAAACCACCTGTTAATTCCTCACAAATATTGCCTAGCATTTTCCAAAGAACAGCACACTTCTCATGATACAAAGACTGCATCATTAATTGGTGCATTTATTTTCAAGAAATCACACCTTTTCGTGGCTTATTTTCCTTGGTTGAAATGATCCCCTGCTTGGATTAGTAAGCTCGCATGAATTATGCAGCACAGCCATGAGTGAGAAGGATTCATTCAATAAGCATAAGCATATTAGCTGTATATTGCACATACAGGCAGTCTTGCCAGCTGCCTGTGGAACAGGTCACTATGAAGTGATGCCAAAAGCAGAGCAGCAGCCAGGCACTTGTGGGGGAGGGAAGGAACCAACGTGGCTATGTAGGTAGAATGAGAAAAAGGAAGAAATTCATCTTAGCAGTGAGTGTTTGTGACTGGGGTGAAAATGAGTGCTAATATAATGTCCTGAAGCATTAGGTAAACCGTGTCTGGACTTCCTTATCTGCTTGATTTCTTGAAAACCATTTCAAAATATATTCAGATCTTCAAGGATGCTTTTTTTCCACTTGAAAATCATCAAAATGATTTATCCACAAGGTCATCTGGAGGGGCGTAGACTCATATTTTTGGGAAAGGACAGACATTACAGGTGATACCCATGACCAAGAACATTTAGTTTCTATCATTTTAATCCATATTTTCTTTTGTAAATGGGTAACCCTCTTTAGTGAGATATAATATTAATAGGTCCAAGTTAGATAAGAAATCCAGGTCAATGACTCTGAAAAAAAAGTTGTTTGTCAGTAAGTATTAATGACTGGCTAAGTTATATACATGGTTTGTAACCTTTGTTACTAACTCTTGGCAGGCAGTTGTGCTATTATACAAGCAAAATGACAGTTCATTTACTAACATATAGGGTTGCATACTGGCTCTGATAACACAAAATATTTTCATTTATGAAACATCAAAAAGAAATAAGTCGTAAGTTAGACAACAGTATTCAAAAGAGGAACATTCTATTCCATTCAGTTTGGTGTGTCAATTCGAAAGAGAAATGGTTGGCTAGAAGGGCAATAGAGTAGCCCTGATATTCTATCAGCCCTATTTAAGTTATTGTTAGCCCCACATAAAACTAAATTAAATTAATGATCATATAAACGACCCAGTATAGTATGTGACAGTTGAAATATTGAACTGTTCCTAATAGTTAATAGGTGATTTTTACTTGTTAGACAGGCCTTTTTCAGATATCGTACTAATTGAGGCAAGTAGGGCTACCCCTATATTACATTTGAATCTCATAAACCCCTTCCTCTGATCTGATTGCCAATCGGTCTAAGGCGTTGCCACTACTGCTCGCTGTCTCTCACCACTGCCTGGGTTTGAATACTGCTGGGGGCATGTGAGAAAGATGCTTGTTTAAGATGGTGGTGTTCGCCTGTACACTGGTTACCTCCACCACTTATAACTAGCTAGTCACAATTAAGCCTAATTTGGCAGAAAAAGTAACGATAATCAAATTTTCTTTTCCTAAGTAAGGGGAACTTTTATTACCAGTATTACCAGTATGCATCTCTCATAGCAGAATGTTTGTTTTGCGGTTAAGAGCTTAAAACAGTCAGGAGCCAGTCAATCAGATGCCAGGAGTGTTCCGTTAAGTTATACTCATGGTTTGTAAAACCCTTTATAGATCTTAGACTAAACATGTGTTTCTAAAGGGCTGTATCATCTCCAGCAACAAGGGATTATTTTCTTTTATGTAATCTTATATTCCCTTTTGTTAGTACTGTGTGTGTGAACGTTTATCTTTCAGAATGTCTATTCAAAGATGTGAATGTTTTATGTTGACCCATTTGATCACTGAGTTCTTGGATGGTCTGGCAAGTTTGCAAATGCTAAGATTGTCAATCAAGGCAATATTCATAAATTTCTTGAACTTCATTTCATTATGAAGAGAATAATTTTCATTCAAATACTCATTTTGATTTATCATGGTTTCAACATTTTTGCATTCTATCCGACCATCAGAGCTTATTTACCCATTCATGCCTATAGCAACCAAAGACTGACCTGGGAAAATCTTTGTAAGCTTCACATTTTTTCAAATTTTTTTTGAAGGGAACGATGATCAAAATTCGACCAATAAATCTCAAGTATTTTTAGAATTAATGCTTTCTTCTAAATTTATTTCGTAGATCTAGATGACAATGGTCAAGTAGAGCTAGGCATGGATGGGTTTAGCTGGGATTACTGTGAAGGATACATGTGTTCATCTTGGTCAGGCTTCAGCAATAAAAGGATATTTGTTTCATGTAGAGACCCACTAGTGGGCCCAGTTGGAAAGTGATTGTGATGTTCTTGTGAAGTGTTTTTAGTTGTACAGACATGGTGTATGCACTTTTCACACTGCATGGCCAATGTCCAGCACATTGATATTAGCCACAGATATCAATCACCTACTACTAATATATTTTGGTATGCCTTATTTTATTTTTAGAAACTGCATTTATAGAGTACGGCAGTAGCTGTGCATTTGTATTAGTTATACACCTGATGCTGTTGGCAAACAGTGTGTTACTACAGTATGGTATTCTTGCCATGCCGACTATCATAAACTGATTTTTAATTGGTTGATTAAAATGTTACTAAATGGCAATGCAGGCAAGGGTTTCCCTTTTCATCAAAGAAAATCTTAATTCCTTTCTTTTATGTATTCAGCAATTTTTGCCTTATCTTTTTCTCTATGTGTGTGTGGGTCTGGCAGTCAATTTTGATTTGGTTTTTTGGTATCCATGGAGTCCTACAAAACCAAGTTGAATGTGTCTTGGTAACAGAAATGGGTCAATTATGACCCTAGTGAAATGACACTTCAAGTTAAGTCGGTAGCTGTTGTAAGGTGCTTCTAGCAAAAAGAATCATGACAGTTTCAGCCATTAGTTATATTGTCCTGAGTTATTTTTACTGTTGGACTATTATGAGCTTTTAGCTGAGTTGTTATTTTTGGAGCCGCAGCAGGAGGATATGGGTTGCCAGAGCGGAAGATCATTATTTCACTATCCTAGGCTATTATTCTCTGGTGATTTAAGTAGGGGTGGTAGGCGCTCTCTGCTGCTGTTTACAATTAGTAGGAGTATCTGTGAAGTGCAGCAAGCAGCAAGCAGACTCCTGAGCTGGGTAAGCGATGATGCCTCCCGCTTCTCCCTCCTGGGGGTGGCAGGCAGGCATCAGCAGCACCCATAACCACTAAACACTTGTGGCATGCTGCAGCAGCGTCTTCTTATTCTACACAAGGCCTTAGCTAAATCATCAACAGCTGCGATATGGAGATCCCCTACTCTTATATGCCATGTGTGAAGAGGAGACGGGTCTATCTATAGCAAATCTCAGCCTCTCTCTCCATCTCTCTCACTGTGCTAGTGGGGAGGTCAAACCAACAGTGACATTTCATGATAGTAGGCTGGCTGATGAGTGGTGGTGCACTAATTTACTGTGCTTAGACCTGTGCGTGCATGGCCTCAAACTGGTGGGGGTTGGCCTCTTCTGTAGATGGAGAGGACGTGATGCTAACTCCTAGTATTGATCAGCTATCTGCTTACCCACAATTCCCTGTTTATCCTGTCTCTTCTGCGGCAGCGAGCGGCGGGCAAAGGGGAGGCTGCTGGCTGGCAGGGAGGCAGCCAGCTAGTCAAGAGCTGCAGCAGCATCAGCAGCGGCAGGAGGTGGCTCTGTGTGAGTCAGATATCCTCCCCATATTCCACATCCCAGGGTTCTTACACAAGCAAACAGATATGTAGCGAATTGCTTTAGCGAATCGCTGCATTCGCGAACCCACTATTTGATGCTGTGTTTTGTGGCTATGTAAGCCAGTTATTTGCTCTTATATTGAGCCAGTGCAGGCCAGCAAATTCTAGACCACTTTGGTTCTAAGCCCAGGCAATTTCTCTTCTGCAAAGCATTGCACATTAATTTACTCAAAATTTATGCCAAATTCTTTATTCTACTTATGTTTTTCTTTGAGCTTCATTGACTCAACAAACGAACACCAGCAGTTTGCAAATATCTAACAAATTTTCATCAGAAGTGTCATAGATGACATATTCTTCTTGTAAATTCAAATTAATTTGAGTATTTGCCCATGCCTTTGCATTATGTAATTCCTATGAAACTTGGTTAAAGGTATGCAACACTTGCCAGCAGAATTGTAATTCTTGGCAATCGATAATGTTTAAGTATCATTTAACACACAAGTGACGTCTTTATAACAAATATTCCGCTGCATTATCTCTGACAATTTGCAGTATTATAGGTTTGGATGTTCTTCATGAATAATGAAATAAATTTGAGTCTTTTAAAGAATTGTAATGTATAGGAAATGTGTTGATTTTTGGCTCTATTGCTGTCCCCTCTAGCTATCTCCATGGATAGCCACCCAGCTGTCAAAGCAGTGCCTGTGTCTGGCAGGAGCGGCAGCTGTGATAAATACGATGGCTAATTAGTAATTTCTACCTCTCTCCATCGCCAGCCAGAGGGGAAATTGACAAGATTGCTGTATCTGAATGGTATTATCTGACCTCCAGCCTGAGTCTGCCAAATAAGGTTGCTAAGATATAGCTCCTTTATTTATCTCTGCCATTGGATATAGCCCTTTCCTTCATAGAATCCCCTGGTGTTCAGAATTAAGGAGACAAATAGAACATGAATGCATAATTTCTAATACTCTTGAAGGAGGGTGGTTTTTCTGAGCAGATACAATCTTCATTCAAATGTTTTTTTTTAATGATTTTTCATTTTTCTCACTGTTGTTGCATTTGGACCAAATTGTGTTGCACTATGTGTGTGGCTGGTTTTTGGCTATATTTGTGTGTCTTTCTTTGTCCTTGGGATTACTGAGGAGATGACCTCAGAATGTGCTGTTTGTTCACAAATCACAACAGACAGCAGGTTTTATGAATCATACTGTAAACACATGATGGTCAGCAGTATCTAGACGACACGTAGAGCATATCTATATAGATGCCAGCTCAGGGCTGGGGCACCCTAGTGGAGACCATGTGATTTAGACAGGGGAAAGGTATGCCCATTTCGAATTATGAGCATATGGAAATTACAATGTTATTTGTTTTGAGTTTAAATTTAAGAAATGAGGCCCTTTTCAATGAAATTTATAGACTTACCTGAAGAGTTTTTCTTTCTTTTTAATAAGAATTTAATCGCCCTCTGTATCTGCAGCTGTTTTTGTAGTATTCCGATAAAATCTGGTCTCTTTCATCATTTGGACTGTATTTTTTTTTCATGAATTGAGTTATGACCCATCATACATCTACGTGGTTCCCATACCAGGGTGTTCTCAGTTCCGGGCAGTTGATATTTAATGTACCAGTGTTTTCAGAGCTTCTACCAGGAGATTGATCACACCAACACTCATCATCCTCCCAAATATCAAGTGACAAGTGCAGAATGATACTTCACCCTTTTCTTACCTCTTAAATGCACTCATTCCAATATCACCCTAAAATG
Source organism: Maea johnstoni (assembly GCA_963942565.1). Taxonomy (NCBI): domain Eukaryota; kingdom Metazoa; phylum Annelida; class Polychaeta; order Spionida; family Magelonidae; genus Maea; species Maea johnstoni. The sequence goes on along the minus strand of OZ012684.1, from coordinate 89,657,022 downwards.
CCCTGAATATTTTAATGATATCATCAACGAAAAATGTAATAAATATTTGAAATGGAAATAATCATAAATCAACTTATAACTTGTCTTTGTGTATTTTCTAAATATTTGCCTTATTCCCAGGTTATTTTTAGAAGTAACAATGCATCTAGATGATCGTTTTCTCTGGGGGAACCCTCAGCATGAATGGGTTGATAAGTGAGGAATATAATATGACCAATATTCCCAACTGTGATATCTGTGCCGGACTTGTTGCGTGTAGCATTATGAGTGTTGATGTGTGTCTCCTCCCGTGGCCTCACTGTTCACCACAAGAGGGCACAGTCCTTGGTAGCTGGGTGTCACCCTGCACTCCTAGTTATATTGTTGTCAACCTAGCCATAAGTCCTGCTTATCCAGTGCTCTAGCTCTTAATGTCTATATTAAGTTCAAAATGTCAATATTGGCTCATTGGTATTGTAGTGGCAACTTTGTTTTCAACTGCAAACATCAGTTGTTTGTTTTTTTAAATATTATTATTTTGAAAATGTCTCACTAGTAATATATCGTCATTCTATAGATCTTGTTGTTAGATAATCTCCATACACTAAACATTCACATTTACGTATGTCTTTAATGATTGAGTTTATAATTTCTTGTTGTTAGATAATTGTCACTTGTGTGTTTAAGCACTAAATGTGGTAATAGAAAAATGATCCTGTGGGTGGAAAACAACTGTGCCGTTGGTTATGTGTCTAACTTTTCTAAATTCTGGTTTTGCGCAGGTAACAGATTTTGGTTTTGCTAAGCGAGTGAAGGGCAGGACATGGACGTTATGTGGTACACCTGAGTACCTGGCACCAGAAATCATCCTTAGCAAGGTAGGTACCGTCTTTCACCATTTTGGAAAATCACACTTTCCACTAAAGATCAATGATTATTAGACTCAAAATAAAGATCTTTTCATGAAGAGGTGATTAACATTATCGTTCCTTTGCAGGAATTGAAGTACTGAATTTTCAAACAGGTTTTTTTTGAACAGATGGCTTTGATTGTGATTGACTGTTTATTCTTAAAAGAATTATTGTATCATAACTCTAGTACTTTAAATTTTGATTATTCTGATATAAGCAATGTTCTCATAATTGATAATGGTTACTGACAAAACAGGTGCATCACACTGGACGTTTTCCTTTCTGAGAATTGCCTGTTAGAAAAGATGTGCCATATGTACCTAGTGACACTGGCCTTTGGGTAATTAGGCAATTAATTGATCTGTCATGTCATGCTGTAATAGAACTTCTCCGGCATCAACGTAGCTGGTGGAATATGGGATCTAGCAGGTGCAATCTTTGTTACCCACACATACACGAACAATATGTAACATACATGAACCGTGCATGTAGCCATAGATATAACATTGGCGGGGATTGGAAAGAGCTAGTCTTGTTGGATTCTGTGGGTTCTTGTTAGGATTGGGTGTGATCAAAGGACTGTCTTGCTGGTGATGATGAGATGTGGGCCAGAGTCTGGCTACCAAATGCATAGCATTGCCTGTCTTGCTAATGAAACCCAGTCATGCTTCCTATCCTGTCATTACTGTTTCTGTGTGTTGTGGTGCGCCAAAGGTAAATACTCCCCTGTAACATCTAGCCATTATTAATGGCTATATCCATAGATACAGCATGTTCAACCCATTTGTTTTGTTTACTTAATTGAAATACTCATTTAGGCATTTGCAGTTTTATGTCCAAAAGCCTAGATTTATCATAGATTGAAAAGTAAACAGTCAAGGCAGGTGGCACTGGAAAGGCATGCTTTTTATTACCACCATCATGGTCTGTCCATAGTCCCTTAAGAGAAGCCTCTATGGCATGATCCATATTTTAAAATGAGAGCAGAACCTATCTTCAGGGAAGGTACCCAATGGTAGTAAATGATTTCGAGCTGAAAGGGGTATACAAAATGAAGGAATTTATTCTCATGAGTCATGTAATAATGACCTATATAAGAAAAAGTATACACTTAAAAGATAGTTCTCAAATTCCACTTTCATGTTGAAAAATCAATTAGTACCCAATCTAACACTAGATGCAAGTCACACACACTTATTGTTTGATTTCTGTCTCGTTCTAGTTTTAACTCTTTAGAAATAACAAGTCTGCTTGTATCACACATTCCTATCTTTTGAGCTGTGGATGCCATTATACAAGATTTCTTCTATCTTGTGTCGATTGGTTGTGTGGTTGTTTTGGGTTGTTTTTGCATTCCCCATGATAGCGCCTAAGTAACATCCTCCAAATGAAAATCCTGCTTTGTATATTTGTAGTTTGAGTGCTTGAATGTGTGAATTTAAAGTAGGGCAAATACCCTCCAGCAGGGCTGTGAAGCAAAATTTTAGCACTCCAAATTAAAGCTGTATACATAAGCCATTACTTAGACCAATGCATCTGGCTCCATGAAGTATTAGCCATGTGTGCTGTGTCCACTAGTGCAAAAGGCTTAAGAGATTAACATGTTTGAGAAATCTTTTTCTTGGGAGCTTGACATGATTGATCCTGGGTCAGTTGGACCTGCCAAGAAAATAATCTCTTTATCAAATGTAATACAGTATGATCAACCTGCATCTATTGCTGAATGAGTGAGAACCTTAGTATGCTTCTATCCACCATTCCTGCACCTGTATTCTTGTTGCATTATAAAAAAAAATGAACTACGTTGGGTTGTGTATCTGAGTATGCTATCAGTTATACTTCAACTGATCTGGCCAGTGGTGGGTACATACTTTAAGGGCTGCCATACTGCCCCAGGCAGGTAAAAAAATCAAAATGGCTGAAAATCAGAGTGTACCTACATTACATGGCAGGTAAGATTTCATCATGTAACTTCATATATACTAAAACAAGGGAAATCCAATATTTTTTCAACAGAACAGATAAAGCTATATAGCAGGAAAACAGATAATTGGTACAAGTATATTACATATACAGAAAGGTCACTTTCATGTTCATTCTATAACACCTTTTGAAAGGCAGGTCAAAATTGTGTTGGGCAGGTAGAAATTTAAGTTTACCTGCCTTACTTGGCAAGTTCCCTCAAAAGTTTATGTTGAGCCCTGGATCGTTCAATAATATCTACACAGCGGGCTGCTATATTAGCACTCACATGCTTTATCAGATTGTGGAGTGAAACCATCCTGTAATATGTCCGCTTGAAGCCATCGGGATGGAAATGATTGTGAACAAAAATTTAACTTTAATGTCATTTTGAATCTTGTGCCCCAGTTTAGGAATAGCGAAACTTTCCCAGTTGATCACCTACATACATAAAGAACTAATCATTCTCTGGCAGCCCTATTTCCAATTATATGGTACCTCTCTGTACCATGATATTTAAGTGTTCTATGTACACGGCATTCACGGTACATAGCTAGTAGTGTGGGGTTATAGATATCTATTGCTCCTCTTTAGGAGGAAGCTGGCTAGTTCCATCAGACATTCCTGCTGGCGGTATGTTTGTCAGGTGCTATAGTTGTGAGTGTTATCAAAGGCCAGCTCTTCTGTATTTCATGGATACTATGAATTTGCTATGAGTCTTACGCACTAGAGTAATGGGGATTGCAGTGACTGCTAGCTTTGCATCTCTTTATATCTAGTCATGCTCTTAGTTCCTTTAAAAATGTCATGCAAATGCTACTCATAAAGTTCTGAAAATACGTTTCATTAGCAAAAGATTCGGTATTGCACCTGTAATCGATAGGATAAACCATAGGATGAACGAAATGAAATGAATGAGAAGTGATAGTTTGGATATTTCATGAATACTTTTCTTAATTAGGGATTTGAAAAAAAAATAAACCCCTTAAATACTCCATAAACCCCCATGCCTGTATGTCACCAACTGACCTAATTGTGTATTACTGATAGAGGGAGTGTAGTTTGACTAGCATTGCTTTCCTCTGCGTAAGTGTATGATGGCGGTGCTGATTGGTGGCTCGGAGGGAGGGATTGGCTATGTGCTCATATCCTTGTCAGTACTTATGAGCTGGCAGGCACGCAGGCAGTGGCTCGTACTATATTCCAAACATGCAGGGCCGCCACCGACGACGTGTGTGTTTAATGAAAACGCCAGGCAATCAGACCATGTGAGGCAGTATATAAGACCTTGCTGTCACCCAGTGCCCTGACACTGAAATATTCCTGCTTACTGGCATGATGTATAGAACTGTGACAGGAAATTTGATTGCGGTGTAATTTACGTCTCCATGCCTGATGCAGGTACCAAAGAAACTGATCTGTCTTAGATCTGGCTGTGATATATTGTATATTGATATTTAGGTACAGAGGGGAAATTAGGTGATGCTTATGACTATGGCTAAACATGAGAGCCTGACCTAGAGTGTACAATCCTTCATTGTTTTCTTCTGTTTTCTTTCATCGTCAGGTATAAACAGCATAACTAGCATGATTGGTCTTCCAAAAACGGGCTAGTTGAGGGGATTGGTTTACCAATAAGATGGCCAGGGCTTGCATAAGCTTTATTTTTTAATCCATGAAGTTTAGAAAGGACTTCAAAGTCTTCAATTAATTTCAGTATGGATCTAATGTTGATAAATGAGCATGGGTTCTATTTATAATGAGTGTACCTTCCCCAGTGAATCAAACGCAAACATGCGTGGCTGTTAAGGCCAGGGAGACTAGATGGCAACCAGAAAGGTCTGGGATAAATCTAGCACCAAGGGATTGCCTTTCATCCATGCTGTAACAGAATCATGGCCATCCATCCTCCCTCTTAACCCTAGTCATACCGCAGCATATTCATTTTATATCATGGCTGCAGGAGTCACATTGATGACTTGCACAACCCCTCAAAGTCTGCTTGATGTAGCCACAGCAGCGGTGGTTACACAAAAATGAAATGCATGAGAATATGGGAGGCCACTGACTTTATTTCAAATGGCCAAAGACTATTTCAGGATTGTATTGCATTTAGGGCTAGAAATGTTGTTTGTTTCCAGCAACCCTACCCTAAAACATGTTTTTACTAAAAAAAAAAAAAAATCCCTACCCTAAGGCTATGTTTTTTTTTTTGCCCTTCCAAATACCAATCAACATAAAACATGCATAAAGATACATTTTTGAAGAGAGAAAAATAATCATATATATATATATATATATATATATATATATATATATATATATATATATATATATATATATATATATATATATATATATATATATATATACATATATATATATATATATATATATATATATATATATATATATATATATATATATATATATATATATATATATACAGACCTACCTACCCTAAATTTTTCGGAATGTCACAGGAAACGAAAAAATTCTTGGCCATAGTGACATTGTGATACTTCTTACATATTTTGTAATGGGTGGAGATATAGATAATTAGGTATTCTACATTCTATCATTTCATAGGAAGATGTTACTCCCCATCTTATTCAGGTGACCAGATTTCAAACCATTGTAAACATTACCAACAATACTCTCCTTAACATCTGTATACATTATGCTGCATGGGAAAAAATCAGTTATATAAGCCAATTATTTTTCCAATGAAAGCCTTGGTGAGCATGGTTGTCCCAGCGGTCTCTATTGATCAGAGGCTATATTTGGCTGCTGAGGCGGGAAACAATTGCTACCTGTATGTGTGAGTGTGCGTGTGCTTCCTGCATGCAAAAATCTTACAGCCTATCAGGTGAGCTGAGGGAAAAACTCCTGCGCTAACCTAGCGGAAGCACCTGCCACTGACCCTACTCCACTGCCATTGTTTAGCATCCTCATGTAGTCCCCGATCAGGCCTGGAGAAGGATCAGAATATACAGCTACCTAATAAATAGGTGTTCCTGACATTTCCAAATAGGCTCTGTGGCGCTGGTCATTGAGTAACACCTGGCCTGGATAATTAGGGGAATGCTAGGCAGGCAGATGGTGTTAGTTTCCCTTTTTTCATATTTGAAAGGATACATGCATTAAAGGTGCGTGCTTGCACATACCTTGTTAGAGGAAGTTTATTCCTTCCTTCATTTGCATATTCAATTGCACACTAGCATGTGGTCTCTTCGCCGGCAATTAAACCACCCTAGGAAGTTAGGCCACTATGATTATTTTGTAAAATAGTTTTTGGAAAATCTAGTCCTGCCTCAATCTATGGTTGTTATTTCACAAAATATGGACCACGCTGTAAATCTTGCTGATACAACAAATTCTAATAATATTTTCCCTTTAAAACATTCTAGTATGCATATCATGTACAGTACTTAGCTTTGATGCCTGAATTATAACTGCAGCTTTACAGACTCAATCAGTCAATTGTTGAAGAATACATATGTTTGTTATAAACTTAATCCATCATTTACTGAAATAGAAACATTAAGTATTAGTTCCTTTCAAAAAGATGAAATACTCAGTAAGTAATCTGTGTTATCTGTTCAGTTGCAATTCAGATATTCCATGCAGTGAAAACGTTATGGCTTTGTTGTTCTGAACAAATCTTTTTTTTTTTGAAAATCCATTTCTCTCTCAACCTTTATTTCAATTCCCATTTTGCTAATGATTTCCTCTGTCTTTAGTTAGGATATTAATTGCTGATAAAACATCTGTCTTGTAACCTATCTAGTACCATATTAGTGTTGGTAATTACATTTTATGCAGGTGTGGCTTAGGGGATAATCGTCTCAATCCCATTGACTACCAGATTGTTCTCTAAAAGTGGACTGAAAGATATAGCATCATTGACATGACAGTTCATTTGATAATGAAATTCTCTTTTTTATTTAGTTGAGAACGCTAGCCTAAGGGATACTGTGTTACATTGCTTAAAACGATTTATCTTTGAACAACTGTTGACCATGGTGGTTTATTTTGACTATTGTGCATTGCATACTCTCTGCCTTTTGTTGATATTCATTTGACTGTTGAGCAGTAGTTTATGGGGAAAGAAATCAACTGGTGTACATAGGATGTAGCACATCATTAGCTGATGCTTGGGACTGTATTCATACAAATCCGTGCCAGCCACAGTGCGTGTTCTGCCTTCGGCTATCTCACACGTAGCTGTAATATCTAGGTGTGGTTTTCTATGAGTAGTTGAAAATGGCTGTATTGATTTCTGGTTACGATGACTTGAGGATGTGGAGGAGCTGAATGAGATGTCTGTCTAATTAGGTTGTATAGATATTGTTTGAGGCAACAGCAGCATGGTTACTTGTACACTAGAGCTGAACTTCAATCAGAAAGTAAGGCGTTTTCATGTGGTATCTCAGCTTTGCTGTTAAACAGTGGTCCTGTTTCCAACAACCTCTAAAGGTATCATCTATTGACTCTTAAACCATTCATCCTCAATACCCCCCCAAAACCCTGAAAAGTTAAGAAGACGAAAAAAACACTTTCCTTCAAATGTTTTCCCTTTGTCTAGTTATTTCCAAATTATATTTTTAAGTCCCAGATTATCCTAATACTTTTTGCAGAGCATGGCGAAAGCTCTTAGTAACTTGGCTTGCTTTTGTAGTGGTCTTTCCTGTTTACAACCATGAACCTCTGATTAGTCACGATTTGCCCCCAGGTCGCAGACATGGTTATGAGAACCTATTGTCTAAATATATATATATATATATATATATATATATATATATATATATATATATATATATATATATATATATGTATACATATATGTATGTATTTAGTTGTATTCACAAGGTACATTTTCCACCAGGTACGTCAATGTGACAGTATCCTAGGTGATAATTAGCTAGATTCATCCACTATTCTTATCACTTACAATTGCTTACCAAGATAAAATGTTGAGGTATAAACCCTTCCTTTTAACAATTTTCAATGGTATTTCAATTTTCTCCATTCACAATATTTCTATTGCCAGTTATAACTTAACCGTTGTGCTGCTGGTGGCTAATTTGGCCAATACAAAATGAAGCAAAAATCCCGAAAAATTATTAAAACCTTGGCAAATGGGTACTCATCTGAGAGTACTCAGTGAGAACTTTCAAATGAATACCAACATGACAGGGTTAAGATGATTTTCAAAAATCTCTGCGCCCTTGTGCTTTGGATGAAAATGGCCTCAGCATTAGAAGGGTTGAGAAGCTATATCAAACTATCAGGAGCTATTCGCTTGATGATATATCGAGCAAAAATGACACCAAATGACTGATCATTTAGACATCAGTTTCTATATTTTCTAGGGGTACCCTGAGTATAATTGTTTTTAGAGAATGGGTAAAGTTATCAGTAACTCTTGATTACTTTGAGGTTAACCCAAAGTACACTCACATGAACTGCTGGTTGGTCATGACTTAACCTGGGCAGAAATAGTTCTGAGAAACTGCAACTAGGATTGTGAGTGCATAGGCTTGGTACATATGCCATCAAGTATTCTCAGGTGTTGATTGTGTTGGTGATGATACGGTAGATGCATCCCACTGCGTCAGCACTTAAAATGGCTTGCAATGCTAAATGTATAACATAGGTACAGAAGAGGTGTCCATATATTTTAGTTGTAGAGCACAGTCAATAAGCCCTTGTTGCGCAGCATTTTTCCGTGGCCGTGGTTCGATAATAATCTAGGAATTTTGTCACCTGATGGCACTGCTATATTAGCCCTTATTGCGACCATGAGTTAAGACCAAGACCTATCAATAGACAGTATTACTAAATCAAGTTCACTGGTTTAATAGAATTTGTATCAAAAATAATGTAAGTGAAATATTTAAAAGACTCAGTTGGTGATGTTTTGCCAAAATTAAAGAGTTAAACAGTGCTTTAGCTTTTTGGCTTTGCACGTTTTGAAGCCCCCATTGAACATTATTGCTACAGTTGGACAACCCTGGTTAAGTACTTTACCTTTTGTGACAAATTTTGATTGGATTAAACTAATGAATACCAATTCTCTTCTGAGAATTTATAAGATAACATGGATAAGAACTTTTCACTTGTCTAGTTATCTTAGTCTGGCAATTTTTGATCAGAATTGTTAGGATGGTGTTATTCTGTGTCCCTTTCATTTGTTAGAGACATTACTACCTTTTGGTAATGAAGGACAGTTGTCATGATGTCATTTTTAATATGCAACCGTTCCTGAAGTTGGCTAAGATTTCTTATTTCCTCACAGTTTGCTCTCTCTGTTGTTGCACATCAGTGGAGTTTATTGAGCTTGGTAAACAGGATCATGTGATGATGGAAAATGCTTGCCAGTCTTCATGGTATCTGTCACGCTAACATTGCATGGTTTGGTCAGAGATTATGTAGTAGCTACAAATCTCATACCTTATTACATATCTCTGGTTTGCTGTAGAGGCTCTTCTTCGTCAGACGGTGCCAGAGTGGTTGTTGGGCACATGTTCATTGCAAGGTTGCTGATAGTGAGTGGGTGTTTATGCCTGAGAGCTAACATGCTAAAATGTGCAGGATCAGCCTTGGCTTTCCCATATTCAGCGCTCTTTAGTGCTGAAGAGTGGTGAAGACGCCTCACCGCGAGCCCCTCTCTTAGCATGGAAGAGTGTTTGTTGTGGGCTAAGGCCAATGATGGATAGGATAATGTGGAAAGGGAGAGCAGGAAAAGACGTTGACACAGGCGCAGATTACTTCATTAGTTGCCTTTTATCACTGGGCTACCTAAAGGAAGTGATCTGAACCGTACTTAGCAGCCTGAATTTCGTTTACCACACTATCATGTATTAAGTACCATGCGGGGAAAAATTTATTGCCATAGCATTCCCCATACTGTATGGATCCATATAACTTGCGTATGTTTCAATATGGATCGTAGGGTAAAACAAGTCCACTGGTGAAGCTTATGGTTGGACTGCAGCTAGTCAGCACTAATGTCCTGAGTGACATTCATTTCTTTCATTTAAATACTGTTGAAATGGGGAATGCAATTGTGTTTGAAAGTAATTGTATAACAAATTATTATTTCATGTAGATCTGTATATGGCCAAGATATAGTGGGATCAAAGCCTACAGTAGAAAAAAACTCTCCCACTTCGTCTAGTGTCCACCATTGGTGAAAACACATTTTAGTGGATAGCGAATTAAACAGATACAAGTCAGGTTGAAGGAATTCAAACATAGAGCTCTTATTGAATGCCTAGATCTAATAACAGGTGTCAAGATAATGGAGGTCTGGAGGTCAGTCTGGCAGTTGTGTGATATTGTTATGATTGGCTATATATGGATCTTTTTACATAGGATACTCATTTACTTCTGATAATCCCTAAAAGATCTGTATTGAGTACTGTGTTGCCCAGCTCTTTATTCTCTGCCTGGCTCTGCATAACCCTGTTGGCCCACATATTATACCGCCATTGGCATGTATAACAGGTCATTGTGTGCTAGGTATCTGTGCATGATGTGATAGGGTTATCTGTGGAGCATGTGTAGCCATATTGCACAGTATCAGAGTCCAGCGCTGTAGATGTAAAATATTCACAGTGAGCTCTAGACAAATGAATAGATAATAGGATTGTCCCTGTGTTGACATTAGGTTATTGGCATGGTGGTAATACACATGTGCAAAATGTCATATGTCTGAAAGTCTTAGGTACAGACAATTCTTGTATATTGCTTATTGGTCATTATCTCCTAATGGCTTTTCGACAACATCCTTCTACACATCGCTGAGAGATACCCAGTGGTCTAAAGACTGACCCCTCAAAACCAAAGGCCCTTTTCAGGGCCACCCACAACCTCCAAAAAAGGTCAAACCTAACATAATAGCTGAAATTGTTATTGTGTATATGTTGTTTTGATAGAAAAAGAGGAAAACCCTGATCCAAACCACCTAACATCCTCAAAGTCTAACATATTCAAAATCCTTAAAATTTCCTTAAAATACTTATCAATTTCCAAACCACTTAACATTCTCAATTGTAAAGCCCAAATTCCTTGAGATTGGTTGCAACAATACTAGAAACAATACTAGATCACAATATTGGTACACAATACTACCTACTAATATTGTTCAGGGTAATATAGGTGATTTCCCAAACCAACATATGAAAAGTAATCTGAAATAACTTGTGAGTGGCTTGTTTAACTCCTAGCAAATTTAAGTTATGCATCCATGAATTTGATTTCAATTAAAAAATAGTATCTATACTGTGTTGCCCCAGATGCTAGGAAGGCTAAGGTCAAAGGTTGATGTAGGAATGTATGTGTATGGGTTGATAAAGCTCTTTGACAAAGATGGATAGGATGCCAGATAATAGAAAATGCCCTACAGCTAATGGGCCAGTGGGGGGATTCATTAGTGCACAGGATGGCATTCCACAACAATATTTCAGTTAACCCTGTCGGTGCCATAATACCTAATGATCTGGCAAATGGGCTGAACAGTATGACCAAAATACCTAAAGTTACTTGGTTCAGTGAAATAAATTTTAAAACTGTAGTACAAATGTTCTTCACGAGAATGCCTCTATTACAAAATATTTGGTATGGTGTTATACCAACAGGGTTAATTATCAGGCATTTATGAATTTTCTTTGTATGGAATGTCAAGGTTCATCCTAAATAAAAGCATGCATACAATTATAACCCAACTACCCTCATGTATGTGTCTGTAGATAAACATATGATCATTGTCAAGTGCTCATATTGAAATTACGATTCAATATTGCTCATGGTATTGAGTGTTCCTGGAATAGAATTGTGTCCCTAGTAGCTGTAATAATAATTAAGTTAATAATAAAGTGGCATGAGTAACGGCGTGAGCAGTCTGTGTGTGTGTGGGGCAGGATATGAGCAGCTCTAACCAGGTTAATGTATTCACCATAGGAGGGGAGCTGGGGAAATACAGGGAAATCTTGATGGTTGCTGTGTGAAACCCACCAGGATGTGGACAGAGATTCAACAATAAAGCTTCTCCCTCAGATCTCATGTGTGGGTTGGTATGACATCACAGAGAAGCATAACTACTTCATAACCAACATATTAGAATATGTCCCTTCTTGTGAAGGGCAGGTTGGCCCTCAAACTATGAAGTCATCCCAGAATGTTTTTAGGCCTACATAAAAAATCAAAAAAGTTTTGAAATAGTTGCTCATGGTCAAGCAAATGGGCTTATCTTATAACTTAATAAACCAGGGCCCTACCCATTTGCATCTAGGGTGAATAAATCTCTTGGCATCATTGAACATAACTTTTTCAATTATTTAATGTTTGCAAACTATTTGAAGAGGGATAATGGTAAACCAATCAGAAATAACAACATACAGCATAATGTAACAGAAGAATATGACTTTGTTATAAAGACATTCCCAAACTTTGCCCGACAGTGTGAATGGTCGAGACATGTTAATTTTCTAAAGAATTTCTACATTGCGTTTATCATTAGGGGTTGCTATTTACAGTGGTTTGTATATAGCCTTACCAACTGTGAAGTACAATGACGTAGCTATACAGATAATGCCATATTTAATCAATTTCTACAAATTGGTAGAGATAGGCATTCACGAAACAAAAGTAATGGATATTTCTCATCATCATGCAAAACCAATTGAGGGACATTGAGGAAAATGAGTATGATGCTCAGGAGAAAATCTTGTGGCAACTAGTACACATATCATGTATTTTTGTAATGTTTAATCAGTAAACTGTACATTAATTGGGTTCCACTGGAAAGCCTTATTCATCCCTGGTATGTCAGCCAGTCTAGCCTAGAATAGTGAGACTGCAAAATGGTGCTTGATGGGCTTGTCAAAATGTTAACCTGTGTACCCTAATACCAGCTGAGTACAAACAGTGAAAAATGAGTCAGGCAGTGGCAACAATGAACCATGATAAACAATTAATCTACACTGGCCAGAGAATCTAGAGAAACTAGTTTAAGGTTGGAGTCTAGGAACTGTTAGCTTCGCAATGCCACTATTTGGCTGTAGTTGGTCACTGCAATAAGGGCATTTTCAGCTCCTTATTGAATAACAAGATTGTGATTGTGTTCCAAGTCTAGAAAATATAGTAAGGGCCCTGCACCATGGTCACCATTTCATTGTTGCCATGGATATCGAAATACAGGAATGTTAAATCTGAATTTAAGCCATATGCCAGTAACTACTGGCTGATTTAGCCTAGTATGGGGAAAAAAATGTAGATAAAACAAATTGTTCTAAATTCTAATATATGTAGTTTGAGAAGCAATAAACTAGAGATTTCTCTTGCGTTATTGAAGATATGCATGGATGATGAGACAAGCTATCCACCTACATCTCTGTTTATGTATATATGGTTGTGTGTGGGAGCATTTGTCCATTATGAAGGTAAACATGAGGAGTATTGATCAGGGGTGTAGCTGTAACAATCTGGCAAGGTTGCTGTTATTGTTGCTGCCAGGGCTAGCTAGCCTGCCTGCTAGACACCCAGGCTGCGTGCAGGTAGTGTAGTGAAGGCAGAGCAGGTATCCAATGACACAGCTGACTATATCACACTGATTGATTGCTTGATACATGGGCTAGTGTGTAAGCGGACCCCTTCCAGAGCACAGAACACCTCGTTAATCTTGCTGGAGTGTTTCTCTACTAATCATTTCTTTGCTATTCTTATTCAATAGCTTATATTTGTCATCATCAACTATCTTTAGAAATAATGTATTATTTCATCTGAACCAACACCATCCATGGAAATATCGGTGCATGTATATTTAGCATATGGCCCTGTCTTCATCATCAACGAGCCTGTGAGCAGAGAATATTCATGTCTCAGCAGGATATAAAAGTAGGTCATTCATTACATTAAATTTCAGTTATGTGATCAAAATATTGGAATAACTTTTCATTGACCTTCTTTCCCTTTCACCATACATGCGGTGTACTAGAGACGGGCAATATTTCTATTGCTTTGATTACTACACCAAATCACAGTGGAGATGGTATTAATTGTAATGGTTAATCCTTTCTCGCCACTCCACAAAGTCCAGGGTTCTCTTATTGACCAAAACTCTGCGTTCAAATCTGTGAGCTCTCCTGTCAGTAGTTGCAGATGTTTAATGTACAGAGAGTTGCCTAATCCATGTATTTTCCCATAGTCAAAAATAGTTGATAGTACATAAAGTTCACTTTCTGTTCAAACTATGAATACTTCTACCTCATGAGGGAGGAAAGGGTTATGAAAGTGGGCCTTGGCTAAATCAGAGAGCTATATACACAGGGGAGGGGCTACCAGGGTCCTATTATCATAGACCCAGTGGTCAAGCCTTACAAGCAACTCAACTTAGGACATGTGTCACCATTAGATGCTCAGGTAGCGAACCCTAAATCCTTGCTCAAATTGGCTGAGGAGACCAATATGTCCTTACACACATTTTTCCAGGATGGCTGTTTAGACCTTTGACAAATATCTGTACATGATGTACACCATTTCGATGTGCATTCGTGTGTTTTATTACATTATAAAGGAAGGTGCCCACGCACATATGCAGAACCTACTACTTGACAGTAGTTCTCTTCTGCACATCCCGTGAAGCAAGTCAACTCCTGGATTGCGACCAGGGCACCTAGGCTGCGATCAAGCCTATCATTAGAATCCATGTGGTGACCCTCATGGAGGGTCTCCTGTGAGATCTGCCAGCTTCATATCCGTGTAATACTATTTCTTGGCTATTAAAATGATATTGTTTGCACTGGTTGACCTCCACTAGTTCGACCCTGAGAAAGGAAGGACTGGACTAAATGCACTGCCATGATTGAGTAACGTAGGACACTGGGGAAACAAGATGGATTAGTATTGGTTTTATCCCCGAGCTTCTACTGGCCTGGCCTATATAAACAGTAACCATTCACATGTGCTGTTGTCTTAAGTTCCTTGACGTCATCCTTCTAATACTACAAGCTCCTGATATCTGCTCACGTGGACCTGCAATAGACATACTATTTTCAATCCATTCATTTTCATGACTAGTATTTGCCAGCCATTGATACCCTATATTGGCACGTGGACAAGTGGGGAACACTATCTTATACAACGCACATTTATTGATTTACAATAATGCTCGAGTGATACAACTGCCTCACGTGGAGATGTTGTGAATGAGATGTCTTAGATCAATGTTGGAGATTCTCTACCAAGAATGAGATTCTTTCGTCATTTTCCAATAGTGTGTAGGAAAGATGCATGTTCTTAAGGTTATTTAATATATTAAGGTTTATTCATTTTGGTAATATGCCATGAGTTTTAGCTTGAGAGGAACGTGAAAATTGAATTTCATTGTAAGAAACGATGTTGAAAAATGGGTTTATCTCAGGTTAGGACCTGTATACATCACATTTTTGCACTAGTCCTTTTTTACACCTTAGGCTTTAGAATAATGATGGTTCATAAATTTGCCTGTCTTTCGGATATTGGATGTAAGCAGTGACAAGACTCAAAATTTTAATAAGTAGACAATTTTTCATAAGGAAATTATTTGTTTGACTTTCAATGTTGATTGTTGATGTAACAAATGCTTTGACAAATGATCATAGGTTGAACTCTATCATCAGGATTGGGAAAGCCTATTATGTAGGTTTTCCTATAAATAACGTCTGTCTTCAAATTTATCTGGTGGTTAGGGTGATCAAGTTAGTTAGCACTTGTCTTATCAGGTAGGTAGAGGGCTCTGCCTGAGTATGGCACCTCCAGAGATAGGAGCACCATATGGTGCCACCTATAGACCATTGACAGTACTACAATCTGGTTGGTTGACTCATGATCAGAAAGGATCCTAGAGACTAGGAACCTAGTTTAGATAGGTAGTGTGATAAAGTAGGGGTTACAATCTATTGCCTGCTGCTAAGTAATATTTCAGGTATGAAAATCTAGTAACAAAGATATATTTTTAGGGATGTGAAAATACAATGTGTTAAACCCTCTGTGCTTGTTTTCAACAGGGCTACAACAAAGCTGTGGACTGGTGGGCTCTTGGCGTGTTGGTGTATGAAATGGCAGCTGGCTATCCACCATTCTTCGCGGACCAACCCATCCAGATCTATGAAAAGATTGTCTCAGGAAAGGTAAGCATCAACAAAAGTTATTAATAGCAGTTTATAAATTAATATCAAGCATACATATACAAGTGTATGCAGAATGTGCACGGGAAAAAAAGAAAAATGACACAAAGTACAAATACTCAATTCAACAGCCTCTATTTATCCTATTCAGTCTCTATTTTTATCTTTTATTATGCCATATTTATGAACAGAAGTGAGGGAGTGTTTGTATTTGTGTGTGTATGTGCGGCTGTGTGAATGTCTTTATATACAAATGTGGAGTAATCCGTCCACAATGTTTATATTTGTATTCAATCTCTCCTATAAATCGATCCTTTCTTGATTAAAATCATTGATTGAAATACTGAAATCAGTGAAATAATTTGGCACTCTTTATTTCCTCAGTCATTACAATTGAGGATTGAATATAGCATTGATTCTCGGTACTGGTCTATGGCATGCCAAAGTGATATTTATTCAACTCTCAAAATATCAGGCAACTTTCAAAATATCAGGCAACTTTGTTAAAAATGTGGCGCAACTTTCAAAATATGGCACAACTTTTAGAAATATATCACACAGCTCTGGAAGGATGTATATTTTTTGGGAACATGTATAATGACCTCAGAGCAGTCATGGGTGTTGTGCCAGGTTGTACACTTTTAGTGGGGAAGGTCAGTGGTAAAGGGGAAAACCTACCGGATAGAGGGAGTCATTTGGTGGACACTGAGTCATTGAGTTTACCCTTATGCTGCTGCTGCTAATTTGGCCAATACTTAACAATTAAAAAAAACTGAAAATGACTAAAACCCTAGAACATGGGTACTCAACAGAAAGTACTCAGTGATAGATATCCAATGAATACCAACATGACAGAGTCTATATGGTTTTCAAAAATCTTTTCATCCTTGTGATTTGGACCTTAGCATTACAAGGGTTAAACCTGCCCCCTCCCGGGACCACCCACATCAGGTTGAGGTGACATGTCACACTTCAGCCCTTTATGAATGCAAATGTAGATGGCCGAGTAGGTGTCAACAAGTACTTCAGACACAGCTGGAGAAGTAATTTACAAATATAGCTCTGTGGTCAGAAAGTCATTATCAATTAAACAGAGTGTGAACATAGGCACATTGAGTCTAAGCTGCATGGATCATTTGCTAATATTAGGACAACTTGTGTACACAGGGGCCTCTTTAAATGGTAGATGTAGCTGACAAGCATACTATACTCAGAGTTTAAATTGCCATATAAATCTCTCTCTCTCTCTCTCTCTCTCTCTCTCTCTCTCTCTCTCTCTCTCTCTCTCTCTCTCTCTCTCTCTCTCTCTCTCTCTCTCTCTCTCTCTCTCTCTCTCTCTCTCTCTCTCTCTCTATATATATATATATATATATAATTATATATATATATATATATATATATATATATATATATATATATATATATATATGTATATATATGTTTGGTGTGTGTATATATATATATATATATTAATTATGATATACATTACCTGTTCATATCATGAAGCTTGCTTCGCCAATCGCTCCCTGACAATCGCCAAAAGTTTTAATTCCCCGTGATGTCCGTAGATGGCGCCTCCGCATGGCCTCCAATCACGTGACGTCGCCATCTTGTTTAACCCTCTTGCGATTGTCAGCACTCCCGATAGCACGCATGTGATCGTGGTCCCGGTTTTCCTGCCGTTTCTCCGTTTTCGTGCCGCATCAAGCATTTACGCCGCAATTATTAGGATTTGAGTATCTTAAGCAGTCTAGGGGTATACTTTGTACCCCTTCAATTTGTCTTATTTCCGATTTATTATCGTTTTTGTGTTTCTTGTTTACACTTGTGTAATCCAAGATGGCGGATTCTTCTCAGGAAGGTTCGTCTCAATCCCGTAATCCCTCTCCGGCTCAAGACCGCTCTTCGGACGGCGAGTCAGACGGGGCTACGAAGCCAGCAGCACGGGCCTCTTCGGGGACCCGGTGCACTGGACCGAGTTGCTCCCGGTGGGCGATGACGTTCAAGGCCGACGAGCCTTGGACGCACCATCGTCTATGCGGGACGCATCTCGTCTGCACACCCTCAGGCGCCGTCTGTGCGGTGTGCAGTGACTGGTCGGCGGAGATCTGGAAGGCCTTCAAGGCCAAAGATCTCCAGCTTCAAAAGAAGCGGGATTACCGGGCTATGTCCGGGAAAACCCGTTCCCAGTCCCCGGCAAAGGCCCGGGAGCCGGTACCCCCGGTCCCGTCTCCTATTGTGCTGGACAGCCCGGACCCGTCTGGGGCTGAGGCCCCGCACGGGAAGAAGAAGGACGTACGCCGGACATCCCGTCCGTCCCGTACGCATAAGAAGAAAAAGAGGAAGTATTCTTCCCAGTCTTCTTCTGAGTCCTCTTCTCCCGGCTCGTCCCCCGGGACGTCGCCAGACAGAGGACGTAGACATAGGTCTCCGTTGCCTAGGTACCGTCACCACTCCCGGCACCGTCACCACTCTAGACACCGTTCGCGGAGGTCAAGAAGTGGCGAACGTCGGCCTACGGCCTCCGTCTCTGCGACGCCAGCACACCCATCAGGGTCGGGTCTCCCCGCTGATGGTGCGTTGCTGGAGCAGTTGCTGCAGCAAACCTTTAGCAGGTTTTCGGCTGCAAAGACTGCCCTGCCTCCTTTTCCGGAGGAAGAGCGGGCTGTCATGCTTCTGCGTGCAGCCCTGCTGGTAGCACCCCCAAGCATCACCCGGATGCTCACCCCTCCTCATCATGGGACCTTACCGAGGTCACCCAGTCGGTCTGCCCAACCACAGGCAACCGACGATGAGGAGGTGCTCTCCGAGCATTCGGGGCTTGAGGTGCATGCCCAGGACGATGGTCTCTTGGACAGGGACATCGAGATGCAGGTGGAAGAACCGATCCCCGCTCCTACCCCACCCCCTAGACCTGTACCAGTGCAGCCAGCATTGGACACAGTGTCGTTGGGCGACCCGGACGACCTTCCGGGCGACGTTAACGCGTGGCGGGCCACTTGGGCAGGGGAAAAGTTCAAGTTTCGCGTCCCGGCGCGAATTCAGGAAACCCGGAGACAGATCGTCCAAGCTCTCGGTTTAAAGACCGAAGAGACGGACAAAGTCCCGGAGTCTACGAACAGGCCGGCTCAAACCCGTTCCCTGTTCGCGGACGTTCCAGAGTTCGTGGCCAAACCGTACGTTGTAGTCCCCATGGACCCTATAACCGTCTCTATTGCCAGTAGAGACGCCAAGGATATCCTTGGGGCTCAACGACGGCCCTGGGGGCTTCTACGTTCGCGAAGAAGTTCCCCATGTCGGCTCGAGATGAAAGGGAGTGTCTCACTCCCCAGAAAATCGACCCGGACGCGATCGCGTACATAAAGTCGTGGATTAATCCCGACTTTAATCCCCAAAAACCCTTCGGCAATGCACAACCCCATCTGGCTGCGGCCGATAAGCTGTGTAAAAGGGTGGAGGAGAGGACGACCAGTCTTGCTCGTCTCTCTGCCTTCCAGGTGCAGGTGCAGGCCTTCCTGCACCATGCGTTCCTGGAGCAGGAAGCGATCCATCGGGCTCTCCGCGATGACCCGCTTGGAAATCTTCCTCCTCCGTCTGGGGATTTCCCCCCCGAAGCGGTCCGGGATGCTATGGAGTGCTCAGCATTCCTCGCAGCATCGATCAACCGGATCGCCCTGCACATGCAGGCAGAGGTCCGGCTGGACAATCGTGCGCGATTGCTCCAGTCCGTCGTCCCCGCCTCCAGACCGCCTGGCTTCCCGGTGTACAACCGGAAAGATCTCCTGGCGCTGCCGCTGAACTCGGACCTTGTCTTCGCGGGCAAGTTCTCCGAGACAGTGAAAGCCACCACCGACACCCAGGAGGTCGCTTTCCAAGCCCAGCGCTTGAGCCAGGGACTGCTGCCTGCACAGGTGGCTTCTACTTCGGGATACCGCATCCCGAAGAAGCCGCAGGGACGGAAGCGTTCGTCTTCGGGCCAGGCCAAGACTCCCACAACCTCTGATCATGGCGCCGGCCGCCGTGATCCTCCTCCTCAAGGCCACCCGCCTAAAAAGGAGTCCTCCTATAGCAGGAGGGGAGGAAGGGGGGGGGGAGGTGCTGGTGGTTCCTCGTCGCGGGGGCGCGGCGGGGGCCGGGGAGGGGCATCTCAGAAATGAGATACCCAAACCAGTAGGGGGACGGCTCCAGGCCTTCGGGCCGGAGTGGGAGCGCCTCACGTCCGACGTGTGGGTGCTCCAGACGATCAAAACGGGTTACCGCATCGAATTCACGGGCCCGTGCCGTCTGACCCGGTCTCCGATGTGGACCAGGATCCCGGCAAAGGAGAGCCACCGTCTCGCCATGGAGACGGGCCTCCGGAAAATGCTCGAAAAACGAGCTGTGAAGATCGTCGACCCTCTGCTGGACGGGCCCGGCTTCTACTCTTCCCTCTTTTTAGTGGAGAAGAGATCAAGAGGTTGGAGACCCATTTTAAACCTGAAGGAATTAAACGTCGCGGTAAAACCCCCGTCGTTCAAAATGGATACCCTTCAGTCCGTCCTAGTTTCACTAGGAGAGGATATCCGCCTATCCCAGTCAGCAAATACGCTGGGCTCGGGACAGGACATGTGGGCCGTCTCTCTAGACTTAGAGGACGCCTACTTCCATGTCGCGATAGATCCTCGCGACAGGAAATATCTGAGGTTCGCGTACGACGGTACCGTCTACGAGTTCCAAGTCTTGCCGTTCGGCCTTTCTACGGCCCCAAGAACGTTCACACGTCTGGTACGGGCCGTGGGCGCTTACCTCAAGACATGCGGAGTCAATCTGTTCCAATATCTGGACGATTGGCTCGTCGTAGGCGGGTCATACGACCTAACCCTACAATACCGATACCTGGTCCGCACTTGCGTCCAGGAAATCGGGTTCCTCATAAACGAGGAGAAATCGGACTGGGTCCCGACCCAGTTCCCGTCCTTCCTAGGCTCCAGCCTGGACCTAGTCAGGGCCCTGGCCCGTCCGTCCGGAGACCGCATAGACCGGCTCCGTCGTCTGATAGGACGGGTCATGAAAGAAGGATCGTCCACAGCCCGTCTGTGGAGATCCCTGTTCGGACATCTAGCGAGCATGATGTATCTGGTCCCAAAAGCCAGACAACACATCCGCCCGCTCCAGTTCTTTGTCCAGAACCAATGGTCCCAGGACATGCCGGACACAACCCGGATACGCCTGACCCAGAGGCCCGGATCCAGCTCGAGTGGTGGCTAGACCCCACCAACTTGACTTTAGGAGTTCCTTTCTCAACTCCAGACCCGGCACTGACAATAGTGACCGATGCTTCATCCTACGGATGGGGCGGTCACCTGGGCGACCAGACGGCTTCTGGCGTCTGGCCCGACCAATGGAAGAGCAAGCACATCAACTGGCTGGAACTCCAGGCAGTGTGGCTAACTCTGAAACATTTTCAGGACCAGGTTCGAAACCAAGTAGTGGAAGTCCTATCAGACAACTCCACCACGGTCTCTTACATCAACAGGCAGGGCGGGACACACTCCCTGACCCTATGCCGCCTGGCCCTGAACATGTGGGAATGGTGCGACCAACTGGCCATTGTACCAGTAGCAGTCCATCTTCAAGGGACACGCAACGTCCTAGCGGACGCACTGTCCAGGGGGAGGTACTGCCCGACGGAGTGGTCCCTACACCCTCCGACGCTCAGAGCCCTGTTCTCAATCTGGGGGACTCCCATGGTAGACCTGTTCGCAACACAGAAGAACAGGAAACTACCGATGTTCTACTCCCTATACAGGGAACCAGAGTCGAGCGGGGTCAATGCCCTGACTCAGAATTGGGACGCTCTGTACGGGTATGCATACCCCCCCATAGCACTGCTCCCCAGAGTGCTCAGGAAGATCAGACTCCACCCAACAGCGGAGGTGATCCTAGTGGCCCCATTTTGGCCGAGCCAAATTTGGTTCCACCCACTAACCCAGATGTTAGTGGACTTCCCCAGGAGGTTGCCAGACAAGTGGAACCTCCTGAAGAACTCCGAGACGGGGGAATTGTACCCAGAACCCAGCAAGCTCCGATTGGTTGCGTGGAAAATCTCCGCCAGTCCTACCGGGCACAAGGGTTTTCTGAGGCAGTTGCTAAACTCGCCTCCTGTGGTAAACGACCCTCAACCTATAGGGTTTACGATTCCCGTCTCGCCCATTATTCCCGATGGTGCACTACTAGAAGTCTGGACCCCAATTCTGCCCCTGTGCAGCAAATAGCGGAGTTCTTGTCAGACTTAGCAAAAATGACTGAGCCGGGTCATTCACTTTCATACAACACCATTGTGGGGTATAGGACAGCCATAGGGGCTATCCATACTGGTTTTTCTGAGGGAGTGACTGTATCCAATCATCCAGTCCTCCAATCTGTCATGAAAGGAATTTTCAATTCCAAAGCCACAACCAGACAGTTAAAGCCAGTTTGGGATCTACCCAAAGTCCTAGGGCACCTATCGCAGGCCCCTTTCGAACCTATGGCTAGAGCCTCTTTGCGAAATCTCTCAGTCAAGACAGCCTTTCTCATACAACTGGCGTCTGGACGTAGAGGCGGCTGGATCCATGCATGTCGCATGGACCCAGCATACCTGCGTAAAGAATCAGGTGGATTTACGTTCTTGTCTTCCCTCATACTTGACAAGAACCAATCTGCACACTTTACACCTGAACCGGTCTTTATAGCAGCCCTATCAGACCATTCTCCTGACGACAAGTTACATTGTCCGATCAGGGCCCTCAAATGGTACTTAGATAAAACTAAGACCATTAGAGGCCAAGAGAAGGCTCTCTTTATCTCCTCAAAGGAGCCCCACTCAAAAGCAGCAAAACTGACTATTGCTGGGTGGGTTAAAGAAGCCATAGCTGGTACATATCGCGACCTTCCCTTGGAAGAGCGTCTAGCTATGAACATTAGAGCCCATGACACTAGAGGAGTAGCGGCATCCTGGGCTAGAGCAGCCGGGGTGTCCATTCCGGAAATCATGAATGCAGCAGCCTGGAGCACCCCTGTAACCTTTGCTAAGTTTTACCTCAAAGATCTTCCTAATCAAAAGGGTAAATTTGGCAATGCGGTCCTTTCCACGGCAGGCACCTTTAAACCTTGAAACGATACCACAGCTTTTGTTTGACGGTGGTACACTGCTTCATGATATGAACAGGTAATGTATATCATAATTAATCAGGGAATTAGTAGTAATTACCCTATTAATAAGATATACTTACCTGTTCATATCCCCACCCATCCGACCCCTATCGTTCCGTGTTCCCGATCGAGCGCTGACATTGAGAGGGTTAAACAAGATGGCGACGTCACGTGATTGGAGGCCATGCGGAGGCGCCATCTACGGACATCACGGGGAATTAAAACTTTTGGCGATTGTCAGGGAGCGATTGGCGAAGCAAGCTTCATGATATGAACAGGTAAGTATATCTTATTAATAGGGTAATTACTACTAATTCCCTGATATATATATATATATATATATATATATATATATATATATATATATATATATATATACATATATATATATATATATATATATATATATAGAGAGAGAGAGAGAGAGAGAGATAGATAGATAGATAGATGTAATTATATATATATATATATATATATATATATATATATATATATATATATACATACCGTAAATTCTCGCAAATCTCAGACACTTTTTATTAATTACGATTTTCATTGGCTGATTGTGGCCGGAATTTTCCGAAAATAGCGATTAAAGCTCAGGCACTGTGCCAATTGACCTTGTAGCTGAAATATATATATATATATATATATATATATATATATATATATATATATATATATATATATATATATATATATATATATAATATTATATATATATATATATATATATATATTATATATAATATATATATATATATATATATATATATATATATAATATATATATTATATATATATATATACTATATATATATATATATATATATATATATATATATTATATATATATATATATATATATATATATATATATATATATCAAACTCTGAGAGTAATGTGAGAAAAGTACCCTTATCATCTATATGCACTATTTTAAAAAGCCCCTTTGTACGCAAGTTGTCATATTTAGCATTTAATGATTCCCTTAGCTTAGACTGACTGTGTCTGTTGTTACAGGATTATTCCTTGATAAATACTTGAAGGGTTGTTGTCTGGAATTAATAGGTTACGGTCAGGCTGATCACAGAGCTAGGTATGTAAATGACCACTCCAGCTTGAGTGCTTACCCACTTGGCCATGGCAATTTGCATTCATAAAGGTTTGGTCAACTAAATGGGCCTCTATATATTTAAAGGTGGGACGTCCAGTGAGGCTCAGGTTAACCCTTCTAATGCTGCGGTCCAAATCACAAGAATGAAAAGATTTTTGAAAACCATCTAGATCCTGTGATGCTGGTATTCATTGGATAGCTCTCACAGAGTACTCTCAGATGAGTACTCATGTGCTAGGATTTTAGTCATTTTTCAGGGTTTTTGAATTAGTTTGTAATGGCCAAATTAGTTAGCAGCAGCATAGTGGTTAACACAAAATGACTATCAGAACAGTAGGTTTTCCCCTTTACCAGCGACCCTCCCCACTAAAAGTGCATGACCAGGTCACAACACCCATAACTTTTCTGAGTTCATTATACATGTTCCCAAAAAATATACACCCTTCCTGAGCTGTGTGATATATTTCTAAAAGTTGTGCCATATTTTGAAAGTTGCGCGATATTTTTAACAAAGTTGAACGATATTTTGAAAGTTGACTGATATTTTGAGAGTTGAATAAATATCACTTTGGCATGCCATACTGGTCCTGTCCTGTAGGCCTGAGTCTATACCTCCTGTAAGTGAGCTGGGTCATCATCATCATCCTCATGCCTCTGAACCACTGATAGCTCGGTGCCTGACTCATGTGCACCCAGGCAGGAGAGAGTGAGATATACACACAGCCATCAGGGTGTCATGTTTTCTCATCAGGCGCAGATTGAGAGTGCCAGCCAAGTCTCATCCAGCACTCCTTTCTGCTCTTTTATCTTTATTACGTTATCATGGCCACTCACAGCAGCAGTGATGGACCTAGGGGCCGCTAAAGCATCCTCATGCAGTATGTGTGACCGCGGTGACAAGAGAACTACTAACCATGTCAGCAGAGATTGTGCAGAATTCTCTCAAGCCCTTACCTTAAATACAATAATCCTTAACACCTTTCTATTACCTTCCATTCCCATATGCTTTTTATTGTAAGTTGATTAGGTTGGGGATGCCTTTGGTGTGTGTGATTATTCAGTGTCTATAATTTGGATTTCTGATTCCTATTTACATTCCATTACTATCAGGGCTCCTATAGGAAATCCTCCTCACCACCAGGATGGGATCTACTATATTCAATTATCTGCTTGCTATTTCTGGCACGGTTGTCCAGTGTTCATTGTAACTACTATGGCAAATATTAGCATTCTCATCAGAACAAAGCTGATAGTGCCTAAATAGTAGTGTTACGCTGATGGAACTTGATATAATCGCTCCAATATGGATGTGTACCAAGTGCTGTGTTCCTAGAGCACTTTGTCACCTATTCCCCCATCAGAATCCAAACATGTCAAAGCCCGACAGCTCCTATTGTCATCCACATGTCAGTTGAGCCTGACAGCTCCTATTGTCATCCACATGTCAGTTGAGCCTGACAGCTCCTATTGTCATCCACATGTCAGTTGAGCCTGACAGCTCCTATTGTCATCCACATGTCAGTTGAGCCTGACACCTCCTATTGTCATCCACATGTCAGTTGAGCCCGACAGCTCCTATTGTCATCCACATGTCAGTTGAGCCTGACACCTCCTATTGTCATCCACATGTCAGTTGAGCCTGACACCTCCTATTGTCATCCACATGTCAGTTGAGCCTGACAGCCCCTATTGTCATCCACATGTCAGTTGAGCCTGACACCTCCTATTGTCATCCACATGTCAGTTGAGCCTGACAGCTCCTATTGTCATCCACATGTCAGTTGAGCCCGACAGCTCCTATTGTCATCCACATGTCAGTTGAGCCTGACAGCTCCTATTGTCATCCACATGTCAGTTGAGCCCGACAGCTCCTATATCAGTTGAGCCTGACACCTCCTATTGTCATCCACATGTCAGTTGAGCCTGACACCTCCTATTGTCATCCACATGTCAGTTGAGCCTGACAGCCCCTATTGTCATCCACATGTCAGTTGAGCCTGACACCTCCTATTGTCATCCACATGTCAGTTGAGCATGACAGCTCCTATTGTCATCCACATGTCAGTTGAGCCCGACAGCCCCTATTGTCATCCACATGTCAGTTGAGCCTGACAGCCCCTATTGTCATCCACATGTCAGTTGAGCCTGACAGCCCCTATTGTCATCCACATGTCAGTTGAGCCCGACAGCCCCTATTGTCATCCACATGTCAGTTGAGCCTGACAGCTCCTATTGTCATCCACATGTCAGTTGAGCCTGACAGCTCCTATTGTCATCCACATGTCAGTTGAGCCTGACACCTCCTATTGTCATCCACATGTCAGTTGAGCCTGACAGCTCCTATTGTCATCCACATGTCAGTTGAGCCTGACAGCTCCTATTGTCATCCACATGTCAGTTGAGCCCGACAGCTCCTATTGTCATCCACATGTCAGTTGAGCCTGATAGCTCCTATTGTCATCCACATGTCAGTTGAGCCTGACAGCCCCTATTGTCATCCACATGTCAGTTGAGCCTGTGAAATTGTCACATTTCTTTGATTTTAACCGTAACCAAACTACCACTTATGAACAAACCCCCTAGTCTGGGTTTCTGTCAGTACCACTGAATTGTGGTTTTGCAGGGAGTTTGTGAAAGTGGCAGCAATCTAATTATACAAATATATTTCACACCATTGTTGAATGAATTGAAAACAAAGCTGTCCTGAGAAGCATTCAAGATAGTGGTGGTATATCCAGGGGATTTGCAAATTTGTCAGATCATGAGTTGAGTTGTCATCCCATTTCTTTCTTCAAATGTCCCACTGGTCTGGATTGTGCATGAAGCATTTATCTTGGAAATGTGTAAATGATATTATCTTTCATATTTGATGTTAGCATCCCCCTCATGAGAGGCCTTATGGTTCCAGGTATACCTCTTATATAGTTTTCCCAATTGTCATAGTTTTTAGTTATAAAATGCTGTTGCTTTTCCTTTCCAGGTGCGCTTCCCATCCCACTTCAGCTCTGACCTGAAAGACCTGCTGCGTAACCTGCTGCAGGTGGACCTGACTAAACGCTACGGTAACCTGAAGAATGGAGTCAACGACATCAAGAACCACAAGTGGTTCTCCACCACAGACTGGATTGCTATCTACCAGAAAAAGGTAGGTGTTCAGAAACCAAACATCTTTACTCCATTCTGTTCTTGTTCAGTTATGAACATTTTCCCACTACACGTAGCAGTATTTCTTCTCAAGGTCCTCTAGTGAGTAGCCATGCTTCTAGTAGTTAGCTATCTAAATTGCTTTTATTTCCTACCCTTTTTGGGGTGAGTGGTTGGAAATGTGTCAGTTATCTAGCTAGTTGCTTGTGCATGCACCTGTCAGAAACTTGGCCGTCTGTATCCTAATGTTAAAATCTGATATCCTATAAAAATGATACTATGTATCTATAGGAAGAGACTTTGTGACCTAGACCCAGTTTTCAAGGTCACTAATATTTGATTTGTCTAATCTTTCTTCACATTAACTAGAAGCATTTGCAGTCAATTTGCTTTATTTTGAATGATTGCCATCTAGGAAGAACCTCCCATATGCTATTCACATTGTGTATAAATTGTTTACTACTTAGGTATCCATTTCATGAAGCTCCATTTCACTCCTGTTGCCTTCTTTTGATTTGTTGCCCATCTTGTATCGTGTTACAGCGTGACAAATATCTCCCTGCCTGATCTATCCTAACTATAATCATCTCAGCACGCTGCATACAGCCCACTCCTTCTCCAGTTTCCAATCTAACTGCCACACTTATCATCTCCTTACCAGCTTTGTATACCGAAACTACTTTTATTTCATTTTTTCAACAAAACCTTTTTATTTTGGCTCCTTGAAACTTCCGCCGAGTGTATTCTGTCTACGTCACTCTGTTTCTCTCTGAACTATCAGCGTTGTATTGCATACCTAGTCTAATCTAACACAGTCTTCCTATTAGGGATGCACTTCCCAAATGATGTCCTCTCTGTTGTTTATCCAAAATATTTTCTTGCTTCAAAAATATTATACAAAATGAGATGCAAGGTTGTTTTTTTCTTTTCCAGATTTTAAACCCAATTATGCCTGAGTGTTCTTTATGAAAATAACTTAGGAATAATACATATTTTCACAAAACATTTAAACCTTCCAATGCTATTTTCATTTAAAGCACAATGACGCAAAAAAAAATTGAAAACCATCTAAACCCTGTCATGTTGGTATTCATTAGATAGCTCTCAGAGTACTCTCAGATGAGTACCCATGTTCCAGGGTTTCAGTCATTTTTCTGGTTTTTGTATCATTTTGTATTGGCCAAATTAATAGCCACCAGCAGCATAAGGGTTAAAAGAAAGACATACATTGAATTCTGATGAGCGATTCTGTTTAAAACATTATCCAGAACATGAGAAAGTTATCACTGAAACTGTCTAATTTTAGTATTAATAAATGTCTCTTCATGCATGTGTTACTGAAGTTTCACAATGTATTTGATGTGTTAACAAACTTATTTCCTGCAAACAAAGGTTAATATATCTAACGCCATTTTGGCTGATTTAAAGTACCATTCCTGGTACAAATGTTTTAGTAGCATAGATATATAGTTGGTAATGCAAGTATTTTAAAAATGAAAATGATTTATTGATTTTTCAAAACATCACCTAAACATTTGAAACTTGTTTTTAGAAAAACGGTTACCTTTGTATCAACATAGATAACAATTACATAATTGATATTTGTGTATATTATCTTGTGTTTGTTTTGACCATGTGTGTATTTCCCATGCTCCAGCCCTATGTCTGGCATTCACTGTTCCTTGTGCTGTGTGACATGTCACTATTGGGGTTCAAGTTATCCATAGATTAAGAAACACTGTGAATCCTCGCTACCTTTTGTTACACCAAAAGTCCTTACGAAAACATAAGATTTATCATTCATAAGAAATTTGACCATCCAATCAGGTTTATTTGATTCAGCAATTTTGGCATTCCTTAAACCCAGGGATATGTGTTTATTTAAGTCCCTGTCCAGTCAGCTTTGTACCTGTCAAAGACATTTTGCTTATCCTTTTGCGACCACAAGTAAAAAGATAATAATGAGAACAATCAATATAATAGCTTTGTTCTCAAGGACATAATTAGTATGTCCTCAATTGAATGGGGTGCCTTTTGAAACCACAAACAAAAAGTTGATCTGAAATTTAGCAAGAGAATAGAAGTCTTTTGTTGGAATGTCCTTAGATTATGGATAGTCTATCATGGCTAGGTGACATGAACTCACAGCACAAGGAGGGAGTGAGTACACAGACATGGCTGGTGTGACTGATATGTCGCTGTGTGCCATGCTCAAGCCCCTGTTACTCATCCTCCCCTCTAGGTGGAAGCACCGTTCATCCCCAAGACAAGAGGACCCGGAGACACCAGCAACTTCGACGACTACGAAGAGGAGCCCCTGCGCATCTCGTCTACAGAAAAGTGTGCCAAGGAGTTTGCTGACTTCTGAGGAGGGGTGCGTGTTGCTGCTGCTCCACCTCCTCCTCCTGCTCCTCCTCCTCCTCCGTGTGGCTGACGACGACTCTACAATGGCTGATGGGATGACTGCTGCAGCAGCTCAGCAAATACAGCCACTGCTGATGCTGCTGCTCTCTGCAGGGCGCACATCAAATATGGCTCTTAAATGTCTAATTATCGTTTAGTGCTCATGATGGTTGTTCTATGGTACAATATTGCCAACACATAACCAGTCCTGTGACTAGGAATGATTCTACATTTTATCTTTAGGTGTATCATACCAGGGTGACTGAGTATTTTAGCTGGTTGTTTGCCATATTTGATTGCTTTGATTTGAGAGGTGCTGCCCTCTATCAGCTCTCCAAGGAGCGAGCGATCGACTGACTCTGGGTCAACGCAAATGATGACGACGACGACAAGTTTGTGGTATATCTGGATGGGAGGAGATGACAATGAGGAAGGTACTCCTGTTATCATTGATCAGACTGAGCTGGCACTGGACAGCAATGCTGCTCCTTGTGGCAAGACAGAACGCTTCCCTATTGAAGGGCTAGGCTAGAGTTAACCCAGAGAAACAGGAGAAAAAATCAGCAGCTCTAATAGTAATCAAACCTTGCTCCATTACAATGTAAATACTTGTCAAGCCATCAGCAGAAGGCAGTCTTAGTGGAAGCACAATTTGTAAAAAAAAAAACTGACTTAACAAAATAACAAAAAATGCCAATTGCATTGCATGATTACTCGGTGTAGATTAAGTTGTAATTACTTGCTTTGTGAATGTATCAGAAAAAAAGTACTAAAAGTGGATTCCTCTAACATTTGATTGTTACAATTATAAATATTTATAAATATTATGGATCATACCAGTGTCATTGTTCTATGGATTTTTTATAAAGTGAAAACCCAAGCCATGTATCTTGTGTATCGTGAATGTAACAACTGCATTCTAGCCTCCATACTAAGGCTTTATATCATTCTAGTTTTTCAAACTAGCAGCTAGTCTTAACCGCAGCCTATCCTAAATATGGCCTGAGAAGACGAGGACTACCTGATCATATCTATACTATTTTACTCAATTTTTAGTCCTTGAATGAGGAAATAACATACCAAGAGCTTAAAGACTAATGATATCATCATCTTCTAACTAATAACCATTGATCAAAGTATACTGATGACCAGAATGCCAAATTTTGCTGTGGACGGTCCGTGATTGTCCTGTGTCAGTTGTGATGTGTTTGTAGAATTTTGAAAGCTATAGCAAGTGCTCTGAGGTACAGCAGCTATGCTGGGAGGGGATTGTTCAATGTGTGCATTTGTATTAAACAAGCTTACATTTCTGATAGTATTCACAAACCTGAGTTTGGAGAGGTAAGATCTGAATGGACAAAGAGCTAGTCCTGCACAACTCACTCCCAGATGGATTTTACAGCTAATGTTGTTTGTTTCTAGTTCTAAATCAGAGAATAGCAAGGCCAACATATCTGTTCTGGGACTAGCCTGAAGGTGTGGTCATAGACCAGGGGTCCAGACAAGTAATGCTTCTACCTCGTGAATACAGCAGATAATAAATAGATCAGGGAATTTCCATGCTAATTGCTAGGCACACAGCATTTCTACAATGACATGATATTGTACCCAGCGTGCACAGCACCTTATGTGTCAATTGCTTGTATTATGTATGATTGTAGTCTTTTTCAATATAGATATTGGTTCTATTATATAAATGATGGTAAATTAGAAAATGCATGTTGTTGCGGCGAGGCTGATATTTGTGAGACCCGTTTATTATGTTGTTGATGCTACTATAGCATTTGTGTTGGGTATCAGTAAATGTGAACTACTTGGGGTGTTTTTCGGCTTCCTTCCTTCATAGCCTTGGCTCAACCCTATCTGGTGCCAAGAAAATCGCCTGCCTGCAGGAGTTCAGTGAAACATTCAGAAATGCTGTAGAGATTTATTCTCCCTCAGTGTACCTGCTATAGCTTTTACTGAAAGTGTATATTTTCATAATTGCATTAAAACTGGGAATAAATAGTCATATAACCATTCTTGTTTGAACTGCCTAGTTGGTGCCAGAAATGGGCATAGAAGTTGAGATGGATATCTCATTGTGTTGAAATAATTATGGATCTAGGACAGCTACACAATTCTATAGGGTTTAACAAGGTGGAAATGAAAGATGTTATGAATTAAGTTTTTGACATTTCTGTAACAGTTATTCTATTCTAAGTCCTGCCCTATTCAGTGATTGCATTGATATGATTTTGTGTACAGGGTAAATTAAATCAGCAGAATAACCCATCAACAGAGAGACATTAACATACATGATTTTGTGTATCGGCCAGTAATTCTCTCATGCTCTTTGCATGATTTTTGGTGGAAAATGTTACTTTTTGCAAAAATCTTTAAAATCCAGTTCACTGGGTCCCCAAACTTCCATCACACAGGTTGCAAGACTAAATTTGATGATAAAAAAAGCCTAATTATAACCTTTTTCCTGATACTCCTTAAATATATGTAACAACTGCTTTGCTACAGAGAGTAGCCATCAAGTAATATCTGAAATTCTTTAATTGTATCACAGTTAAAGAAACACATTACCTTTCGCTTAATCTTGAAAGGTATGAAGTGTCTTAAGAGTATAAGGTTATAACCACGTCAGCAGACATTTGATCTGGCACGTAGCCTTCTTTTAAAAAAATAGTTGGCTAAATGACAACACTTGGGAGGTTCTTTAATCTATACAACCTTTAATCTATACGAGCAGGGTGACTTCAGAGTTGTCAAAAGTAATATTGATTGGCAGTGAGCAACGAGAACAAATGCAAACTTCTGGATTTGGATATGGCACTGTTTGGGATCACTTCATTGATAAATGCTTGTCATTTCCCCAGTATCACTACAAGGGAAAATGGTATTGTGTAGATGTCTAACATATCCTAGTGCCTCTAAACTTGCTCTATGTGGTTGCATGTTTTAAACCAATGTTGGCAATTGTTGGTGATGATTTTGTTGTACAGTATGGTAGTAGGTACACTAGCTTCAGACCTCTGTTAGTTGCAGTTAAATTTATTTGTAGTTCACATTTTTAAAATAGATATGAAGTCAATAAAATGACATTTGTTTTAAAATGGTCTTCTGTGTTTATTCTATATTGTTGAAGTGAACCTGGGTGCTGAACTGTGTGGTAAAATGGTCATTTTACTGTGTAATGCAGCTATCTAAAAGGAATGTGACTGCTATTCAAGAACTTGCAATTAGTTCTAGTATATCGCATCAGTTCCCCACTGGGTTTGATATGAGCAAAGTGACCACACATGGTTTTGAAGGTAGGACTTGATTTGTGCATTTTATTCCCTTTAAATAAATAGCTTCTTCATGTTAACCCTGTCTTTGTCAGCCTTAGCCTCAAATGTAAAAGCTAATTAAGGTTTCCTGTGTGAGAACAACGCTTATTTCAAAACCTCTGTACAGTGGCGATGTGTGAATACATCCACACCAAAATGCTGGGCTCTATCCCAAATTGAGTGACCTATTACAAATCAACATGGATCGAAACCTATGTTCAGACAAAGCTTAGGCCTGCCAGAATTAACTTTGCTGAGTACATAATCTTAGTAACTGGTACTTAAATATGTTTATGTTGATACACTTATTTTTGATTTAGTAAAATTCACTTCAAAAACCTGATTTTTCATATCATGTGACTAATGTACTCAAAAGTTGTAACTGGAAATCACAAAAGACCAAGTGAGTATCTAGATAAGGAAATTAATTAACAGAAGTTAAGAAATGGCCCCCTTAATTACCTACTTACTCTTGTTATTGAATCAAAGCTAGGCCCTATCAACACTTGTGCATACTATTCAAATATTCACCCTAATTATTCAAGTTATTCATTTTTAATATATATGATTGTTTTTTTAAATAGAATGCTGCTAATTATCTTATTGCAACACACACAATACCATTATTTTGTTTCTGCAGGCTGCACCTCCCTTTGTTCCAAAGCTCTCTGGTCCTGATGATACCCAGCACTATAATGATTATGAGGAAGTACCCATTAAGATCTCAGCGACTTGCCACTGTGCCAAGGAGTTCTCCAGCTACTGATTCAAGAGGCATGGAATATTCGCCCCAGAACCCTCATGATAAGACCTAGATCTGGGACTTTGGCATGAGTATAGACAATTAAAGTTGCACTCATGAGACTTCTCCATAGCAGCTATATGACTCTTCAGCTAGAATGGAATAAATAATAGAATATAAGGACTGAGAAAACATCCTTTGAATGTCACACGTTTATTTCAAGCTGAACACAAAGAGTGTAATGCAATTAATTTGGGATTTGCTATGTATCAAAGAGTGATTTCTCATATTGATGGGGTCAATTATGGATACAGTTGAAGGAGCATTGTGTAAATACAGGATATATTGAGATGGATGCTCCCCAAATAGGCTTAATTTTCCAAAAAAGAATGCAGGGTTAAACACAAAGGTTGAATGAATAGGGATATTTTATATTCAGTTATGCGTAACAAAATGCATACCTTTTTAAGATTAAATTATGAGTTATATCCCTTGTGGCAATGCTGATGCTGCTAGATGTTCAGTTCATTTCTCTTTTATTTCCTCACCAAGGCACCATGCAACCACGTTATTCAATAGTACTGTTAAAGATGACCTGCCAATTCAAATTGAGATGATTTAAAGATAAAGTATGATTGGCAGCCATATTAGTCAGAATTGAGCTGAGAGATAGGTGCTCCCAGGACGTGTATATAACCGAAGACTGGCAGTCATTGGCCGCTCATTTGAAGTGTAGTTGCAGGACACTGGTCATGGCTCTCAAACCAGTGGTACCTGCATGGTCTATCTGCTGGCAATGTGCTGCATATTTTTTTCTTTATGTACCAGTCCTGGGAGCACCTCTTCCTGCTTGAACTTACCTGACAGGTATTTGGGAGCTCTTGGCAAGCTGTAGATCTCTAGAATTAAAAAAAATACAGTCAAACCTCTATTAAGCAACCGCTCAAGGGAAATGTCAAAAGTGGTCTTTTAAAGAGGTGGTTTCTTAAGAAGGGGTTGAGGGTCTGAGCGAGGTTATGAAAAACCAAATAATTTCCAACAATGACCTGGAATTATTGAGGTTGCTATGTTTAGCTGCGTTTGTTGAAATTTCTTCATTAATATTTTAAGAATAAATAATTCAGAAAAATAAAAGTTGAACTATATCATTAATTGAGGACCCTCCGAGATGATATACTTTCAAATTTTTATCGATTATTTCATTATTTTTCCAAAATACAAGGCGTCTAAGCATTCAAGTGGCCGTTGAATAAAGGAAAATTTACTCTTAGGGAAAAGATTTCATGGTCGTTGGTCGCGTCAAGCAAGTGGTCGCTTAATCAAGGTAAAATATACAGGGAATAGCCTTGGGGGGATTTGAAACGGTCGTTCAAGGCAAGTGGTCGTTTAAGAGAAGTGGTCGTTGAGGCAAGTTTGACTGTATATGGTAATTGCCATGTATGTCCTTTGGGAATGACTTGTAATCTCAAAAATGACACGATTGATCATATAGTAAAGTCTGGTCTTTGATTTGAGATTGTGGCCTCGGCCCCCCTAAAGAAGGAATAACGACAACAATAATAACAATATCAATAAAAACAATAGTAATATTCATGAATAAAAGGAAAAATGTGGGATATGACAAATTTTCTGCCATTTTATTGCTATAGATTGTAACAAAAATGTATGGGTGCTATTATCAGCTTACCCTTACAGGATAATGGTTATGGGGAGAGCTGCCAAACCCCTTTGAAAATGGTTTGGTTTGACTATCATTTTCCCTAGCTTTGTCTACATCTCTTATAATAATCCAATCACCCTATCAGGTGCATGATTCAACTTGAGTTATAACTATACAAAACAACAATATTTAGTCTATCAAATGCTCCAAAACAATGACAGGTCACCTAGTTCTCAGGTGATACTGATAGCCTAGAGAGCCGCACATACTGTAAGAAGTTATTTCAATGGCACCACATACTTTGATTGATAGATCTATGATAAAGAAGAATGTTTGATTACAAACAAATGAATGCAATTTAACCTGCCTTTTGTCTACTGCTTAACTTGTCCGTGTAGGTTTAATCATTTGCATTGAAATGTCTTTTTACTGTTTAAACATAAGAGAAAGTAATTATGATTCCAGTATAACCAAAGAGAACTAACATGTACAGTAAAAATCCCTCTTTCTGGATGTATGTTCGATTGAGAATTGAATAAAATGGTCTTTGGTTAGTAAGACTTCTGCCAGTCCTATTATTACATCCATATGCTGCACACAGCACCATGGTTCATGGACTTCCCAGCATGACCAGGAGAACTGAGCAGTGAGTGATCTACTGCAGTGGTGCTCAGTAGATGTCAGGAAATTGGGTCATGTGATACAAGATGGATGCCCCTATGGATCTTGTCAGGGAGCTCTAGGCTTCACTGGTAAATGCAATTCCTTCTTCAACGGGTACTGGGGATGGATTTGTGAGTGGGTAATTGACAAATACCATATAGGACTACACATTTAGCCCTAGTTATCCTGATGGTGCATTTGCCCTCTAAAATAGATTAAATCAGTATTTTCTACCCTCGTTGGTTACCTTCGTTCATTGCCTTCGCACGCTGTCATGGCAACCATATGTAAAAACCTTTTTAAAAAGGTCTTGTTTCATAAATTAAATGCACTTTCCCCCTAAATTGAACAAAAAATATAGCACATTGCCATAGTAATGTCAGAGACTTAACCTATATATATATATATATGGTAATGTGTAGCAATCGTTTTTTGGCACACAGTGCAACTAGGGTAGGAACGAAGTGTTTTCTAGCCTCATTTGTTGTCCTTGCGTGCTGCCATGGTGACCATATGTAAACAACTTTTTAAAGAGGCCTTGTTTCCAAACTAAAGGCACTTTTCTAAAAAGTTGGGTTGGGTTGGAAACCCCAGGGCCTCAGGGGGTCTGATGCATATCAAAGCCTCTGGCCTGCGGCCCTCTGCATCAGACCCCCTTGGCCTGGAGTTTTCCAACACAGCAGCCTGGGTCGATCTTAATCCCTTCAACTTATGGCGCCATTTTTTGTGAGGAACCTGGGAACACACGTCAGTTGTTTTTCCTACCTTACGGATGCCCGCACCAGTTGTTCTTTTGCCCTTAGAATTTTGTAATTTTTAGATATGTTATACCTTGTGGGACAAAACTAGAGGAAATGTAAAAAGAAATTGGTTGTTTGGTCGATTTTCTTTGCTAGAGACAAATTTGTGATTTCTGAAAAGTGGCCATTTGAGAGAAAAAGGGCTGCTAAGTCACGTTTTTTTTAATTTCCTGCTCATTCTGGGTTGTTCGTGCGCAGAAAAATAAATTGCCAATCTTTATAAATGTACATTTGCATGTAGTTATTGGAGTAGATCCTCTTTCTGCTTACGCAAACTGTATTTCAAACCCTATTACATCTTTTGCACGGCCTAAAGTTGAACTGGAGGGGTTGAATTAAAAATGAACATTTTTTCCTCAAAAATGGACGCATATAGGCGGGTGGCCAAATGTCAGAATTATACTTTTGATGGCGTTTTTCGTTACAAGTCGTCATCCATGCTTATTCATCTCTACATAGGGTGGGCTTTAGCGTACGGGTGGATGACATGTCTGCTTTTGCTTCATAAGGGAATTTTGGGGCATTTTATGCAAAAAATCACCAAAAAAGTATGTTTTTTGGGATTTCCTTCTAGAAAATTTATTTTTCGAGATAGAAACTCAAAACTTGCTACAAATGTGTTCAAGAGGATGCTTTTGATCATAGAACATATTGTGTTAGTGTGAATTCAATGAACCCCCTGCTGTGAGTGATTTTGGGGTAAAAATCATCAAAAATGAGTGATTTTTGTAATTTCCCACAACTTGAATGTCACCCTGTGGACTATTCCAAACTCACAACTAAATAGTTTTGGTTTAGAAAACTACCCAAGAAGGTGTAGAAACAGAAAGTGAGTTATGTTTGAATATTTTCATGATATGCTACGTTTTGGGGCATTTTATAGAAAAATTGGCATTAAAACTAGTGATTTTAGGGATTTGCTTCTGGAAGGTGCAATTTTCATAGTAGGAACTTGAAACTTACCACAAATGATTTCATAAGGATGTCTATGATTATCAAATGGTTTGTGTTAGTATGAAATTTATCTGACCCCTGCTGTGAGTGATTTTGGGGTAAAAACCTATAAAATAGTAGGATTTTTGTAATTTCCCACGAGTTGAATGTCACCCTGTGCACTATTCCAAACTCTCAACTAAATAGTTCTTGTTTAGAAAACTAACCAAAAAGGTTTTGATAGACAGGGTGTGTCATATTTGCATATTTCATGACATGCTACGTTTTGGGGCATTATACAGAAAAAATGGCATAAAACAGGTGATTTTAGGGGTTTGCTTCTGGAAGGTGCAATTTTCATAGTACGAACTCAAAACTTGCCACAAATCATTTTATAAGGATGTCTATGTTAATAAAATGTTTTGTGTTAGTATGAAATATATCTGACCCCTGCTGTGAGTGATTTTGGGGTAAAAACCTTTAAAATAGTAGGATTTTCGTAATTTCTCATTTATTTGAACAAAGGTTTATTATATCTTATTACAAGTTTCTAGACTGATATTGTTGTTACGGAATATCAACTAAGAATGGGCATATAGGGAAAATAAGTTATGTTTGCCAACCTATGACTTGCAAAATCTGGGGTGTTTTACTGAAAAATCGTCAAAAGCATGCGTTTTTAGGAATTTGCTTCTGGAAAATGCTGCCTCCAATGTAGATGTATAAAACTTGCCACACATATGTTCCCATTGATTCATATGGTTGTAGGATGTGTTGTGGTAGTTGAGATTAAATGTAGCTCCTGCTGTGAGTAATTTATTGGTAATATCCTTTAAAATCATGCATTTTTTGTATTTTCCCAGGCTTAACCTGTCAACTTAGAGACTATATGCGAATGATTTTAATTTCCCAAATTTGCCAAAGAAATCATTTAAGAATGTGTTGGTGAAGGAACTGGGTTAGGTTTACTAGCTTTCAATGATAAGCTATTGTTTTGAGCATTTTATGGAAAAAGTAATGAAACATGAAAACTCATAGAAATGTGATTTTTGTAGGCTCTATATTTCTATGGAATTTTGTCATGCTAGATTTTGGATCATTTTGCTGTTCATGATATAATGAGAGATGGATAATTTTGATAGTGCCTATGTAGCAATCACAGTGGAACCTGTGAACATGGAGCACTCATGAGAAATTAAGAAGTGCTCCATGTATGCAGGTCTCTGACATCACAGGACATGAAGATCAAGAAACAGTGTCATTGAATTAGCATCAATATCAATTTATGGTAGAGAATAGTTACAGAACTCCTACTACAGGTGAACTTGGATATGACAGACCACTGTACGACGGATTTTTGCATATGAGAGACGTTATGCTTGGTCCCAGTCCGATGCATATCAAGTATTCGTCATATGTATACAACAGATTTTGCATATGACGGACCAATTTTCCTGGTCCCATTGAGTCTGTCATATCCAAGTTCACCTGTATTACAATCAGAGTCTAAGGTATATCTCACTCAGTTACATAAGTATCATTCTGTGAGATCTTATTTCATTTATAATTTAATATACATGTGAGTCATTCAAGTATGAAAAACTAAACACCCACATTGATCTTTCAAATCCCAGTCACTATGTGAGAAAGTTGCCAGTGACTTGGGGTTAGGCAGCAGTTTTTGCTGGGTAATCTGGTTTCCTAAACCAATCTCAACTGTTAAGTCATGACTTAACCATGGTATGGCAGAAAAAGTGATGAAAAAACAAAATTACCAACTCCCAAATATGTGTTTGTTCCTTGATCCCAGATAGGGCATGTGAGAAAGTGATCACTGACTTGAGGTTAGGTGGTTTTCACTGGGTTACTATAGTTTCTTCCAACACTAACAACAGGCTAGTTACAATTTAGCCTACATATCGCAGAAAAAAGGAGGATAATCGAAATTCCAAATTATTGCATGAATCAGGATTCATTTTGACTCCTCCCCATTCATATCTTCACCATACTGCTCTTAATACTTCCTATTCAGCAGATTGTAGGTTGTCGCTGCAAAAACACTGCACAATTAGGACCACACCTTTTGTCAGTTTGCTGCCTATAGATTAAATGCCCCCACTCTCCTAGCACAAAGCTTTGGGAAATTGGGCTCCTATCACGTATGGATAAACATCACCAAAATATTCTAGTAGCCAGTGATGGACTACTTGTCCACAGCATTTAGTAGCCCTTTCACCTATTCTCCTTATAATAAGTAGCCCATGAGCATATTATGAACTTTGATAAGACTTTTACTAAATATACAGTACTTAGCTCAATGGACCTACAAGCCCATTGTTTAAGCAGCCCTTCCATTACTTTTTAAAAGATTTGTATAGTCACAGGCTACAGGGTTACCTTGCGCTGTTACAGTATGCAGGTACTGCTGTGAAAATGCTCTATGTACAGAGGTATCCTATCAGGTTCCACTGTATATTATCCTCAAATACAATTTTCCACCAAACAGACTCAACAACTAATGAATGATTAAAATCAGTTCTATTTTTTGATACTTATATCAGAATATCAATGCAGCTTGCATTAGCTTGGTAATACATTCTTCCCGTTCCAACACATCTGAGGTAGCATTACAAGAATTAATTGTCAAAGTAATGTACATGTGCATATATACTCATATTAGTGATGATATTACTAGTACTTTTCAGATTCAGTTTCTGCATCTAATCCCCCAAAACAGTATAATCACCCAATTATATTTAGAAGGCTGGGCTTTTTCAGGAACACCTTCCAGCATTTCTTTCTTCTCAAACTGTTTGATAACAATGTTGTTGTTGATTTTGAAAGTTGTCATCATTAAAACCACTGCTAGAGAGTATTTCCTGGTCATCAACTGGCCAGTGCCTTATATTATGAGGCATTAACTCAGGAAGAATGCTTTATAGCACTCAGAAAAAAAACTTGATTTTTCTTTAAGTGTGATGAATGGGGAACATCCTCGAGGTAAAGCCACGTCTTCATAAACCACTATTTTGTGAAAAGACTATTTCCTGTGTTTTCATTCTTATAGGGGTCTATATAGGATCATTTTTAATAATGAAACACCACATCTACCTGTGGCACATCTTAATTGTTGAAATGCTGAATGGCAAACAGTGTTACAACTCCCATTAAAGGTCAATGTAAATGCTAAAAAGGGACTATTAAATGACACATTTCTTAATATTTTTACTGCAAAAAGGTGAGAAATTATGCATGAATGTTAGATTGATCTGTGATATAATCAAATAGTCCATAGAATATTAGTTTCAAAGTTTTTGTCCAAAGAATCGCTTAAATTCTTAAGCAGAGGTCACATGAAACTTCAAACACAACATCTCTATAATCACAGAAATCATAATGAATATTATTGTACCTAATTTAAATTCCTACCATGAAGTTTACTCTCTCTTATAGCAAATCTCTAAATTCACATTTTTACTTTTTCTATAAAATACCCAAAACCATAGCTTATCATTGAAAGCTATAGTAAACATAACTGAGTTCCATAGTCAACACATTCTTAGGTGATTTCCTGTGGCAAAATTGTGAAATGGTCTCCAGGTTGACAGTTAAGCCTCAGAAAATACAAATAAAATTGCATAATTTTAAAGGATCACCCATAAATTACTCACAGCAGGAGCTACTTTCAATCTCAAAAATCACATTTCTATAAGTTTTCACGTTTCATTACTTTTTCCATAAAATGCTCAAAACAATAGCTTATCAATGAAAGCTAGTAAACCTAACCCAGTTCCTTCACCAACTCATTCTAAAGTGATTTCTTTGGCAAATTTGGGAAATTAAAATCATTCGCATAGTCTCTTAGTTAACAGGTTAAGCCTGGGTAGATACAAAAAATGAATGATTTTAAAGGATATTACCAATAAATTACTCACAGCAGGAGCTACATTCAATCTCAACTACCACAACACATCCTACAACCATATGAATCAATGGGAACATATGTGTGGCAAGTTTTATACATCTACATTGGAGGCAGCATTTTCCAGAAGCAAATTCCTAAAAACGCATGCTTTTGACGATTTTTCGGTAAAACACCCCAGATTTAGCAAGTCATAGATTGGCAAACATAACTTATTTTCCCTATATGCCCATTCTTAGTTAATATTCTGTAACAACAATATCAGTCTAGAAACTTGGAATAAGATATAATAAACCTTTGTTCAAATAAATGAGAAATTACAAAAATTCTACTATTTTAAAGGTTTTTACCCCAAAATCACTCACAGCAGGGGTCAGATACATTTCATTCTAACTCAAAACATTTTATTAACATAGACATCCTTATAAAATGATTTGTGGCAAGTTTTGAGTTCCTACTATGAAAATTGCACCTTCCAGAAGCAAATCCCTAAAATCACCTGTTTTATGCCATTTTTTCTGTATATTGCCCCAAAACGTAGCATGTCATGAAATATGCAAATATGACACACCCTGTCTATCAAAACCTTTTTGGTTAGTTTTCTAAACAAGAACTATTTAGTTGAGAGTTTGGAATAGTCCACAGGGTGACATTCAACTCGTGGGAAATTACAAAAATCCTACTATCTTATAGGTTTTTACCCCAAAATCACTCACAGCAGAGGTCAGATACATTTCATACTAACACAAACCATTTGATAATCATAGACATCCTTATGCAATCATTTGTGGTAAGTTTCAAGTTCCTACTATGAAAATTGCACCTTCCAGAAGCAAATCCCTAAAATCACTAGTTTTAATGCCAATTTTTCTATAAAATGCCCCAAAACGTAGCATATCATGAAAATATTCAAACATAACTCACTTTCTGTTTCTACACCTTCTTGGGTAGTTTTCTAAACCAAAACTATTTAGTTGTGAGTTTGGAATAGTCCACAGGGTGACATTCAAGTTGTGGGAAATTACAAAAATCACTCATTTTTGATGATTTTTACCCCAAAATCACTCACAGCAGGGGGTTCATTGAATTCACACTAACACAACATGTTCTATGATCAAAAGCATCCTCTTGAACACATTTGTAGCAAGTTTTGAGTTTCTATCTCAAAAAATGAATTTTCTAGAAGGAAATCCCAAAAAACATACTTTTTTGGTGATTTTTTGCATAAAATGCCCCAAAATTCCCTTATGAAGCAAAAGCAGACATGTCATCCACCCGTACGCTAAAGCCCACCCTATGTAGAGATGAATAAGCATGGATGACGACTTGTAACGAAAAACGCCATCAAAAATATTTCTAGAGCTCTTTTAGGGATTTGGCCACCCGCCTAATATATAGGGCAATTTATTTTAGATAAAGAATTGTAAAAAGAATTAGTCCAGAGAATTTTTTAATTTTTTGATATGTTCTTGATTTGTAAATTTGCTTTCAATATACCAAAAGAAAAGGGGGGTGTACGAGTTACTTTTCTTGCTAAAGAGCTACGAGTGATCGGGTACGTTTTATGACTTTTTGCAAATAAAATTGGTTGTGTCCGTGGCAACTTTGTTGGAGTAGTCAGTGTAATAACGACGGGTCTGTACCCTTGTCAGCTACTTGAATGTGTGCAATCAGTTAAGACGTCAACTGAAAGTTTTCATATTCTCAGTGGCGTCCAACTGTCTCATTGTCGCACCAGCCTGCGACTGGGGCTACGAAACATGCGGCAAGTCAAAAGCACGTTTTGACCCTGGAAATTTTGGCAGAGCATGACCAACTGAGCCTATCATATATTTCACTTGAATTACTTTTGATATAAATTGTATGTAGAAATCCAGTGAACTCGATTTTAGGAATAATGGTTATTGATTGTTTGTGGTCTTAACTATTGCAATAAGGGCTGTTTTAACACGGAATGCTTCGGATACAGTGATTTTCACATTCATTGTATTTGATGATTTGATCCATTTTCAGAAAATATGTTAGATCAATCATCTATGTTTTAAATGGGGTTCTCTTGCTTAACAATAACTTATGTAAGAATGAGTAAATACGTTACCAATAGGGTAAATGTTTTATTCCATCTTATGGAAATCTGCACTAAAAGTCCCATTTCACAAACTTTAACCATCTGTGGTGCAAAATCTGACCTGATGACCCGTCATTTTCTTTGTCTTCTTGTTAAGGTGGCTGTAAACGTTTCCCGTGGAGAGCAGACTTTCCCTCAAATAATGGCTGATTTCTCATTATTTGTACACTAAACCCCTAGCAAACTATATATTTTTAGAAAGCTGAGATTCTAAGGAATACATAGGATATGGATAGGTTGTATGTGCTCCAAATATTTTAAAGAAATTGGGGTCAAAACTTTGACTAATCAATTTTCAGTACATATGTCGCGGCTGACGCAAATCTAAGAGCAGGATCTAAGATAATAACCTGATTTTTTAAAACATTGAAAAAAACCTTTGTCTCTTCAAAACTAGACAAGGGTTTTATAAAATATGGCCCCTAACTTTTTTATGGCCATTTATCTAACAACATTTTAGGAAAAAAATGCTTTTTTGGTTTCTTGATTTTTGACTCACTATAAAAAATTAACCAGATAAGATATTGCAATATCCCCGTCTAGATTTGTAGAGAACATGTTTTAGAATCTATATACAAAGTTTGAAGCTAATTGATTAAGATTTGTGTCTAAATTCACGTCAGCCGTGAGAGTAAAACTATAGAAAACTAAGCTGAGAAAATGGCAGTTTTGTGTATTTCACAGTTAAAGTTACTGTGCAACTTTTTGCTACTACTTTAATG
This sequence comes from Maea johnstoni, assembly GCA_963942565.1. Classification (NCBI taxonomy): domain Eukaryota; kingdom Metazoa; phylum Annelida; class Polychaeta; order Spionida; family Magelonidae; genus Maea; species Maea johnstoni. The sequence goes on along the minus strand of OZ012684.1, from coordinate 89,612,271 downwards.
TATTTATTTTTGTCCAAGTGGAAAGGTAAAGTAACCTTCCATTGTATATCACAACTGTCAACATTTTTTCTTCTCAATTACCTCAAAAAAAAGTATAAATGAGTACATTTCTGCAACCTGCCTAACATCCCTGTCAACTGGATTCCATATATGGGCATATGACATCACCCAAGCCCCGCCTACTTAGTAGACTGGCATCTTGTTTGCATGCTAATGTATATGTATTATAGCTCTTGAATTCTTAATAATTCAAAGAACTTTGCCATCAAAATCAATTTTCAGCTATCTAGTGTGTTAGGCTGGCAGACTCTTTGACTGCAAGTATATTGATTTGGCAAATAAAAGCTTGTAATGCTCTATATGGGGTTTTTAGCTTCATTTATCTAAGACAAACATGTTGCAGGGCCAATTCTGAAGCTATCCAAACTTCCAAAGCATAGCTTTCTGACAAGGTGGCTTTTAGATTCTGGGCCTTGAAAGAAAGATAATTTCACAAACCTCTATTGCTGTATCTCCACTCCAGTGATCCAAGTTACATAATCCAGAATGAGTAATCCATACATATTTTGCAGCAGAAATGGCAACTTTCCCTGAGGTCTGACACAGAATTCCTTTGTCTAGTGAATCCCATATGAGTAGACTGTCCACATTAACTACTACACTTCTTGAAACGCTTAGAGGAAGTGATCTTCCTATTACCCATAGCAAATCTTATTTTTAGACATTGGTTCCTGACTCCCATAATCCTTGAGGGGATTATGAGTGACACCACACTCATTGTTCTAGAATGTGGAGTCCTGAGGGGATTATGACACCACACATACCTGTATCTATTTCCTCAGAGCTGAGGCCACAGTGATAATCAATCAATAAACCCAATTATTCACCTGCAATTTCAATCTCCTTTGTGTCTCCAACCGAATTGACAACAATTGTTGTGAAAAATACAATCCAGGCTTCAATTAGTTAATAGCTGAATTATATGGGTGTAATTGTACTTTGGGTAACTATATCATGATTGCTGTATTATTGTTTGAGAAAAACATGTGTTTGAAAATGAAACCAAGTTGATAAATTCTATAGTATTGTTAGTTATCCATAGAGCATAAAGTGTCTGTTCCAGCTGAAGGTATGAGACGGATTGACCCAACATCTTCCCAAAAGTCCAGGTTTTCCCATCAAATACACACATTTTTTTACTTGAAGCCCCAAAACTGGGATGTTTCCTGTTTTTCTCAGACAGCCGGAGCCACATTTTGATTAAGACTAATCCCTAATACACTATTTTTGAATTGATTAAAACATCATTGTCTGTGGTCCACCTTACCCAACAGACATCCTTTCTAACCAACACCTGCATACAAAGAAAAGACTGGCTGACCTTAAATGCCAGCTCTAATCAGTAACCAATCCAATACACATCCATTTCCTGTAGCTTTGATAGGGAGGTGGGAGGGGCTTATCAGCTAACTGGGGTCACCTGACCATAACATTGAACATGCAGACTGACCTGTCTGTCTGTTCATACCTGTCAAATCAAGCTTTTTCACAAATTATGAACTTAGGAGTGGAGTAGAGCTATGGGGTTTTTTTCATAAGGAGGGTAAGACCCGGTTCATTAACATAATACATAAATCTCAAAACAGGCTTCCCTGAGGACGAAACGTTTACGGCCACCTTAAGAGCACTGTATAGAAAGTTTAGACAGATATTGGTGAAAATCCAATTCGGCAATTCTGACTTATACCAATTTTGGGTTAAACAATTGTTTCTTGAATTCCTTGTTTTTGCCCCGTAATTCCTATATAACACCAAAAAGATAATTTCAACATGGCAGACCAGTATTTTAGGCAGTTAGATTATCTCTGAAGGGATACATTTAGCAAAGAAGGATACGTACCAGTTGGAGAGAATGAGACGTATGGGGTCACGTTCATGACATGAATTACAATACTTTTTCAAAAAATCTATAAAAACAGTCGATGACCTGTGAATAAAAGTTTTGAAGATCACTGTGCACAATTTCTGGTGGCTGTGTTCACTGGATTTTAAAATACAAATTGTATAAAACATATTTCAAGTGAAATATATAATAGGTTATATTGGTTTCAATATTTGCCGGGTTAAGCAGTGCTTTTATTTTTGGCTTGTCGCGTGTTTTTAAGCCCTTGTCGCACGCAATGAGATAGTTGGACACCCTTGAGAATATAAACAATTTCAGTTGACGTCTTTAAAAATTGCACACGATTAGCTCGTCGTAATTAACCACACTGGCGACTCCAACAAAGGGATTTTTTCTATTGTTGCCACGGGAAATTGCCAATTTATTTACGAAAAAGTAAAAAACGTACCCTATCACTCGTAGCCCTGTATCAAGAAAAGTAATTTGGAACACCCCCATTATTTTTTGGTATATTGATAGCAAATTTACAGAGCAAGAACATATCAAAAAATCAAAAATAAATCTCTGGACTAAAATCTTTTTTTACAATCTATTATAATATGTGTGACATAATGCCCTATATTCACGTCTTAGCAAGCAGGTAGGACTCCAACAAAGGTATTTTTCCCCAATTGTTGCCACAACAATAGGGAGACAAAGGCAGCGTCATTGTCTCTTCATGTCATAAAAAAGCAAAAAACGTACCCTTTCAATCATAGCTCTGTAGCTAAAAAAGTAAATTGAAACACCCCCAATTCTTTTTTCGCATATAGAATGCAAATTTACAGGGCAAGAACATATCAAAAAATAAGAAAAATCTCTGGACTAAACTTTTTTTACAATTCATTATGTGCGATAAATTGCCCTACTATATTTGTGTCCATTTTTGAGAAAAAAGTGTTCATTTTTAATTCAATCCCTCCAGCTCAATTTTATGCTGTGCAGAAGATATTGTAAGGTTTGATATACAGTTTGCGCAAGCAGAAAGACGACCTACTCCATTACCTACATGCAAACGTTTACAAAGATTGACAATTTATTTTTCTGCACACAAACAACCTAGAATGAGCGGGGAAAAAAAGAATGACGTTTCTCCAACTCTGAGGTGTGTTTTACAGTTAAGGATTAGTCGTCCTCAATGGGTGTTCTTCAATGGGGTTAAAGGTCAAACTGGTGTAATTGTCCAATCAGATCCCTCAATTTCAATCAATGGATCACTGCTGCTGGGTCAAAGGTAGACCCAACAATAGCGCGCGTGGATTTGAACAAGCGTCACGTACGTGATCTGGCGCCAGTTTCTGGGGAAACAAACGGTGCACGTCACAACAAACGCGTATTACCATTGTTGAACTAGTGCGCGGGTGACCTTTGGCTGACCTAGTTTAGCTAGCTAACTTCACGGTAAAACGTGTAAATTTCTCCTTTTTATCGTGGGAGAAACAGGTTCTATCACTCGTGGATGGAAAGAGGAGGAATCTTGCACTCGTGTCTTGGGACTCGGCAAGCCTCGTCCCAAGACACAAAATCACTCACTCGTGCAAGATTCCTCCTCTTTCCATCCACTCGTGATGGAACCTCTATGACAGCCTTTTTTCTCTCAAACAGCCACTTTTCAAAAATCACAAATTTGTCTCTAGCAAAAAAATTCTGCCAAACAGCCAATTTCTTTTTACATTTCCATTAGTTTTGTCCCACAAGGTATAGCATATCCAAAAATTACAAAATAATAAGGACAAAAAACAACTGGTGCGGGCATCCATAAATCAAAGACATCGTCTTGAAGGAAGTCACTCCTTAATTTATGCGACATTCATGTCCCTACACAGTTTCGCATTTTACAGTGATTTTGAAGCTCTAAGTATATGTCTTATCCGACCCATGCTAACGACTGATTTCTCCTAAACGTATGGTTTGATACTCACCGGATACCCTGGAAAATAACCGTAAAATACAAATAAGATGTTAGATGTGTTCCAATTGCCGTTTCTTAAAAATATGTGTAAGGTGGGGATTAATATTTGACTCCGTTTTAATCTAGCAAACGTTTATTTGACGATTTAGCCGATATAAAGTTTATGTTGCCTGAAATGTTTTCAAATAAATTAAGCCCTCACAAAAGTACCCTCCGAGCATGGCATGAAATGTGTTGGTTTAGAAAAATGACTCAACACTGAAAACTGAGGTCCCATCCAATAAAGGCCTTCAAATTTCTTTACGGTGTTCGAATTTTACAACCATTTCTGAAAATGAGAAAAGGTGCATTTTTCAATTTCGAGATTGCGTAGCTTTTGAACAAAGTCAAATTTGGAAAAATTGTGATATCCTCCCCTCCGTAGTGCTCTTATCTAAGAAGCCGAATTTCGAGGAAATCCGTTAAAGTTTCGTACACAAAATGCATCCTTGGAATTAGCGACCTTGTATTGGTGAAGTACACTGTCGAGAAAAGAGCCAACCCTCCTACTTTTCAAATATTCATCCACAGAATAATATACAAAGTATTCAGAATCCGATCTCTTTCTTCAGGATTTTCAAGTAGGTCTTTTTCTCTCTGTACATATCCCTTTCAATAGCAAATGGCCGATGTCTAAAGATTGGCCATATTGTATTCACGCAATGTATTGAATGATTTGTATGCACCACCAGCTGAAAAAATACATGATTCTGACTTATGTTCGACCTATATTTGTCATACATTTACACCAGCCAGGCCTAGACAATTGTTAGTCCTGCCTGTGATGCTTTTGAAAATAAAGTTGGAATAAAACATACATCCAAAAGATGTTTTAGGGAGAGTTGTCGAGTTTGTTCTGATCAACATTTCCCCTTGAAATATTTTTCAAAAATGCTCTGACCTCAGAGACATCTATATTGATGTCAAAATAGTTTTTTTTCTGGCCGCTTTGGGTGATCAGTGCCATTGAGACCTAGTTATAAGCCCCGTCCCAAAACATATCTCACAGCATCATAATTATATTACAAGGTATGTCTCCAGGTTCTTAAGTGTTATCGGGTAGTGGATTCATAACCAGCCGGTCAACCTCATGCTAGCCTCAACCAGTGTCAACTAATAGCTGCTAATATAGGCCAGAATTGATGTTCTGGGCACCCACAGCTGGTGGTGGAGATAAGGTTTCGCCCTGATTGGTCCTTGTTCCCGTGATCTCGCTGTAATGCCTTATCTGGTACTCATGGCATGAGTCCAGCATGTAACTATAGGGCATATAGTAATTGGTCTCTCGATACATATCCATTATTTTCTTCATCCAAGCTTACACCACACAATAGTATAAAGTATATTCAAAAGTACGAGTAATCTTTTGCTTAAAACTCTAGACATAACACTGCGTAATTGACGGTTGCGCTTTAAAATAGGGCCCGATTCATTTATTATAAATTCAGTATCTTAGTTCACAGTATGGTCTTTACAATTAACTAGCACTTTCAGCTCTCATCATAGATACAGATGCTTTATATCAGGAACCTTAGAATAGATCTATTCTAAGGTTCCTGTTTATATCGAAGTCTACCCTGGAAAGCATATTTTCTATGGCTCACATAGACACTTTATTATAACAGATGTGCGATGGACCAAGTGTGAAAGAGAAAATATACTTAAATTTAATTTCACTCCCGTTTATTGGGGAGAGAAAATGAATTTAAATATATTTTTACGCCGTTTCTTTATGAGAGAAAATAGATTTAAATTTATTTTCTCTCCCCAATAAACGCGAGTGAAAATAAATTTAAGTATATGTATGAACGCCGTTCTTGCAGAAAAGCACTATTTGTCTTTAAAGACAATTCATTTGTCTTTAAAGACAATTCATTTGTCTTTAAAGACAAATGAATTGTCTTTAAAGACAAATGAATTGTCTTTAAAGACAAATAGATGTATTTGTCTTTAAAGACAAATGAATTGTCTTTAAAGACAATTCATTTGTCTTTAAAGACAATTCATTTGTCTTTAAAGACATATAGAAGGTATTTGTCTTTAAAGACAATTCATTTGTCTTTAAAGACAATTCATTTGTCTTTAAAGATAATTCAGTTGTCTTTAAAGACAAATACGACCACGTTGGCAGAAGAATACTGTGGTGAAATGCGACCTCACATATTTCTACGCAGCCACGTGCTTTCTTCATCCACAAGGTTATGTTACCACTACAATTCCCAATTATCGCTCAACGTGTGTTCACCACGTGTCTGTCTGCATATATATAAACATGGTTTGCTTCAAATATATAAAATTATGGAATAAGTCTTTTTGAAGACCTCCGCATTTCCACGATTTTGTAAACGAAGGGTACTTTTTTGGACACAGGTACGAGATATGGGGGATAAAAATCCCCTTACGAAATATACGATGCTCTGACGCCGAGTGACTCCCGAAGTGACAGGGCTTCCAATTCTGTAGTTCAACACCATTGAATCGTACTTATGCATCTGATGCTTTTTTGTTGGTGTTTATGTCGGAACTACCGAGTCTACTGCCGCTAAACAGGCGGAGATCTCTTCTAAACTTGCATTTGCAGCTATGACTGAATAAATTTCTACTAAAACATGCCTCAATCTGGCAGTACTGACATTAGTCTTAGTATCCATCTTGTTGATTCTACATTGAAATGAAATGCTACAAAACGGAACTATTTTCAGAACTACTTTGTCATGAATTGTCTTTAAAGACAAATGAATTGTCTTTAAAGACAAATGAATTGTCTTTAAAGACAAATAGATGTATTTGTCTTTAAAGACAAATGAATTGTCTTTAAAGACAATTCATTTGTCTTTAAAGACAATTCAATTGTCTTTAAAGACAAATAGAAGGTATTTGTCTTTAAAGACAATTCATTTGTCTTTAAAGACAATTCAATTGTCTTTAAAGACAATTCATTTGTCTTTAAAGACAAATGAATTGTCTTTAAAGACAAATGAATTGTCTTTAAAGACAAATGCACATGGCTATTTGTCTTTAAAGACAATTCATTTGTCTTTAAAGACAAATAAATTGTCTTTAAAGACAATTGAATTGTCTTTAAAGACAATTGAATTGTCTTTAAAGACAAATAGGGCTTTTCTGCAAGAACGGCTTTCCATATATATGTTCTCTTTCACACTTGACGTCCATCGTACATATGCGCCCCAAAAATTTGACGCCTTATATGTTACAAAATACATAAGGTATCTAGTCTGTACAATGAATTACGAATATTCATAATGAATTCTGAATATTCGTAATTAATTTATGAATATTCAAAATCAATTATGAATATTAAAAAAAATCGTTTTTGTCTACTAATATACTTGCTGGCGTGCTCACTGGACGCTCGACTTGGCGGAGAATTATTTAGTTCATATCTTTCAAATAGATGGCAGCACAAGTAACGTCATTACTTCGCCAAATGGTCACATGGTTTTGTTATGGAAATGTGACATACTGCTGTACGCTCGCTGGCGGCCGGGAGTAGTACTAGAAGGGAATGGGAAAGTAGACGGATGACGAACCGGCAAATCACAGAGTGTTTATCCCGTATGGGCTCCACATTACATCCTATTTTCATGAAGGAAAAACGCCATACGTAGCCAGGGAGAGACTAGGATTATTTGGCAATCTTCATTGTGAGCATATTTCATCATGGACGCTTTATTTAGGGCGGTGCGAAAAAGCCCTAATCCGCTCAAAGGCTTTGGACGTTCCAAGTCGAGATCCAAAGCTCATGAAAGTAAGTACCTGTGCAGGCTGTGTTTGTGTAAGAAAAATTCAGAAACCACACTCGTAATTACATCTTGCTACTGTTTTATATTTCGTTCATAGAAATGTGGAAAATAGTTTGTCAGGAAAAAATGCACCGTATGATTGAGATATGTCAAGTATATTGTCGCTGACACTGTGACAGAAAAGGGTTGCTATGTGAAAGAAAATGAATACCTAAATTTCTCAGTTATAAATCGGAAAGGGGTTTCTGTGTAGCATTAGGGATATATCATGAAAGATACTGAATCCCTAAGGTCTATGTTAGTTGTATATCATAGAGTGTTGGGAGTGCCGTTTCTATGGTGGCGTGAGTGATGCAAGCCCTGCAGTCTGAGGCTGCACTGCCAGACTGCTGCTGGTGCTGAGTCAGACAGCTGAAGTGCCATGCCCACTCAGTAGTCTCATGTCATTCACTCAGCTTACTAACTAGGTCATATCTCTCTCTCTCTCTCTCTCTCTCTCTCTCTCTCTCTCTCTCTCTCTCTCTCTCTCTCTCTCTCTCTCTCTCTCTCTCTCTCTCTCTCTCTCTCTCTCTCTCTCTCTCTCTCTCTCTCTCTCTCTCTCTCCCCCCCCCCCCACATTCCCACTCACCCTCACCACCCACTGTAAGGATGGGGGTGGGATCTAGTTGAGGTATTTCCCTTCTACCTCAGAAAAATAATACTTTGGGAAGATCCTACCAATTTCTCTCATTTTTACTCCTCACACAAGTATAAAATCTTTTCATACACATTCTGTTAATTAAAACAATATTATAGTTAAGGAAATATTAAACCATGTCAGAATAACCAAACCTGCACTTATTAATCAATATTTGCAGTTCATGCTTATATGATGTGGTCCCCCTTAATAAGGGTCTTAGCCAGGATTTAGAAACTGGGTGCCCAATATTGGCAATTATAAAATTTTGGGGCGTCCAAATCTTTAAGGGGGACCACAATATACTCAGATTTCAACCATAAACATGTATTAATTTATCAAAATAAGGCATGATATCTTTATACAATCTCATGGGAATCATATGGAGATGAAAATATTCACTTATATGCTTGAGACTGACATTTTAAGAAATTCCTCACAAAAAACTTTGGGTGTCCTGAGGGGTGCTTTTTAAGAGATTGGGCGTCCAAAAAGACACCGAGACGCCCTGCTGGCTAAGACCATGCTCCCTTAGAAAGAGGATGCCCCAAAATTTTACAATTGCCAATAATGGGCTCCCACTTTTTGAATTCTGGCTAAGTGTTTCCATGATCACTTGAAAGGTCAAGCAGATCACTAATTTGATACAGGTGAACTTGGATATGACGGACCACTGTACGATGGATTTTTGCATATGACGGACGATATGCTTGGTCCCAGTCCGATGCATATCAAGTATTCGTCATATGTATACGACAGATTTTGCATATGTCAGACAGACCAATTTTCCTGGTCCCATTGAGTCTGTCATATCCAAGTTCACCTGTACTTGTTCAACACAATAATTGATAATGAAAAATCAGACTTGATTAACAAACTTTTGAAAATTTGTCTCTTTCAGAATTGAGTGAAAACTGGGGAGAAAATAATGAACCTGTTAAGGAAGGAGTGACATTTTATGTGAAATACCTTGGTAGTACGTTAGTGGATGAGTTAGAGGATGGAGAAAGCTATGGAGAAGGGACAAGTTCTGAGGCGGTCAAGATTATTGTGGCAATGGTGAGTTAATATGTTTATTGTTTATCTGCACACACTCATGTTTATGTTAATGGCAAATCCTCATAATTTTGATTTTATATTTCCTTTAAGTGGTCACTTACAATTGAAAACATTGGCCTTATAAAGTTACATGATGTGAGAACATGTTGCCTAAAAGCAGCGACAGTTAAGAAGCAATTTCTTGTTGAAGAACTCAAAGCCAAGTAGAAATAATTGCTCACTGATGATATCCTCAATTTCTCCTAGCTACACCTGTAGATCATGTCTTTGTAATGTTGATATCTTTGTGTTGATTCAGGCCAAGACAACAGGAAAGAAGTTACCAAAGATGTCCATTACTGTATCACCTAAAGGAATTAAAACAGTTAACATGACAACAAAAGAAGTCTTAACAGAAATAACTATTTATAGGTAAGTGGCTTGCTGATTTTTAGATAAAACAGAACTCTCTTTAAAGCTTATAAATGCTCTTGTTAGTATTTGTCAAAGATGATTATATGTTTTCATTGTTTATCCTTCCAAGAATTGTATATTTCTCTCATAATGATCCTCTCACAATGTTTTCATATGATGTATGTGTTTGGAGTGTATATGTTACACATTAAGAGCAGACTTCATATTCCTATGTGCTTCCTTGATAGCCAAGTGGCCAAAAGGCATTGCCACTGACTGCTTGCTGTTTTTCATCACAAGATACAAATCTGGCCTGAGCCTAGTGAGAATATTGCCAGTTGTCATGGTTCCTCCGTGGTTTTCCCCAAGTAATCCTAATTTCCACCACCATGAATATTTATTTTGTCATAACTCGCAGAAAAGGTGATGATTAACAAATTTCCTTATCTAATGCATACTTTTATATGGATTCATTCTATTTATTAAGTGGAACACTGCGCTATTTGGTTGTAGTTGGATAGTCAGTGTCAGATGTAATGTGTAGATATGACTGTGTTTTGGCTAACAGCATTTGATTACATATCTTAGCTCTCTGTCAAATTCCAAACATGATTGTTTTGTCACAATATTATGATATTTGGAGAAAATGAAGTCGAGGGGAAACAAACCTTCATTCTTGTAGTTTCTACCACCGGGCTGGCTCTCCCTTTCACCCATCAATGCTTAGTTGTTGACAATGTTGTCTTCATCTTCTCTACTAACATTTGGCAATCACTTGCAAATATAAAGAATGATTTTACAAAATTCCTACAACTCATTCTTTTATTTCATTATTTCAGAGTAAATTTCTGCACAGCAGATAACGCACATGAGAAAGTATTTGCATATATAGCTAGGAGTAACGAAAATGACACCATGGAATGCCATGCATTTCTTTGTCCAAAGAAAAAAATAGTAAGTACCACTTCCTTAAATCATTTTGTATGTATATGTGTGTGGTCCGTTGTAGACTGTGTTGGAGCCCGAGTTATGGGGTACATGATAGGTTTATCACCAAACTAATTATATTCTGTGAGGCTGTCTCTTGACTATTTATATTTCAGGCCATTTCTACGGTTTCAATGATATGGGAAAAAACTTCCATGCTCGTGTCTCAAAAATGTTGCTGGATAATTTACTGAGTAACCTTAAAATATTATTCAATATTTATTTGTGCACCAGTGAAAATCTCAAGGTTATCAAATGTATATAGCTATAGCAGCTTTCATTACTTTGATTGACAGGTTGTGCTTGAGCCCATTGACAGTTTATCAAATCTTATTTTAAGCCAGTGGTACATACACATTTTTGTCACATATTATCTATGTATTATGTCTTGTAGTAGAATATATCCTTTTTACAATAATGAATTTATTGACTCTGTTAAAAATGTAGATTCTTTATTGTATAAAACGTCAACATTTGGCATTGATTGCTACTAGAGTGCTTATATTTGATATTGAACACTCCTTGGTATTTATTTTCCTTTCTTTGACAAAATATTTTGAGTGGTAGATTTAGACACCGCCCCCCAAGTGTTCTGGAGGTAGAATGTTAGAGGTCTAAGTTGAGCTAAGGCAGCTTGTAGCCTGGGATAGGATAGGCTTGTTTACTTAGGGTTGCAAGTATGTGTTCTCACCTCTCCTCCCGGCTAGCTGTGGAGGAGCTTCTAGGACTGGCTAGCTGGCCTGGCTGTCAGGGTGGGTCATTAGCTGGGGACGCAGGAAATGGGTTCTTCGTTCATGGCCCTGATAAGATAGCCTTGACCTTGTGCTGGCTGCAGCAGAGTCTGGGGTCATGACCCTTGCAACTGCAGTGCTGGCTTCAGATAGAGAGGTTTTATTCAAGGCCTGTCTCTTGGTGCCTTTCTGTTTCCTTCCATGTATTTACATGTGGAAGGATGATACATGGAAGTTGAAGAGCAACGTTTGGATAGATGCCATGGTATCACATACCTCATCCAGGGTTTCAGAACATGAAAACAAGGCTGTTATAGTAGGGGCTTTTTCTCACTAAAAATTACATGGATTCCTTAAATGTTTATGATAGCTCAGGGCACAACAGTTGCAATGAATCCCAGTAATCAATACGGGACTGGAAATCCCCAAATATTAGTGGTTCCACTACCTGTTTACATTAGGATCAGTAGTCAACATAAGGGCCCAATATTTTACTAAGGGTTCCATTAGAATTCAGTAACCCAATAGGTCTACTGCTTCCATGGTCTAGTAGTCCTATCACTTCATTTCAAAGATTTAACAGCAGATGGCAATTGGCTTGTATGTCGACTACTGTAGCTACCTTTTCTAGTATTGACACTTATCAAATCATGTTCAATGTTATAATCCATATTTTCGAATGAGATATTTAAGGAGCTTAGTTTGAAATGACATAACATGCTTAATGCATCAGTTGATTCTATTGATAACAAAGTGCTGTTTTCTAGAATGGAAAGCACTTGGAACAGTGACCACTTAATTGGTTCATAACTGTCATAAAGTACTACTTTTTTGTCCTGCAAATATTTTGGGAATGAGGTGTAGACATAGTGCTTATCTTTTAATTTCCTAATTAGAGTAATGCTCTCTATTGTATATATTTCAAGTTGTACAAGGTTTTTTTTATGATGTTGATATGTAACTGGCCTCAAAACATAGAATCAGACTCTTATTCTTCATCTTTGAGAAAATTCTCATCATATGAGAATGAAAAGCCTGATCTGCATAGTTCTAGGTCACAGTCACTGCTGAGGAAAGATCAGATTTTAGATCCTGTCTTCCATTGCCTGAAACTACTGCAGGCTTGGTCTTCAACAAATTGATGCTCACAGTGATCAAAAGCAACTCTAACAATTTTGATGATTAATCTCAGTGGTTTAGAAAATATTTTAAGGAGAAATATTATTCAAAACAATTCCAACACCTCTCTTTCAAGTATTTTAAAAATCACTTTGAACTTAAAATGTATTGTCAAACGTAATGTGACGGAATGACCCCAGGGCTAAGAAACAGGTCATGTTCCGTCACTTCTATTATTGTAAGCTGGGTCTCCGCCTTCGCAGAGCCTAGCATTTAGACGTGCTACAAAGTATCTAGTTATTTCGAGTGCTCTGTGACGTAGCGCTCGTGCGGCCTCAACGATTGATGTACCGCGCGTGCGATTGGAAGGAAGGGCGGGAAACTAGGTTAGATTCGAAATCACGTCAGTCTTGGATTAGAGTTAGAGTAGAGTAGAAGTAGAGTTAACGACAGAGGTGTTTACAGACGGATTAAGGTGCTTGAGAGCTGGATTTAGACTACCCAGAGAGTAACGATTACAAGGTCAAGTAGCCAGAAAGAGACTGAAGCTGTTCACGGATTATTGTGTGTATATAGAGAGGATTATGATGACAGCATAGAGAAGAACTGTAGCTGAGCAGAGTGTGTATTTACATCCGGATTTACCAGACATTGAGACCAGATATTAGAGAGACCAAAAACTTTTTGTGGACTTGTGATGTCGTGATGGTCATTTACATAGAGTGGACTTATTGTGTTGATGCTGCTGTATAGAGAACGAGTGCGGTGGTATGTATATTGTACTGTGATGATTAAACTGTATTGTTGATTTATACTTGCTCGTCCCGTCTTCTCTTCAACACCACATCCATCCCCAACCTTCGCTAAGCGTTATTGTAAGAGTCAGAAAACCCAACTGAGCTTTATTTCATTTCAAGAGAGAACTAAGAAACCTTTTATTTAAGTAAGGTGATTCTGTTTGTTAGTCGGATCATCCCTTCGGCCAGGGATCCATTCCGCTACATATAGCACACTCTTCTTTGGTGACAGCGGTGGGATAGTGTTTAGCACTATCGGCGAAATTCTCGAAACTTTTTGTCGGAACGAACTCACAGTTGGTAGTAATAATCAGTGGGGATGGAAGGTGAAGCGGAACGAAAGCAAATTGTCGAGGTGGTGGAGGAACAGGCAGACGGTGCGTTGCGGCTCGAGGGGGTAGACATCACGCAGCCGTGGCTGGCGGCGCAGTCACTGGCGATGGCGGCGGCCAACAGATCGGGATCGGAGTTTGGGCGAGAACATTCACCAAAAGTGGCATTGAGTCCACCTCAAGACACAGAATTATCGTCCAAACCACGCATAAAGCGAACCTTTCTTACGCCTGAGCGAACCGATTCCTTACGCATTGAGCGAACCTTTCTTACGCCTGAGCGAACCGTTAACACTTTCAGAGAACAGATCTCGGGTGCCCGTTTGGACGATTTTATGTCAGCCGATCGTTCATTTGGTGCAACCCGAGCGACAGAGTGGCCGTCCGAGCGACCGGTAGCTGAGAGACACGCGGTTCTTCAGAGAGATAGCAAGGTAGAGGCGGGAAAGAGTCAGAAAACCCAACTGAGCTTTATTTCATTTCAAGAGAGAACTAAGAAACCTTTTATTTAAGTAAGGTGATTCTGTTTGTTAGTCGGATCATCCCTTCGGCCAGGGATCCATTCCGCTACAGTATCATAGATCCAGACAACAATTCCTAGAGGAACTTGCCAGCACGGATGGGTTAAATGAATGGTAGGAAGGCAAGCTGTTTCCAGAGCTTTTAATAAATCATGTGATAACTCTGTATAGATTACCAGGGTTCATTAAAGGTTATTTTATATTGCATAAAGCATGACATTACTGCAAACGGATTGTTTGCCTGAGATAGAGTTCAAACAAGGATGGAGACAGATTGTCCATGGTGATATTGGAGCGAGCTGTTCGGGCAATGGATTTTATGGAGGAAAAATCACCTGACTGAAACATGCCATTCTGACAGCCAATAATCTAGTAGAATACAAACAGATAATCCTGGCCACTTTTGATCAATATGAAAATGAATTTTAGATGAAGTATAATGTTCTATATCAATTCATATCCATGATCTATATCAATCTGTATTCAATATACAACTGTCTGATAACTTCACCTGCATAACACATTCATACCCTCACTCCCCTGCATTGTCTGACTATCCTAGCTATGTCTCTCTGTTGGAAAATTTGAGAAGGAGAAATGTGTTTCAAAAATAAGCTAACCACTCTCCTTCAAGTATTGCGTGAATCCCTGCTTAATTCACAAGTAAGATAAAAAGTTATCTTAGATGCATACCGTACTTTATAAGGGGAACTCAAAGCATGAATGAGCTATTGATTGATATCTCTGTTCTTCATCAGTGGTTGTCATGAATGTAGCATCTTGGGCCACCCAAAATAATTATGGTCACCGTGAACCACTGGGTGACCATCATCTACACTGGGTACCTGAATATATCTACACATTCATAAGCTTAGTATGTGCCTGATTGGTAATGATAACATCAATAAATGCACATACTGTAGATATTGTTAACACCATGCTTTCTTCTTGTGTTGTCATTAACCCAGAACCTACCTCCACAGCCTGTATGGATGACTCTAGACTAGCTCCTAGTCTATGGTTTGATTAAGCAATGCATTTCTCTCTTTTGGTCTCTTCTCTTTTGCTTTATGTCTAGGTGTTAGTTTCTGCGCCTAATCAATTATGCCGCCATGGGTGTTCACCCTGATCAGCAAGAAATTAAAACAATCTCACTCTGGCCACCTAGCGACAAAGTTTCAGAAATAAATCTGGATAAACTCAATTTTGAGTGGGTATACTTTTAGGGTTAGATATTAGAAGTAAAAAAGTACTTCGCGTAGGACAAGGCTGTGATGTGGAAGACTGTGGTCCCCAATGCAGTCATTATCCTGGTGGCATTAGTCTCAAGATTGGTATTTGATAAGCCTTCTACCAGCAAGCAGAACATGCAGGCCACCCTGGCAGGCTGCCTCATCACTGGAGGAATAAGATAGCTCTAATTTGTGCCATCACATTCTTACTGTAACTGACCCTGCCACTGTGTTTGCTGGAGGTTGGGCGAATCTGTGTCAGGTTACTAAGGTGGCCACAGGGACATGTAGTGAATGACCAAGTGGAGAGGTCTCTAATTCACGGTTGAGCCTAAATCCAAACCGCATTTCCATCCCTTCTTATGCACACACATTCCTCATCATCTATATTATGTCACTAGACACATACATTCCATCTTATTAATAGTTTATCACTAGACACACACATTACTTAACATTTATAATATATAACTAGACAAACATTCCTTCTAACTCATTGCATGAAGCGAGTCTAGGATGGGGTGGTGGTTGGGTGTTGACACTGGCTACACACTTATCATAGCTATCTGAACTCCTGTGCTGTGTGATAATTATTACCTCCTCTCTAACTATTTGTATAACTTTGTTGCCAGGGATAGGCTTGTGGTGGTGTTGACACTGGCAACTGGAGGAGTATTGTTTTCTCAACCCCAGAGCAGTATTATAATTATAACATGATGCCTGTGTGGTGTACAGTGTTTATACAGTTCACAGCTGTTGCTAAGCTTGACTTTTCACTCCTAACTGGGTCAGTGCTAACCACCATGCTAACCACGCAAGTCACTGGGGGTTAACACAAACTGCACTGATGAGGTTGGTTAGGACTTGGATGAAGAAAAGAATGGATATGTAGCGAGAGACCAATTACTATAGTTACATGTTAGACTCATACCAGGAGTATCAGATAAGGCATCACCACGAGGTCACGTGGGAACAAGGACCAATCAGGGCTCTCGCATCAATCACATTACAGAGAAATCTTATCTCCACCACCACCCAGAGCACCAATTAGCGCCTATTAGTTGACACTGGTTGAGGCTAGCATGTTCAGGTTGACCGGCTGGTTTCGAATCCACTTGTGTTTGGTCATCTAAGGTTAGGATAGGGTTAGGTACCCTCCCAGGGTAGGGATCCTACATGAGTATGTGTATGTTAATACTTATGTCCACCAATAGTTAATTCATCACTGGTGCTGTTTAGCAAATGTTTATTATACTCTGTATCAGCTTGCAAAAGGTCAGAGTGGCCAGTTATCATTCGTAATGCATGAGCAACTCCCTCATGTGGCAATAGCAAGAACTAGGTTGTCAGATCTAACCCTGCACAAGGGTTGAAGACTTAAGCCCTAAGTGGCCCTTTGCAGTGCAGTATATTGGAAATTTATTTAGGCTTTGAGAGTAGGGTGATGTATTTCTAAGGAAGTATTTCGAACCAATCCTGCACAAGAGTGGGAGACTTAAGCCTGATTATGTATCCTTGCTCAATACAATTTATATTGTTTTTTTTCTCTTGGGAAGTATTTCTAACTAGCCCTGCATGATGGTGATGCTTTAAGTGGCCTTGCACAGTGAGTGCAATATGTACAGGTTATCTTAAGGGGGCTCGGGACCTTCGTTCCGGTGTTACTCTGGGAAGGTATTCCTAACTAACCCTGCATTAAGGTTTGGGGACCTAAGTTACTCTGTGAAGCTATTCCTAACTAACCCTGCATTAAGGGTTGGGAACCTAAGTCCTAAGTGGCCATGTTCAATGTAACATATTGGGTATGTTTTTAGGCTTTGGAGGTGGTCTGATGTTTCCCTCAGGCTCAACCTGTCCCACCATAAATATCCCAACTATTCCTGCTCCTTTTGCTGCTGCTGCTGCTGTGGCTGGCCTCCCTAGGCTGCCACTGGTCCTGGCTGGAACATCTCCACTACTCACCACCACACAGCCTCCCTCAGTTCTCTTCAGCCTTAAGTTCTTAACATCAACCAGGAACACAAACTCATGTCACAGCTTGTGCAGCTTCTGATAAAACTTATCATTTGGAATGTTTTGTTAAGTGTTTTACACTATCAAGTGTTATTCGTGCAGAGTGGGGGCTGTTCTAAAGCTGCCTGATAAATGAGCACTATGTTTTGGTGATGAAGAAATGTACCAGTTTCCACAAAATATAACACAGTCTCATACTTGATGGACCATTTGGAGATATTGGATATTGGAACAATCTCATCATAGCATGGGAATGGGGACATGTTATTAACTGAATCCAGTCTGGTTATTTTTAAAAGATCACTTCCTAAATATTTTGGAAATTATTCTGATATTTTCAGCATTTAGGTGAGACTGAAATGAAAATTCAGGATTATAGGTTTTCTATATGAAATAATGTGACTGTCTTTTGAAATTCCTAATGGTCTTCAAATCTGCTAACTCTATCAGTCAAAAGAAAATCTCTAACATAACAGTTCAACTGAAGAGTTTCCAAAAAAGCCAATTGAAGCGACTTGACCTGGTCTCCTCATCCAGCAGAACAGTGTTTCTGTAAGACATTAGAGCAGTTATGTTTTAAATGATTAGCTTAAATCATCACATTTGGTTACACGTACCGTGGGCTTTCAAACCGTGGATAGGGTATAGATATGCTAGTATCAGATATTCACTCAATTCATAACCCATATTAAGTTGATCTCAGAGTTTTACCCCCATATATGCATAAAACATTCTTTAATGCTAGAATGATTTTTTTCTTATTTGGACTGAAAATGAACCCATATCTTTTGAAATCTTTCTTTGAAATCGTAAACCACCCGTCTTAGTTATTTGAAACATGCAAAGTACCACAAGCCCATGGTATTAGGTTATAAACCCCATTCACATCTGGAGCATGAACTTGTCTGAAGCAGATAGAAATATCTTCATAAATGTCAATATTTTGTGAATTTTTGAGTGTATGTTTTAAGTTGTCAGACCATGTATGTATCAGAGATGCAAATAGGTGACATTGCAATCAGTTTGCCCTGAGCCTTATCAGAGTAGAGGAGCTGCAGTTTGATACTGTCCGTGATTGTAGTCAGAGCACTATAAACCCCAATGCATCCACAGTACAGGGTATCACAGTGAATTGATCATGCTGCGTGATAATCAAATGCTAATTACTTTGTATTGTTTTTGTGTATTGATTTTTTACTCAGGGATAATTTGAGCTGGCTGCTCCTAGCTGTTTAGGTTGTGAGCGTGCCAAGGTGGTAGAAGTTGAGTGCCCCTCTGCTGGTGTTGTTCGAGCAGCAAGGTCACCTGGGGACTGTGTGTAATGCGCTCAGGTGACAATGGGAAGCATGAGTGCCAGTTCCTTCGAGTGATCTCATGCTTCATTGCAGGCCAACTATGCTGACCCTGTGGTTTAAGGGAGTTTTAATTAATGCCAATTGAAATATCATGTTTTACAACAAATTCATGACAACTTATATTATCTGTGCAGTCAATAGCAATGGGTAGTTGGGTACCAGATTTTTTTCCTTACATGTGAATTGAAAATTGAAAAATTTGCTAGTCAGTTTCTCGTTCTTCTAGATGTTGATGTGTGCCACTAAATATTTCTAGTCAGTATAGCCCGCGTTTCTGCTAAATGATTCAAGCAAACCAAGCACACATACTTAATTTTACAAGTGGGCTTAAGAGGTTACTTTTTTCAGCTACTGCAAGGTCCCTATACTGAACTCTTTATCTTTTTTAACCAAATAAAAAACCCAGCTCAGTTCTTGTTTAAGGTTACAGTTTACTGAGGAAACTAGGATCATGCAAACTTGCACATAGACCACATTGTAATGTTTTACCTGTTAGTGAGAAGACCCGTGTTGAAAGCAGTAAATGCGACCTTTGATGTAATCTCTTCCAAAACACCTCATATGGGTAATTTAACTTGGTAATGTCACAAATTTGTCTACTGTGGCAATATGTATCTAGAGGACTATATTTTGCACCCGGCAGTTGTTGAAATCAACCAACTCTCACCCAAATGACCACATTCCATTTATATAACTATTCATACCTTGGAATAATTTGGTGAACTGCTCTTGTAATTTGTTGGCTATAAATTTCTGACACACCTAGCAAGCCTGCTGCATGATTGGAGTTCCAATATAAAGCACAGCGCAAATGCATTTGCCCTTTACTTTTCCCCTTCAGTATGGGGACTCTTCTTTGCTATAGATTAACGCCAGATTTTCATAAGCTATATTAAGGCTTGGTTTTCGCTAGCTATTGCTTTTCTTCAGGAGCATGACCCCAGAAAATAACACACCCACATGCCGCGAGGGATTAGGACTTATAAACATGCCCCATTTCTGACCTTTATACTGTTTACCACACAGGTAGGTTAGCTCATAAATCTACAAATTGGATAGTATCTAAGGAAGGACTTAAATGTCAAGTTATTGAATGTTTCTCTATTGGGATAGGTGCAGTGCATTGTAATAGTTCTAGATATTAAGCAATACAGGATTTGTAGGCCGACATGTACATGCTGATTTCTTTTGTGTTGACCCACCTACTGGCTGACCTGAATATTCCAGCACATTCCTGCATTGGCCTTTAATAACACTTGACTGACTCCAAGTCAGCTTGTATATATACAACCTGAGTGTGTGTGCTTAGCTCTAGATCCTACTGTAACTGGATCTCTTTCTAAGCATGGGATGAGCTTGATCCCCTGAATTCCTTGGCTGCATGATGATGTGGTATGAGGTAATGTGTGGACTCCCGGGAGCTGATCATTGTTTACAGTTGGGTCCCATTAGCATTCTAATGGGGGCTTAGGCTCATGATTGATGAGAGTGAAAATTAGGAATGTCTCCCAACCCAAAGCCCCTTTGACAATATTATGGAAACTTCATCCCAAAATGCAAATATATGAAAGAGAAATGTCAATTAAACCTTATAATTAGAAATTAATTAATATAATCAATAATTACACCTTATAACCAACAACTCTTCCTCGGGTAGAATTATTAGACATCTATTTTCTCACTAGTGACTAGTTATTTTCCCACTAGGTGGGGGGGGGGGGGGGGGGGGTCAGTTGATAAACAGCAAATAACTCAGTTTTTGAGATGGCCAGTTGTATAATTTGCTGTATTAAATGGTACAAATATTAATTATCACCATCTCAAGGTAGCGGATCCATCTCAAAATGACGGCATGAACCCTGTTAGTGTGTGATGGATTCCACTGCAAACTTAGTGTCTTTGAAGGGCCTTTGTCAGGAAGGATGAGAGGATAAATACTAGTCCTGTAGAGTCAAGTAACAGATAGTCTCAGTGAGGCTGCCTGACTATTAGTGGGTATGCCCAGCAGCCACACCTATGTACACTACTAGCAGTGTACAGTGTGCAGAGTAAGCAGCAGACACCCTGCCACTTGGTCTAGAAGGATGTCAGCTGTACACTGCGTTGCTGGATACGTTATAACCAGAGAATTTCAACTATCTGACATCAAAGGAAGAATACATATCACCCACGAGATATTTTCCTCACCATATTCTGGCTTTTTAAAATTTGCAAGGGAACACTATGCATACTCACTAATTATGTATTGATAATCTCCACCTGTAGCTCATGTTCTTGCATATATGATAGCCACATTTAGAAATTAATCTTCGCTTTAACCAATTTGTGCCTGGAGATCTCTTTAACCATTTTGTGCCTGCAGATCTCTTATAATGTGTTGACTATCTATAGTAATTTTAAAAAACAATTAGGAGTTGAGGATAAATTGGAAAATATTTGAAAGCAAGTCTTTGTTAAGTTTCTGATTAGCTTTTCTATTTTATTTTTTTTCTAAAATTGCTTTTATGAAGTTAGATTGTTTTGGCTGCCATAGACATGAATGGGTTAAGGTTACCAGCTTTGGTCTGAACTTTGGCACATATGTACCTCTCTCAGTGCCATTTTTATGCCTGCAATATGTGTTTCAACAGGAAATTGCATATATTTATGTTGGACATCCTTATGGAGTGGCTATGTTTGATCAAACAATTTATATGGCTGTGTCTCCGTCTTATATCTCTATCATTCTTACTTATGAAAATGAATTATGTATGTTTCCTTTTTCTTGCTGACCTGTACAACAAGTGGGATCTATGATTTTCTGAATACTTCTCTGAAGAGTTCACATTACTTCTGCAACAATGCACTCATGAACATAGGTTTACTGACGCCCTATTGGTTGACCCATAATCCTTCTCACCTTTGTATTTCCTATACACTTATGAACCCAACTGCTTTTCTGACTGAGATAATCCTAATAGCAATACCATAGATATAGCATTCTGCGATCAGTAGAGAGGAACTTTGTTATTGAGGGCCTAAATGCTTTATACTAGATAATCCTAATAACCCTACCATAGATATAGCATTCTGCGATCAGTAGAGAGGAACTTTGTTATTGAGGGCCTAAATGCTTTATACTAGATAATCCTAATAACCCTACCATAGATATAGCATTCGGCGATCAGTAGAGAGGAACTTTATTATTGAGGGCCTAAATGCTTTATACTAGATAATTCTGACAGTGGAGAAAATGTTCTGTGAAGGATTGCAATATGAAACCAGTATTGTGCTGTGGACCGTGTGTTCAATAATAGGCAACTCCTACTGTGCTACTACTAACAGTAGTACCCAACTAAATATTGTATGGATATGACATTTGATGGAGGCTGGGCCACTGGGGTAATGGCTGCTTTTATTACATATTTATTCTGCCTCATCTAATCTCTCTATACATGTGTATACAGATTTTTTCTAATGGGAGAGAGAGAGAAAGATAGGGAAGCTAACTGTATGCCAAGAGAAATATCATATGAATAACAATGCTAGGTTCTTCCATTATGCACTGAATCAATTCAGCCTCAGCTGCACCAGGCAGAGTTACTGTAATATAGGCCTTATTGACTGTTTGTCGGCGAGATATGAGTATTTAATTCATAGAGGCCTGAAGGTTTTAGCCTAGGCAGAGTGCTTTGCCATGCTGCAAGCCTAAAGGAACGCTGTCATTGCTAGGAGTCACAAACTGTGTGCTCAAAATTGAAAAATGTAATTTTTTGGGTGCCTTAATATTCAAGAGAGACCACAATTTATCTAGATAAAAACCATGAATATGTATTCACTTATTTAGAAAAAGGCACACTATACTCCGGCAATTTCATGGAAATTATATTGAGATGAAATTATTCAATTGACAGACATTGGTATTTCTTTTTAAATTCCTCACATAATTCTTTGGGCATCCTAATGTGTGATTTATTAGGGTTTGGGTGTCTAAGTGATGGCTGGGGAAAGCACCATCAATATCTGTGCTGTAGTGTCAAAAGGTCAGCCTACATTAGTGCTAATTGCACCTGACTAAAGCATCCTAAAATATAAATCATTTCCTAGGCTACAACTATCCCTCAAATGTCTTTAATTGACTGCATTAGTTGGCATTATATTCAAAAACTATGTTAACCCTGATGATACTTGTTTTAAGAGTTCTCTAAGCATGAGTGCGTTCAGCTGTTGCATATGTGGACCAGGCTCACATAGGCACACTGCTCCACAAATCCACTCAAAACATCATAAATACCCTTCCTTCAGCACATCACCTAGAGCCATAGCGCACTCTTACCTCTTGTGACAAGGAAAATTCTCTTTATCACTTAGGGGTGCATATCTTAAACCTCCCCCTATGAGTCACGAGGGAGGACATTGTCATTAGGAATATCTCAAGGGTATGAATAATATTTGATGTATTTAGTGCTCTGCTCAATAGACCACTTTATGGATAGATTTATTATTTCATTCTCGTAATATTTAGTATCCTCTCTCAGTGTCAAGTATTTGGTTCAGATAAGAACATATATAACTACAAGATGTTAACTGCAGGTAGTAAATTGGGGTAAACTATTAGATTATAGACTTCAAGCATCACAGAAAGTCCAAAAAAATGATAACACCAATGCCAAACATGTTTGAAATCCCACTCACGTAGGTTACAAGTAGGTGCCTTGAGCAGCAGGTGAATGATAACATACAAACAGTTCAAGAGCAAGCCTTGATCTTAGCTAGAGATGCTGACAGAACCAGCAGGGTCTCCTACCTCACTGACTCTAGCACTTCCCTAACATAGGTATGTCTCTGTGTGTTAATGAGAAATTGCAAAAAAATATATGCTCCGGAAAGGAAGTTTTTTAGTTCTTTATTTATTGTGTAAAGATGATAATCAGTAAATAAGCCTGGGGCCCATGCAATTGAATATTTATATTCCCTTGTAAGGAATGTCCATAACATAAACTCAAAGTGTGTTTTAAGTTAGAGGCTGCTGTACTCTGGACAAAAACAGGGATTGCTATACAAAACTGTATGCAAGACTAAATTTCTGTATAAAAAGAAAAAAAAAAAGTGTACAGAAGTCAAGGATTGATGTCTTACTTAGTTTTTCTCTTATATTGATATTGTCAGCTAGGTCTTCTGGAAAAAGCCCAAACCCCACCTCCCCCCCCCCCCCCCTTAATTAACCATTGCCATTTAAAGGGATGCCCACCCCTGATGTATCGCACATTTTATACCATTCTAACAGAGTTTTATTCTTCAGTGTGGCAGTATGGTTTAGAATGAAGGTACCCAGAGATCATTAGAGGGGTGAGGTAGATGTTTATAGCCTGGCCAGCAGTGGCCTCAGGGTGACCAGGCGGTGGGTGGGTGAGGGACAGTGGTCAGTCAGTCAGCAGTATGCCTCACTGCTCAGGAATGCTCAGCCTCAATAGGAAGATCTCTATCTGTTTTTGGTCATTCAATTGCAGGTACCTTAATTGGAGGAGAAATGCATGTTCAGATTACCTATGATAATGGGCTGAATGGGAAAGGTTAGATCCAGCCTGTGCTTTTAGCCTGTAATTGATCCCACTGGGGTATACATGTAGCACTACATTTTAGCTGTGATTAGACCCTAAGATAAACTTGATATTTCTTGCTCTGCAACATCAAGACAAATAGGGTCAGAGATAATTTTGTTATCTTTTATGAGATAAGCTATCAGTTACTAATTCTTTGTGCTTTAACCCTTTCACATCTGGAGCGTACACAGTCTAACATCTATAGAAGCGTCTCAATGATAAACTATGATCAGAACTATTTGAATGAGTTGTTGATAAAGATGTGTCTGCAGATGTGTACCTATGCATCTTGGAGTGTTTGATGAATACTTTTCTATTTGTTAAGTTATGTCTAAAGTTATCAGGTCATGTATACGCTTCAGATGCAAATGGGTTAAAGCGGATTTTTTTGGATTAAAACAATTTTTGGGGATTAAAGCAATATTTCTCCTTATGACACACAAGGTTTGGTGTGCCTGGCAAGGAGTTGATATGTAGATGTTTCTGAGGCCCTCGTAACCTACTTCACAGAGGCTTTTTAGAGGTTGTTGTACAAACAACAACCTATATTCAGTTCGCTTTTGTTGTCTTGCATTCCCGGGGGGGGTCCTGGGAGCTGGTTGATGCATTTTCCCTATGTTGTCTTACATGGCATTTTTGGAAAATTCTAGGCGAATGATCTGGAGAGTGGGGTGTGGTGGGGTCGTTTTGTTTAATGTTTCTGTTAGAGTTGGGTGTGTAGTTTATAGAGTTTGTTTCATTGTTTCTGTGGGTTGCCTAGTTTTTTTTTGGTGGATTTTTACGTGTTTATACATTACGTTTTCTTCACTCCAATACGATTCTGTAGCGCGTCTGGTCTGGTGGGGCGGCCGTTGGATGCGCATGCGTGGGTGGATGCGCATGCGTGGGTTTTCTGCATATTTAATGCGATCGGCTAATCACGTGACAGCACCACGTGGTTTGTCTCTGGTGAATTATCCAATGAGCGGTCTCACTGCCTCACCGTCACACCACGTGGTACTCTTTCCCGCGGTTTATTAACCAATGAGCGGCTATTTGTATTTCTTTTTGTACTATTTTACTCACGTGTTCATTCACGTATTTCTTACATTGGCTAGGTTACCCTCCGCCATTTTGAATATCGGTTTTGCCGAAATTTGCACCCCGATTTCAAAGCTTTCGTTTGTGGCCATCTCTAACTCTAAAATTCTGAAACCAAAAGAATTAACAAGCCAAGTATCTATATTATTAAGATTAATTCTTTTGGTTTCGGAAAATCGAAAATATTTTGAGATATTTGTCAACACGCATCGATGGTGGCGTGAACATGGCGATGGGTCGGGTTTGACGAAATTTGCACCCCGATTTCAAAGCTTTCGTTTGTGGCCATCTCTAACTCTAAAATTCTGAAACCAAAAGAATTAAAAAGCCAAGTATCTATATTATTAAGATTAATTCTTTTGGTTTCGGAAAATCGAAAATATTTTGAGATATTTGTCAACACGCATCGATGGTGGCGTGTTGACCACGGCGATTAGTACATTCTCAATGGTACCTCGCCGATTCCTGTCAATTTCATCAAGCTATCTCCCCCCGATCACAATATGACTACCTACCTGGATAGATGAGATCCTCATCTATCTGATTCAATCATTTTTTTAATTCAACTTCAGGTTGGAAGCGAAAAAATAGCTTTTCGCTACAACCGGAAGTTGATTTTTTTGATATAGCGAGATTAGGGCATTGTGTGCATTTCACACAAAAAACATACTTTTCTGCGATCGGCTAATCACGTGACAGCACCACGTGGTTTGTCTCTGGTGAATTATCCAATGAGCGGTCTCACTGCCTCACCGTCACACCACGTGGTACTCTTTCCCGCGGTTTATTAACCAATGAGCGGCTATTTGTATTTCTCTTTGTACTATTTTACTTACGTGTTCATTCACGTATTTTTTACATTGGCTAGGTTACCCTCCGCCATTTTGAATATCGGTTTTGCCGAAATTTGCACCCCGATTTCAAAGCTTTCGTTTGTGGCCATCTCTAACTCTAAAATTCTGAAACCAAAAGAATTAACAAGCCAAGTATCTATATTATTAAGATTAATTCTTTTGGTTTCGGAAAATCGAAAATATTTTGAGATATTTGTCAACACGCATCGATGGTGGCGTGAACATGGCGATGGGTCGGGTTTGACGAAATTTGCACCCCGATTTCAAAGCTTTCGTTTGTGGCCATCTCTAACTCTAAAATTCTGAAACCAAAAGAATTAACAAGCCAAGTATCTATATTATTAAGATTAATTCTTTTGGTTTCGGAAAATCGAAAATATTTTGAGATATTTGTCAACACGCATCGATGGTGGCGTGTTGACCACGGCGATTAGTACATTCTCAATGGTACCTCGCCGATTCCTGTCAATTTCATCAAGCTATCTCCCCCCGATCACAATATGACTACCTACCTGGATAGATGAGATCCTCATCTATCTGATTCAATCATTTTTTTAATTCAACTTCAGGTTGGAAGCGAAAAAATAGCTTTTCGCTACAACCGGAAGTTGATTTTTTTGATATAGCGAGATTAGGGCATTGATATGCATTGTGTGCATTTC
Organism: Maea johnstoni; assembly: GCA_963942565.1. NCBI lineage: Eukaryota > Metazoa > Annelida > Polychaeta > Spionida > Magelonidae > Maea > Maea johnstoni. The sequence continues at coordinate 89,585,221 of OZ012684.1, read as the reverse complement.
ACACAAAAAACATACTTTTTTCAATAAATTGTCACGTCGCCGTTTCTGGGTCAAAATTTACAAATGGCCCATCAAAGTGTTCGCAACAAATAGGGCTTTTACCCTATTATCATAACTTGTTGCTTATATTTGTAATTTTTGAAAAAAAATGGCGACTTCGGAAAAAAACGGCAAAAACGGCTTTTTGGAATGTTGATTTAGGAACCCTGGCGAAATTCTAAATTTACTTATTAATTTCGCCACTAAAACCGGAAAAAAAGTTTCAACTTCAAGAAAACAGACTCTAAATAATCCATCCTGCCCATTTGTGGATTTTCTTTGATCCCCACAATCGTAAGAAAACAACTTTGAAAAAAACGGAAGTAGTAAATATTTTTATCGCGATTTCAGCAGTCAGTATATATACCCTTCTCACCATGAGTGTAGTATGCAGTCCTGAAGTTAGCAGACCTTTAATCCTGCCATCCCTTCCGTTCTCACTGTTGTTGTATTTTAGATAAAGATATGATTTTAATTGTTTTGGGTGACAGGAAAAGTGTGTACTGTTATAATTTATTGGTCACAAACTTATAAGCCCAAAGAGCATGTAATGCGAATGCATGGGATGGCAGGGTTAATGGTCTGCATACTTCAGGATTGCATTTTCACTCATGGTGAGAAGGGTGTCAAGGGACATAACTGCAGGCAGCACTCATAGAAACTGGCTTCGACATCATACTGCATCTACACCAAAGAGCATCATAGGAACTTGATTCACCTGACAACCCAAAATAGTAAGCATACATTAAATTGAAATAAATACAAAAGTATCAATACAAAAGTATCACTCAATATACAATTTTATAAAAACACATCCACAAAATATAGAAACCATGCAAATCTTCACTGTCCCTCAAACAAAACAATTACTGTTTAAAGAAGATATTGTGTCGGTGTGATAATATAAGATTGCATTTGGTGAGATATGTTTTGTGTTGATATTTTTGTGTTGCTTTGATGGTATGTATGACTCTAAATAATCCATCCTGCCCATTTGTGGATTTTTTTTGTTCCCCACAATCGTAAAAAAACAACTTTGAAAAAAACGGAAGTAGTAAATATTTTTATCGCGATTTCAGCAGTCAGTATATATACCCTTCTCACCATGAGTGTAGTATGCAGTCCTGAAGTTAGCAGACCTTTAACCCTGCCATCCCTTCCGTTCTCACTGTTGTTGTATTTTAGATAAAGATATGATTTTAATTGTTTTGGGTGACAGGAAAAGTGTGTACTGTCATAGAAACTGGCTTCGACATCATACTGCATCTACACCAAAGAGCATCATAGGAACTTGATTTACCTGACAACCCAAAATAGTAAGCATACATTAAATTGAAATAAATACAAAAGTATCAATACAAAACTATCACTCAATATACAATTTTATAAAAACACATACACAAAATATAGAAACCATGCAAATCTTCACTGTCCCTCAAACAAAACAATTACTGTTTAAAGAAGATATTGTGTCGGTGTGATAATATAAGATTGCATTTGGTGAGATATGTTTTGTGTTGATATTTTTGTGTTGCTTTGATGGTATGTATGATTATTTTTTCAGGTTGCATGGTGTAGGTGAAGTAGCAGACCTGAAGTATGCAGGCTTCTACCCTTTGATGCCGATGCCGGTCCCATACCCCTTCAACCCAGTGCTCGGGCCCAAGCAGCATCTCCCTGCATTTGTATCGCCCAAGATGCAAAACAAACGAAAATACTGATCAAAATAAAGGGAAAATTACAAAGTTTGTGTTTCTGATGTATTTTTTAACACTATTAGGTATGATAGAAAGATAAAGAAGTTCAAAGAATGGGAATTTTTTTTGAAATTGTTCTAGACTGATATTTAATGTACATTCACAAACTGGCTCTTATAGTTGTATTTCTTGGCACTATTAGGTGTGATAAAAAGATAAAGAAATTCAAAAATAGGGAAGTTTTTTTAAGTGCGGATTTAGATAGAAATCTTATGAAAAGTTTGGAAGATATGTGTTTCAGATGTATTTTTTGGCACTATTAGGTGTGATAAAAAGATAAAGAAGTTCAAATAAAAGGAAATTGTTTTAAATTGCTCCAAACTGATATTAATGTCTATTCACAAACTTGGTTTTTGATTAAAAAGTCTGTAAGTATCATTAGCAGCATTACAAGTGTGTATCAGTCTATTTTAGGTTTAAGTACAAAGTTATTGCATGCATATTGGGTTTCTGGTAGTGCTGGACCTGCTTTAGTGGCGGAAGATCATGGCCAGGGGCATATGTCCCTTAAGGGGCCATATGGTTGATATTTGTGCATGTTTGCATTCAGGCAGTGTTTGGCCATTTTCATGTAAAGGTAAGTCACGGACTAAAGTTCTTCAGGCAGCAGCATTTTAGTTGTGGCAAGCATGCTGCTGGTGGGGTTTTGTTGGCTGTCATTTGCAGTGCTGGTTGTAGGCTTTTCCCATTCATGTTTGGTGATCTACTGGATTAGTGGTGGTGAGTTTGCCATAGTTTCTTGGATAGCTAGGAGTGGGTTATAGTTTTCGAAAATATTTGAGGGAGGGTTTTAGATAGAATTCTTTTGAAAAAATTGAGGGATATGTGTTTCAGTTGTATTTTTTGGCACTATTAGGTATGATAAAAAGATAAAGAATTTCAGTGGAAGGGAAATGTTTTAACTGTCCAGGTTTGGGGGTTTTGGAGCATTTTTCCAGGGAAAAAATTGAATAGTTTGTGTTTCTGATGTATTTATTGGCACTATTAGGTATGATAAAAAGATAAAGAAGTTCAAGAAAGTTGAATTTTTTTTAAAATGTTCTAAGCTGATATTTAATGTCCATTCACAAGCTTGGCTCTTATAGTTCATCATCAGGTAGCAAAATCACATAATCCAGGAACATATGCCCCTTAAGGGACCATAAGGTTGATCCTTGTGCATGTTTGCACTCAGGCAGTGTTTGGTCATTTTCATGTAAAGGTAAGTCACGGACTAATGTTCTTCAGGCAGCAGCAGGTAAGTTGTGGCAAGCATGCTATTGGTGGGGTTTTGTTGACTCTCATTTGCAGTGCAGGATGTGGGCTTTTCCCATTCATGTTTGGTGATCTACTGGATGAGTGATGGTGGGTTTGTCATAGTTTCTTGGATAGCTAGAAGTGGGTTATAATTTTGGGAAATATTTGGGGGAGGGTTTTAGATAGAATTCTTATGAAAAAATTGTAGGATATGTGTTTCAGATGTATTTTTTGGCACTATTAGGTATGATAGAAAGATAAAGAATTTAAGGAAAAAGGAAAATGTTTTAAAATGCTCCAAACATATATTTAATGTCCTTTCACAAAGTTGGCTCGTATATTTTTTCATCTGGTTGCAATATCACATGAACCAGGGGCATATGCCCCTAAAGGGTACATAAGGTTGATCCCTGTTCATGTTTGCTTTTAGGCAGTGTTTGGCCATCTTCATGTAAATGTTTTGTGTTACTTTGATGATATGTCAGATGTCAAATTTTTAACCCCGCCCCCCATCGCTCTCTTTTTCTGAAGTATGTGTGTTAAAATGTTCATGTTTATATTTGGCGGATAGGCTTAGTGATTAGTTTAGTTTGTCAAAAGTTGCATTTTATTTATGCGTGCTGAATTTTAGGTTATGATGAAATTTTTTATTCGCTGTTTAACTGTTGGTCTTTTTTAATATTTGAGAGCCGGCACTTATTTTAATGCATGGGCTTTGTTGTATATACTTAGCTTATGTGTTAACATTTTGTGTTGTGGGGGAGAGTCACAAGCCTCTGTTAAGGGGGAGTGGATTTTTGGCTGTTGGCAACATGTTTGATTTTGATGTGGTGTTATTTGCAGGCAGCCAGTCAGTTTGTTACATGCATCAGTGATTGACTTTAACATTTTCAGACAGGAGCAGATTTGGCTCCCAGGATTTTAAGTTTAGGGGCTATTAAATTCCTGTGCGGCCACCACGACGGTATGGTTTTGCCAGGGGTGCATTGTCCAGGTTTGGGGATCTTGGGGCATGCTCCCAGGGAAAAGTTTGAAAGGTTTGTGTTTCAGCTGTATTTTTTGGCACTATTAGGTATGATGAAAAGATAAAGAATTTCAAAAAAAGGAAAAGTTTTTAAAATGCTTTAAGCTGATATTTAATGTCCGTTCACAAACTTGGCTCCTATAATTCATCATCTGGTAGCAAAATCACATGGTTCAGGGGCATATGCCCTTTAAGGGACCATAAGGTTGATCCCTGTGCATGTTTGCATTCTGGCAGTGTTTGGCCATTTTCATGTAAGGGTAAGTCACGGACTAAAGTTCTTCAGGCAGCATTAAGTAAGTTGTGGCAAGCATGCTATTGGTGGGGTTTTGTTGACTGTCATTTGCAGTGCAGGATGTGGGCTTTTCCCGTTCATGTTTGGTGATCTACTGGATAGGTGATGGTGGGTGGTGAGTTTGTCAAAGTTTCTGGATAGCTAGAAGTGGGTTATAGTTTTGGAAAATATTTGAGGGAGGGTTTTAGATAGAAATCTTATGAAAAATTTGAAAGATATGTGTTTCAGATGTATTTTTTGGCACTATTAGGTATGATAAAAAGATAAAGAATTTCATAAAAAAGGAAAATGTTTTATAGTGCTCCAAACTGATATTAATGTCTATTCACAAACTTGGTTTTTGATTAAAAAGTCTGTAAGTATCATCAGCAGCATTACAAGTGTGTATCAGTCTGTAACCACTAACGAAAAAACACAAAAATCAGAAAAATTTCAAAATAGCAAAATATTAAAAAAACAAAAAATTGCAAATGATTAACTACAAAAAGACATACATGGAATCAACCTCTTGACGCCACTGGCGTCTATCTTGTTAATTCTGATGTTCCCTACATGTCTTCAGACACATATCCTGCACTGGAAGCTGACATCTCAACCACAGCATTCTGAAGAGAGATCTTATCGTTTTCACCCACAATTCAAGTCACACCTACTGTCTTGTGATAGCCTCATAGATATCTTGTTTACAACCATTCTAGTGGTTATAAAACTATTAATTGTGAACTTCTTAGTACCTAAACTGTCAGAGATACCAAGACTTGAATTATCTTTATATAACTTTTGCAACAAAAAATATCTTGTTTAGCTTATCCAGATCAAGCACTGTCCACACTGTCATGTTTATAATCAGTTTAATTTATGGTATAATTACTTAATTAGTATTGTTTCCCCATGTCTGTTTCATAAATAGACCCATTTCTGCTACTGTCTAAACAGTCAAGCCTTTTTGTCCCTTGTAAAATACATATTGAGATTTTGATTGTATGATAGTTGATAACCTGTAGGCAGTAGCATTTCAGACCAACTATCATGAGAATGTACTATATAGTACTTGTGCCCTGGATGTGATAGTGTTAACAGGGACAGAAACAGAATTCAAAGGGAGAGGTTTTGTTTCATAGAAGGGAAACCCGTTTTGCCTTTTTTGTATGGACCTATCAAATTGTGGGGATGGTATGGTTATAATTTAGAGTGGGGGGGGGGGGGGGGGGGGAGTTCCTGTAGTGTAGGATGTACAGCCAGCCTGTATAATTGACTAACCCCTGGCTGCAATAGGAGATGTGATTAGCTGTCCAGGAGGAGATTAAGTAAGGGTACTCAGCACTGTCTATTCAGCGTGTCAGTTCAGGCACACTAATGCACTAATGCCAGCTTGCTGCACAAATACCATGGAATGTGCCAATCCATAAATTGATTTCATATGTGCAGTTTCTCACGACAGTGCTGCCCCTTGTAATAATTAGTATGTACGGCAGCATTACCTGTATGTGGGCTACTTGAGCTAATAGTATAACAGGTGGGCTTTCTCTTTCTTAACTAAATCATGCTTAAAGTTCCCCTGAATTTGGAATCTGGAATTTCATTTGGTATTACTGTTACAGCCATATTGAGACAAATTGGTGTCAGTTGTAAGAGTTCAGGAAAAGGGAGCACCCTACAAAACCATTGCCGAACCCAAGGCACTGGTAACTTTCTTACATGCCACAGACAGGGGTTGAACCAGGCTGTCTGGGCTCCATCTAGACACTACATCCCTTGTAATATTTCACATCACAACACTGACATTTAGATTGGAAAAATGATATGAGAGAGAGAGAGAGAGAGAGATGGAGAGAGAGAGAGAGAGAGAGAGAGAGAGAGAGAGAGAGAGAGAGAGAGAGAGAGAGAGAGAGAGAGAATGGTCTAGTACCAATGATATATGTTATAAGTTCAATAAAGTGTGTAGGATTGTTTCCACTTGACCTGCTGGCTACCCCTGCTGTTACTGTTGCTGCTGCTGTTGGTGCCACACACTGTGCTGCCCCAGCAACATGTTACCTGCCAGAGTGTGTAGCCATGATAAATAAGCCTCGCACAACAGCTCCACATGTGGCCACGCTCACCAGTACCACCTACACCAAATACATCTATACTGAAAACCTGTTGAAATAGGGGGAGTAGTTGCTACATTGCCCATCCCTATGTGCCTAATTGCCAGTACACTAATTGATATTAATGATACAGAACATTTGAGAACCCTTGACTCACTCCTAGCAAGAGCACACTACCCATTCCTGCCTTGCTGATAAGGCAAACATGTAAGCACAGGTATTTCATTAGAGGTATTTTGTTCAATTAAAATAACTGAAAGTTGAAGCTACCAAGATTTACTAAAACAGTGTTTATCCTTACTCCTCAGGAAGGGTTACATATGTCATCAGGTACACTGTGCTGGCATTATTCAGGGCTAAAAGGGAGTGGGAGTTGTTCTGTATGAATGAAACAGCTGCTAGAAAGGAAGAAATCCTGCTGTAATCTATTAATACCACTCAATGCCGTGGGCAGGATATCGAATATCTAATCTGAGCCCATGTGCTACATGTGAAAACACAGAAGAATTGGAATTTGGTCCCCATTTGTAAATATTTCATAATTTGCTAAAATCAATGAATGGATTTTGTGATGCAACAATGTAACAGTACATCAAGGTATTTGGCCCTCAGAAAGCAAAACTGCACAAGTATGCTCTCAAATTTTTTGCCTCATTTAAGAGGACTTACCTTGCAGTTGTACCAAATAGTCATATGGTATGACTAGTGATAAATCGTGGATGGTTATGCTATTGTTGCTATATTGTCTTCCTTATGCCAAATGGCAAATGATTGCGAAACATTTGTTAAATAAATTACACTTTAAGTCTATATCAGAGTTTTTTTCACTTTAAAAGATTATTTAAACACTGGTGATCAAATTTTCTTGTTTATTCTTGCTCAAAAACCCTGAATATATTTTGTACAGTGAATTGATATTTACTATTCATGGAATGTTCAGTTTATTCCACGTGATTCAACATGCATCCAAATTTCTTAACTAATTCATCTTTACTCAGATACTTCAATTAATTATGGTTTAGATTTCATGAAGTATTTTGAAATACTGTATCACAAAATCAAGCATAGATTGGAGAGGTTTTGTTTTGGCCTTATTTTTTTTAAAAAGATGCCTATTTAAGGCTGTTTAGTTTTAATGATACATGATTGAAATCCATGTTGATCATTGATAAACTTCCTATTGAAAGTAAATGTTTTTCAACTCTGAAACAATCATTCATTGGGTGTGTTTGCTTATATGTTTTTATGTGTTATTTATTTTGTTGTTGTTGTTGTCTTTCAGGCCCAGGCTGTAACATTAACAGTAGCCCAGGCCTTCAATATAGCACTGGAAGCTGAGTCAAAGGAGGACAAGGAGAAAAGAAATAGTGAAATGGTCAAACAAGAGGTAATGCATAAATATGATTTTTCTTTATACTGGTTCAACATACTTCACATACTGTGTAAGGCTTTGTTTTGGAGTGCTAAATATTTCGCTTTACAACCGTGCTGGAGGGTATTTGTGCTACTTAAAATTTGCACATTGAAAGTTTGAGACATTGTTCTAATCTAAGAATCTAAGCAAACCGTTCACGTAAAATGTTTCACCTGCATTATTCATAGGTAGCTGATAAGTGTGCCCTGTATTAAAGACAGTAATAGAATCACCTCCATTCCAAGTGTCTGACCTGATGCCCACGTCCAATCTTCATCATGTGTATCATACTGGAGAACTCTGAACCTAGAGAAAAATATATAGCTCTGTATCTGCACTTAAAATCTGAACATTTCCAGCCAGGTAAATTATTATTTTACCCGAGATGAGAGTTAAATGTTCCATTTTATTAGTTGATACATGCATTTTCAAGATGGTTCAAAACTGCAAAAAATATGCTGTTTGCTCATATCTACAGTTTTCATTTCATTTTCTTCTATATATCCCTGTGTAGTATTTAGGATTTCATATTTTTGTCTATATCCTTTAGTAGTATTTAGCATGATTTACATGTATTTGATTGGTCACACTCGTCTAAGCAGAGACATTGAATGGCCCAGTTGCACATCTGGTATGGTATAATCTCAAGTTGTTTTGTTATGAAACACTCAAATTTGGATGTCGTTTGAATATGTGAATCACACATTGCATCTTAAATTTAGGTCTGTTGTCTTCAAATCAATCATTTCAGCAAATACAATTTTGTTTCAGTGAAAGTCTTATTTTTGTATATAACAGTTTCAGTTAATGCTGATCAATCAAACAACTGATATTCAAGATGAGCAAGCACTATACGTGTGTGTAATCATGTATGCTAGTAGTTCAGGAGAAAAAAAAGTGTTGCTGCAGTTATGTTTTCTCTCTATGTCTAGACTGTTGCATAAGCTTATGCAGATGAAAGGCTGGTATGTAAGGGTCAACTCTAGTGGAAGTAATTTCCTGGAAAGCAGGAAAATCTAGCTTTTTAACCCTTTCCTGCCCAGAGCTGACTCTGCCAGAAAGCACAACCAGGATGCTCTGGTACTTATGAAAATGACTGGATTAAAATACATGCTCTTTTACGGAATGAATGTGTGAAATGATTTGAAGGTGTTGTTGTGGGGTGTATATTATTATATGATCTGAGCCAGATATGGTGGTTTCTCAGAATGATATTGCTAGGCTTTTGGGAGTGTTGGTGGGTTGAAGACTAGCAACAGTAGACTAGGCTGCTAGTTCTTAGACAGTTGATATTCCCTTCGGTGTTGACCAAGCAGTATTGTGTAGTACCAGCAATGGTAGATAGATGGCAGCACCTGGTCCTCATGTGTAGGGTTTAGGTCACACTAAAACTGTGTCCTCTATTCACCTGGTGGGTTAGATATAAACTAATCTAGCCACTCAGGCCACCTTGACTACTTGGTGCTCTGTAATAGAAAAACTTGAAGATAGAAAAAATCATATGACAGACTAGAATTCTAGGCTATAGCAACAGCTGTAGTTGTATCACTTGAAGCAGCAGCATTAGTCATAGTCATAATACAAGTAGAAAGGTAATAGTACATGTTGTAGTAAGAGTCATATTTGACTGTAATAGTATTGTTATAAGAACATGTACTTGTAGTTATATGTTAGTTAGTGATTTCAAGTATGCGAGCATTAGATCAGTAACATGTGTTTATTTGAGTTAATTGCCTTGTAAGGAATATTATTGTTTGCAATGGAACATTGTAATCAGATAATATTCAGTCGAAATTGACTATGTAATTATATACAATAGACTGACAGGATAAGAAAGATGACCGCCAAGTCACCCTTTCTCTACAGTAGATAAGTTGTTTTTGCTTCCCTGTGTATGTGATCATAGAGGTACATATACAGGGAGAAGTCACCACAGGCTAATTACCATGGGCAATGTTGTCAAGACAATGTTGTCTAGGCGCTGTAGTTGAAGCCATAATGAGGACCAAGAGAGAGCTATATACAAGTTATACATATATATATATATATATATATATATATATATATATATATATATATATATATATATATATATATATATATATATATATATATATATATATATATATATATTCAAGCGTATCAGCTACGATTCGCACTGAGGATCTCATGCGAGATCTCCTGGCTGCCAATACGGTGATCCAAGTCCTGGCTGTTATTGTCTCTCTGATGATCGTGTGTGTCACTTTATGATAAGCACTTGTCGTGCAGTGCGTGATCATCAAACATTCACATTATCTGCCTTGCTGTGCACTCGTCCTCCCCTCTCCTGCCTGCATGCAAGCCAGCTCAGTCATTGCTCACAGTGAGTGAGGTTTGATGAACCTGCTCAAGAGGAAAGGATCATCCAGGGGTTTCTATAATGTATGCACTTTAATGATGACTACCATCTACCACACAGAGTACATACTTTCCTCTTTCTGTGTGAGGTCTTTCAATATTAATTAATCTATCAATTAGCTAATGCCCCCTGTCTTCTAGGATGTCTAGTCTAGACTGGGTATAATTAATTAACATGTTGCTATACCATAGCACAGGTAGCACAGTCAATGATCAGGGGCGGATCCAGGGGGGGTTTGAGGGGTTCGTCTGAACCCCCCCTGGCTGGTGAGTCATTTTGCACCACCGCACCACCTGTGGACAAACATCAAAACGAATTGTTTTTCCTGCCTCGGCAACCAGTTGCAATTGCAATTCTGTCCACGTCTATTGTTTCCCCAGGCCCTGAGTAGGCAACAGGCTGATTGGTGTCAGCCAGGTAGAGGTCTGAGTGGATGAACATCCTGCTCGAGGGGATTATCTACCGGCGGATACAGAATTACAGTCCAGTCGTTCACAGACTAAGAATTGCTTGGAAAACCTGAAGTTTAATTGTTAGGTGAGGGGGGGGGGGGGGGGGGGTTCGTTGATTCTCAAACTTCTAGATCATTTGATTCATTCCTTAGTCTAGCGGATACAGAATTACGTCCAGTCGTTTGAAGACTAAGAATAGCGTGGGAAACCTGAAGTTTGTTAGGTGAGTGGAGAGGGGAAGGTTTGTTGATTCTCAAAATTCTAGATCACTTGATTCCTTAGTCTAGCAGATACAGAATTACAGTCCAGTCGTTCGCAGACTAAGAATAGCTTGGATAACCTGAAGTTTGTTAAGTGAGGGGGGGGGGGGGGGGGGTTTGTTGATTTTTAACTGAACTTCTAGACCACTTGATTCCTTAGTCTAGCGGATACATAATTACAGTCCAGTCGTTTGTAGACTAAGAATAGCTTGAAAAACCTGACGTTTGTTAGGAGAGGGGGGGTTCGTTGATACTCAGACTTCTAGATCACTTGATTCCTTAGTCCAGCCAGAGATATATAGATTACAGGTCACTGGTCCAGCGGAGACAGACAGTCCAGTCCAGTCGTTTGCAGACTAAGAATAGCTTGGAAAACCTGATGTTTGTTAGGTGAGGGGGGGGTTCGTTGATTCTCAAACTTGTAGATCACTTGATTCCTCCAAGCCCTATGGATAATACCTAACTAATAGCCAACAGATACATAAATAACCACATCTTAACACCTTTTGAGGTGGCTTAACCCATTTGCATCTGAAGTGCAAAAATGGTCAAACAAATTTGGGCGTACCTCATCAAGTAGAGTATTATTTGTAAAAAGGTTGAATAGAAATGGTTACGGTCAGTCAAATTAGAAAAAAAATTGAAAGTATTTTGAATTCTGAGAATTCGATGAGCGCAGAAGGGGAAATTTACTGAATAACGCTCATGGCTGGTGTTTAGTCATATCACAAATGAAAGAGTCTGTCTCCAGTTGAACCCCCCCCCCCCCCCCCCCCCCCCCAGAATGCATGTATCACAATTACGCTAACATCAATCAAGCAGAGTGAGCAAAAGTTCTTCCCCTCCCAGGGTGTTCACATTGTTAAATCTCTCCAAAAGGTAAAATATATTTCTTAAATATTTGAAAGTGCAAGAGGTCCGTTCAATCTTGCGACCAAAAAATAGGACAATGTGGCCGGCCATCACCAAATCCGATTTTGCATATCATAATTTATATGAAATATTGCGTTTCAATTAAAATTTCACTCTTACTCTATAATGTATTTTGTTATATCTCTTATGAGATTATTAATTTTTTTTACATCTCTTATGAAATTATTATTTTTAGCTCTCTGCAGTTGACTCCTGGTGGTGTTTTCATAAACAATTGTGAGTGGCGCTACCAGTGTCACTTTTCGGAACTACATTGAACCCCCCCTTCTAAAATCCTGGATCCGCCCCTGAATGATCAGAGCTATTTCATTGTAAACTTTAACAGTAACTGGTGCAAAGCCTTAGGCAGATTTCAACAGAGTGGTACCAAGAAGTGACTTAATAATAGATAACTGGTAAACACAAAAATAAAGCACACTGTTGAACACAGACATAAGGCACACTATTAAACAGGATTAAAGCACACTGGTAAACATAACCATAAACACACTGGCATGTATAATCACATCACAGAGCAAAGGGGTAAACACAGCCATAAAGCACATTAGTAAACATAGCTTTAAACTGGTAAACATGGTTTAACCCGTTCCTGCCTAGAACACACAGAAATGTCATAACAATGTCAGTGATATATCTCTTCGATTAGAGCAATTTTGGATATCAAAAAAGTCAAAAAAAGATATTTTGATGAGAACCTAGCCAATAAAAGTCCTTCAATTATCTTATGAATGCTTGCTTAATATTACATGGTTATTTTCAAAAATGGCACAGATCCAGGTGAAACTTGTCAAGGAGATCTCCCAGCTTGACTGAGTTAAGCTCGCTGGTAAACAAAACCATAAAGCTTACCAGTAGTCACCAGTATGTAGAACATAGACACACAGCAGCATGGCCGGACTGCTAGGGAAGACGCAGGAGTAGAGAGAAGCAGACTCAGTTATATCTACAGAACCAGCACCTAGAAATTGACTCCCAAAAATATATATTTACAGTGTTGTTGTATCATGCATGAGGACCTTGGCTTTTCATATTTCTCAATATTTCTTTACTTGGTTGCCTGCCTCCCATTGGCTGATATCACTCAATGTGACTGCCATCAGAGCATCAGATGGAAGTTGTCTGTTTAATTAGACCCATGCTGTCTGATATGGTTATTTGGTGCAAACCCTAGTAGAAGGTACATCAGTGGTTATAATGATGGAGTCAACATCTTAAAATAAAATGTCATTTTGACCATACAAATTTTCTGTTTTACATAGTGCATATAACCTCCCAGTTTTCCCTTGGCATATTGGTTAACGCACCCGAAGAGCCCACAAGTAAATACAATGATTGATAATACTAGTGAACTAATCCAAAAACATAGTATCAGAAGAATGGCTTTTGCTTCATGAGATAAGAGCTGAGTTTATCATTATGTAGAGATTATTTTGCCAGTAACTGTTTCCTTTTTTAGCTCAATGAAGGGTTATTGAACAATTTCAATCATCATTCTATACCAATTGTTTCTGTATAAGAAACTATAAAACCATGATAATGGACCAAATAGGTACATTAGATAGGGTTAATATCCTCCCTAGGGTGAGGTATCCTTGACCTATGTATATTAGAACCTCCCAGAGTTATTATATCTGAGGGTGTTAGAGATAGCCTATGTTTGGATAAACCATCCCCATCTATACCGGTCCTCTAATCAAGGCCCACTGGCCCCATTCACCATGGGAATCCAGATGGGGAATGAGCTTTCCCCAGATACATAAAAGGAAAATTAGTATTTTTATTATTTTTCTGTTGGTGGAGATAGGGAGATGAAAGGTTTTGATGTTTATTTTAGCAGCTCTGTTGATAGGGAACTTCAAAGGCTAGGGTGAGAGTACTCACCTAGTCTGAAATTGCTCATTGATTAAAATTGTGTAAAAACCCACATCTGACAGCGCAGCACTGTTGGGAGTTTATCCTAAACCATCAGGCTGCACATCTGTTTCCTGGCCTGGTATTCTGTGGTTGCCAAATCCTGCGTGTGGCATTTCATTGATAGTTATACAACTTAAGTTTTTCATTTTAATGTTCAAGAAAGGAAATTAGATGAACCATTGTAGGTGGAGAGTAGGGATCATAGGTTTTACCCATATTCTACACCTCTAGATGTCTATTCTAGATCTTATCACCAGAGTTGTCTTGCCTGCTATTCTCTGCTGCCATAATTAGCAGGTGGCTTTCCATTTACAGTTATACAACATAAACTTCATTTACATGGCAAGGGAAAGAAAATTAGGTGAATTAGTATAAGTGGAGTCACTGGGTCTTTTCAAATGAAAGCCATACAACTAAATGACCTTGTCATTAATCAATCAAGAGAATTAATGATATCCCAGTCCTGAGAGGCAACATGTACACAGTTTATATTTCTACTAGACTTCATTAAATGTTGGGGTTTCAAGAAAATAGTATTTCCCACTGGATATGGTTATAGCTTTTGTGAGTGAGTTTGATGAATTGGAAAAATGAGTTGTTGCTGCTTGCTATAGAGGAGGTTAATATGACAAGGACACTCTAAACTATCAGATCTCTGGCCTTCATCTACCTAGGACCATTCTGACCCAATGGAAACCTGAGGTATAATATAGCATCACTTTTCATAAATAACAAGTCTATATTTGTGCAATTAGTATAGCTTAGATTTCTTCTTCCTTGCTACCACCTAACTTCTCGTAGAAGACTGCGCTGGGGATGAGTGCTTTGTTAGTGTAGGAAAAATAGAAAGGTTGTGGTAAAAGGGGGTTATTTTGTTGGATATTAAAAATCAGCTACTGATCCACATTGTAGTGTTACTCCAGACTGCTTGGTTGCTCTTTAATGACTCAAGAGAACCTGACCCAGGTATGTGAGTTGGTAAGGCATGCCATTCACGGATTGTTCTTGGGTAGAAGGAGAACTTGTCGAATTCTTTTGTTGAGTGTGGTACTTGGAATCCTAGTTCATGGCAATGCCAACATGCTCTGGAGATAGTTGCAGTAGTAGTAGTACAGGGTGTCCCAAAAAAAATGCAACGAGCTACATTTTCCTAGATTACAGGAAAAATAGGTAGCCGGTATTTATTATTTATACACTGTTGGAAAGCTACATATCTCAGCTAAGCACCATGAAAAAATCACAATGAAATGATATTCCTGTGGGTAGATATCCCCCCAAATATGACACCCCCTCTGAAGTGCAATCGCGCGCGACCGGTACTGGCCTCTTAATACACAAGCTAGCAATGAGGTACATTTTCCCTAATTGCTGGAAAACTATGACACCGATATGTATTGTTCTTACATCCTTGAAAAGCTACATATGTCAGCTAACTAACATAGAAGAATCAAAATCAAACAATACTCCTGAGGGGAGATATCCCCCAAAAAGTCACACCCCCTCCAAAGTGAAATTGCACACGAGAGGTTCTTGTGTGTTTGCATGTAATATTCCCATACAGATGGCTTGAACACCCCTAAAACAATGAACCTTAAGGCATATTGCCATAAGTTTAGGGAAAATTATATTAAAACATCTTTTTGGGCTCAATTAGATTTAAAAAAGTCTTCCTGAGGTGTAACTTGCTGGTCCACCATGTACTCATAACAGTTGTAAAGGACGCTTAGGAAGGGACTGTCCAGTGATCTGGCAATCGCTCCACTCAAATTATTCAAAATTGGAATTCGGACCAAGTAATTTTGCTCATGATTGATTGGTCATCCCTTTGCATTTTGACAGGTAAGCCAGGGCTTTGTTTCACACATGGTTGAAGCAGGTTAAACAGGTGAAGGCAGGCAAATCAGTGCTGACTTGTGTATTAACAGGCCAGTACCGGTCGCGCGCGATTGCACATCAGAGGGGGTGTCACGTTTGGGGGGATACCTCCCCACAGTAATATCATTTCATTGTGATTTTTTCATGGTGCTTAGCTGAGATATGTAGCTTTCCAACAGTGTATAAATGATAAATACTGGCTTCCTAATTTCCCTGAAATCTAGGTAAATGTAGCTCGTTGCATTTTTTTGGGGACACCCTGTAGTAGTAGTAGTAGTAGTAGTAGTAGTAGTAGTAGTAGTAGTAGTAGTAGTAGTAGTAGTAGTAGTTGCAGTAGTTGCAGTAGTAGAAGTAGAAGTAGCAGCATCAGCATTAGCAAGAGTGGTAGTAGTAGTAATGGATAGCTTAGTAGGAGAAGGCGTGGCAGTCTCAGTCCTAGGTGTATTATTGTAGACATGTGATCTGCCTCACTAGATGTCACAATGCCATTAATACCACCCAGGCATGGCTTCCTCCCAGATCAATACAAGTCTGCTATATCAGGGCTGGCGTAACTCAACCAGTGGATTTCATTCTGCCTCGGGCAGCTTTGGATTTGTTGTGTGCATCAAGCTAACTTGGCATGACAAAATTATGTTTTGTCTTTCTGTGTCATGATTTCTTTCATCTTCTGTTTTAGAAAGCCAAGTCTTCCCCGGTCTCCATGGAAACCAATTCCCATGGTGACAAGTCAACAAAAGAGGGTAATCTTGTGGATACAGCCATTATTGCGGGTGACCTCCCTGAACCTTTCTCCTCATCGAGCCCTCCATCAAAATCATCCAGACGTAAGTGTTTACTTTTCTCTGCTATCTATTGAAACTGATCAGTACAGCTATGTAAACATCTTACACAAAATGTAACAAGCTATGTTTTTCAGGCATTTTTTTTTCTTAATGTATTTTATTTTTTCGGAAAGTATGTGTTTGGAAACCTTAGGTATTCTTTAGACTAGATGTTGGCGGTTCTCATGATATTGAATCATTTGATACTTAATATTACATACATTTCATACACAGACAGGTTCTAAGCTATGCTGATATCTTGTTTTCCTCATAACCCTTTTTAAACATGTTTATTTAATTTTATTTGGTTTTATAGAAAAAAATATATGTATAAAATTAAAAATGTATACAATAACTTTCAATTGATCTTTGTACCCAACCCTTTATGGTCAGAATTACATAGTGGTATGGCACATTTGTATTTCCCAAGAAAGGTATGAATATGAAAATATTATAGAAATATTTCTAAAAATGGATTATTTCAAATTTTCTCTTTAAAAGATTCGAGCCAGAAGCTTTAAGATTTATTCTTAAGTTACACCTCAAACTGACAGAGTGCTCTCTGTATTTTAGTACTGCCATTCTCCATTCAGTTTGGTATCATCTACATTTAGAAACATCATCTGGATTTAGAAACTGTATGAATTTACCAGACCACCGGTAGGGTGTCTTTGATACTGACTCATTCATGATGTTTTCCGCCATTGTGTGTGTGTTGTAGTGACTCATGAAGGGGCATCCATTGAGACACTTTCCAGCCATCTTAGCTCCACCGGCAATAATAACACGTCTAACCATACCAATGGAACAATGACTACAACCACCACCACTACATCTGCTCTGGTGAGTATAAACTTGTAACTCTGCTCTCAGGGTACACTCTAATTGTGTGCTGTATAGAAGGGTACCAGTGTCAGAACTCAGCCAATGATAAGCAAGTAGCCAAGTCCCACTGGTTGCCTACAGGCAATGGGTCAGGAGTGCTGGGGGAATGATTAGCTAGTCAAATAAAGGAGGCCTATACAGACAATACTTACTTACTTAGTCATAGCTATCAGTCTAAAAAATCAGGCATTGGTTTCTCTAATTGCAAAATGGATAGAGGGAGTCATGTTTATGTGTAACTGATGCACATATTATCAGGATGCCTATTTGTGTTGAGGTTGTTGATTGATTATTGTATATCCATGTTTAACGAAGGCAGAACATCTGCTATAGAATCCTCAATGTTGTCAAGCCTATATCTGCAGTATAAAAATCCAGTATGGAGGCATTCTGTTTGAAGTGCCTCAACATAATATGAATCACATATGTGTATGCTTTCAACTTGGATCCATGGAAAGATTTAAAAGAGTTTCATGTAGCACTTGTATGGACAAATGATAAATTTGTAATGGTAATACTTATTTTTTCTAGGGATTCGATGATGACTTTGGAAATGATGATGAATTTTCTATGTAAGTATTTGAAAAGAGAAACTGCGCAGTTATTTTTTATTATTCTCCACTTATGTTTTTAGTATATTCAGTATAAGATTTCCTTTAGCTTCTGGCATTAAATGGGGCTTGTTTGTTTTCCTAGCCATCCACCATTAGCTTTGGAATGTACTTTCCTCTAGATTCAAGATGTGCCTCAGAGACCACAGATTTATTTTAGGCCTAAAAAAAGAAATTGTTTGTTTCCTGTAACGGTCCGAAAAAAAATAGGGTAGGTAGGTCGGTAAAAAAAAGATTTTTGATTATTTTGGGGGGCAAAAATGTGTGTTTTATGCATGTTTTTTGATGATTGGGAGTCGGGAGGGCCAAAAAAACTTTGGGGTAGGGATTTTTTTGAATAAAAACTAGTTAGGGTAGGGTTACAGGAAACAAACAACTTTTTTTTAGGCCTAAAGAAATAATGTATCAGAAATTTATATATATAAACCTCTTGTAAGTTAACCAGATCCCCAGTCATTGAGAATGGTTTTATAAAAGATTAAAAAAAACTTTAAAATGTGTTTATGACACATTTAGTAAAAAAAATGGTTTGGCTGGCCAGGAGGTCATTTTGGATGTGTATGAGGTAAGACAAACAACTTGGATAGTTCTTCAACCTTTTTCATGTCTAGACTGCATCAAAGCTCTGGCAACTTGAAAATCATATGTCACTAACTGATGCGATATTTGCAAAAATGTTTGAAGAGGGATTGTTACATTCAACAGGAACAACAGCTTTCAGTCAAATATTTCATAAAATGATATCTCATTGTCCAGGTATTTGCATTTAAATCAGACACAGTGAATGCCATAGAAGTGAATTGGTTAAAGTCATTTAAGCCTAGTAACTAACAGCCAAAGGAAATGACAACTAACTTTGGATTTTGCTTTATATGTGAAAGATTTTTCTGTTATTGCTTTTGTAGGTTAGCACAGGAGAGAAGCCATGTGCCACAGCAGCCCATGGCTGGCATGAACGGAAACAATCCCTTCAACTTCAACACGGGTCTCCGCATGGAAGATATAGATGACGACATCATGCAGTTCATGGATAGCCGTCGTGGATTAGAGGAGTTCTCAAGGCAAAAATCTCACGAGGATCTCCTTAACCTATGATCGCTCCTCTGAGGAGGAAGAATTATGAAATCCAGCCAGTGAAACAAAAACATTGCCCATTGTATCGTACTTTTCCTTGTATGCATGAGTGAGATCAAACACTGAGAACTTGCTATTCTCTTGAGATAACAATAGATATTGACTGACAATCAAAGGCCCAGACTAACAGCATCTGGATCTGAGGGCACTTATGCCCACTGAACACAAACTGTTTTGTATTTGTATGAATAGGATATAAACTTATAGGTGGTTGTGTGACATATTGACATCTCTAAACCATCAGAATTTTCACTATTATGCAGCCATTCATGATTCATCATTTCCAGATGTTTCTACCATTTTATACACAGTAAGTAAAATTCCAATGAATACACATTGATTATTTTACTTAGAAACTGATGCTTAACCATCTTGCTGTGGCAATGGTCTTGTAAGTGAATATTTTATCATTTTATCTTATCCAATTCATACTTAGAACTTTCCTTGACCAGTGTCGCTTGGATCTTAGATATTTTGAAAATTAATCTAGTATTTCTTATCAAAATATTTGAAGGAGATATCTTAATAGAGCTCTGACCACCATTTTCTGTCGAATATTTTGTGAATATTTATATATTTTATATTTTAGAGAGGTATTACCAAAGTAGTTACGAGCCTTTATAGGCGTGAATGAGTTAAAATTAAGTCATGCTCACAGTGTCTTCTTTCATCTGAATCTAATACAGTTGACAAATAACTTACAATATCATTACAAATGCCAATATCATTACAAATGGCAAAAAGGGATTGTATTTCTTCTGTTACATGTGGGTCTATGTAGGGAAATCACCTATCATACTCATCCAGTATGAAATTCAGTTTGACAAAGATAGACATGCATATGTGTGGAGTTAACATATTTGACATTCTGGTGTACCAGTCTTCATGGCTGTTTATCAAATAACTAAGAGCAATATCTGCCTTTGTGTAGAAACAACCATGACCGATGAATTCTTTGCTTCCATGAATAGTTTGCTTTACTTACCTTTGTATATTTCCTATAAGGCTGGGACATCTCTTATACTTACCTTATAACTTCATCCCAGCCTTTTTATTGTGTGAGGAAACAAAGCTTTACCTGAGCCATCAATATTTTCGATTAGAAAATAGAGAATTCATTTCATATTTAGATTAGTCATTGACTTGAGTACTTTGGGGAATTCCTAAACTTATATTAATTTTACATTCCCCAAAGTGCACACATCTGAGCACTGCTGCACACCACGACTATTGTTGTGGTTAGCCAGATAAGGGTTAATTACTGTTTTAATTTCAATAGATCTGTAGCTGTTTTCACACACTTTAGAACTTTTTGACAAGCAAGGGTTCAAAAACCTAGCGTAGATTTTCTACCATCATTCCTAATCTCCTGAAGGACTAATTGTTGAGTACAATGAACCGCAAACATCCTTTATCAGGATTGCAGATACAATTTATGAGCCTCTTAGATGATTGACCTTTTCACTCAAGGCTATTGACATGAGATTTGTATATTTACAGGTCCCTGCTGACATTGAACCCTACCATATGACTTTGTCCAAACATACTTCTGGCCCAACTACAATTGATAACCAAACCACCAATAAAATATGATAATCACCGAACCAGGATGTTTGAAATGTAGTAATTAGATGATGCCTATCATGCCTACAGTATATCATTATTCAAAGATATTTTGGAAATATTTTTTATCGAAATTTAGCATGTTTTGTTGTTGTAACCCAGTTACATCTTGGGAGTTTGCATGGTCTGACAGATATAGAGTTACAATCATAGCGCAGCAACATTTTGAGGAATATTTGACTTGAATTTGTTCCATCTTTAGATATTCATTTTTCAAATTTTGCTCTGTTTGAAGAGGTATCTGCAATGTTGTTAGACTGTGTGCGCAGTTCAGATGTGAATAGGTTGAACATGTAGAATGAATTATTTTGATTCAGTGATGACATCTGATTACCGCAATAACTTTGCAGTCAAACCAGAAAATTCTGATCATCGCTTGGTCACCTGGGAATTGAAACGATGTTGTAGGTGACTGAAGAAAAGGTAGCCTTAACTAACCCGAACTATCTGGGTCATTAACCCATTCATGCTTAAGAGCTTCTCTTCTGGATCAACGATACTTTTGACAATAACTTAGGAATCAAGAATAATTTTCAAAATATTTGAAGGAGAGTTCTTGGTAACTTTTTTCAAATATTTTCCGAACTATGCTTTTGCCTAGGATTCATTATCTTGACAACACAGTAGCTTCCTCTCTGGCAACCAGTAGACCGGGCATTATTTCCCAGCAATTGGTTGACTTCTTCAGGAATTAAATGTTGGTATTGAATGATTGTAGTAGCATATCTCCCCTTCTATTTGAATCTCACATTCCTCCCCTCACCCTTACCCTAATAGTCTAGAAGGCCTCATGATTGGTTTGTGTATTGAGTCATTCTCAAAAGAAGAATGTTTGGCCTGCTTAAGTTTATTGAACCAAGGAATTGCACCAGAATATCTTGATTGTTGAGGTAAATTGTTTTAGGATGTTCTTTTATTTACACAAACTTGTTTTTGAGAGCTCACGGTTTCTGAATATAAGTCTGTTTTTGATGTGACTCTTTCTATTGGTATAACTTATTATTATCTGTCCTTGGCTGGGAAGAATGAGCTATTTGCTTCACATTTTTCTCCCATTTGCTAAGAGCCTGGCAGCATTGCTCAAGTGTCTGTAGTAATTTATATTTTTTCTGAATCATAGCAAAACGTTTTTGTTGGTTTCTGTAAGATTTTTCTTTCACCATACACTTCCTTTTGGTCTTCCAAAGTAGGCCCTAACTTCACCAATTTCTTACTATGTGAATATTTCTTTATATTTGTACTGTCTGGAGGTAGTAATATTTTTAAAAGAGAGAAATGATTGTATGTATATTATGATGTTAGACGTGGTACTGCAAGATTGTGTGAGTTTGTTAAAGTGTTGTATTTCTCTGTGTGGTGTTGTGTGATGGATCCTCAATCATTTAAATCTATTGAATCCCTTGAAAGTTGAAACATCTCACAATAATGTTGTTTTATCTATGCTTTGAAAATGTTGGTGTAAAATGTTTCATTTCAGCATGAGAATTTTAAACGTGGATGAGGTTTCTGTACTCCAGCGGTTACTAGATTACATGCTCTATTATGACACCAATTAACTTACAATGTAATGCATTGATAAACATGAGTAACAAATTGAACAACACCATTGACAAAACCTGTTGGAGAAGTTTCAAAATTTATTGAATAATATCCTTTTCTGAATTGACTGCCATATTGAAGACGTGTGGATCTTTTGGATGAGCCATGTAGAAGCTCCAGATGCCCTGATGTGACTCTCCAGGTCTCGGCTGGTATCCGGCAATGATGAGACAACCTTAGTGTCCAAAATAGTGCTACCTGAGGTAACAAAAGTCAAACCTAGTGTTATACGTGTCAAACCTTGCATGCTGCCCTTCACTTATGAGTACCACCCTCCCTAAACATGTCTTGAGTGTGATAACATTTTTGCTGGATGATTCATCTTTATCTATTATTGATATCAGTGTGTAGTTAAACCATGTGTCTCGCCTTCAGGTCTCTTGTTCATGATGAAACAATGCAAGGAAACAGCATTATGGTGAATATTATCTTTGTTCAGGATACCATATCAGTTGGTATTACTGAGTGGTCTGCTCTGCAAGATAAGTTTCACAAACATGATTAGCCCAGAAAGTTTGGCATATATACAGATTCTGGCTTCATCTGATGATTTTGAATATTTTCTAATTACAAACTCATAATAGATCAGGGGTTAAAAGAACAAGCTGTTCAAAAGTCCATTTATGGATGTATGAATAGGTTTGAATTAAGATTTGAATTAATATCTTTTATTTATAATAGAAAAACAAACCATACATATTAGAATTATTTAACACGAGTCATGGATGAAACATAAGCAACATATAATAAGAAAAGTTGCCATTATTCAATTGAGAGTGAATACTTTGTTGTTGGTTTCATTAGAGATCTTATTTGCTTGTTAAGTATATAGTATGTATAAATCAGGTGTATGTTATTGAGTGTATGACAGTGATGGTAGTGTTTTGAAAGGTGCCCTGTTTATATTGTATATTGTCTGAGAACCTGTTTTGATTGTGAGATGTTATTTCGTTTGTGAAGGTGTGGATTTATTTCCTCTGATGAGGAAAGCCTTTCTATATGGCTCATTCTGTATTTGACTACTTATAACAATGTACACCATGGGTTGATTTTATTTTGATAAAACATCCATTCATTAGTGAAAGATGATATTATCTTGCCATAATAATTTAATAAATATGTATCCATTGAAACTGCAAAATAAAACTTGGAATTTAATACAATTAGGGTTATTATTTTCCACTTGAGAATTTAAATATGTTATCAGTATGATTGCAGTTAACTTCTGACTGACAGCTGAATTGGGTAAGTGTATGTAGAGAGAAATTATGAACAAATTCCCTAGCCAGCAAGATATCCACAGAAGTAAATCCTCACCAAATTATTTTTTGTTTGTGATTAACATGAGCAATTTGTAATAAAAGGAATATGATTTACCTTTCATAACTAGTATTGTTTCATGGTTCTCTGGAGCAAAATGCACATTACAAAGAATGAAATCCTCTGCTCTTTGTAAAAAAAGATCTTTTTCCTAAATCATATTCACCCAATTTCATTGATTTAAGATGAGAAAATACTTTAACTGGTATTTCTCAAAGAATTTAAGATTTTGGAAGTTGCATGATAAACGTCAAGTAACGTTATCTTATAAGTATCATTCATATGTTGATCTACTTTTGGCACACATTCGTGCCAGAGTCGACCAAACCCTTGGCCAGAACACTTCTCTATACCATCGAAAAAAATTCTGACTTGATTATTTGAGTCGTCCATTGAGATCTTTCTATTTAACCCCATTTGAATTCAGGGCCCATGCCATTCCAACACCTCTGCAAGCTGGCGGTTGAGGAGCTGTCAATCAGTTGTGCAAGATCATCACAGTGAGCCATCTTGAACAGCGGCTTGGCTACACCTGCTGCTGCTGCTGCCACCTGCTGTTTATATTTCATACTAATGTGACTACTGTGATGTATTACTGGGTGTAAACATAAAGTTCATTTCACTTGGGTGTTATGCAAGATCAAATGAATGTAGGAGCACTTACACTTATAAGTACTTGCCCGCTTGCCCCGGCAAGTGAATTTTCGAAAAAAATGGGGTTTTTGGGCAAGTGCATCCAAGTAGTTATTTTCCAGAATGGCCAAGCTAATTTTCTGAACACTAAACATTTTTATATAAGAAAATGGCAAAAATACCCAGTAATATGCAAACAATGCAACAAAACTGAAAAGAAAATGGTTTTCAAATCATTACATACATGATAAATAATACATGCCATTCTAGCTAGTAGCTTAAGTTTAAACTTATTTCAGGTTAGTCAAAATTTATGTCAGGTAAGTCAAAGTCATTAACTACTTGCCCGGTACGGCCCGTTAGATATGAAACTTATGTTGGTGCCTGACTTATATCACAAAAAAAACATATACTGTAAATCATAGTTAATCAAACTTATGGAAGATTTATGAAAAAAGCCTCAACCATTGGAATGGCCCTTGTCTATTTTTTAAAAATTGAACAGGGATATGGATTTTTTACGTGGCATTCACAAGTTAAAAGGTTAAGGGGGGCACTTGATGGTGAAATTCATTTTTGTGTATGTATTCTTTATCCCTTTTTAAAAATATTTCCTCTGCACGGTGACATGCAGGAAAATACACAAACGCCTTCTTCAAAAACAAAACAGTCAATTCATATATACCTGTGTGAAATAAAATACAAATACAATTGTTTGATATTGTTTACTTTTATTTATCTTCTCCCTCATAGTCAATGTATGAGATATTGATACAAACCAAAATCTCAGATTTAGTGATGTTTATGATAATGTTTTACCTCCTTAGGGAATACAAATTCAAATTGCCAATATCTGATAGCCATGATTGCATTATCAACATCCGTATCACTTCCTCATGAATCTAGATTACACAAATCTTAGTTTAAAGCTGGCCCTCCAATTTGAATGGAGGTGATCTGGATTATCCTTGTACTCCCTAGTGCCTAACCCCTTCTATAGTTCTAAGTAAGATACAGGAGAGAGTAGCTCTCGGAAATGGTACGTAAAGCAAGACTGGCTTTGCAGGCCTTTTATTTGGTGTACGGTTGCATAACCAACAGGACTGTGCATGATCAGGGTTGATCTTGTCTTGCCTGCTCTGAGGAGGAGTTATAAATGCAAGGGCAGGCATGGCATTTCTCCTGATATATCAGTCCTGGAAGTGTCTCTCTCATACCTTATTTCAAACTACTATGGCCGCTAGATTAGGGGGAGCACTCATTAATAAAATGGATGACCTTTATTATTTAAACTGGAGCATTAGCTTTCAGCCCTTCATTTATCATCAATGTACTTCTTAAAACACCTATCCTTATTTTGATACAAATCACCACATACTACTGATTCACAAATAATGGTGCTTTATGATACCTTATGTAGTATGAAACAATTATAATTATAATCATAAATACAATACAAAAAGCCAGGTAAATACATAAACTTCTAAAACAGAAGTGTAAACTATAAGCAGCCTCTAAGATATTTTCTGAGAACATTGTGCGTTTGAATGACACTGTTGGACTTTTGAGCCTCCCTGATAGCAGTATGTTTCCTGCAAGGAATTGTTAACTGCCATTTCTTTGGCTCATGAGCTTCTAGCAGTGTATGATACAGTCACCAACTAAATACATTCAGCAGGTCAATTATGCAACTATGCAATTCTCCTGAAGTAAAAGATAAAATCAATAATTATGCTACTAGCTTCTCAGTATATCAAGGAGCTTAATACCAGTATGCAGTCAATAGTAAATTATGCCACTGTCTTCTATACACATCAAAGAGCTTTAAATAAATTCAACAAGTGAAAATAGTTTATACAATAAGCTCCTCAAGAATTATGCAATTCTACATGGTTTGATAGTGCCATAAATTGAAAAAACTACAAAATAAGATAAATGCACTACGAAAGTGAATAAAATGCAATAACTTCATACATTACATAAGCCATTGCTTTCATAACATAGGTACAAAATTGATAAAAAAGGTATTGTGAACGGAGGGCCATTTCCTTCATTACAGCCACCATCTATGGTCTGCAGACCACAAGTGTGTTCATGATTGAGTTAGTGATAGATTAAGTCTGGGCGGTAGACTTGCTCTTTGCTTAGGGGAATTCCTGCCGTTGTAGGATGGAGATTTTCGTCCGTTATTCGTAGCACTGTTCTCGGCCTGACTATTCTTCTCTGAGCTGGCTGACGACCTGCGCCGCACCTGACCTCTCTGTACTTGCCGGGCTCGGTAGCCGAAACCAAGAGTCTGAAGAGTCTCTGTAGCGTACCTCTTGGCCGGGGAGACACACAGCAACACCAGTAACTTGGCATCTCCACCTAAAATGTTAGAAACAATTCTATCAAATTTATATGTGCAGATTTGAAGAGTAAGATCTCAGTATCTAATTCAATGTGACTATTGCATTTAGTTGGTAATCTCATTACAGAATAGCCCTCGCATATCAGCCTTAATACAGGACTTCATATTTTGGGGAGGGAAAAATTAAAGCTTATGAAAAAATTATAATGGTAAGTAGTTAAAATAGTCAGAGTCAAGGCTTTTAGACCTTAATTCAATGTTCTTACATTTCACAGTTAGCAAATACAGAAGGAAGAAATCGGCTTTTTAGCATAACTTAATCATTCCTAGCACAATCAATGACTTTTTCCTAAAATAGAGTATAAAGCACATGAAAAATGAATGTAATATGGTACATTTTTAAAATAAGAGGAGTTATCATCACTGAGTTATCATCAATGGGGTACTCTAGGGGATTCAGAGGTAACTTCTATTGCATATTGATGACTCCTGCTAAATGGAAGCCAAACCCAGAGTGTCTTGGGGCTATAAAAGAGTTACTCGCCTATAGAGTCCTGCAGTAGGTGGGTGAGCCTGCTGTTCCTGTAAGGCACGTGTGCCCTGTTCTCTGCCAGCGCCCCCAGGACGTCAGCCAGAGCACACAGGCTCTTATTGATATGAGACGCCTCTCTTAAAGCAGCACCTTTAACACCTGACATCCCTACAATAGTACAAGAAAAATATCTACTTAACATTACATGAACATCAAGATTATACTAACAAACAAAGCTGAATGAAATGTAACAAATTCTTTCAAGTCTAGTGAGAAGTTCAGTTATCATTTGATTTTGTAAGACGCCCTGTACTACAGAAACAATGAGAGTGATTAATGTAAAAAAAAAAGAAGCAAAAAGCTTTCTGTATTCATTCATTTTTTGGGACTGTATAATTCTGCATGTCTAAGAAGAATAAAGCAAATCCAGTAAGCTCCCTTCAAATATTTGATACAAAGATTCAGATGAATGTCTCTAACTCTATTCATTCAAATATGAAAAAGTGAAATATTTGAAAAATTACTCCTCTCTTCATGGATGCCACATTTTCTTACCTTCATTTGAGGCAGTTAGAGGACTAAGATCGGGAGATCGTTTAAGAGGACAAAAGAAGGAGATTCATTTCAATCAGTCAGAGAAGAGTGACACTTTCATCTTAAAATCTATTCGACAATTTACAAAATGTAGATTTTCCATAAAGGTGAGATTAATCTTTCCCCATGCTCACTAAATCCAGAGCAGCACAAAGGCCTATTGTGATCTTACCGACACATTCGCTGCCCGCCAGGTCCACCAGCTGTAGCTTAGTCTTGACCACACCACCTGCGGCTGTGTGGGAGCGGGACGGAGAGGGAGACCGCGAGAGAAGTCTGCCAGATACCGGAAGCGAGCGACTGCGATCTCGTGGAACTGGAAACTGGGGCACTACAGGATCAAACAAATACAAGTTATGCTCTACTATTTTCCTACAGACGAGGGAAGAATGTTAGAGATAGTTGCTGTGCTTTGGAAAATTATTTTGGCAATTTTAAATTCTTAAGATTGCTTAAATCTGAATAATTCATCAGTAACTACTTACTTCAGATGGAATGATTTCATTTTAGTCATTCTTTCATATGGTATGCATCATTAAGTGTTGAAAATACCCCTGAATAAAGAGTAACGAGCAGGTTGTTTCATACAGATTGATTTCTTAAGACAATTTTTGATTTATTTTACTGTTATGTTTATCCTTTCAAGCTGGTTGCTTTTACTTACACTCCTAGTCAAAAATAGCTTTCTGCACTCCTAATACTCTCATACACAGATAAAACAATACATAAAAACTTTGCTAATACAGTGTTCTCAGACACTGTGGTGAGGAATATGGGAAGAGCTACCTGTGAAGACGTCTGTGGGCGAGGCTGTTCTTGGAGTGGAGGGGGAGAGGGCTTTGCTGGGCTGGGTGCTCAGAGTCAGCATGACCACCAGGTGGGAGCGGCTGGAGTGCTCATGGACGAGGGTGGCCGACTCACACCTGGTGCGCAGGCCGTGCTGCACCAGAGACATCACCTCATCCACAGTCCCAACCTGCCTGCAGGAGAAAAAGGCAAACTTCATTAAGTACAACGGTGAAACACAGTTACCATTTCAGATAAAACAATTATGCTAGGAAATTTGGAATTTAAATTTGAAGACGTAAATTTGAATCTAAAGAAAGAAATGTCACTTGGCAAAAAAATGTTCGACAACATCTAATACAGAAGCTCCCATAGGCCTGCACAGAAGCAGGAAATATTTTTGGCCCTTTTCTCCCTATTGAATTTCACCAAAGCATGGTCGCTCCAAACATGCATTTTGGTTATCAAATGTTAACTGATTTGCATGAAATTTGGCAAAGTTATAGCTAGGGGTATTTCGGAAGGAAGGGTATCACAGTTTTCTAATTCTGACTTTATTCAAATCCAAAAGTTAAAAAATGTACTTCTTTCTCATTTTCACCTAATAATTCTGAGAAATGGTAGTAAAATTTGAACAGATCAAAAATTAGAAGAAAAATGTGATACTGATCTTGTATTGATCTTTTCTTAACCTTTGAGAAATTTTAAGGTAATTGGCCCATAATTGTTGATAGAAGCTCCATTTGAAAACACTTTCACACTTTTTTTCAGTTTTTCACCCAAAAATATTGTAAGAATGTTTACCTTTTGAATTTCTTGATGAAGCATTACTTGTAAATGCATACCTTTTATGACTCACACAAAATGGTCAATATATAGACAAACATACAACAAAAGTAAACTATGTGGAGACAAAACCTTATTCCATTTACAATACTTAAGAAAAATCTCTAAAGACCCTCAACAAACAGACCATTAAAGCCACAACCAAGGGACCTTTAGACTCAAAATAAATGGTCTTACTCCATCACCATATCGCCCTACAGTAGCTTACCAAAATCAGTCTCCTTTAAGATGAGAGTAAGTCATACTACATTAAAGCAAAACATAAATAAATTCTTGTATCAAAAAATACATTTAGTGTGTTAGTCATGCCATAAGTTGTAAATGTTGCTTCATATAAGGTAGTTTTATCATGATTTGTCTGAAAATATTTACCACATCATCTGTTATCTTTAAGCATTATTCTAAAGTAAATGCACAAATATTGCAGCAACCTTTAAACATAATAATCATATGTGAATTAAGTGTTAAGCATTTTTAAATCAAGAAAACAAACATAATTCAAAGTATGGACTCATTGAAAAATGCATACCTGGTATGTAATAAAAAAATTCAATTGAATAGTTTATTTGCAATGGAACATAACTGCATTATTATACTTTATTTGTATTGTGTTACGAAATCCAATTACCAAATATATTGACAAAGGTGAGGCACGGTTTGCATCATTGAAACTTGTTCAATTTGTAAAATGTGCATTATTTCACTGATGCAACCGATACCAGATCTAACATGTTGTTTTTCTACATATGAGCATCAGAGAGGGAGTTTTGGGTAGGTAGAGTTGCTTACTTTGAGGTTAGAGTGGGCACATGCAGAGATCCAGCAGAGGCGGTGACCACGTCATGTTTGATGTTAGGATCCTTGCCCAGGAGGTCGCGGATGTCATTGTTGTAGATCTCCAGCACAGACACCTCCACTGAGTGAGTACCAGCTGGCTTCTCTTCTATCAACCTACAAAACAATACAAAATATAACTAAATGCAAAAAAGACCCTCTAATGACTTGAAAAAATTGCAGGTTTAATTCATAATATTATGAAATTATTTATCTTTTTAAACAATTTTCATTCATAAAACCATGATTCCATATCTTTTTTCATTATTCGCTCATTCACTGAATCTTACCTGAATAGTTTTCTAACTGCTCAGGGTATATCCCCCTCCCATCACTAGGCCAGGAAGGGGGAGGGGGGCATTATTCACTGATTCTTACCTAAATAGTTCTCTAACAGCTCTGGGTATTCCACCCTCCCATCACTGGGCCAGGAAGGGGGAGGGGGGCATTATTCACTGATTCTTACCTAAATAGTTCTCTAACAGCTCTGGGTATTCCACCCTCCCATCACTGGGCCAGGAAGGGGGAGGGGGGCATTATTCACTGATTCTTACCTGAATAGTTCTCTAACCGCTCTGGGTATAACCCCCTCATCTGACTGTGCCTAGTGGAAGGGGGAGGGAGGGGGGCATTATTCACTGATCATTTGAGATGTTTCTTACCTGAATAGTTCTCTAACTGCTCTGGGTATAACCCCCTCATCTGGCTGTGCCTAGTGGAAGGGGGAGGGAGGGGGGCATTATTCACTGATTATTTGAGATGTTTCTTACCTGAATAGTTCTCTAACTGCTCTGGGTATAACCCCCTCATCTGGCTGTGCCTGGTGGAAGGGGGAGGGAGGGGGGCATTATTCACTGATCATTTGAGATGTTTCTTACCTGAATAGTTCTCTAACTGCTCTGGGTATAACCCCCTCATCTGGCTGTGCCTAGTGGAAGGGGGAGGGAGGGGGGCATTATTCACTGATTATTTGAGATGTTTCTTACCTGAATAGTTCTCTAACTGCTCTGGGTATAACCCCCTCATCTGGCTGCGCCTGGTGGAATAGGTTGTAGTCCTCGTTTTTATGACTGCCTAGCATGGTATGAGTCTTGCCACTGCCTGTCTGCCCATAGGCTGAGATGCACACATTATACCTACAGGAACAATGGGAACAAAACACAATAAGACAAATGTTGACAGGCTGGAAATCAAAAAGAAATAAAGATAATTTCAATAGAAAATTACTATTACTTAACACATTCATGCAGATTTGTAATTTTATATTTGAAATTAAAGAAAACTTGTAAACATATTGAAATGAAAGATGTTCTTCATATCATCATAAAAAGGGTGTTCATTATTGACCTATAACTCTGTACTGAGTTTGTTTTGAGGTCAATAAAATCAATCAATCAATTATTGTTTCCCTTTGTTTTTTACAGACTCTTTGAGAAAATGTAGTGATGTGGTTGTACCATGAAAACCCAAATGTTTAGACAAAAACAAGAAATGTGTAGATGTTGCAAATGTGCAATGGTGCAATGGTGCAATGTGGCATATCCACTTTCCTTCAAGTATCAAAAGATACAAAATAAACAATACCAAGTGCCTGGCCTAAATGTCAACTGCCTCCAGTCTTAGTCTCCCCCTCCAAATGGCAGGAGAAGGGGAGATGGGGTTTGCAGTGGGGGATATGATTAAGATTCCAACCACTATTAAGATCCAATGGCAATACAAAGATAACATTTTCTGCCATAAGGCATGCATGACATACTGCGACACTCACTGCTAGAGACTGTTGACCCCTTACAAGCACACAGTACTACCCTTTGTTACAAAGTGGACCCGAATACAATGCGCTCATTGGAGCATAACAGAAAGCAACATAACAACGAAGGAGTTTCTTTTGACTGATTCACCACACAAACAACTATTTCTAAATCTAGAAATTGTCCAGCTGAATAACTTAACATTACAACACAGTCTATCCAGGCCTCAGCCAATCCCCCTAATGCATCTACCTGTCTCAACCAATGTTCAACTAGCCATACCAGAACCTGATTCCACCATGCTAATGGTATTGATCTTTGTTATTACCTTATTTTCTATTTCAATCATCAGCATCCAACACATCTGACGTGTACTAAAGGTGGATTTACTTGGTGTGGTCGAGAGTCAGATTTAATTCCATGCGATGCTGGTATATATCAAGGCAAAAACCCTTACCTTTCACCATGTTTTGACTTTACCACATTTATTTTAAATGAATTGATATTATAATACAAACACTTTAAATTATCTAAAAGAGAGCTGTAGCTTGGAATTTGATGGACATTCCTCCTTCAAATACTTTTCAAATTCAAAAGGTCATCATCACTAAATAGACAGGAATTTACATGCATGAATAGGTTATACTTAGCTTAGATGGGTAAGTATGAAAAGGTACAAAATGTATAGATTAGCAGAATCTTGATCCAGTTATAATCAGAAGAATCTTGTTTTGTACCGACTGTTATCTTTGAGCTGGTGATAATAGGCAGCTAATATAGCCAGGCCCGCCAGTCCACTGAAGCGATGTACTGGGGAAGAGACTCGCCTGCTCTCCTTCCTCTCGCTTCCTGTCTTCTCTCAAGCTGATTAACTTCACTCAATGACTTCCCGGCCAGCTTTTCAATTCACTCTACCAACGAAACCCAATCTCATTAAGAAGTACCTGACCATTCATTGCACTAAGAATTTCTGGTTCACTTTACCCTTTAACCCATCTATCCCCAGGTAATCTGAATGTTTGTCATTTGTGCATATTTGTAATGTAAGCCTCAAAGGAAAATATTGTTTAAAATCCCTTTTCCAGAGTAATGAAACTAACAATTATCATTCAACAGTTTCCATTTCAATTTTTTCATAAAAAAAAACTTTGACAGACTACTGCAGGGTTAAGAATTGCTAGTATACAGCACTATCAAAAATCAAAATGTTACCTCCAAAGTAGCCAGTAAGCGTGTGCTCTACAGGCATGAATAGGTTACCAGTAGTGTATAATTCTAGCCAGTCACTATCAAGAGGCCTCCTGAGTAACTTGTACCCAAAGATGGCATATCAGCATTTGGTACATTGCGATTTGACATATTCGCAGTGGGTACTCAAACATTCATTAACAACTGTTAAAATGCACTCAATCTTTCTCCTTTATCAGAAATACAAAATGTGAAAGGGATTATCATCTAACCTTTGAGGCATGAGATAAAAGAAATCGTCTTGAATGGGGCTCATTGAGCTGCCCCGCCTTAAGGAGCTCTGAGGCACAGCTTGAGCTCTCCATCAAGAGCAGTGAGCAAAACAAGGGATAACTATTATAAATAGCCTTCAGGAGAGCCTGGGTCACACGGGGGCAAAGAGCATGTGTTTTAGATGTGTTCACCTTTACTCTCCCACAAATATCTCTACATATCATTGCTTTACCTGAAAGCCTTCTCAGATTTCTTTTGAAATTTCATTTTCAAAATATCACTACTTGGACTGACTTTTAATTAGACATGAATAAAATGGTTTCCTGAGATTATCAATAACCATATGTTATCAAATAACTGCTGGTTTATCATCTGGTATGATGTTGTATATTGCTGTCATATCTCTGTTCCAGTCTATCAATTTACCTGTTGATATGTAAGGATGGATGTAAGCTTGTTTGTCACTCAAGCCACCATATGCTGAGGTTTTGTAAAAACACATTTTTACCTTAGATCACCTGTAATATCCATAAACCATTTGGAGAAAACAAGATGATAAACATGCCTGTATCTTCTTACAAAGCACACTCCCTGGGGAGCATGCTGAAAGCTTCATTGTTGTCTCTTGATCAACTCAGTGTACAGGTGCCTTCAGGCATTAAGGGCTTTTTGACACTACATCAAGCACAGGCGCGATGTCATCAGCCTCACCTGACCCAGAGGTCAGGCCTCATTGAACACCGCAACATACATAAAACATACATTCTGGCCATTCGTTCTCATGTCAAACCAGGCATCCTGCAGTTATTAAGATTTTGAAATCTCAAGTTCACCACTCAATACAGCATTCATTTCTTTTGGGTTTATCATGAAAAATGTTATTTTGAATGCTCAGTGGTTGTGAGGATTAACAAAAGCTGGAAGGGCCATTGACCTGATATATGTTTGTACACATGTCACATCCAGTCAGCTTGTAAACACTATTGAAATGGCTCGTAACCTACATATGTTCAACTCACAAGCATCAATGGGGATTTGACTGTAGTAATTAATCTTAAATGAAAATTTAAAATTTTCTCTAAAATAGAGTTCAATAAAACAAAATGAAAGAACAGTATCTCCATTTTTTTCAATCCAAGTAAATAAACCCAAAGAAAATCTGACTATGATGTGCATAAATCATAATTGTATTATGTACTCACCCATCCAAAAGTGAAGTCAACATGGGCTGCACTTCTTCAAATACTGCCTCCTGTTTCTCTGATGGTGAATACAACCTAAAATCACAAAAGAACACTTGAACAACATTCATGCAAGGACAAAATGCAGTGTGATTGTTTTGCTTAACACTAACTCTTAAGCTTATTTCGGATAAATCTTCAAATATCAGAATTTTTTTTTGAGAGTTCCTCAAGAAGTTTTTGACAGGATCTATGATCTATTTTGACAAAAACTGTGAAATTGAGCAGTTGTTGGTCTATTTGCCTCCAAAAAAGCATCAACGTCTTTAGGCTGTGGTCAACTGCTATAACCAATAATGGGTTAAAAAGTCTACTGCTAAAACATAAAAGCATGAATCATCAGGTAGCCTTGTAGAAAAAACGGAAATATAAAGAACAAGTATCTGATCCATATGTTAAGTGTGGCTGTTAATGCAATTCAAGTGTATACTAAACAGTATGGCTTACCTTTCAAATTCAAAAGCTTTGCTATGTTTTGGTGAATTCACATAAACATTTTCCTGAAAAATAAATGATAGGCACATGAGATTAAACCCAATGCTTTACTACCAAGATAAGTCACTATTTTCAACCGTGAAAAGTTGGTAGTTAGTAGTTAAGCTTAATTTTATGATATGAGTAGACATTGGAAGTTGATATGAATACAATAATCCAAGCTACCATTAACAATACCTCTTTCATTACCAAGTCATATAGTATTATCCTAAACACATCTGAAGCTTGGCCAAAATGAAAGTGATCAATTATGAACCAAAAATTCAGCTGATTACCAATTAACAATATCATTGGTATGAAGTGACAAAATATCAACTCACATCATCAACTGGATGAACTATAACTTCTGAATTGGACCCAGGCCTGCAATAAAACAGATCATATTACGTGTGAGATCTAAAAAACATAAGTCAAAACTATCATCATTACAAACAAGAGACAGGAGTTAAAGGGCCAATATTTCTATGCAGATTATCATAATTGGCAATGTTGCATTCATGCTAAAAAATTGGCTTCATACATGAAAGTCGATTTAGTTGCTTGAAAAAACAAAAAAAAAAAAGCATTTGCCATTTAAAATTTGACAATGAGGCATGCTATTGCAAAATAGGTCAAAAGTAGTGTCCTATTTGATACTTGGCTTGTCATTATTAAAACAAACTTAACAACAGTGAAAGAAATTATCTTATCTTTTACCTTCCCAGAGTTGAAGGATCATCTCCACCTCTGTCAAAGTCCATGAGTGGACGTACTCGACAGTGGACTCGAATGTTTCCCCGCAGCTCCTACAGGGTGAAAGAAACATTAAAAACATTCCTACCTAAAATAGAGCCAGGAACACCCTTTACACTGGCAACAACATATAGAATACATTATCTATCCTACAAGCACTTTTTATGATTAAAGTTATCATGCAGCAGATAGGTTATGTGTGCCATTTATAAAAGGGTAACAATTATTTTGAAATACTTACATGGGTAAAAATCACACTGAAACATTAAATCTGTACATGTATGTAATGCAGATGTCAACAAATATATTGTATGCTACGCA
The DNA here is from genome assembly GCA_963942565.1 of Maea johnstoni. Classification (NCBI taxonomy): domain Eukaryota; kingdom Metazoa; phylum Annelida; class Polychaeta; order Spionida; family Magelonidae; genus Maea; species Maea johnstoni. Next base: position 89,548,959 of record OZ012684.1, on the reverse strand, counting down.
GGTGCAGAATGTTTTGTGAAAATCCTCCAGCATCCCTTAAATCGCTGAAGATTGATATCTCATAGAAATGTACAACTTCAGGCGTTGCTGTATAAAAGACAAAATCCTTACCATAAGGGTGTTGTGAAGTGCCCTTCGTCTTCTTTTTTCCTTCATGTGATTTTCATTGGCTGTCTGTACCAATAATTCTGTTTCAAGAAGTTTCTTTTGCAACTCTGAAAGTTGAGGAATCGATCATATACAAGTCAAGAACTGATAACCCACAACACAGTGAGTTTCTTGAGATTGGGAACAAGAAAAATGGCAGGTCATATCAAATTAGAAACTCTATATACCTGTCTGGAGTAGTATAGAATATATCTACTTTTAGATCTTAACCAAAAATGTTATTGACTGACCATGAGAGTTAGATTGCTTTAAATTGTAGTCTTATGGTCTGCTACCAAGTGTAAATTGATATTTGCATGATAATAGAGCAACTTGATAACAATAACACTCCACTAAAATAAAGATCCAAGTCCTAAGATGTACTCAACAGATAAACAATTTAGTTTTAAACTGTTCAGAGTAGACTTTTAATGCTCCTTTTAAAAATCTTATTTCAATATGTGAAAGATAGTGCAGTAGATGCTGTTTGCCTTAATAATCTTCAGGAGAGTCAGCAGGTAGTAAAAGTAATAGCACAGAGCCACAGAGCCATCAGGTCAGCCATTGTTCCTACAGTATGTATGATCATTACCTTCAGCATTACTGGACTCCAGTGTGAGTAGTTCACTCTGCTTCCTCACTTCCTCTAATGCACACTGGCACTCCAGTGTAAACTGCACAGGTATGGTACATGCCTCTTGCCGCAATGTGTCCAATTCTGACCTAAGCACCTTTAGTTCAGGAAGAAAAAGGGAGTTAACTATCAAACAGGGTGATCCAAGCTCCAAATGCATGTTGTCAAAAATAGGATTCTTATAGACAAAGGACTGGTGGATTATGTTATGGATGTCTAGTTATAATAATAATGTTACAGCCCAGTTTAACATTGAAAATAGTCACCAGGGTTGTTCCTGTTTCAACTTCAAGTGATAAATGGCTTAAATGTTGTTTGTATATTATATGATCTTGAACATGATGTTCATTGTAAATACAAATTTATGCCAATGGATAGACATTTTAGCCTACATAACACCACTAACAATTTGCTAAAAATCCTTTTTAGTTAAAGACTACTTCAGCCTACATCAATGACCATGCAATCAGATGGCCCAAATGAGGTCTAAGCCATAAGTATCTATAATAAAAAAGTTCATTTCGCAATTGCATTTATCCCTGGGGCCTATGGTAACAAACGCTGAAGCGCAGCCATCTAGTCTGAAGCCTTGTCATTCTAAAGTTCCTTAGGAGGTAGTAGTGTTATATTTTTTTTAATGATGATGTTGGGTTAATGAGTAAGCCCAAAATAATAAAAATATAACCTTTCACTTTTGAGCACATGCATTTGGGAAGTCTATTCAACAGAGACTCAGCTGGGCATGCAAACAATGGTCTGGGCAAGCAATGTCAATGCCAGGACTTGTCTAAAAGTTTCATATTAATTGCAACATAATCTTTTTGCTTATCAAAAGAAATACCACTTCAGTCCAACTAACCCTTCAAAGTTATAACAATGGAATGTAGTTATTTCTTGAAATAATTTACATTTATCAAAAAGAATTTAAAGCGAAACATTCATACAGCCTACCTTTATTTGTCTGTACAGTTGAGATAGACCATTATTAGTACCAATCTTTTCCTTTTGTTCCAAAGCTTTCATTCTGCGCTGATTGCAAATGACTTCTTTCTGACTGTGTATTTGCCCCTGCAGCTGGGCAAGTTTGAGGTACAGCATTGCATTCTCAGTTTCCAATGCCACAATCTTTTCATCTTTTGCCTGTCAATGCAATGCACAAATATAAGTAATACATGTAAGGAGTGGCAACTTCAAAAAAAAATCCCGCTACAATACAATACTGACTCCCTCCCAGGGACCTAATTTTGTTAAACCTAGGACTATCGGCTTCATAATTTTGCTAATAAGTAGCCAACTGCCTTTGTGAGCTCTGTATCTTTAAAGTGCCAGTCTAAAAGAGAAAGGAAAGATTTGTTTTTTACCAAAAGATTAATTTTTCACCTGTTTTGAGAGGTTTTCAGAAAACTGCCTATCCAAAAAAAAACAGGCTAGACAGTTCCTGGCTAAGTCCCTGACAGAATGAGCATTTTTAAGATGTCCTATGTAAATGGATATAAATGATACATGTAGATATCCCTACTAAACTTGAAAACTTCTTTGGTGTAAAATAGTAGCAATGAAAACTAAATATGTTGCAAATATAAATTACTCATTGTTTAAATGTGAATGATTATTTAATTAGTGTGAATAACCTGGAAAAGTGTGACCCAGTGTTTTGAAACTCTATTCTAATTAATACTATATTGAGCATTTTTATTAGCAAGCCACTAAAAGGGTGTGCTTGCTCCATTAATTTTATTACTGAACTGTTTTCTTTGAATGTAGAAAGTCAAAATTTTCGAAAGACATATTGCTGGATGCTGCATTTTCTATTTTTCTAACAAATTAAAACTTACTTCTTCTGTCAGCAATGTACCCCAAGATGATGATATCACAAACTTAGTAGAATGTGCTGGGATCAAGCTCTCAATTCCTGCCATATTCCTCAAAGACTTGTGTCAGAATGATCGTCGAGCATTAACCCACCCACCATTACAAAGAATATTCATGAAGATTGTTCGGGATCAGTGGCCCATCCACAGATGCAGTGCAGAAACCAGAAACTGACCTTGAAAACAACTACCTAAAGGATGGATGTTTGTGACCCAGTTCCTTTGACCCATCCTCGCAGTGCAACCTTATCAAAACCAAAATAGTTCCACCACACACTGCACATACAAACATGAAGCTGCCAATCTTTTAATCAAACAAACGCCTTAAAAATGGAAAATGCAAGTCCTAAATCATTTTTTTCCTTGGATATATAAATGGTACAAGTTGGTCATGACATAGGCCCTTGCTACAGTCTGAAAATAAACAAAATAAAGATTTAGTGTGGTGTTTGTATTGTTGTCCAACTCAATAAATAGCGTAGCTACGCTCTCTTATGAGCTGGGGGGGGGGGGGGGTAGACCAGGAGACTTGCCCCCTTAGGCTGTGCGTACCGTTTGCCGTGGGGGCAAGGGTCCTGCTGTTGAAATTTTTGGAACATGGTACGTGATTTTAAAGCACTGACAGATTTGAATGAAATAAAACTTACTTGTATTTGAAGACCTGTGGTTATTTATCATTTCAGACAATATTTCATTTTACTCACCTCCTCCTTTTTGGAAAAATCTTTACTTTTTATGGAGGCACATTGAAAAAGGCCTCCCATTTGCTAATGGCCGCTAACTCTTGCGTTGTCACACAAGTTGTTGCATAATTATCTCCAAGGCACCAACACACGTCCACGTGTGCCGTACAACAATTGAACTAAATAAATGTTTACAACGTGCGCGGGCAACTTACAGTATTACCGGCCTGACAGAATCACAGTGACCAAGGAACATGTTAGAAAAAAAACTTTTTTATGAGTTTAAGACCATTATTCAAAAAATTGGCCCTCATGAGCCTTTATTAAGTTTTATCCTTTAAAGTTTAAACTAGTGACAGATTAAATTCTTTACAATACACATCTCTACTCATTAGTGTTCGGAATCGGTCACAATTTTCAAGATCGATCATCGGTCCATCTGAACGACCGATGACCGATTAATAATCGAAGTTGTGTACATGGTTTTCCGTGTCGCCATTGCTGTTTACTTTAGTCATAAGGTACCGCGAGACCTAGCGGTATCAACACACACTAGCGTAATTGCGTCATGCGCAATGGTGTGCCGTTAACCACAACAACAATGGCGGCATCGTAACCACGCCTCGGCACGATCAGAGAGGTGGATCTGGAGCGGTCCAGCAGTGTTTCCTCTTTGGTGGGGCAATAAATAAGTAACTAAACTTTTTCTCAGATTTTCTGACAGGCAAACTTTACCGAAAGTCCAGTTATTTCTTAGAATATAATTTTTATCCATGTTCGTTTTTTTGTTCGAACATGTGAAATTGCGTTCGATCATCATAATCGGAGCCACAAACGAACGCTGTTCGGCTTGTTCGAACAGTCGGATGAACACTACTACTCATGTTCCATATTTTTACACTACAGGACTAGTGCCGTATAGGTAAGGCCCGCCAGAGCAACAATAGCACAGGGCCATAACGTTACGGCACGGAGGGTCTAGGGGGGGGGGTTAGGACAACAAGACAGACAGTGTGAGACACCGCAATAAATGTTTATTCTGTTTATTTTCAGACTATTGCAAAAGCCTCTGGTTATGACAATCATTTTCCGATAATAATTTCAGAATTGCATATCGAATGAGTTGAAACCCGTTGCACAGACTGGCCCCACGCACAGGTAGGGCAAGATCAGCAGATAACAAATGAGTGATTGACAATGGTCAATACAAGTTACAACTGTCTGTCACAAAGTCAAAGACCACACTGACTGTCCAGTCTAAGACTAAACACTTACTCGTATTTTAACTTCATGTTTCTTTAACTTCTCGTTCAATAAGTAACTGTGATCCACCTCTATCGGCATCCTGATGAACACATTGAAAAACAAGTCCACCCAGATGATTTGGAACAAACCAACGAATGATTCAAGCCCCTGCTGAGAGAGTTACTCTGCCAGTCAAGAGTCCGCCATATGTCAACAATGGACTTAACTCTCGCACATGTTGAAATCCCGTGATGAAGCGTATGTCAATATTTATTTTTTTAAATGAATAAATACAATTTTATATGAGGTTTGAGAAAAATAAGATGTATTTCATCTGATAAATTGATAAATAAAGAAATATTACGTGAATCTTTGTCTTTACTCGAGACTCAATTTACACACTATTAGCCGCGTCATCAATTTATGGGTACGAATATGGTGTTGCCATTGGATACGCAGAAGCCAGTACACAGAAGCAACTCGTGGGACCAAGCAACAGTTAGTGTTGCTGCCAGCTTAGTAGCATCGGGAGGAGGGTTCCAGCACTTATCAAGCGATTCATTAAATACATTTTAGCTTTCATTGGAGCTTAATCAGGGGTAGGTATTGTGTTTTGTTTACATGACACCTCATTTCGGTAAATGTGCAATCTTTTGGTCAATTTGGATTTTTGCGGGAAATCCAACTTGATCTAGAATTAACTGATTGATTGTAGTAAACATGGTCATGGCTACAAATGATAATGATCAATAATAGCAACAGGTACCAATACACAATAGCAGTCAGAGTGTCTAAGCCCTTCTCGAAATTTTGAGGGTGCTTTTTCATAAGTTGTATACTTGGAGCATTATTTTCTCTGCTGCTTGACAAGTGACCAATGCATCATGCATCAGTAACATTATTTATATTGATGATTTTTTCATTCTTCATCAGTTCAAATGGTATCCTTTTTATTGGTGCGATATATATATTTTTTTCGCAATTAATGCCATGGAAATGGCAAGATTGGCTATTTGTTTCTCTTGCAGTATGAAGGGCCACAGTGGGGCACATTTTTTCTGCATGGTTTTACGACAAATTATTATTGTTATTATTTACAAGGCAGTTAAGTCCTTTTCCAAGACACATTTTCTGAAGTTGTATGTATTAAGTGGTATCTGTATCCAAAGTGTTGGTCTAGACTCCTTCAGTTAGAAGAATGCATTCACTTTCTTGAGGAAAATCTAATCAGAGGAACTGGGCGAGTCCTACCACAGGGTACAACATAGGTTGCAAAACATTATTTTCTGAGCGGGGCAAGCTGCCCCTAAAGTTGACTTGCCCCGCCCGCACTTCAACTTGCCCCATCAGTCTGTTAAACACAGAAGAGATTTGACTTTGCTCTAAACATTACTTGCCGAGCGAGGCAAGTCAGGGCAGTGTCTTAGCCAGAATTTAGAAACTGGGTGCCTAAAATTGGCAATTGTAAAATTTCTGGGCATCCAATTTTTTAAGGGGGATCGCAATATACTCATATTTCAACCATAAAAATGTATAAATTCATCAAAATAAGGCATGATATCATTAAACAATGTCATGGGAATCATAAGGAGAATTACAAAAATTATAAAAATTCAATAATAAGCTTGAGATTTTTAGAAATTCCACACTAAAAAAATTGGGTGTCCTGAGGGGTGGTTTTTAAGGGTTTGGGTGTCCAAAAAGGCACCCAGACGCCCTGCTGGCTAAGACCATGAGTCAGGGTCTTGTTCAGCTTGCCCCATTGCCGTTTTTGCGGAATTCACTTGCAACGGGGCCAGTGGTTATGTTGCACGCTGTACCACTGTTTTTCTTATTCTTTGAGGAGAATCCCATCAGAGCAGCTGGATGAGTCCTTAACCATTATTTCTATTCCTCGAGGAGAATAATATCAGAGCAGCTGGATGAGTCCTTACCATTATTTCTATTCCTCAAGGAGAATTATATCAGAGCAGCTGGATGAGTCCTTACCATTGTTTTTTTTATTCCTCAAGGAGGATCCCATCAGAGCAGCTGGAGGAGTCCTTACCATTGTTTTTTTTATTCCTCAAGGAGGATCCCATCAGAGCAGCTGGATGAGTCCTTACCATTGTTTTTTTTATTCCTCGAGGAGAATCCTATCAGAGCAGCTGGAGGAGTCCTTACCATTGTTTTTTTTATTCCTCAAGGAGGATCCCATCAGAGCAGCTGGAGGAGTCCTTACCATTGTTTTTTTTATTCCTTGAGAAGAATCCCATCAGAGCAGCTGGATGAGTCCTTACCATTGTTTTTTTTATTCCTCGAGGAGAATCCTATCAGAGCAGCTGGAGGAGTCCTTACCATTGTTTTTTTTATTCCTCAAGGAGGATCCCATCAGAGCAGCTGGAGGAGTCCTTACCATTGTTTTTTTTATTCCTTGAGAAGAATCCCATCAGAGTAGCTGGATGAGTCCTTACCATTGTTTTTTTTATTCCTCGAGGAGAATCCCTTCAGAGCAGCTGGAGGAGTCCTTACCATTGTTTTTTTTATTCCTCGAGGAGAATCCTATCAGAGCAGCTGGAGGAGTCCTTACCATTGTTTTTTTATTCTTCGAGGAGAATCCCATCAGAGCAGCTGGATGAGCCCTTACCATTTTTTTTAATTCCCCGAGGTGAATCCCATCTGAGTTGGTGGATGGGTCCTAACCTTTGATTATTCATTCCTTGAGGAGAATCACACCGCAGCTGGTGGATGGGTCAAATGATTTCTACTTGCCCTACATAATTTGTGGCTAGCCCTAAATAAGTTATAACATTCTAGAATGGCATGTTAATATTTATTATGGATTAAATGATTTGAAAACTATTTTCTTTCCGATTTTGTTGTATATTGTTTACATATTTCTAGGTATTTGCGCCGTATTTTCTATACAAAGATATGTGGACTGCTCAGAAAATCAGCTTGTCCATTCGGGCAAGTGGAAATTAAAATGTACTTGCCCGAAAGCCATTTTTCAAAATTTCACTTGCCAGGGCAATCGGGCTAGTATTTATTTAGGACCCTGAGTGAGTCAGCAAAAGCTATACCACTTGTTTTTTATTCAACACAAAAGTATTGACACTGGTCACAGTGGTCAGTATAAAAAGCTGAAGTAAAAAGGACAATAAATATGCATTGATCCACAGTATTCTCCCTAAATAACAATTGTTAGGTTTGCAATCGTCTCCAAATGGGAGACCAGGAGCCTCTAAAGAATTCTAATTTCCCAGAGTGTGTATCACAAATTTTTTCATTGTTTTATATATATTTACCTTTGAGTAGAATCTAATCATCAGAGCTGTTGGATAGGTCGGACCAGGCCTTGACATTAACTTTTTGAGGCAATTGCCCTGCGGGCAAGTGCCATGAGGCTTCCACTTGCCCAGGCTAAGTTTTACTTGCCCGGCCTCACTAGGGGTCAGGCTTCAGATGAGTGGGGTGTGGGTAGCCACCCAGCCCCAGGCTCTGATGAATAGATTTAGATTCCCTGTAGATCGGAGCCAATTTTCTTCAACAATAAACTTCTAACTGGACCCGTGATCACCTAATGTGTTATGCGTCCCATAATTCCACTGGTCAGCCGGAACAGTAACTGAACAGAAGTACTTGTTCGGCGGTCAATATCACTTGTCGCAGACAACGGGACAGTGCTAACTGCCTAATGTCAAGCCCTGACGGTCCTAACCTGTTTATTTATTCCTCAAGGAAAATTGCATCAGAGTTGGTGACCTAACCTTTTTTTCATTATTGTAATTGGAATTTAGATCCATGTATGTCTCACACGACAATCCTCAACCTTGTATAATAGATGCAGTAGGAGGCAAGGTGATATGGATTTTTCTGACATTTAATCAATTACCTTTGCAGCCTGCCACCAGTCATAAAGATGGGCAAGCTACCATATGGACCAGTTACACCCCATGTGTCCAGAAGCATGGGACCTGATGCTAATATCATGAAATTCTACATAACAAGTAATTCCTCTACATATGGCCGGAGCTGGGATAAGTTTAACCCTCGTATGGGAAGGCACACAGGAACTGGGTATCTGTCAAACTTCAGGCCTGGAGTGTACTATAGTCCGCGTTTGGATACCTTGGATAATCCAGTTATGGGGTATGTGCCATACACTTTTTAATGTGTTCCAATATCACCAATACATGTGGTATTATTTTCAAATACCACAAGATACACTAACTTCTAATTGTCTAAATATTTAGTACAGTGATTGTTGTTATTCCATGAGATGACTAGGGGTCCACACTGGTACGACAGTACCGTGAGGGTACCGATACAATGGCGAAAAATACCGGTGTCAAACCGTATGAAAAGTAGCCGGTACTTTTTTACCGGTACTATGATTAAAAATGCCTCTCTGCTGATGTAGCAGGCAAGGCGGAAAAGAGTGCAGAGACGCGGGATCAGCGGGAAAATACATCGCGATCGCGTCATCCAGTGGCGGCCGCCATTTTAACTGCACCACGATAGACACTAACGCGCGCAGTAGTACTTGGAAAAGTGTGAAGAGGGCCACGCTATGTATTTTACATGGTGCTAGTCCAGCCCCACCACACTTTTCCAAGCACTAACGCGCGCGACAGAATTTCGAAAACATCGACAAAGTAAAGAAAGTAACCAGTATCGATACCGTTAGAATACTGGAACCGTATAAAATATACCGTACCCGTACCATACCGTATAATTTTAACGGTATGGACCCCTAGAGATGACTTGAAACCTACCATTTAAGTAATTAAAGCGTATATGTTATAATAACAACTACTAAGATTTATGGAATACTTCATTTAATTATCCTTACAATGTTAGCATTATTTTAACTAGAATATATGCTTGTTTAATGAGACATTGTTTATGGTAAATAGTTATATTTTTTTACTAGCTACATTTACTAATTTTTTATACTAATGCTATTGGTACTTGTTCTTCAGGCGTTTAGTAGCAGACAATTACCACTCCATCACTGATAAAAGTTTCAAGCCCTACCGGGGACCAGATGGCAGAGAACCGCTGCCCTCAGCACTCCACCAAGTTGGCAGTGGCTTTATTCGGCAGAAACCTATCACAGCACCAACCGCCCGGGAGGTCACTTCTGTGTGTATTGATACCAGGGCGTCCAGTGCCCCTGCAGACATCCAGCCCAGAAATAAGCCCTACCTCCACACAATACGCTCTCGGGACCCCGTGGAGCTGGAGAATGGAGGATACGGCCCAGGGTTTATGACCACAGAGACGCACGAGAGGTTTAGGGGAGAGCCGTCAGATCGCAAGGATCTTCACCAAAAGGATGTTGGGCCGGGTGAGGGCTCTGGGTACTCCCATGCCTACAACGTTGAACCAGTCACGTTTCACCCAGATTATGCACATAAAGGTGATCGCCCGGGCTGGATGACTTACCGCCCCACTGGCACCAGCATCATGCAAACAAGCTATCAACCATCACAATTTATGCATGTGAGTTTATTTTTACTCATGATGTGTAAACAGTGTATGCATATATCCTTGCAAGTTCAAAGTCCAAATTAAAAAACAATAAGTAAGCGTGATAGTGAATTTTATAGCATGAGATGTATAATTTGGTTTTACTGTTCACGTTTTAGTTTTTCAATGGAGTAATTAACCGTTTTACATCTAAAGCATACTCGTGGTCTGACATTTATGTAAAGATTTTGATAACAAAGCAATATTTTGTTAAATATTTCATTGAAAGTTACTGTTCTAGTCGGGTTTAACAATCCCTCTTCATTTTTTTTCCAAATTTCAATAGAATTAGTGAGTTTTGTTTTAAGTTGTCAGGCCGAATGTACGCTCCAGATTTGATTGGATTAACATACAAATAATAATACTGACCTAAACTTTATTGTAGGACACCAAGAATTTTTTTCCAATGACTTAATTGAAACATAGACTTGACCCATGAACACAGAGTTACTTTCTAGTCATTATAATAGTACACCTCATTGGTGAAAAAGTGAAAATTATAAATGCTATATGGTTTATTGTGATCCTTCTTTGCAGGGGGGAGAAGCACTGCCCTTCATTGCCAACAGGTCTGAGCATGATACTGGGCACACTCGGGGCACGAAGGCCCGGCCAGTGTTCGTGAATAGAGTGATGGGGGACGCCTATGACAAGGCAGGAGATATGCCAGGGGCAGTCCTCGACCACACACGCAAGAACGACCCAGCAGAATACCTCAACATGACAAACCCAAATAATTACTCAAGGTAGGGATTGAGAGGGGTGTCCATTGTTGCTTGAACTAATGAACACTTTGCTGTATGATCTGAGCCATTCATATCAGAAACAGAATTATGAGTGTTAGTGAAACTCGCGACTATCATTTTGACCACTTATTACTTGTCCCGATTTCTAATCTCTCCTTGGACAATTTTTTCATAATCTGAAATTTTTGCATATTATTTGAACCAAAGATTTCTTCAAGATCTGTGTAGGGTATGCCGTCATCAGCCGGCCAGTAATGCATTGCTTGAATATTCTATGTCCTTTCATGATTTAGGTGTGTTGTTGGCTCCATTGATAACAAATCATCTTGTTAGCTCATTCATATTTAGTTTCCCCTGAAATTATTGCATGATACATTGATCATTTTGAAAGCACTGAATATTAAGGTATGAATTCACAAAACTATTGAATAAGAGTTGATGGATTTGTTGTAATTAGCACTCCAAATATTTTCAATATAGCACTTCACTAAGAAAATGTATTACTTAAACAGTCAGGCCTGTTTTAGTCAACGCAGAGATGAATGTATTTCTGGGTCTAAGTGTTTGGAGTGTCAAGTCTGCTGCATCCAGCACTACATAGTTTCCTCCTGTGTAGTGGTCTGCTAAGTTGTTTCCTTTCATTTCAGCATTGCAAAGGCCACATTTAAAGGTCAGCAGAGGCCAGGGATGAGTGCGTCTGACAGGCTGGAGCGCACGTCAATGGGCAATAAAGAACTAACAGGCTACTGTGAAAACAACGATAGATTCATCCAGACAGACGATGATAGCAGGAGATTCATAACCCACTACGGCACTAAGTAAGTTCCATTATTACAGGGAACTAATCGATGGGCAATTTCGATAGCGGTAATCAGGGTATTAGCCAGAATTTAGAAACTGGCAGTTGTAAAATTTTGGGGTATCCTATTTTTCAAGTAAGAATACTCAGCTTACACACACAGTTATGAATTTACTTATTGAAATAAGGCAGGATATCCTTATACATTGTCAAGGGAATTATATTGAGGTGAAAAATATTCAATTTAATGCTTGAAATAAACATTTAAAGAAATTACTGCCTAAAATATTTGGGTGTCCTGAAGGGTGATTTTTGATGGTTTGGGAGTCCAAATGAGGCCCATACACCCTGCTGGCTATGGCGGTAATTAGCAGTCTTTATTTATTGGTAGTCTCTTATTATAGAATGCATGTATGATGTAGATTACTTATTTCATCCTTGCTCAGCATATCTAAGTCACATTTTAATGCATACACCCCTGATCATATTTTCCCATGCTTTCAAGTAATGTATCAGAATGTAGTTGGCAGTCTTTAACATGCCATATATTTTCTTTGTCAGGTTTGGAGACAATGCTCCTAGAGGAAAAGACAGAGAGGGCCATACTTGGGGTCACATACAGAGGCAAAAGACTGATGGTTTTACGAAAAGTACTCAAGTGCATTCTTACGGAGCTGATATCAATGCAACAGCTACACTTAGAAGATTGGAACCATACGTTGCGAAGTAAGGGAGCATGAACTCTTATATAGTGTAAACCTCTAATTGTATGCAAGCCATTTAATTTTAGGACGTTCTGAATGCATATATTAAATGAACTATCGTTAATAGCATTGTACAATAATTAGATGGATGAAAATGTTATATGTTGGTAAACTTAAACCATACTACAATAAAATTCTGATGTGCATAGTTTTATAATGGCTGTTTTAAGTTGTCGGTTTCAAGTCTGAGATTACCTCAAATAGGAGCTGGTTATTAGCCCTTTCAATGCTGAGACTACTTTCATCCATGGCAGAAAAATGCAAGCTTTTTGAAAACCATCCAAAACCTGTCATTGTGGTATTCATTGGAAATCTCTTGCCGAATTCTAACAGATGAGTGCCCACATGCCAGGGTTAAAGCCAATTTTTCAAATTTTTATGCATCATTTTGTATTGACCAATAAGCCGTGGCCAAAGGGTTAAAAGGTTTCTAGTTTCCAGCTTAGCTCTAACCTCAAGGAGTGAGCTTCATTTGTTGGTCTGCTGTAAATTCTGTTAATTTACCTGTTTTTTTATTTGCTGGTATTTATCAATAAAATGTAATCGGTAAAATAAGATTTAGGAAAATCATGAAAAGCTTCAATGAGCTCCTATCCATGAAGTACTTGTAGGCTAGAAATTCAGACACTAGTTGACACTTCCCTCTATGTTAGGGCATTAAGAAGAGTTGTTATCTTACCATGTCTATTACCTCTCATTTCAGGAGTCTCAAGGCTAGTGATCCCTTCATAGATGACCACACACATGATGCCAAGCGCCTCCAACTCTCCATGGTAGCAACATAATAGCTGTATCATTCTCATAACCTCGTTGTGCTCATCCTTGTCCTGGGGGGATTGGGCAGAATCGTGGACTGATGGATTCCTAAGCATTTAAATAAAACTCTGCAACAGATTCTTTTCCAGTGTTCAAGATGTATAAATTGTGTTTTGTAAATAAGTGACTAAACTATATCAAATATGTAAAATGGGTGTAAATATTGCTATTGTGTGCATGAATACTATTTAAGATATATTGCTTAACATTCTACAATGCTTTTGATGAGCTTTCCACTTTTTGTAGCTGTGATTTTTATGTACAGTGTACATGTACATTTTATAAGGACTGCTATTGCTTCTTCCACTGTGATCATTGATAGTAACTTGCTTCTCTTATAGTCTTTCACATATTTCTGTACAGCTTAGCATTTCTTATTCCTTGGGTCTATTTTTAACAAGAACTTTGAAGCCTCTCCATGACTCTTTTCTTCATGGTGAAAGTCTTGATCTGTGATATAACGAAACTTTTTAATATTTGAGTCGTTTCATCTGTACGTTTGTATTTATACTCACATTCCATATCTGATTGCATTATTTGATACCAAGTATTAATTTGCTATACTATTTTGAGCAAGCGCATCTTATGCATCAAGTATTTCATTTCTGTGCTTTACCTATGCAGAATTATTAAATTTGTGTTATGCAATGTTGTTTTGGATATTTACATGTATGATGTAAGGTTTTGTATATATTGGCAAAAGCTTTTGCTTGTAAAAAGGTCAGAAACCACTGTTTTAAGTTTTGTAAGAAAAATAAATACCACAAAAAATGAGATGAAACGTGTCTGTATTGAGTCATCAACCAAACGTAACCCATTAGAGTACCTTTTTCATGTCATTGACCCAAAATGCATGTCCCTTTGGTAGTCATTCAACATACAGTTGATTTAGTGAGATGATCTCTGTGGGGGGATAATAGTAATATGACATTATGTGTCATATCAGTTTTTCTTTTTAACTTAAATGCATTAACCATTGTACAATAAGAAATGCATGGATTTGCTTTGGTCTTGAGATGACAACTAGTTCACCAATGATCCGTGACCAGTGTAGAGCAATTAGTATTTAAGGTCATATGATTGAATAGAGACTGAAGCAGTTACCCTGAAAACAACTTATCATTTGAGTCGCAGACATTGTTCCATTGATTAGATTTTAGAAACCTATGCAAAACATAGAAAAATATGAACTTCTCAATCTCCAAAACTGGCTCCTCTCCTGGGGCATCTTATCCCTGCAATGATACTGACACCTGAAATACTGTTCTATGATGAGAGCAGTTATTTTGCAGGTATGCGAGCAAAATAATAAAGAAAGAGCCCTTTCTATATCTAATCATAAAGTGGCTAAGAAATGCTTTCTAGTCATCAAATCCACTTTTCTTAATAGATTCAACTCTATACAAACATAGTAAGCCTAACGACACTGCAATGCAGGACTAGGTTCCATGTACATCTACCATACAAGACCTTGTAATCATTGGGTAACATTTCGACAAGGGTACTATATTACAATGCATTGGATAGATGTTTACATCCTTTGTAAAATGATTCTGCATTTGAGAAACTTGGAGACATTTAGCATCTTCATAAATCTTTGATATTTAAGATCACTCAACGTCATGTCATGAGTGGAAGCATTACACTTAATTTAGTTCTAAGTTTACCAATAGATGGCAGCAGGGTCACATATGAAGTTATGAACACATGATGGCTGTGAGCGATCTTTAAACCAACTTTAACCCATATGTGGTAGAGAGTTTGTTGAAATTGTCATCTTAATCTATGGAACCTGTGACAGTAACAGGGAAATAAACTTTAGCAGGGAGAATTTATATAATCAATTAGGAGTATAGCATAGGTTCACAAAACATTAGGAGGTTGGTGGATTAGTTTCTGACCAAGATTGCTCCTACAAATATTTTTCAGAAATAAATCTGGTAACGGAGATACTACCTAAGTTGTCAGGTCGTATTTGGCCTCTAGGGGCATGAATGGCTTGATTTACATAATATAATTTTACGATGTAATGGGATAAGAATAATTTTATGACATGTTTGAAGGAGAGTTGCAGGCTCGTTGCTCATGTTCTGATTGATATTTCTTTCTTAAAATGTGTTCCCGACTGCTTTCACCTGAATAAACTGGATGCTTTTGGCCACCGGGAGCATTAATGCGCAAAAGTATTTTAATACCATTTCACCAATTAACACTTTGTGGAATTGGGCTGTATATATTCAGAATGACATTTAGTAGTTTCTCATTGTGGATGGAACCATTTTCTCATACTTTTTCTTACTAGATAAATGTAAAAAGTCATTGACAGAGGGCCATATTCATTAAAGGGATTTTGAAATATTCACACCATCTAAGTATAGCCTATTTTAACCAACCTGGTATGACTTGATATTTGTATGAGAAATCAGTTAGCTAGAAGCCATCATAAACTTACTTAAACCAGTTTGCATCTGGAGTGCCCACATAGTCTCACTTTCTTCACAACTACTCAAATAGAGTGATACAGGTGAACTTGGATATGACAGACTCAATGGGACCAGGAAAATTGGTCCGTCATAAGCAAAATCTGTCGTATACATATGACGAATACTTGATATGCATCGGACTGGGACCAAGCATATCGTCCGTCATATGCAAAAATCTGTCGTACAGTGGGCCGTCATATCCAAGTTCACCTGTATTTGAGCGGGAATTGTTAATCCTAAAAGGCACAATTTTCAATCATGTCTCACAAAAGATTGCCTTCCTTTTCGAGAATTTTGATATATGTCAGACCATGTGTATGTTCCAAATGTGAATGGGTTAATAGAATTTACCTACCCATACCCATGTTGTGAGGCAAGTTAATGGGGAACTTTAAACAGGATAACAGTAACTTTACATGAAAAAACATAGCAATAACAAATGCTTTTTTGTTCAAATACATTTTAACGTAAATTTTGAAGAAAAAAAATATTCAGGGTAAAGATAGGTCAATTCCTAAAACTTTGCAGTAGAATTAGACAAAAAATAACAACCAAGTTTAATTTTCTGTTCAAATGTTTATTATCAAATGAGTTAGATTCCTGCAACAGATTGCAGTATAAGTATTGATCAGTCGTTTTACAACTGTGTTGAGAAGAGCAGCAAAGAGCATGACTCTATATTGTAAACACTGCTTAAGTGGAAGAATTGTAACCATAACACTTCTCAGCGAATAATGACATAAATATTGGTAGCAAATAATTTCATAATAGCGTATCAAGTTTCTCCAAATTCTTACTTTACAAAAAGAAATAGATTTCTTACTCCTCAATTAGTTATTCAATCAATTCCAAGCATTTTATTTCATAATCATGATTATTAAGTTACGAATTAATTCATCACTTAGCAAGACAATGATTTACTGAAGCACTCCAAGCATTATGCTGCTTCCATTATAGTTGGCATGCTGTCACTGATAAAGGAGCCTTGTCTTCAACTGATACAACAATAGAATCAAGGCATCCAATTATAATCAAATAGGGTTATAATACAGCATGCACTTCCATCACATGAAATCCAAATAGCATATCTAATGTAACAGATTGGATTTGCAACTGATGAGATACGGATAGAGGTTTGGTCCAAGTAAAAATGCAATTTCCATGTGTATAATTTCTCCAGCTTAAATTCCCCGTCAAAAACATGTTTCAGTTGACAATTAAGTGGAATGCATTTCAGGAGACAATGAGGTGTCAGCTATGTTACAACCCTTAAGATGGATAACAATAAACATCAAGCATAGAATCAATAGAAGCTAAAAGGCAAATATCCTGATCACCCAGATTTTGCCAGTTATTCTATTCAACGCAATAAGAACACATCCAATACTGAGATACTTATTTGTTGTGCAGGCTGACTAGTCTTGAAGTTTTCTGAGGTGTTATACAAATAGTTCTCAGTAGGTGACCAGGTGATAGAGAAGTTGAGAAGAGGGGGATGGTCAGGGCCGTTCCATTTAGAGAGAAGGGACACACAACTGTTGAGCCATAGAATGCCAAGGTTCACACGTCCACCAGGCAAAGGAGAGAACTAGTAAATTCTGATGTCTTCATAACATCTTTAACTTACCCATGTGTATCAGTGCTGTGTATTGATGGTATCTATTTCACAACTACCATGTATGTTTATCTTTAATGCTAGTCACTCAGTCAAAGAAACAAGCTAACATGGGGAGGGGAGGCCAAACAACCATGTGCTTCCCAATTTAAATGGAACAGCCATCTAAAGAGGAAAAGCACAGACGCCCATTCAATAACTGCAACACAGTATATTTCTTTCAATGCACCTCACAGTGTAATTTTAGTCTGGATTATTGCTGCACTGAGGTCTTAAAAGATTTGAATGTTAACCACAATCACCAATATATAATACAAGTAAATGCTAGCTGTGGTTCAGTCCAAATACCCTGATCTAAACCTATCCCAAATTTTTCTTTCCTTTTTCTTAACTATGGAAATATTGCAGCATACACTGCTGCAGTCTTCTAGCTATCTGTGCTCCTCCGCAAAAGACAAGACCACATGGGAAGATAAAAGAACCCACAGAGCAAAGCCTATATCACAACTACTCAACACTAAACGTGCTTGTGAAAGAATCTTAACAGTTGGTGACCTTTGAGAACTACCATTGCACACATTGTCAAGGGTATACAAGTATCGACCAGTGCATGCAAATACTTAGGGTAAACACTTCTTAAGTGACCGAGGTTGCTTTACAATAAAATTTTGAGTGTGCAAATGGAAAACCTATACCTGAGGCTAGTGCCTGCTTCTGACTGGTGTAGGTGACCTGAAAAAAGACAAAGAAACCAATTAGCATAAAGAATTAGTAAGTCACTGAAATAAAACACTTTACCTCCATACAGTTATAAGTTTGGTACATAACTCTGACCTTAGTCAGGACTAATGGTATGAAAGGAAAGGAATCAAAGAGTTATTTCAATTTAACAAACCCATGTCCACATTACAACGCTAACCACTTAAAACTAATGCTAGTTCTTTTTGCATAGCACGAAAACATATTTCATAATCTCAACTTGTGAGGCTAGAATTTCTTTACATGACATGCATAATAGCAGATATACAAGTCTTATATGACCCTGAATCGCACTAATATCAACTGAAAGTGGCTAGGTCCCAGTTCATTTAAACCCTTCAACCTTCCAGCAATGTTTACCTCTGCAATGAATAATCCTACCTATTTCAGACGCCCAACTTAAATTTGGTGATGGTTTGCTGTTTGAAACTTGTGAGATTATTTATTGCAAAGGTATTTTCTGCAAAGATAGTATGTGAGAGGTTTAAAAATAAAGAGGTATAGCTTCACTTTCAGTTAACACCAATGTCACCTTGTAACTTAGCTTTTATTTAAGTGTTTCCTTTAATTTTTTTCCTTTTCACATTCAAAATAAATTACAAAATGAAACTGAACAAAAAATCACATGAAATAACCTTGAATTTAGACCTTATTGTTATGAATATGCTATTATATACAAATCAATGCTTCATACCGCAGCAACAGAGCTATGAACAGTCAAATGGTTAACAGTGCAAGTTATCAACATATTAAAATGTTCTCATTACACAACAGATATCTGAAAGTAAATAAATAGAATGAAATAAAATGAGTTCCCACCTTGATCTAGATACAGACTTGCGTTTGCGACTTGACTTCTTACCGGACCTTTCATCATCAGAGAAATCTGATTCACTCTCATGCCGTCTCCTTTTCTTTGATTTCTTGTATTTTTCTACTTCTCTCTCAGTAGGGCTATAAGATCTCCTCCTATCCTTCCTAGATTTTGGAGTCCGGCTTCTACTACGATGTGACCTATCGTCCTCCGAGTCAGATCTTCTGTGTTTTCTAGATTTTGTTTTTGAATGTGATAAACTAGTGTCTGAGTATCTGTCATAACTTCGATCGTCTCTACTGTCCCTGTGTCTCTTTTTCTTATCCCTACTCCGGTCTCTTCGTCGGCTTCTTTCCCTACTTTGACTACGGTCACGATAACTACTCCTACCACTTTCCCTTCGTCGGCGTTCTTTGTCTCTACTTCTACTCCTATGTCGTTCTTTCTCCCTCCCACTCTTGTGTCTTTCCCGACTACTCCTACTTTCCTTGTCTGAGGTATCTTCCTTAGGTCTTCGCCTCTCCTTATCATGTGCCCTATTATCAGGACTCTGCTCTACGTGTCTGTCTCTGTCTTTACTATGAACACTCTCCCTATCACTGCTGTCGTATCTTAATTTATCATCCCTTCTTTCCTGTCTACCCCGACTGTCTACATTTTTACTAACATGTCTCTCCCGACTGTGACTTCTAGACCGCCTACTTCCATGTCCTGAGTCCCTGCGCTGGTCTTTTTTGTGAACAGGTTTCTTCTTAACTTCTGGCCCTGAGCTATCGTCACTACTAGTGCTACTGTCAGAGCTGTCAGGGTCTGAGTCTGAGGAGCTAGATGATGAGGAAGAAGATGACTCTTCTCTTTTCTCCTCAACCACATTTTCATTTCTTTCCCTTTTCACTTTGGGACGTTTTCCTTCATCTCCTTCTAACTGAGAACTATGCCTCTTTACATGCTCCTTGGTTTCCTTTTCTTCTTTGATGTCCAATCCTGGTATGAGCTCAGTTTGCCTCTCTGAGTGCAAGGCATCTTTGTTTTCCTTCCCTGCGGGGCTCCTAAGCTCTCCTGAGCTGCGGCGGCGTTCCTCCCTTTCCTCCTCTAATGCTACCAACCAGAGAAATATAGTATTCATTATTGGGATATGTAGGATCACTCTCTTTCTAAATGAAACATATTAAACTTAAGCTTGTGTTATCAAATCATGGTGCAAACAAACGCATGCAAGGTCTCCTAAATTGATGCAGGGTTACTTCCTTGACCTCTTTCAAGTCCATCATAGCATAAATAGAGCTTTAAAGTCATAACTAAGATGGATTGTAGAACTTCATATCACTGCTATAAATGCTCCGGGACAAAGAAATCAACTCATAAATTGGCACAATATTGGACTTTTCACAGTTGTTGAAAACAAGCATTTAGATATGACTATGACAGTAATTGCCTATTTCAAATTCATGGACTGAAATCAGTTTTGTTGATCTAATGCGTTTAGGTTCAAAACCTGGTATAACACAACAGAAACCTTGATGCATAATTTTGAAGGTTAAAAATAGGACAAATCTCAATTCTCCTAATCAAATGTGTAAGAAAATATTAATAGATATATATCTAAAATGTTTGTAAGTGGGACAGCATTTGTATGCCACTAGTAATCTGAACTAAGTCTTGCACCAAGTGCTGAGTTCCTTACCTCTTTCTCGGAATCTTTCTTCCTCCTCCATCTGTCGCATCTTGCGTTCGAAGGCGTCGCGTTTCCTCCTGATGCTGTCTGCTAGCTCATCATCAGAATCATCCTCAGACGGACCGCCATGCTGGGCTTCTTGATCATCTTCACTCTCACTACCAGAGCCATAGCCAAATCCTAGAGGGATAGGTGATATTATACAGCCACGGTTCACACACAGCTACACTTGTTGTTTTGTTTCTTTTAATGATGAAAGTATGTAGGTTTCGTGGATATCACACAGTTCATAGTTGATTGTCTAAGAATATTTCTATCTAGCATTCCACTCCTTTCTCCAATGGTAAAATTCTGGCACAAGTTGGTATAGGAATGTGATATTGACATGTCTTTCAAAAGTTCAACGTCCATGATTATATCCATGTTGTAAGCACAGAATGGAAAAGACATCCAGATTCGTAGGCTTTACAATTGCAACTTAACAAGATCAAAATAAATGAAAAGAATTCCTGAAAACTGATGTATACATATTTTCAAACTCATAAAACCCCTAAATCACACATCTTCCAGCCTGGCAAGTTAATAGTAACAATGATCTTACCTTACCCAATTACAATTATCATAAAAAATCAATCAGGTCTGAAACAGTTAATAATTAGCCTATAATACCCAATACAATATTAACCTTTTGCAGATGCTTTATCAAATGTAACATGCATACATTGCTGGCAGAATAGACAGCTGCAATGCGTGCCTGTTAAGTATGAAGAGATGTTGCTGGAAAATGGTGCTACCCGCCCTTTCTAAGGAAGCATAGCAGTACTTACCAAGTGAGGTGAGAGAAGCCAGAGCAGATGAGCTGGCTAGCTGCTTTGCCGGGGCTTATGTACATATACAAAAAAATTAGTCATAAACAGACAATACATCCTGCATGTAAAAGAAGAGAACGGTATCCGTAGCTCTTGTTGTTGTCCAAAGCACCACAGAGAGTGCTGCAACACCAGAGACAGATGCAAATTGGCTGCTAGCCATCTACAAGATAATAACATGCTTTAGTCACAACTCAAAGACCTAGCAAGTACTTCAGAAGAGGAACCTTGAAATATCAACCCCTTACCATAAGCATTCAATAGTGGTATATAAGCTATTCATATAACAACCACATACATTTACACCCAGATTGCCAAAGTGGTCTTATAGCCATATAGTTTGATATTATAGTTGAAGAAAAAAATGTACCATCATAGCTGATTGGTTGGTTAAAACCATAGAGCTATTATCAAGGAGGCAAATTTGAAAAGTATTTCATGTGATTTGATCAAAATACCTTAAGTTAATACTTCCAAAACTCAGATAGACTGCACTGAGGTTAAAATAAAGTTCATATGCTTCATCTTATTTGGAGTATCAAACATACAACTTAAGCTCAGTGATGTTGGAAGTAAGTTCTGAGAAATTCACCAACAAGACCAGTTTGACTCCCTGATGGTAAATGGCACAACTTCAAATTGCACAAATAGATGGGTACCATTGACTATCAAAAAAGTTGTCTCCCACTTGAATCAGCTGAAAGTGAAGTATACAGGTAGCCTTTGCCTCAACATGATTGCAATAGTTAGTAGAGAATAAATCAAATAATACCAGGCCTATGATCCTTTAGCTATTTAACCTAATTCAATACTTCATAATTTTCTTGTTAAGAAATGGACTTTGTGGACTGATATTACTTTCTCAATACAAGCATGTTGAATATGTATGCTACAACCAATAGACAGAGAAATATCTAACATCACATGCATTTGGAGCAATTTAAAATAGCTAGATTATTTTGGGTAACATTCCAGACTGCAGTCTTACACAGAAAGCAATACCTGGAGATAAATGTAAAATTTCTTTCAATCAGCTACTTCAATATTATGACATTGTTATTCATAAAATGTGCTTGACATCATAAGAGAAAATTTCTGTAAATCATGTAAAATGATAATGTACTTCTTGCAAAGTACCAAGACTGAAAAATTACATACATAGTTACAAAAATATCATTAAAATACTTTGACTATCTTTATCTCCTTCATTTTCAAATTTCAAAACAATGTTATCCAAAAGTAATTTTTTGAAAAAGGTGTGGATTGTGAAATGGTAGGTACCTTTAGCCCTCTTAGCTTTCTCTTTATGGTAGACCTCCCTGGCCACAGCTTCCATCTCCTCAGAGGTCACCTCCAGCAACAGCTCAGTTAACATACGCCGCACCTTCATCATCTGAAAAACAGTAAGCAACCTTCTAGTCAAAACAAATTGTAGATCTAAAGTGCACTGTATTCTCCATCACTTTCTCAAAATGAAGCACTAGATATTGGTTGCAATAAAATCATTCAATCAATGTCTACTAAGTTATTCTTGTTGTAATCTTGGAATAAAAAAGTATACTGCTTAATACTTACAAAACCTTAAGGGCATCAGAGTTAAAACAAAATATTCATTTTTTTCCCAGCTTCTTATAACTTAAATAATTAGTACCAATCATTAAAATTGTACATATTTCTTTTTCTAAGATGAATAACAAATCTCACCATTGCCACCTGTTTTTCCTCCTCAGTTCTGAGATCCTCTGGGGATGGTGAGCGCTGCTTTTTGACCTTAGGCTCAGCTTCCTTTTTGGGACTTGGGCTACGATTTTTGACAGGACTAGGACTGGGACTGCGAGATTTGCTCTTCTCACTTGCATGATCATCATCTTCATTGTCAGAATCCTAGAAATTAATACAATTACCAATATTTACTTAATTGTTTTGAGTTGATCACGAGCATCATTCAGTCAAGTAAAATAATATACTGTGTAACATAAACAAGTAATATATCTTTATTTTTTGTATAGACATTTAACATATATATGATCAATATCGGCAAGACAGTCATTTGAGGACTCGTACCCAAGTTAACGTACTTTCAAATAAATAAATGTGAAGTAACAAGATAAATAAAAAAAAATAGAATGAGCATTCATACTCACAAAGCGACTTCTCCCTGGAAGATGCGGGGATCCTGTTTCACCCTTCCCTTGATTTATTTCTTTGATTGCTTCTTTTTCAGCAAGCTCCTTTGCCTTTTTTGCCTCTTCTTTTTCCTTTTCCAATCTTTCCTTTTCAAGCTTTTTCTGTTTTTCTCTTTCCATCTTTTCAAGACCTTCTCTGATCCAGCTTGGTAGATTTCTTCTTTTAGCAGCATCTGTAAATGTTCATGCACATATATATCAAACGAGGGACTGAAGGAGATAAAATATTAGCAGCCATGTTTCTACTACAATACTTTTCAGTCTTATTTGAATTACAGAAATGTAATGACATGCTTTGAGCCTGTGTATAAACAATGTTATCTAATGACTGCTTTCTTTCGGATAAAAATCATGCTTAAATGGTTATAATAATTAATTTGACAGATTGTTTACTCTATTTTTGCTTTCTGGCTCATTTCTGAACAGACGGTTATTACCTTAAAAAATTCTGATTCTAATTTTTTACAAAGAAATATTTGTCTGTCCAATAATGAGGATTTCTGGAAACTGCCTGTCCAAATGATAGGCTGGACGAGTTCTGGCTAAGTTCTGACTAATGATAAGCTTAATTGTGGTCATAATGTTTGGGCAACACAAATCATTGCATAAAACATTGAACATTTAGAATTGCAAATATATATATACAAAGCTCTCCTACCTATAGATGAGTCTTCATTGCCATGTTGCATAGGAATAGGTGGACTCCTTCCTCTGTCCCTCCTATTGAAATTTCTGCGAGGTGGCCCATGGTAACCACCCTGATCATGGACTGGCGGTTGCCAGTACTGGTCATACTGCTCTCTTCCACCGTACTCCCCAGACTGCTACAAAAATTATGAACCATACTTATGGAGGATATGCAAACATCTCATTGGACTAAGAGGAACATTCATAGATGATTATGGAAACATGAGTTATTGCACCAGGAGTTTAGTGGCCGTTAGTAGTCTAGCCAGGGTCTTACAGGATTTCAAAAATGCCTATCCAAAACAGCAATTTCAAAATTTCTACCCATCGAGATTTAGCTACTAGTCTACTTCAAATCCTCATAGCAGCTACAAATAATTGCCTAGTCTGTCCAACAGGGCAATAAAAACTTCAACTATGTCTTAGAAGATGGTTTGTTAAGATATTTGGTTATTACACCCCTTAAGTCAAAATTGAAAAATCTTCATAGAAATCTTTGCCTGTCCAAACAGGTTTTTAGGAAACTACCAGTCCAAAAGACAGGCAGGACGGGTCCTGGCCAAGTCCCTGAGTACCTACACACTACACTTGTTATAATTTGCAGTACGATAAAAGGATGAAGCAGCATCTACCAAGGTAATGTGGTTTGAAATTGTTATTTTTTTCCATCTTTAAAATGTATGACATAAAGTTACACATTTTATTAGATGCATCGTACTGAAAACATGAGTAAACACACTCGCAATTTGTACTATTGCCATTATTTGGCTAAAGAAGAATGCTTCATTTCTTAAAACAAAAGTTCAAATGACTGTACAAAACCTGAGTCCTCACCTCTTCATATCCATATTCTCCTCCGTGGTTGTAGTCAAAACTTTGGCCAAATGTATTCATCTGATTACCATGACCGTAGTCAAATGTCTGACCATCCTAAGGAAGAAATAAAGCAATCGATCAGTATAGTGTTAGGAAATAGAGAAATCACATATATTCAACCATGGATAATCTATACTATAATGCAGTAGACAGTCACAATCTTGACCAGACCTGTTTTGTCACAAGTGACCAGTTTAAAATTCTTGCTAAAGGGTGGCATGCAGGGTCTTAGCCGATATTTGGAAACAGGGTGTCCAAATAGAGGTTTCATAGACTTTTGCGTGTCCAAAGTGTGGTACAAAATACATACTACTAATAAGATAGACCCTATACCTTTACAGATTTTGCTTTTTTAGGCCAGATACTGCTTTGTGTCTTATAAAAGTGACACTACAGCTTCTGCATCTTCTATCTTCTAAGAAAAGTCATCTTTAGCAAATTCTGACATACAATTTTGGGTGTCCAAACTGTCAAAAAACAGTGTTCTGCGTGTCCAAATGACACGCTGGACGCATTACGGCTAAGCCCCTGGTGGCATGTGTGTGTGAATGCTGACTAACATCTTATTGCCTTTTTTTAATTCCAACAAGACCAATACTGTATACCGTGTTAATATTGCGGCAGTTTAATTAATGCGTACTTTGCGCACCCATGGGGTCCGCATTTATTAAACTGCGCACTATGGATTGGACAATAAACTATTTATCTATATCAACTACCATTTGGATATTGGATCCCTTGTACCGTACAACACCCTAAAATGATAGCTTGTCATTCATCATACAAACCCTTTGCGGCCTCTGCTGGTACTCTTTTAATTGCGATGTAGACAACTTGCACACTCAAGTGTGATCAAACTTGCTGGTAACCACTAATCTCAGTTACTAATTGCAACCAACATAACACTGTTCACGGCCGGTGGCGAAATGAAGATTGCACTTGCCTATAACACTGGCTGGATCTGACATCCCCACGGGGCTGATCGGCTTGAATATAGCAGCACCACCCTTCCAAAAGGCTGGGTAGGTTGCATACCCTTGCCCCCCTCACACGGCTTGAGATGGAGGTTATCAATGCGCAATAATTAAACTGCGCATCCAAGGCAGTTACCTGCTGAGCGCATTACTTTATATGCGCAATATTAACACGGTATACAGTATGCTTTTGTTTCAAAGTATCTCCCAAAAAGTCAGGCCTCTTTTGGCTGCCAAAGGCACATGGCTGGCTATGTTCTACATTGAGTCGTATTGTAGGATAGAATTATCAATAAATACAACAGGGCACCATTGGAACTGCTAATATGTATGAGTTAGTAAGGAGCCTACCTTTGGTGGGGGTGCTCCTTGGTCTGGGACAGATGGTGGAGGGACTGACCACTGTCCTGGCATGCCCCAGTTGCCCCCCATCTGTCCCCAGCCCCACTCCTGTCCTGGTTCACCACCAGCTGGAGGAGGAGGAGGAACAAAGTTACCTGGACAAGCAAAACATACACCAATATCAACACAGACAGTGATAAGCAATAATGTAAAACACAATTGTGACTCATGATAATAAAGGCTGTACTTAAAGGGAAAGAGGAATCTATAATTTGATATATAGGATTGAGAAACAAAATAGAGTTGACCATCTTTGTATTAAAAGATGGACTGATGCCTAACACGTGGCTGTCAGACAAGGAGATACTTTCCCTTAACACTGACCTTTCTTTCTTGACATCATTCAGACATGATAAGATTGCGATGTGTATTTCAAACCAAAAGACAGATT
Organism: Maea johnstoni; assembly: GCA_963942565.1. Lineage (NCBI taxonomy): Eukaryota > Metazoa > Annelida > Polychaeta > Spionida > Magelonidae > Maea > Maea johnstoni. The sequence continues at coordinate 89,522,009 of OZ012684.1, read as the reverse complement.
ATGTTATATGTACCCAATGAAAAATGTTCAAAACACTGACACCTCAAATGGCAAGAGCCTATTACTATTTATAGGTGTATATGACAGGCTTCTCAATTATTTATTGACATGCTTCTGAGAAAGTCTATTAAGTAGGGTACACTTAACAGCAGTAGATGTTCATTTTCGCTTAATGATGAAACTTAAGGCAAATGTAGTACTACCAGAATTGTCTGAGAATTCTTTACCTGCTGCCGGCCGAATGATGCTATTGTCTATTGGTAAAGTAATTTGCCGCTAGGTGTCAGTTCAGGGAGAACCCGTCACCTTGCGGATAAGTACTTAAATAGAGGCATCATTCAGCTGGCAGCAGATAGAGAATTTTAGGAAAATCAATGTATCAGAATTGTACGTTCAGACAATTATGGTATGTACTGTACCAGAATTGAGGTGGCAAATTACAAGGTATGAGTTGCCCAGATACCTACCAGGAGGATGCATTATATTGTTGGCACCAGTGCCATTTGTACCTGTCACCGGGGGCATTGGAATCGAGGGCTGAGGGTGAGAATTGCCATGGGGAGGAGGTGGTGGAGGAGGGGGTTCTGCAGCACCCTCCCCAGCAGGTGCCCCCTGCTCAGTGGCGCCACCTGTCTCTTTCTGGGCTATCCATTGTTTTGCAAGAGCAGCCCAGTCTATTTGATCTGATGGTGTGTTGGCATAGTCAGCTTGATGAATGGGCCACGTCGTCCAGTTGGGATTGTTCCACATGATTACTCTGAAAAAAGACGTATAATTCTAGTTAGTATAGTCGATACGAAACACCGCGTTGCCATCACTGATCACATCAGTCACCAAAAGAAATGTTTGGTGCAGTTTTCAACCCTTCCAATGGCGATGCGTGCTAATGGAATGGTTGCAACCGCGTGTGCATAAGTATCGAAATCTTATTCTCGTGAAAATATGTTTGACATTCTGCTCACCTTAGATATCACTTAACTAGAGCCCTTTTTCTAAATGTCAAGCATTGCTTTCACGTTCAACATGGCGATGCTCTGAGCAGCATTTCCGCCTAGAGGGGTCATGGGATTGAGAAATACAAGGTGCTCACTTAATCGTACAGTCCCTAGAAATATGACGTCATAAGAAGTAGTGTTTATTGGTTCATGAATAGCTTGCTGTAGTAAAGGTTCTCCCTCCACTCACTCATAAGGAAAGGTATTAAGGAGCCTACAGTATGAGATCTCTCCCCCGCTACGGCCGGAATCGAAACCCCAACTCTGTGGACACAAGTCGAACCACCAAGCGAAATTTCTGGGATACGTCCGATTTAGTGACTACCTGCCTTCACAAGGTGGAAAAGTCGAAGCTTTCCGAATTCACTTAAATTGGTTCCTTGGATCACTTTTAACGTTGGTCACGATTTATACACCACTGCTGATAAAAAGAAACAAGGCACTAATCCGGAAACTTCAATGTAATGTTCAGACTGCCTAACAATATATAACGTTTGGGAAAAAGCATGAAAACAATGTGGTATAGCTTACTTTGTCCAAATTCCGTACTCATGCAGTAATCAGGATTTTACATGGTAGAATATTACACTTTTGTGATTGTGCATAAACTGTTGACGTTTTCTATTAGAAGGATTTCATTTTTTTCTGAAACTTTTGTGTTAGATATACCACAATTGTTATGTCTGATTAAGTTAGATCATACTTTCAAAAGTTTCATGTAGTTTGTTTTAAGGGTTGTGGTTCAAAACATGACCCCTTTTACCATTTTCTTTATATGGTATCATCACACTTGCATTTGACGTTGAAATTATAAACTATATATTAAAGGGGACCCCCTATCCTTTAAAATCAGAAAATATTGTATAAAAGGTGAATTTTAATTGATTTCTTAAAACTGTCTGCCTGTAAAAAGAACACATAAAAGTTACACTTAAATGAGAGTGTTGATGCTGGCCACTGATCATCCTACTAGACATGGCTGTCCTTTATCTTTTTTTTCAATTGATACTTTTTTTCCGTAGGAGAGAAGGGTGGCTAATGTATCCCTATCCTTTCACAATATCATCGACAAATGCTTATGGGGGCTGCATAGCTCCCAAAATCATTTAGGCAAAAACACTGTGATATCCAATTAATTTTATATGCCCATTTTTTTGCACACATTTAATAGAATATATATTTATATATATTAGAGCTTCACTCACTACTCACAAACTCGAGTGGCTCGAGCCCTGGTCCAAACTCGCCGAGCTCGAGCTGAAGTGTTCAAATCGTGAGCTCGTCTATGTTGGGAACACAAATGTAACACAGAGCACCTATAAACATACATACCTGCTTATCGCGGTCATGTCTTCTTTACAATCTCCAATGTATACATTCAAGCGGTGTTGAAAGTTATTCTGACCTTTGTACCTCGTCAGCACATTTAAAATTAAATAAACATGGCAATGTCAATAAATCTTTGCCAATAAATATTCATATCTTAAAAGCTGGGGTGGAAAATAATTATTAGTTTGGAAAATCGGAACGTCCGTGAGCTCATGAGCTCACGAGTCAAACGGGTGGTGAACTCATGAGTTGATCTCCCTTCTCGAGTGCAGCGATAATATATATATATATATATATATATATATATATATATATATATATATATATATATATATATATATATATATATATATATATATATACATATATATATATATATATATATATATATATATATATATATATACATATATATATATATATATATATATATATATATATATATATATATTATATATATATATATATATATATATATATATATATATATATATATAATATATATATAATTATTATTCATGTTAGGAACCTCTGACTGAAAAACATAAGAAACTTGGGAAATGCAAGCTAATTTTTCTACTTCACACTCAATATGCAAACGTTCCAAACGTTCACTTGATTTGAACAGAAATCAGCTGGGTACACAACCCATGCTTCTAAGTTCAAGGACTGTTATCCAACATATAGGTACTGGAGTAAGCCGGGTAGGACTCAGGAGACTGTATCACAGCATTGGCAAGGAATAGAGGAGCACAGTGAACACTAATAATAAAGAATGACATCTAGAGCCTTGTGTCATCTTTGTCGTTTGACAAGGCACAGTAGGCACTACCTTCAAAGAGAAGCAGCCAGAGCATTGTCAGTCAGTCATCAACCTCAAAGAAATATATTATGTTCCACAACATGTCCCCAAAATACCAGGTAAGATGTGAGATGAATCCCCTTTATGCTGTAATTAATTGCGAATGGTCTAGGGATCAAGGGGTGTGAGGGGGGGGGGGGGGGTAGTGATCTACCAGGATTGTTCTTTGCAGACAAAATGGTTGTCATGGGACAAGCCTCAAGGGGAGGGAGATTTAAAGTAGTTATTGAGAATGGTAGGGTTATAAGGTAGAGAATGGAAAATGCAGTTCAACTCGTCCAAGACTGGCAAGAGCAGGGTAGTAGACATATCTCAGATTAATAATGACAAGTGGATATGAAACCAGCCTGTCAACCTGAACAGTCTAGCCTCAACCAATAGCCCAAAATTTGTGCTTTGCGCATGCTCAGACAATGCTGCCGCACAGGTTTCTCTGTAATGAAAGTGATACAAGAGCCCTGATTGGTACTTGTTCCCTTGTGACCTCACCCTCATGCCAGATCAGAAACCCCTGTCGTGTCTAGCCCTTCGTAATAGCTTAAATTTAGTAATTGGTCTCTCGCTAGTCACTATATATCCATTCTTTTCTTCATCAAAGGACATACGGAAAAGAAGTAACAAAGACAAAAGGTGGCAAGACGGGGAGGGACAGGTACAGGAAGGTTGTTTATTGTTTGGAGGCATAACCATATAAGTGCAGCCTGGGTAAAGGATATGTTTATTACATAAGTAGAGAAGGTGATAAAAAACACAACTGCCAACACATACCAAAGAGCAGGAGTAGTGACAAAACTGTGGGAGACTTAACCTAGGTATCCCTAGCATTCTATATGGAGCAGAGATTTTTGATATCCATGGCAGATAGGGACAAGCGTAGGTTAGAAATCATAGAAAGACAAGTAGGAAGGTGGGCAATAGGGGGGAGACACGAAGGGACTGGATGTGAGACAGTATATGGCAACTAAGTATGGGTTAGCCTGGAAAGTAGAATAACATAGAAGAAACTGGTATTGGCATGCAGGGTAGCATTCCTGGAACTGGAAAGTTGGGCTAGACAGGCGTGGGAGATTGCATAAGAAAAAAGACTACCATGGGCAGGGAAAATGAATGCAGAAGAGTTGGGACTAGGCTTAGGGAGATAAGAGGTAGATGACCGTAGATCCAAGTACTTGGAGAAGGGATATGTTTAAGGCTGCAATAGGTGAAAGGGATAGGTGACAGTGGCAAGAGGGGATGGGAAACAGGAGTAGGCTAGAAAAGTATAGTAGTAAGGAAGAATTTTTTAAAAATCTTGTTTAGGCCACTCCAATTTATTTACTTGTCTTACGAGCTCAGGAGGTAGGAAATGAGCCATTTTGGAATAAAAAAAAAAGTTGAAAAATGTGACTTTTTTTAATTTTTTTTAGAGTCTGCCGACTAGGACTGGTAGCTATATGTTTCTACCAGCCTATTTTAAACTAAATAAAATCAATCAATCAATTAATCCCTGTAACCTGAAGGGTGGGAGGTATACATCCTCAAGTCTGAGGATCTACTACAACAATGATAGCTTCCTGTGGTTGATTGAATCACCCTTACAAAGAATATTCTTAAAACTTGCACTTTTTATTTATTTTATTTTTGGAGTCTGACAGAAAATTTCAAAACCACTTTCATCCGTAAGACACCAAAGGTGACTTTTTTTTCTTTTTTTTTGGAGTCTGACAGGATTTTTTTTCCAAAAAAAGCTTGTAAGACAAGTAATTAAATTGGAGTGGCCTTAGATAGAGAAAAAGGTAGAATGGTATTTAGCATCAGAGCGGCATCATTAGAACTGAGGAATAGAACAGGTAGAATTATTCAGGAAAGCGTACAGAGGGGGAGATTGAAAATGAGCAACATGGTGTCTGACCTACTGAGTAGAGAGGGGTAGAATGTTGGGGAAGGTGAGGAAAATATGGCAGGAAGGGAGAGGGGGGCGGGGGGACTGGATGAGAAAAGAGGAAAGGGAGCAGCTCAATGTACTAGTAGGTTTGGTTAGGGAACCGTCATATACTAGCCAGAACGGTGGGAGAAGGGGTGAAGAAAATGATGAAGAAAAGAGGTTAGAAAAGGGTGTAAAGGGATAGGAAGGGAGTCTTAAAGGTAGGGCTGTCATTGGTATCTGATTTATTCGGATTCGATAATAGACAAAATGTTTGTTGATTTGGTGTGTCGATTTGATCGAATTGGTTCCCACATTGAACACTGTAGATGCTTGTATCCTGAAGACAGTCCCTAGTCTTGTATCAGGGAGTACAGTTTTTGTTGGGCATTCACGGCATTGTAGTGCTTATCGGTAAAGCGCAACGATGCCCAATGCGGCGAAGGGACTGTCACCAGTCTAGAGAAACTTCTGAAAATACATTGCACATACTTGCAATGTTTTTCTGGAAGCTTCTCAATCTGGCGAACAACACAAGGTAACTTCAGGGAAGTACCGTAATTTTGCGTGTATAAGATGCTCCCGTATAGAAGACGCACCCCTTGTTCTGGGCTTTAAAATGATGTATAGACCTTAGTTTTGTGTGTAGTGCGCACCCCCTTTTCGGAAATATTGTGGAAAATTAAATTCTGTTGAATAACGCTAGAAAACCATTAAAATGCATTTCGAAATGAATGAAATGTGACATCAATGCGACATCAGCGTGACATCTATGCTTATCACTCTGTGTCAATGCCTGATACCCATTGTCTTAGGCATGATCTTGATTGTAATCAATACATTCCAGCGGGGAGTGGATCAGAAATAACAATAAGCAAATGCTGTGGCAAACATCAATGGGCACTGTCCTTGCAGCATTAAATTGTAATTAGGCAATCTCCGAGTGGCATGGGGACTCAATGTAAAACACCCTAGATCACTAGCTTTCTGTATAAGACGCACCCAGATCTGAGTGTAAATATTTTTGTGAAAAATTGCTTCTTATACATGGGAAATTACGGTACTGCATGGTGTGAAGGTACACTGTTAAGTATAGGTTAGAGGACGGAAAGAGTGTTTTATGGAAATTAAATCACGAGCGCTAGCTAGTTGGTTTGATGAACATAAAATATGAGTGAAGTACTCTAACACATTTAGCACTCAGTGTCCATTACAATGCTGGCTTCTGATTGGTCTAGCCTGACCAACTGTTTGTTTTTGTCCCATTTCATTACTGTGCATTCTCATAGTAATACAATGGGTTTCTGTGGATTCTCATAGAGTACTCTTGCAGTATTTTATGAAATATATAGCACGGCAATGCTGGCTTCTGATTGGTCCAAACTGACTAGCTGTGTGCTAAGTAGTCAGGGTTCACTCTTAACAGGTGCAATAGTTATTTGAATGTTATATGACCACTGAATGTTGCTTAAATGTATGGGTTATTTTGTATTTGTCTTACTGAAAATGTACATGTTTATGTTACTGCATTTACACAAACAGACATGATCATTCCAACATATATGAGATAATTTGCTGCTTTCTTGTGACAGGTCGATCACCATGAAAGCCCACACACCTGGGCCTCCACGTGACAGACCTAAAGCTCAGACAACGATAGACCATGAGGAGCTGAGTCACTTCTCCAAGCTTGCAGACGAGTGGTGGGATGAGACAGGCATATTTGAACCCCTGCATGCCCTGAATGAGATGAGGGTGCCCCTGATCCGGGATGCCCTGATGGACCAGCATGGCTCGGCCGCAGAGATGAGCGCTAGGCCCCTAGAGGGGAAAGTTATTCTGGATGTTGGCTGTGGAGGAGGAATCCTCAGTGAGGTAAATTTTTATCCATGTTCGTTTTTTTGTTCAAACATGCAAAATTGCGTTCGATCGTCATAATCGGAGGCATGATCAAACACTGTACGGCATGTTCGAACAATAGGAAGAACACTAAATATCATTATTGTATCCTATCTCAAAAATTGTTAAGTTGCCAATCCAGAGATCCAGAGATATTGTTTTTATTGCCACTGAATTTGTTTTTGAGGTTGTTAAAGTTATTCCAAATCCCTTTTGAAACTTAATGTACATTCTCTGATATCATTGATCTTTTTTCTTGACTGCAACTCCAATGATATGTTTTAAGATTGCCTCCGACGTCGTTGCTTTGATATTCAGAAATATCCCTGAAGGCAGGATAGTATTCTATAAAAGGGTGTGAGTACCAGATGTACACATTTCTTACTTGCCACAATTGTGACATTATTGCTGGTAATTTGTAGAGGATCATCTTAACTATCTCTACACTATTAAACTGAATAAACTCCATAGTGGTTACCCTGATTAACCCTATGGTCATTTGTGATTACCCTGTAAAGGAAAAAAGATATATAATATAAAATTCCTGCACAATTCACTTAAGGTCTTACGACACTTTTAGAAATCTCAGTTTAATTTTCCTGAAATTTTGCATAAGGAAAGAACATAGCACAGTGATCCTCAAAACAACTTAAAATCATGGGGTCATCAACTTAGTCTTTTTTTCACAGATTTTTGAAAAATTAATGCAATTTATGTCACAAACATCACTTTCTCCAAAATTGGTGTCTTTTTTTGCTAGATTTATCCCTTCAGAATACTGACACTGCCTGAAATACTGTTTTGCCATGTTGAAATTATTTTTTTGCTGTTACAAAGGAATTATTGGGCAAAATCAAGAAATTCGAGAAACAAGTTTTTAACCCAAAATTAATATAAGTCAGAATTGCCTAGTTTAATTTTCACCAATTTTTGTCTACACTATCTACACAATGCTCTTAATAAGAAGACACAAAGAAAATGATAGGTCATCAGGTTAGTTTTCGAACAACAGATGGTCAAAGTTTGTGAAATAGGACATTTTTGGGGCAAATTTTCATGAAAATGTTAGAAAAGAGTTACTCAATAGTTACTGTTAATGCCCATACTTATATAAGATATTGTTAAGAAAGGGAACCCCACTTTATACACATGGATTATCACACATTATTCCTGAAAATGTGTCAAAACAACAAATTCAATGAATATGGAAATCACTGTAGCCAAAAACAAAAAACTCATAGGATACTATTTATAATAAGCAGGTATAATCAGAATTGGTACATATTCAATAAAATTCAATTTCTTATCAATATTTCCAGTGACGTCAGGTAAATTGTAATAAATTATTTTAGTTTGTCCAATACCCAATAGGTGTCACCGGTATAGAGTATCGTAAGACCTTAAGTGATGAAGGTCCCCAGTCCTATTTAATACATTGTTTATTATTGTTAAGCAGGATTTTAACTAGAATTTAGTAACTGTGTGCCCAGAATTTGAAAAATTGTAAAAAAATTTGCCATCCTAATTATTATAGGGAGACCGCAATGTACTTAGATTTGAATAAGGCAAAATATCATTATAAAATGTCATAGAATTTATATTGAAATGAAAAAAAATCAATTACATGCTTAAAATTGACATTTTAAGAAATCCTGCACCAAAGATTTGGGTGTCCAGAAGTTTATTTTTTGAGGGTTTGGGTGTCCAAATGACACCCAGACGTCCTGCTGGGTAGGACTATTGCTAAGAATGTTGTCTATTTTCAGCCGCTGGCCAGACTTGGCGCTCAGGTGGTAGGTATAGATGCTGTGCGTAAGAGCATCAAGGTGGCACAGTACCGCCTGTCCCACGAGCCCAGCATCGCGCACAAGGTGAAGTACATCGAGGCCACTGTGGAGGACCTGGTGGAGGCTGGGGAGAAGTCCTTTGATGCTGTGGTGGCCTCCGAGGTGCTGGAGCACGTGGCAGAACCTGCCGCCTTCGTACAGTCCTGTTGCAAAGTCCTCAAGGTAAGATGCAGATCAATACCAGTTAATATTGAACTAAAACTTATCAGCATTTTGTGGCATTTCTGCATAACCACCTAAAATTAGGTTTTTCAGGAATCATAGGATAATGTACAGTAAATCACAGGGGATTATTTTCATTCCATTCATACTGTTTCCATTTTTGTTTCATAGCTCTTTAGTTTAGTTCACCTTCAAACGTATATGCAGCGGTGTCCAAATATTTAAGTCCTGGAGCACAGACAATTTGGGCCTGGAGCATAACAATTTGTGTCGAATGCTCAGTGCAACAATTAGTTTAAGTACTATCACCATGTGACAATACCATATCAGCCTTCGTTCCAATAATAAAGACCTAAATCAATTAATTAGGAAGTAAGAATAAATAGAGGTCACATGTTTTCTGAATACAATCTGTATTCAAAAATGTAAGCAAAAAATGAGCTCATCGCAATGGGTCATGCTTCTTGAAATGTTATGAGTTATATAGTGATAAAAGGAGTTGTCTTGTTGCACGATTTGAGGCCTCTGTCGCACGCTGGTGAGACAGTTGGACACTCCTTGATATGTAGTTCTGTCCACATTCACAATCATGCTGTTTTTCTATCAGGAACATGCAAACCACATATATTCCCATTTTTTGTTAATGTCACCTATTGTTCTCTTTATATACCACAGTGTCAACCACTTTTCCTGGCCAGGGGCCAGTAGGATAATCAACATGATAAAGTGTGGGCCACAATTAACCGTTTAGACTTATTTAGACTTTTAGATTCCATACTTCTGAGATCTATTGTAGTATCCATTGTATAGTATCATTGTCTAAATGTTTCTGGCTGTGGTTGACTATATATTCTGCAATATCAATCTTACATCTGGTATGTTAGGATTCCTTGTTTTGCAAATGATTAGCATTGACAATGAATTTAGCGGGCCTATCAGAAAACTCGTCTTTGTGAAGGTGATGGGATATTCATGTGAGATAAAGTAAAATAAAGTTGGTTTAAAAGAAGAAAAGGAGAAGTACTGAAAATGTTTATCTTGATGAAAAATATGTCGTAGACACACAATCAACTTTCATTTTCTCTTGAAAGTTATGTCCGGGAGCTCCCATGCTCTCAAAGTAACTTTGAAATGAAGCATTAATTTGCAAATTAAATTCGTTTTATTTGAATTTTGAAGAGTGAGTTGTAAACATTTTTCCATCTGTAACCTACCAAAAATTAGGTAGTGATGTACTACACAGATAAGCAGGTTTTATGGACTGAATTAATAATTATATGCAGTAAATCATTAGTTAATGTTTAAAGATTACTAGAAATGCATGGCAAGCATGCAGTTCTGAGAATAAAAATGGATGGTCCTTAAGTCAGTTGAAGCACTTAACCATTTAATTAGTATAACTTAGTGTGTACAAATATTTCATCCAAATACTGAGAAATACAAATACAAATACAAACTTTATTACTCTCTAACCACCTTCTGTAATACATAGAGGAAATACATTAATATCATTTGAAAAAATATCACCATTAATAATGTTGTCAGATTTACAAAAATATATATATTCAGTACACGCTTCAAGGTATGTGTGTGAATATTATACATGGGACGCAGGTGCATCAGCTGATGCTGCCATCTATTGATTGAACAAAGCAGTATGTTAACCATCTACTTTTAGTATTAGTATCCCCCACAAGAGTGCAGCACTCATAACCTAAATGGTATTAGTATGTGTCTTGCTGGATAGATGGTGCTGCAGGTCTCAAATTGTCAAAGTCTGTGTCCATAGCTGCAGCTACTCAAACTTACTAGAGAATTTGACAAATGCAGATTTACAAGATTCTCTAAATTAGAATTTTTATGTTTTCTCCTAACTGAGTATTGTCCCCCATTTTTGCCTTCAGAGAGATTGATGTTTACTTTGAAATAAAATTTACTGAGTTTCATAATTCTGCCTTGCCACAATTGCATCCAGTGGATTAGTCCACAGAGAGAGAGAGAGAGAGAGAGAGAGAGAGAGAGAGAGAGAGAGAGAGAGAGAGAGAGAGAGAGAGAGAGAGAGAGAGAGAGAGAGAGAGAGAGAGAGAGGGATATCCTTAGGGGCACTAGAATGAGTGTTGTCACATAGATATTAACAACTAATGTGTGCTCTTCACTCTTTAGACAAGAATCTATTATGCTTAATTTTTTTGGTCATAATAAAGGATGTATGTTGTTTAAGTATCTTATTATCAATTTCATTAAACATCACAGTGTTAATGATGTACAGTAGGTGTGTTGAGACTATTCACCTTCTCTACTTATTTTCTGTACTTATCACATTTTTGATGTGGCCTTTGTAAGAGAACGTTATCCAGCTCTTTGCAAACATTATTAAACCTGTCTATGTCTGTGTAGGTGTATTGAGTCATTGATGTGGTCTCCATCAAAGAACTCATACTCAGCTTTATTAAACTTTGAATACATTCTTCCTTTGGTGAAGTAAGTGTGTTGAGACATCGGTGCAGTCAACTTAGGTCCATATCCACCTTCTCTACTCTGTTTTAGTAGTGTTTATTAGACTGTCTGTGTTTGGTACGGGAATGTGTTGATGCATTAATGTGGTCCCCATTAAAGTAAGCTATCCACCTTCTGTGTTAAGCTTGTTTATGGTAAACAAGCCTAAAATTGTTATAGGCCCAGCTGCCATTCAGTGACAGGGTAAAATTGAATTTGAGCTGGTGGCTAGGGTCTGTGCAGGTTGTGCCCAGCGTGTGACCTGTGTAAACGACAGGCCTGACAGTGAAAAACACTCCAGGTCACAGCATAAATATAGGCTCGACCCTCTCCAGCCTTGATTTACTCCCCCAGCACCGCTCTCTCGCTAGCCATCCTAGTTAACAATGAAAACACTCACCAAGGAGTCTTTAAGAACTGGCCGGAAAATAAGTGTGATTTAAGGTTAGTTTGGAACACCTAGGGGACAGGGAGTAATTTCACCTGTGCTCTGGAGCGGGTACGGAGGCATTGGGTTACACGGTGGGGTCAAGAGGGTATTGGCCATGAATACCAGCGGCCATTTAGTCTTTGATAAGGCATTCAGGTCTGGCTTGTGCCCAGCGTGCCCCGCACTATTTATTTCCTATGAAATCTGGCCGCCTCACTCCATGAATGAATAGTTAGTGTCTGCTGAACATGCCTCTTGCTGCTCCTCCCCTGCTCAGGCAGGCTCAGGCTCAGGCTCAGGGCACAGGTGCAAGGCAACTACTTAACAAGAGAAACTGCCATCAAATCACTATAGAGAAACAAGTTATGGTCAATTCAGTTTTTTATCTGGACAGATTTCCAGATGGGGTAGAGAGATAAAATTAAGGTCAACACTGTGATTCATTAGTAAAATTTGCCAGTAGAAACAACTACTTTAATTGATAGATTTACCCTTGATGGCAGTTTAGGATCAACTTAAGGCTAGCAGTGGTATATAGTAGTAAAGGTTTGCTGCACTGGTCTCCTTACAATGTATTTTGAAGAAATAATTAGGCTTCATTCATGAGAATGATTTTACTTATAAAGTGGTATTTTCTCTTTACTTTGTCGTTGGATGTTTTCAGTAAATTCAATTCATGGACACTTGGCAAAGTGTTTGATTGTGTGGAAATACAGAGGTTTGATATGATATCTAGACATTTTTTATTCAGATAATTTTTTTTTCATACAATTAGACAAAATAGTAGCAGTTTTGATGTGGAAATGTTATGTTTGTATGTGAAGGGGTAGATTAGGGAATGGGTTGACAAACTCTGTTTTACCTGTGGATGAAATCCCTTACAAGTTTCTGATATTCATGTTGAGGTTTATGTATAATACCATTTATTCTCAAATGTATTAACAAACATTTTGTAATCAGGAACAAGTGGCCTAATATCAACCTTGTCTGATCTCTCTCCAGTGATGCAGGGCAGTAGACAGCAATCATTCTGGCCACCTGGTGGTGAGGAACATTACTAGCCACATGAAGCTGTAGTTGTAGGATTCCTGGAATATTAATGATAGACGTAGTAATCAGCAGATACTCCTGACAAATCCCTATCTGTGAATTTATTTCATCTAACATTTTTGGGGGGGTTATTCCTGTATTACATAGCTCAGATATTTGGCAATAAGTTTTGTGACTAGACAGCTTGCTGGTGGGTCGTTCTGCCCTTCTTCATATAACCTGATCTACTGCTATATAGATATATATCTTTGAGTAGCATTTTGTATCCATAAGCATAACTTTACCCTGGCCCCAATAGCTAACTAGCAGGCCTGGGAGGTCTTGATGACATGGGGGACTAGTTAGATCTTCTCTCAGTCAAATGCCATTGCTGATGTTTTCACTGATAGACCAGTCCAGTTCAAGTGAGGTAAACACAGCAGTGGTTTAAACTAAACACTGCTATCTCACCATGACATTCTGGCATTTGTTGAGGCTGGGAAAATGATGAGTTTCTACAAACTTCATCGGTACTTGCCAAGTGCAGGATTTGCCTTCGCCTATCAGTACCAATTGTGATTAATTTAAGGCAGACATGGGGGAAGGACAGGGGTTTGAAGCATATTTTTCTTGTAAAGGTTTTATTTGAGTATGTGGCGCAGGTTCTATCCGAAAGCCCGCTGTCGTGCGGTGCGCTTAATGACCTAGTCTGTGCCATAAAAGAGTGTGAGTACAGGTAACTGTGGGTGTTAGAACATTAATCCTGAGCGTGATGAAGCTGTATTTCACTGGAGACTAAATTTAGAAAGGTAGACAGTTGGCTTGTGGAAGGCTGATGAAAATCAAACAGACCAGTATTTGTAGGGGGCATGCCACTCAATGGCTGAATTCAATGGCACACACGGCTGAGAGACAGATAGCAACAAGAGGAAATCATCAATCTAGCTTTGTAAACTTGCCTGTTGTGTTAGTGAGTATGTAGGTTGAAAGGTGTGAGGTAAGAGCTTGTAGTAAAGCAGTATACCGAGTAGGGGGCGAGGCAGTGAGGTGGTCTAGGTGGGTTTGGGGATAAGCCCAAGAGAGGGGAGAATCAGTTATATTGTCTAGAGTTACCGGTCATGCAAGACCACCGAAACTGACCACTGGTGCTTGAGGCATGTCGGAGACTACCCAGCGTGTTACCACATTATCCCTGTCTAATTGACAGTTTCAGAAAGTCAAGTTCAGGGCACCTCTCTCACCCTAATCACTGCTATCAAATGGAATCCCGATTAACACCGTTTTCCTGACCGATTAAACTGGTCATTTTTCATCGCTACAACCTCGCCCAATAATTTTGTGCACTCGCAGTTGTTGAACCTGATGATCATGTTAATAGTGGTAAAACAAATAACAGGTGTAGATCACAGGGAGGGATTGGCCATTCTCGATGTGTGCTGTTCATCCGGCCCTTTCATCATTCAACTACCTACCCTATGCATTATGTAAGGGGTTAGAATTAGGTACGTTAACCAAGGTAAATAGACCAAATTGGAAATTGACTTTCTTCCATCGAAGTTCATCAAGACCTCAATGAAGTTGATGATTTGCCAAATGTAATACAAGATTGTGTTTATTTTCCTTAATGGAGATTGGATGGAGTTAAATGCGATGATTCTCGTTGCCATTATAGGCATTCTCTCTGGCACTTTCACCTTTGAAAGGGCAGCCCTCCAGCATCCTAACAAGTGAGATAGGTCCTTAGGCTAACAATGTTTAGACTCAGCTACTGGAATATTACATGCGATCCTAGGAACTCTAAAATGGAATTAAATAGACTTGAACCTTTGATTTATGAGTCCTCTTTTATTCCTTTGTCTAAAATACTAGACAACTACATGTACTAACTGTAACACACACCCTTTTCATTCAAGGAAAGCGTTTGAAGGCTTGGACAAATCTTTGATGAAAATACTGAATTCATAAAAATTTGAAAAAATACATTTGCCTTCTAAGATGTATCAGGATCTATGTGTGTGGTGTAGTAAAGCTTTGACTTTTGATTTCCTGTAAGCCCTGTTTCCAAGGGAGTCCCTCATAGGACAAATGTATCAGGTAAATACATCAACGTAACAGTATTGGCATCACCATAGCTTTCCTAGCTCTGGACTGTGTATTTCCTGTGAGCCATGTCTCTTAAAGGGGCCCTAAACGCTCACAAACATATCAGCTTATATGAAAGTTATACACTTCAAGAACAGGATGCTACCATTCTTTTTCTCTCAGTGATCCCGTGAGGGGAGATTTTTGCGTATTGTCATCCTCCTAGACAGCCTCTGCCAGCCACTGGGTGCGGCCATGTTTTTCAAGTGCTATCAGCTGTGACACTAATGGGTGGCAGGGATCACATCCTGTCTCCAAGCTACCTCTGGGCAGTGTATCTAACAGCAGTGCTCCTGACAAGAGCTCTCTGCACAAGTTGCATAAAAACGTATATATCAAACAAGAAAATGGTGAAATCATGTGCAGCAATTGGCTGTAAAAAAAGACACGGTAGTGGAGAAAGCTTTCATAGATTTCCTAGTAGTAAATTTAGACAAAAACAGTGGTTAGCATCCATGAAACTTTTAAACCCACCTGTCCTGAAGTATGCATATGTATGTTCAGACCACTTCACTGACGAGGATTATGTCAGGAATCACACACTGCAGTCAGGATTACTTCAGAGTACAGTTAACAAGGTTCTGAAGAGGGATGCTTTTTTAGAAGGTTTGGGTACTTGTGAAATAGGTGTGCATAATCTCTCACACTTCTTCAAAAAAAGAAACAGTCACAATTGATACACCTTTTATCATGCTCCATGCGACTCCTATTGCATCTAGTCTTACTTTCTTCAAGGATATAATATCTGGTAACCAATTTTCATAAATCTCTTATTTCAAGCAGAAGTGATCTTGCAATTTATCAATTTCGGGATTTATTTACTTTATTGGTATACATTTACTAGTCTCAACATGATTTACCTTCATTCAGTTGCTCAACGAATATAAGCACAGGTGTATGCATTAAATGTTTAATATTAAGCCAGCATGAGAAGGGTAAATATCATTCCCTAACTTACAAAATTGAAACAGCTAAGGTTATAGTCAGTCATGACCCCATTTTCACTGGGAAGAAATATATTTCTAAATAGTACTGCAATATAGAGGAAGGTTGAAATCAAAATATCTCAAATTGCAAATGACCCTTTCTTTTATTTATGATAGAATAAATGACATTTTCATTTACTCATTACCAACCTTCTCTTAATGACTTATGATTAATAATCATACTCTTCATTATTATGATCTGATGTACAGACTTAAGCAACCCTAACAGCTAACTTTCAGGGTGAATGGCAATTTTCAAAGGTACCTCAACATGGTCTTTATTAATCCACTGAGAATAGACTGTGCAGGATTTTGTTAGTTGTGTTACAACTGAGGTTTTGTCTTATGTCTAGGTCCCTAGGGTAATAACAAAAGTAAGTAAAGGAAAGGGACACACAAGGTAATTGACCTTGTCCAATTGGCATTAGACATCTAGACCCCATGGGACACAAGGTAGTAAACACAGGAAGTGACTAGCAGTACTGGGAACAGCAATCATCTTCATTTCCTTTAGTAATTGTGTACATATTCATGAAGATTATAGAAAAGAAATGTCAAGAATACCTTTGGAAGGGGCCTGATAATTTAAAGAAGGAAAGAAGTCTGACAGGTGCACCACAACATGCTATTTAAGCGCCAGCCCTCTGTTTCCACATCTTGACCATCAAATTCATCAACACCTTGAACTATGTCCATATAATCCACCTGATCACCTTCAGCCACTCTTGGTTCAAAGTTGTAGGGATTTGCATACCTAAACATCTTGAATGTGCTTCAGAGCAGTGAAATATCTACCTCCTAGACAGAGCTACTGGCTTTATCTAATACACCCAGTAAGCTGCTTGCCACCCATTTACATAGACTACAGCAGCATGAGTTGACTCAGATCCAAGATGGCGGCTGCCCTGCCTCAGTGAAGGTGCTATTCACTAATTGCAATTTGAGATTTCTCTTTGTGTGGAGCTCTAGGGCTTCTCTGTTTATGACAGATGTTGAGCTATGTTCATGAACTTTCATATAAACCTATGATGTGTTTTTCCCCAAGTTCCCCTTTAAGGGGCGCCTAAGCAGATCAATGTAACAGGTAAATAGGTGACACCTGACTAACAGTTGTAACAGTATCAGCGTCTAAATAGCTGTTCTGCATGGGATTACTGAGAGCCCTAGACTCGTTAAGCTGATAATGAGGCCCCTAGTCCCTCGTGTGTGGAAAACACACAGGAAATCCAACCAGGCATGGGAAAATGAACTGGGAAATCCCTTCCTCAAGTTTGCCTTGCTGCCATATGTACTTTTTCTCTCTTCCAATCTAAGAAAACAATAGATGCTAAAAGTGATCCTCTTTGCTGCTAAAAGGTATGCTCCCCAAAGGCTTGAAGGGGCTGTCTGGCAGGAAGTGTGTTCTGTACTGTAGGTTCTAGGAGAAGGGAGTGGCTTTGAGATTCCAGATTGTGCATGTGTCATGTTCCGGAGGTGGCCAGACCGTGCCTACATAATGATTATGATAATCCTGTCACTGATCTGGGAGATTGCTCTCGTGGCAAACAGTAACTTGATCATTTCTAATTCAGAGCTGTGTAGTGGTCAATGGGTGTTGTAAAGGTAACTGTGGGCCATACATCATGCCAACTGAAGGGCTGACCACTCAGTCCCTGTGGAGGTCTTTGTGGCCTTGTTTTCCTGCCACTAGTGCTACTGTCACATAAATCAACCCATTGAGGCATTGTGGCAGTCGGCACGGTGATATAACAGTAGGCGTAATTCTTCACCTGCCCGTCTGTGATTCTCCCAGCCCTGCTGCCCGCCCGGCACTGAATCCTACATCAATTGGCAGCCCACAGTGGAATACTATAGAGAAACTCCCTTTAATTAAACCTCCTCTGCCTCTGTGCAACGTACATGCTTGGTTGCATTCTGGATTGGGATGGTACATTGTGATTCATCTGTGAATGGAGCTTTGATTTCGGCCTCCTGTGAGGCTGTGTGGTGGGGAGCTAGAAGATTGACAATATGAATACACAACTGTTGTATTAAACAACCATTTGTCAGTGTTGAAATTCTTAGAGTTGTAATACTGATTTATGACCTTGCATAGGATAGACTCTTCTTCTAACTGGCTGCCCTATCCCTCCGAACCCTGATTGATTGTTTTGAATTACTCATTTTCCTACATGTTATGCTTTGTGGCTTTGTTTTATTATTTTTCATAACACCTCTTTCTGCGGAGATTACAGTATCCTTAAAGTATCCCCAGTTTTAACAGATGGTGCAAAGGTATTCAGACAAAATTGAAATCATTCCACTTTTTCATAATTTCTTTGTCTGAATCATTCAGTGATAAAATACAGATTGCGTGAATTTTAGAATGTTTCCTTTGCTAGTGTGCTGAAGCATCTCTGGAATGGCCGGGCTTGGGAATTAAAACAGCAGTAGAATGTGATATTAAAATTTCAGTTGTTTCATTTACCACCAGTGGTTGTATGTGTGCTCATAAAAAATGTTTTTGTATGCAGCATTGTAAAATCATTTAGCTGAGTGATTTTTGTGATTACTTTAAAGGGGCCCTAAAGGCTCACAAACATATCAGCTTATATGAAAGTTATACACTTCAAGAACAGGATGCTACCATTCTTTTTCTCTCAGTGATCCTGTGAGGGGAGATTTTTGCGTATTGTCATCCTCCTAGACAGCCACTGGGTGCGGCCATGTTTTTCAAGTGCTATCAGATGTGACACAATCGGGTGGCAGGGATCACATCCTGTCTCCAAGCTACCTCTGGGCAGTGTATCTAACAGCAGTGCTCCTGACAAGAGCTCTCTGCACAAGTTGCATAAAAACGTATATATCAAACAAGAAAATGGTGAAATCATGTGCAGCAATTGGCTGTATAAAAAGACACGGTAGTGGAGAAAGCTTTCATAGATTTCCTAGTAGTAAATTTAGACAAAAACAGTGGTTAGCATCCATGAAACTTTTAAACCCACCTGTCCTGAAGTATGCATATGTATGTTCAGACCACTTCACTGACGAGGATTATGTCAGGAATCACACACTGCAGTCAGGATTACTTCAGAGTACAGTTAACAAGGTTCTGAAGAGGGATGCTTTTTTAGAAGGTTTGGGTACTTGTGAAATAGGTGTGCATAATCTCTCACACTTCTTCAAAAAAAGAAACAGTCACAATTGATACACCTTTTATCATGCTCCATGCGACTCCTATTGCATCTAGTCTTACTTTCTTCAAGGATATAATATCTGGTAACCAATTTTCATAAATCTCTTATTTCAAGCAGAAGTGATCTTGCAATTTATCAATTTCGGGATTTATTTACTTTATTGGTATACATTTACTAGTCTCAACATGATTTACCTTCATTCAGTTGCTCAACGAATATAAGCACAGGTGTATGCATTAAATGTTTAATATTAAGCCAGCATGAGAAGGGTAAATATCATTCCCTAACTTACAAAATTGAAACAGCTAAGGTTATAGTCAGTCATGACCCCATTTTCACTGGGAAGAAATACATTTCTAAATAGTACTGCAATATAGAGGAAGGTTGAAATCAAAATATCTCAAATTGCAAATGACCCTTTCTTTTATTTATGATAGAATAAATGACATTTTCATTTACTCATTACCAACCTTCTCTTAATTATTATGATCTGATGTACAGACTTTAGCAACCCTAACAGCTAACTTTCAGGGTGAATGGCAATTTTCATAGGTACCTCAACATGGTCTTTATTAATCCACTGAGAATAGACCGTGCAGGATTTTGTTAGTTGTGTTACAACTGAGGTTTTGTCTTATGTCTAGGTCCCTAGGGTAATAACAAAAGTAAGTAAAGGAAAGGGACACACAGGGTAATTGGCCTTGTCCAATTGGCATTACACTTCTAGACCCCATGGGACACAAGGTAGTAAACACAGGAAGTGACTAGCAGTACTGGGAACAGCAATCATCTTCATTTCCTTTAGTAATTGTGAACATATTCATGAAGATTATAGAAAAGAAATGTCAAGAATACCTTTGGAAGGGGCCTGATAATTTAAAGAAGGAAAGAAGTCTGACAGGTGCACCACAACATGCTATTTAAGCGCCAGCCTTCTGTTTCCACATCTTGACCATCAAATTCATCAACACCTTGAACTATGTCCATATAATCCACCTGATCACCTTCAGCCACTCTTGGTTCAAAGTCGTAGGGATTTGCATACCTAAACATCTTGAATGTGCTTCAGAGCAGTGAAATATCTACCTCCTAGACAGAGCTACTGGCTTTATCTAATACACCCACTAAGCTGCTTGCCACCCATTTACATAGACTACAGCAGCATGAGTTGACTCAGATCCAAGATGGCGGCTGCCCAGCCTCAGTGGAGGTGCTATTCACTAATTGCAATTTGAGATTTCTCTTTGTGTGGAGCTCTAGGGCTTCTCTGTTTATGACAGATGTTGAGCTATGTTCATGAACTTTCATATAAACCTATGATGTGTTTTTCCCCAAGTTCCCCTTTAAATGAAGGGAAACTTGTTATTTCAGTTAAGTGTAGAGTTAATTTTCCACTGCCACTGGCATTGTATCATCCTTGAAACATTACCACTTTATTATGTTAGATAATTTAAACGTGTGATGAGATATTTGGTTTGTTCTTTTTTTCCTCTATATCTCCCATTATAAACACTTGAGAAGTTTCAAAACATGCCCTGTAGTGCAAGGATAGAAAATGGTTATCTTTGACTGTTATAGACCAGGCTATGACTGTTACCGAGGTAGTCACCACCATAGTCTTCTAGAGGTCGAGGTAGTCCTGTGTTTTCGGACTAGCAAACCAGTGTGATATTCTAGAAGCCCTAACAGGTTGCACAGATGATAATATGGCATAACATTAACCACACCCCTCATCGTAACCTCACTCTCCCTATAAGACAACACCTATCTACCAGCAGGGGACAGCAGACTCAATTACAAGGCTACATCTTTACAATGCAAATCAATCACTTCACAGGTATGCAGGTTGCAGTGTGATGTAAGATGGAAGGTTAACCCCTCATGATGTTAATTGGATATCTGACTGACTCAAGTGATAACAAGTGGGTTGGTGTAATCCATGTCCACCATGATATAATATGTGATATCACTCTTATCTTTGATCATGTCCTGTGTGACAGGTTTGTCTCCCCCTATCGCTGCCTTGATGATACCATGACAATTAGCGGAGTGGGACCTGTCAACTTGAACACCTCTACAGGTTGAACACTTTCATTAGGTGAACACATACTTGTGATTAGCACAAATAAAAACCTCCATGATATGAAGTTTTTCATGTTGACATTTCATTTCTCGTTTCAACTTATATGGTTTTACTTGTCCTTGATCATGTGTACATAAGAAGGGACAACTTGTTATCTTGGTTAGTTATCTGAATATGTATTACAAGACACATTTACAAGCATGCTTGCAGTAATCATTAGATAGTTGAAACTTGAAATGGTTATACAGGCGAACTTGGATATTACAGACTCAATGGGACAGGGAAAATTGGTCTGTCATATGCAAAATCCATCATATACATATGACACATACTTGAATGCATGGGACTGGGACCAAGCATATCGTCCATCATTACCAAATGTCCGTCGTACAGTGGTCTGTCATATCCAAGTTTGCCTGTATAGCAGGGGTATCATAGATAAAACCTAGAACCCTTGAAAAATCCCATCTCTTTACAAATAACTCCAAGGGGTCTTCAGTTGCAAAAGAATCATAGACAGTTTTTCACAATGCAGCATATGTATATAGCAACCAGGCGAATAGGGATCCATTATAGACTTAAGCCACCCACTATTGAGCCATGGTACAACCACTAGGTGGATACCTAAAATATAAAAAGTAATTTAGGTAAGTGCCCCTTTTATCTTGCCTGTCTCTTTAGGAATGGCATTGTGGCAGATGGTGGAATATCCTCATTCTTACAGCATGTGTAAACACTGTTTGCAGCCAGCTGAGATGCCTTACTCTAGCTAAGATGCTAGTCCAAGCACCACAATGGCACTTAAAAAGAAACAAAAACAAACTTCCAAGTCAGCTAATCTGAGGAAATTAGGAGCATTGATAGGTAGCTAAACTAATATCATAACAAATCAGGCAGACTTTGATCCTGGACAAAAGTGATTTCAGGGAAATTAGAGGGACAAATCCCCCGCTGAATCAATGAAAGATGATACCCGGATGTTTTGCTACATTCAGACTGGTGGCTCACTAACAAAATTTAATGACAAGAGAAGCCTAGTGACAACTGACAAGTAAACTATGCTGCTGTTTCTTTCGGGTGTAAAGAAAAGTGCAGGGAAGTGGATAGGTACCTATGGAATGTGACTATAAGGTGTATATTGATGAAGTTATCAGGCCATTTTAGTAGAGGATTGGTTTAGCCGATGGAGAGAGAGACAGACAGACAGACAGACAGAGGGAGAGAGAGAGAGAGAGAGAGAGAGAGAGAGAGAGAGAGAGAGAGAGAGAGAGAGAGAGAGAGAGAGAGAGAGAAAGCAGTGTGAGTGAGGATGAGAGCGAGGGAGAGCAGTGAGTGTATACGCAGGGGATAAGGAGAGAAGAATTAAAGGTGGGCTGGTGGCAGCAGGCTTACGCTACTCTAGCCCAAACGACAGGTGTGCAGGCAAAGGTGGATTCATGAGGCATTACTCAATACTAAGGCACACATCTGGACCACTTGTTAACTGAACACCACTATTTGTACAGATCAAAGTGAAGTCCTGTAGCCTTTGCAAGTCTCAAAACTTGGCAGTGGGTAAAACACTTTGGAAATTCCGGTTATCTTGATTGGAGGAGGGGGGGGGGGGGGGGATGATTCTCCCAGAGACAAGTTTCTGACTCTGCCATTTAAAGGCTGTTGATTTTCGAAAGCACTTTAAATTACTACATTATGAATTTCTTTTGTGAAAAGATTTGAAGTGGACATGGTATTATCTTTCCTAAAGCAACACTTTTCACCTGTTTTTTTTCATTTAAATAAGGCTTGCCACCAGAACCTTTCCTCTCTGTACTATTCTCTACCTTATCTATTGTGGAGTATATTTTGAGATATACTTTCCTAAGTTATTTTCAGTATTCTT
The DNA here is from genome assembly GCA_963942565.1 of Maea johnstoni. Lineage (NCBI taxonomy): Eukaryota > Metazoa > Annelida > Polychaeta > Spionida > Magelonidae > Maea > Maea johnstoni. The sequence goes on along the minus strand of OZ012684.1, from coordinate 89,498,791 downwards.
TGGTCCATCCACTTCAGATAGCACTGTCAGTGAGGCTGTGCTGATGATAAGAATGTACCTCTTCATGTAAACACCAATCCATGATATTTATCTGATGGCATAAACATGTGCTTGTTATCATATCCTTTCCAGCCCATCCTTTCCTTCCTCACCCTACATCATTGCTATAGTGAGGTATCTCAGCAATTTTGATCTCCCCATTGTATGAAAGGCTTTATAGTGGAGATAAGTGTTGAGATTGGTCTCAAAATTCCTGTAACTCTTCTGAAGTATATGGGTGGCATTTTCTGCTCATTTCCCTCTTAGCTTGAGATTCCAGAGGCCTGAGGATTGTGTACTCTATGTATGGTAGATGACAATTCTGGTGCTTTATTTGGGTATAAACTACCTTCTCAGTAAAGCGTGTCCTCCCAGTTCAATCTAGGATGTAGATAATTACATTATAACAAACCTCGCGGAAGTGATAAGCATGTTAACACCACAGCGCTGCTCATCTCCTATCATTACAGCAGGTAATGGATTTAGCTGACCTAATCAAAGTGCTCATCAGTGCTGTTTTATGTGCTGTGACTCTGCTAAGTTCATTATCTTGGTAGCCATTGGCGCTCCATTGCACTGTGATGAAGTCGCCCACCTTGGCTGGCTTCAATAGGCGCTGGGAGTGAACACACCTACTGATTGCATTGTCACCTGTCTGGACTATTAAGGAGCTCATCACGGGGAAGATGAGGGAGTTCTCTCTCAGCATGGTGGCGTAAGTTTTGAGGACATTACGGCACCGTTGGACAGGTGGCTGATGATGTGTGCTGACTAGCTGCTGTATACTTACTGCACACCTCGCCAGGGCTCTGGACAGGTGTGAAAGCAAACAATGGGATGAGTCTACTGCAGGCTTTTGTCACTGCAACTTTCATGTTTGCTCCTATTAACGCACATGTAATTATTTGGCTGCAAATATTAGCCTTGAAAAGGTAGCTAGTCATTAGGGCTGAGAGTATGTCATATGGCAAATCAGGTGAGTGGTAGGATGGAATGCATAGAGAGATACCTCTCAACTGCTTGCTAATCTAAATACCCTTTCCAGTCCCTGTTCACTCAGATTCCAGCTTTTGGTTGTCAGTATTTGATCTATTATTTACCTTTAGAAACAATAAACTGATTGCTATTTTTATTGTTGATGGAAGTTGATTGAATTAAGTTCATGTAAAGGCTAAGGAGTATTGAGCTTTTGAAATTTGTGCGAGCTGACTATTGAAAATATTTTGTAATTGAGAATTTTCTTTCTAGGGCTAGAGAGCTTAATTACTGTGTTTTATTTTAGATTTGAATAATCCAAACCCATAACCTTTGTTGTGCAACCGCCTTTGTAACATGTTACTTATCAAGGTGCTTAGAACTTTTATCTTGGGTGACCAGTTCATTCATTCCAAGCCTTTACACACTCAGCAGTCAGTACATATAGTCATCCGGTCGTACCAAAATCCTGGAAGTATTAAGAAAGCTACCAGCAAAGTTGAAAAAATCAAATCCATGCCACATAACAAATTGAGCTTTTTTGGACACTCCCACCTAAAAGTTACCTTTTGATATATCAGAAACCTTTGTCCCTATGTGTGAGTCAGAACTGATTGGTATGTTAAGGTGTGTCAAAAAAGGATTGAACCTCTTGAATGTTCTATCAATATTGCTTGTCTCTTGGCTGCATCGAGTTAAGTGGTTTTATACCTAAGAAGTTGAATGTACAGATGATCCTTTGAAAAAGAGTAACATCAGAAATTATTGAAATGCATACCAATCAATTATATGATCCTGGCCTAACAGATAGTACTAATTAGTTCTTGGTATTGATTAAAATATAATTCAGGTTAAACAGCTATCCATTTTGGACATTATTATGTCCTATTAGAAAATTGTCCTAAAGAATGTTCATTCTGGGTCACTTGGCCCTGTTATGTGGGGTTATAATACAGCACACTGCATGTGACTCACCTCACTCACTCTCAGTGCTTTCTTCCTTGTTTCTTTACTGTGTGTTTTTTTTCCTAAATTGCTTCTTTTCAAAACACTCCCTTCCAGCGCATGTGGGAGAGATCCTGCTCAGTAACTGATTGTACAGTTCAACAAAAGAGAGATTTTCTTTGGTGTTTTGTTCAGATGACTTTGAACTATCTTTGACTTCCTAGGGAGAAAAAATGTAGTATGTGGTTAGAGGATTTTGGTCACAATGGTACAGCTTTATCTGTATAAATTGTTTTCTGATGACTTTGAATTATGTCTTATTTTCTATGGAGGAAAATACAATATGTGGTTAGAGGATAATTTAGACCACAATGACAGCATTATCTTTAAAGACATTCTCCCTATCCTCATTCAAGTTGGCATGCCAGCTTTTCAAGATAAGAGGGTAGCTCAGAGAAAAAGAATTGCCTGTCTACCCTCACGTTTTGAGTTCATAATACTTGCCAGAAATTGTACAGTTTTAATGAGATATTACTAAATTTCAGAGCTTGATTAAGGCATACAGATAGAAAAATGATTATGTCTACAAAAGAAGTCGAATAAGTGACTTCCCTTCAGCAAGAAAGGAATTGACAGGAGAAAAATTGGGTCCTAATTAAGATTTGTCATAATAACAACTGGCCAGTTGTTATGACACTCATCATATGTAAGCTGTCATATGTCAATGTCATTCAGCTTTATTGTTTAAATGAAATGTCAGGATGCCTTTCCATGTATAGACCACTTCATTTCAAACATGTCATAACATAGGATTTCCTACCCTGTGCATGAACAATAGTTGATTGATATTCAAAATGCTTTTATTTACACTCATATACTTTTTTTTAAAGATTACAACTCTAAAAAGGAATTTACAAAGATTTTTGTAAGCATTTACTGCAATTCTTAAAAACATCCAAAATATATTTTGGACTGTTAAGTTAGGCAATTATTAATTCACAGAGGAATGATGTAGATATTCAGTTGTTGGCAATTGTTGTACAAAAAGTATGGTTTTTTAAGGGTAAGACATTTGGGCTCTGTTTTGCATATAGTGGTGGAACCGCTTTATTGTTGGGCATCATTTTGAAGTACAATGATTGCACCATTCAGGTCTCATGTTATACTTGAATTGGAATCTGAACTTGTGCAATATTTTTCCACTAGTGCAGACCCACATTTTATGCTCTTAACCCATATATGCCTGTAGCACCCAACATGTCCAGATTATCTTCCTCATATCTCTTTGACAGAACACCTTTCATAAGATATATGGAGGAGATGTGAGGATTGAAACCATGCCAACAGCTCTCCATCAGTTGTTTTTATGAATATATGCTTTCTCCAAAGTTATTTTCAAAAACATCAAAGATCCAGGGGGCACTTCGCACGTACAACTCTGGGCATAAATTGGTTAAGCCTGGGTGGAAACCCTGAGATGTAGACCACCCTTCTAGGTGCACATGGTTGTAGCGTCTGGGAGTCACCAGTACTATTCACTTTACAGTGTGGCACCCATGTTATCATGACTTATGGCCACCTGTTCAACGTCCTGATATTGTCAGCTTCAGTTATGACTCCTCGGCGGCGGCCACCGGCTCTTGACTGTGAGACCACCTGCTCCTTGTATCAACCACTCCTCAGGAACGACAAAGACAGGCTCAGCAGCAAATGGGGAGTGTGAAAGTGGTGATGAAGTGGTATGAGAAGTCAGCAGCGATAAAACTGTACATGCCACAGATCCTAGCCTCAGAGCCTAACCCTCCTAGGCCTGGATTTACACATGGTTTTATACATAAAGGGACATCTATTTTGATATCAAAGTAATAGTTAGAGAAATATATCACTGCAGGTCAACGTTCCTGTTTGATGTAACATTTTTCATTTTTTCATTTTTTTTTTCAGATAAAAGCCTGTTTTATGAGCTTACTCAATGTTGTCAGATGATGTGTTCTGTTCAGATGCATATGGGTTAACTTATGAGGGACTGGGAACGTAGTCTATGCCGTATCAGTGATCTCCAGATAGCGAGGGGTCAAGTGGCTCCTGTCTCTAGATTGGAGCACCAGCTCAGATTGTATTAGAAGTAGTGATAGCTTAACTAGAATTTTCTCTCTATTAACCCCTTTGACACAGGAGCTTACACATGCTCTGATTGACTTGAAATATCTAGATTACAAAGCATTGTTTCAGAAACATTTAATGAAAGCTGTTGTTTCTGCTGTATATCACAATCCAGTTACAAATATATTTCAAATACAACTCTGATTGATGAGTGATGATCTAAGCTAAGACAAAAATTACATGGACTCTAGCCATCATATCTTGCTGCTTAAACCTGGGTGATGGGTCATAGCAGGGGATCAACTGCTATACCCAGTTGGCAGCCAATAGGCATGCTCTATTTTCTCTAGGAAGGTCATCAATTACCTGAGTGCAGCACTATTGAAAGATTCAACCCATTCAATATCCAAGAATCTCATTGAATCTGGATTACATGATAACATTTGAAATAAAAATAATGCAATGCAAAGTGAGTAAATGAAAGTTGCTAAATGATCTTGCAAATAACAACTCCTTCAAATATGTTTGAATGATTTTTTCATCAGAAAAATAACACTGAAAAAGGGAAGGTCTTTTAACAAAGACCACAGATTGAAAACATCTTAAGTGGTGTTGGAACACAACCTTATCAAGGATTTGAAACTTGGTGTCCAATTTGGGAATAGTGTGAATTTAATATCTAAATGTCTTTTTTTGAGAAGGGACTGCAACATGAATTTCAATCATGCATATACTTATCCAATGTAGACTAATCTGTTGAGTCTGGAATGAATAATGGCGGAATATGCCACTGCCTTTCTTTTAGACTATTTTGAGAGGTCCTGATTATAATAGTTTGATTAGTCAGCTTTGTGTTTAAGTATTTCCACAGGAAGAATCCTGTAGTTAGTTGCCTTCATCTAACCGGCATAGAACTGGTTGCAATGAGCCATTGGCTGCAAAATACTAATGACCCTAAATTCAGAACAGACAACCAAGGCATTTCCTTGTATTATCCTGGGCATTTCTAGGCATTCCCAGCTCCATTTGTCAAGGGTATAGGGTATAGGAATTTCTTACCCCTGGAATTGTGCTATCTACTATATTTGTGTGACTAAGTGCATGCATTGGAAGATAATTCCATGACCTTTGGCAGGTATACAGTATGGTAATTCTACTGTTGCAGTTGATGAGGGGTGGGAGGATGATCTTTTCTCCACTGCACCCTTATCTGCTCAGAATTCTCTCCTTGTTCCCTGCCTAATCCATTACATCCATCAGTAGCCTTATTGCCTCATCCTCATTCCCCAGGCTTGCCTTATATCCTGTGCGGCCCCCAGCTGACAGCTAATTGAAGCCCATTACCATGCCAAGCCAGGCACTGGCTGAGGCTCAAACCCTGGATCCCCACATCACCAACATCCTACTCAACACATCATGCTTAATCCAAACAGCATTAGATAAGAAGGGGGTCTTGATTCATTTACTTAGTGTAAACCCTCCAAATGAGGAAATTTAAAACTCCGACCTGACTAGCCTTTTGAGATCACTGCATATAGACATCTATGTGCCTGTCACAGTCTGCTGTCAGCTGAGGACAAAGATCAGGAGGATCTCAATATGCAACATGCATCAATAGTCAATAGATCGTACAAAAAAGTACAATAGGCCAAGTGATAGTGATTGGCAAAAAAATGAAAATTGTCCATCTTTTTCATCAAATGAAAGTAATGGGAATCTTTTTCGATGTAATAGACTACGCTGTTTGGTTTACTGTATATATATATGGATCATACAACATGGTAACAGTTTTTATCTGATGATAAACCTGTTGCTAAGTATAGTTTAAGCATAACATTTTAGATACGTGAATATATGCACAAAAGCTACCTTGTAAAAACTACTCGACATTTGCATGAGCTTTTATATGTGCCGTGTACCTCTTCACGCATGGCGTCTGTTACTCTGTCTACACCATCCAAATCCAGGGAAAAACACAAATATCACACAGATGTTGTTGATATCATAAACACAGCTAAGGTGAGATAAAATTTCTAGGATTTGGTATTTAGCACATACTTTCCCAGAGTGCCTGAAAAAGGCCATTCTATTTCAGGCCATCTCCCTGGTTAAAGCATACTTAGTTATTCAGAAAAAAATATTATGGAGAAGTGTCTACAATAGCATCTCCTTGGGTGGGAATCTAAGTATACAACTTTTTGTGAGGGTCACACTCAAAAAGTTGTCATCAAATATTTTTTGTATAGCATATACTTGCAATATGTTATCAATTCAGTCATTGTTTTATCTAATGAAGAATGGTATTTAAGTCATGTATGTGTTTTGATGATCGTTTCTTCGCATTAATGTGAGCATCTTAGGTATTTTGCTACCAAGAATGAGAAATTTTAATATCAGTGGTATTTATATGTTCAGTTCTTGTACTACATACCTAGCAGGGGATCTGTACAGTGTGCCTGACTATAGCATCTGGTGTTCTGGTGGAATGGTGCAGGTAAATAAGGCAGGGTTTTTGCTCATTAGAATTTTTTAGGAACATGAAGGAGGAAAAGGGCTCTATATATTAGAGTGAATGTTAGATCTCAGTGATTAGGCTGATGTATTTCACTAAGTATTCCAGGCACTGTGAAGTGGGTGTGAGAAATGACGCTAGAGCTAACACCTGACTGTGGTGGTGGTGGCATGTGAAGGTAAGTGACATTGAATCAATTAACCTGGCCTTCCTGTTTACACTCGCACAATTGAAATTCTTGGCTAGTGTTAATGGAATTCATACCAGGGACTTAGCCAGGACCCGTCTGGCCTGTCTTTTGGACAGGCATTTTCCTAAGAACTTCCTTTTTAGACAGGCAAAAGTTTCTATAAAGAATTGTTCAATTTTGACTTTTTGGGGATAAGAACTAAATATTTTTCTAACAAATCATCTTCTAGGACATGCATGAAGTGTGAATTGCCCTTTTTGACACAATAGACTATTAAATGTAGTTGGTATAAGGATTTGAAGTAGATCAGTGGCTAAATCTGTATTGGCAGATATTTTGGAATTGCTGTTTTGGACAGGCATTTTTGAAATCCTGGCGGAGACCCTGATTCATACTTAATGAAATTTTTGAAGACAGGAACATATGTTTTGCACACTGTTCACAAGTTCATTAATGTACTTATTAAATAGTTGTGTTGTTGTTTATTTGTTATACATTCCGTTACCAAGTGCGGTTTCCTTTAAAAACCTTGATAATTACCTTCAAGCACACAGAGTCTGTGAATTTTATGGGCGCGCAAGTGGGTAAAATCTCATGGGATAAGTTAGATAAGTCATGACTAGCCACTTGTAAGTAGTGCAGGAAGCCCAAGTCACTGGCAACTTTCTCACATGACCTGGCCAGGATTTGAACTTGGGACGTGGTGGGAGCCACAGCTAGGCCTTAGACCACTCAGTTATGAGGCAGGCCCTGTTCTGCCTGTGAGTGTCCCAAGAACAATAGTTCAGCATCCTCCTCTGAACAAAGCATCTGTAATGATAATATAAGCCAATCTGGAATAAGGAGGTTTCTGAACTTTGAACATGATAGTCCTAAGTAAACATTTAACCAGCACTCGAGACACAACTGGTGTCTAACACGCCCTGGTGTTCTTCTCCAAGCAGAGAAGAAAAATCAAGTGTCAGTTGATATATTATTATAGGACAACTGATAGTGATCCAGCACAATATAGATAAGGGTCTGATCCGCTGCTTGCTGGCCTCAACACTGGTATAGATGTTTTGTCATTCTCAGGTTTCATCAGGCCATTGGCTTTATATTGTTAAGGAAAAAGTTTTATAAGTTTTCTTGCTTGCCTCGGGGACCTAAACTACCTTTACTTACGAAACTGCCTGCTCCTCAAACAATAAAAATAGTAAGCTGCTTAGCAACCAGTCTCACTTTTTATATCAAATCTGACACTGGTGTATTCCTATGTGGTGTGACCATTTAGGTTAAGCTTTGAAATGTTGAGAAAGCGGGCCAGGTACTGTGCGTATTGAAGAGGTTTAGGGTGTTGAGTCTTCCCTAGCCAGGTGTAAGGGTTTGGCCGTGGGTGGGTAGCAGTTTATGATAGGACAAGACTTGTTTGCTCTTATCACCATGCCTGAGGGGGGAGAGGGCTTAACTATATTGTAGGGAAACAGCTCCCAGGGAGACTGACAACTAATTTGCTGTTTTATGACCAAGCCAACAATTTTTTGAGGGTTCTGGCTAATTATGTGAATAGGGTTTGAGTAGTACCTGGTGACCCCTCAGGACAGGGTTATCAGCTGTGGAATGGGCTCCCCCTCTGGGCCAATGGCTCTATCATAGGCTCATAACACAACCGTTGCCAGCCTCATCTCCCTAGTGCTGGCTTTTTTATGAAGGGCTGTTACTCTTTGGTAACATGAGGGCTGTACCACCTGCTGACATAGTAATTACACCAAACTCACTTCTATACCCATGTAACACTTCCTCTGATTTTCCCCACTGACTTGTATTCTTCGTTTCTATGTTAAACCTGACCTCGGCACCTACACTGGTTTATCACAAAAATAGTTGGAATCTTCTTTTGGGTGTAGCATCATCATCATCACCATTGTCAACATTGTTATCATCTTTGTCATCATCAACGTCGTCGTCGTCATTTTTATGTTTACCATCATTGTTTTAGTGGTCACTATAATACTCATCAAAACTCCGCTTATTCTTACTTTGCAAGCACTGAGGCTGGGAAGGGATTCAGCATCCTCCTTGTGGATCTCATCATCATGATAGGCAGCTTCATCATCATCATCATCATCATCATCATCATCATGATAGTCAGCTTCATCACTGCCATCACCTTCATTGTCATTGTGGGGTTCTATGCACTGGTCATCGTTATCGTTCCATCGTTCCATCGTTATTGTTGTTATTGCCATTATCATCATCATTATCATCATATGTTATGGCCATTACATCAACAGCATTTTGAGATGCCATCTTGAATATTTAAAATACCAAAGTATTTTGTAACATTACTCTTTATATCAAATGACCTTAGCCTGCATTTCAATGTCAAAGCATCCTACCAGGATAGTATTCTTTTTGAGTTACATCTGGACAACACACCCTCTTATTTTTCTCATCTTCAGAAGAAATGAATTGCCTACTCTTCCTGTCATGCAGGATTTAAGCATATAGGGAATGTGTTATCAGCATAAATGAATTTCAGCAAGGGACTCATGAAAGTTCATCATTGTCAAAGTAACCGTGCCTCCTGTCCCTTTGTAAACTTCTTGTTGTAATTATGGCTACCAGACAGCTACCCTAGGGAACCATTCCTTCTCTAGCTTATCTTTCTAAAGATGAAATAGGTCCTTGTTACTTCCTCACATCAAAGAAAATCTCCCTTTATGGAATGCAAAACAACTTTTATGAAGAAATATGGAGTCCCACTTGATTAGTAGATTGCCATAGAATACCAAGTAGGGCTCTTCAACACTACTGTGGTAAGGCTTTTATTAGCTTATCTTGAGTGATAGGACTAAAGAGTATCATTTTATGACTTTCACATCCAGCAGTGTCGTTCTTTATGCTATATTTTATCCCTCTGGAGGTTCCTCTGACATCATTCAGTGTGGCAATATCTCCTCATTGTGTGTGGGATACATCAGCTCCTCCAGTGTTGCCACCTGATGCTCCCTATGATGCATGAGTTCTCTCATAGATTATACCCCAGCCGCCAGCAGGAAGTAGAACGTACAATATTGTAGTATTCATGTATCTATCTATCTATATCTATATATCTATATATATGTATGTATATATATATATATATATATATATATATATATATATATATGTCGTGGTAGAAACTGCGTTCCGGTAGGATCGCCGATCCTACCAGTAGAAACCGCGATTGCAGTTTCTACCGGTAGGAACTGCGATCGCAGTTCCTACCAGGATTGTGCTGGTAGGAACTGCGATCGCAGTTCCAACCGGTAGAAACTGCGATCCCCTTTATCACTATTTAAGGGTTTGAATGAGCAGCTCCATGGCAGATGAGTTGTAAAACACTACAGGCATTCATTTAAACCATTCATTTTTGGAGTGTGCATAGTCCTTCAACTTTTGACAAATCTCATTTTAATTCAATATAATTTGAAAAATATTTGAAGAAGGATTGTAAAACCAAACAGGATCACCAACATTCAGTGAAATATTTCTCAAAATGTTGCTTTGTTATCTACATATTTACACATCCAGGAATTGAGTATTTAATTGAGATGATTTATTGCTCTGTAATAAGACAGTTTCAGGTTAATTGGCTGACTTCCAATCTCAATCAACATTTTGGGTGTGGTTTATTGCAATAAACTTGACGCTGTATTTGTCAATTGTATTAGGTTGATTTGGAAACAGTTTGAAATCCTAGGAATCTTCTCCCCTGCATCAGTCTGGTATGACCAGTAGCTAGTGCATGATTGAACAAAAAGCAGAGCCTGCCGGTCTGCCAGAGTATGATGTAATAATGAAAAAAATATTTAACAATGTCGGTGTGGCAACAAAGGTGTCAATGGTGTTCAATCCTTACACCATTAATGCGCACAAAAGCAGTCGAACAATTTTGTGGAAATCTTTCGGCCAAAAGAATTTTTCGTAAAAACAATTTGAAGGATAAATGTTCAGCACATCATCACTGACAACTCTCCTTCAAATATTGTGTAAAATCAATCTTTATTCCAATTGTCAAAAGTATCAAAAATCCAGATGAAAATTTCAAGTGTAACTCTCAAGGAATAATGATTTAATTTACTTATGAATTTGCTTCAAGCATGAAGTGAAATTTAAAATATTTGCTACTGTAACAATTACAAACAAGCAGGTAAATTAATAGATATGTATTACTGAACTGGTGCTGGGTCTTCAATATCCAAATAGTGAGAACAATGTGCAATTGAGGTGAATTATAATTATTGTTAATTTGCAAAGAAAGTGAGAAACTGTCTTGCTTTGTTTCAAATTGTAATCCTAGTAATCCGATTGTTATTATAGGAAATATGTGGTTGGTTCAATTGTGCTTAAAAGTTACGTTACTTATGTAATTATATTGAAATTAAGGTTACAATGTAGAGGTCCAAGTATTAATTGTTGGGTATAGGTAATTTGAGTGGTCATTTGCTAATGTGAAGCTGATAGTTATTAAATGTTTTCAATTTGACTTTTCTAGGATTGAAGATGAATATCAAATTCAATAACTTAACCCATTTATACTCAGAGTGGCCAAAACAGCCCTGACAATGTTGGAAATATTTTGCTTACAAACATTTTTCTGGAAAACATTTGATCGAGAAATGGTAATCACATGCCATACACCAACTCTCCTTCAAATATTTTGTGAAATTTCACTTTATTGCCAAGTTATTTTCTAAAATATGAGAGTAGTAGACTACTTTCTACTTTCTAAAGAACAACTGAATGAAGAAATGAGCACTTGGAGACAAAGTTTTATTCAATACTTCGTATATCGAAGTAAATAGATATAGTATCTTCATAATACTGTATAAACAGATTTATATACTATTGTGTAACTGTGTTAAAAATATTTGAAGCCTTTTTTTATGATGTCACATTGTACCAGTATCTGTTAGGAGTTAACTTTGTATAAATAGTTAAAGCTACCCGTTGAACGATAGGTGATTATGTTGAAAGATTGCATGAAAGATTGCATAAGAGAGATTTCTGAAGTAATATTGTGCCAGAATATGTTGCATGTTCATATTCAAATGGTGCTATTCAAAGGTGAATACTCATGAGTTATCTGTTTTAAGTGTCTGCAAATACTGCAACCATGGGTTACCATAGATTGCTAAAATATATCAATACTATCACAGCCTTTACTGAATTGCAGTTTCTACCAAGGTATGGTAAGATTGTTCTGGTAGGATCGGCGATCCTACCGGTAGAAACTGCGATCGCAGTTCCTACCAGCATTATCCTGGTAGGAACTGCGATCGCAGTTTCTACTGGTAGGATCGGCGATCCTACTGGATCGAAGTTTCTACCACGACATATACATATATATATATATATATATATATATATATATATATATATATATATATATATATATATATATATATATATATATATATATATATATATATATATATGTGTGTGTGTGTATGTGTGTGTACATAACAGCATATTTAGCTGGCAGCTTCCCTGCACTGTTGATGCTTTGGGGCTTCAGACAAGGAGGAAGAATGGAAACTGAGTGTGTCAAAACATAGCCTTGGTGCCTTTCTTTATGTTTTGATCTGGTGAGTGAAGTGGGCCCCACTGTCACTGACACCACGCTCTCCCTCTACAAGTGGCATATGGTGTGTTTTGGTAATGGAGAAGAATCTCTCCACTTCTGACTTGTATGAATAGTTTAGCCCCATTCTTTTTGTGTAGGGCTTTTAAATCAGCCTTGTTATTTGTAGCCAATAGCCCATGTCAAAACACGGCCAGCAGACTGACTTCACCACGCCTGCCTCTGCTGCTGAACCAGGCGTGGTTGAGATGTAGCAACCAAAATCCCTGACTATTTTGGTGATTTCTCTCTAATCAAAGCAAGTTTCTCAAAAATATTTGAAGGTGGGATGTTCATCAGAACTCTATCTAAAACTCTCCGTTAGATATTTTGCAAATTCATGCCTTGCGTCAAAGTTACTTTGAGAGTAAAGGTCTGAAGCTTGTGAAGGAGCTCTTCAGGCCTGAATGGGTTACCAGACAAGTGGAGCCTGAGAGGTCCTCTAGAAATTGTTGTCCACATTCTTGATAATTTTAATAGTTTTCAGCATCAATTCACATCATATTTCAAGATGGGTTATGTACATTTGAGCTGTGGTCTTCAAGATATTTTCTAAAATGCACTTCGGTAAATAAGAAATATCACCAGATTTGTCAGGTCTTTTTGATGCTACAGGCATGAAAATATCAAGCTGACCACTAGGCATAATTAAGAGAGCTTTTTACTACAGGGCCCTGTAGGCCCTTTGGTTGGATATTGAAATCAGATATCCTCTCTGGGTAATCATGAATATACTTGAATGGGTGAAGCATGATATTTAGATATTTAGATATGAATATACTAACCTAAACATAAAGTTACTTTTCAGGAGAATACATGTCATGCAATTTTTTTAAGCATTCCCATTAATGTGGGATAAAAATCATTTGGTTGAAATTGGTGTATTAAGAAATTCCTAATCTGATAATAATGATTTGATGGTAATACAATAGTTGATATTCACTTTTCCCCCTGTAATGTTTACAAGTAAAAATAAGTTTTGGGTGTCATAATGATGCTGTACAACCTGATGGCCCTGATACAGGGTATCCATTAGAATCCTGATACAGGGTATCTACTAGAACCCTGATACAGGGTATCTACTAGAACCCTGATACAGGGTATCTACTAGAACCCTGATACAGGGTATCTACTAGAACCCTGATACAGGGTATCTACTAGAACCCTGATACAGGGTATCTATTAGAACCCTGATACAGGGTATCTATTAGAACTCTGATACAGGGTATCTACTAGAACCTTTATACAGGGTATCTATTAGAACCCTGATACAGGGTATCTACTAGAACCCTGATACAGGGTATCTATTAGAACTCTGACACAGGGTATCTACTAGAACCTTGATACAGGGTATCTACTAGAACTCTGATACAGGGTATCCACAAGAACCCTGATACAGGGTATCTACTAGAACCTTCATACAGGGTATCTATTAGAACCCTGATACAGGGTATCTACTAGAACCTTGATACAGGGTATCTATTAGAACCCTGATACAGGGTATCTACTAGCCTGCCTCCCAGGCCCTATTTAAATGTCTTCCATTGTGGATAGATGCCACTGCGCTATACTAGGGGCTCACTTCAAAAGTTACCAGTAATCTCCTTCGTGTGGCAATTGTGGGAACTAAATGGCCAACAGTAGGCCACAAGTCCCTATCTAGTATAGGTGCAGGCTTCTATATATAATAAAGTAAAATCATAACAGAGCCTTGTGGCTAGGCTAGGTATCTACTAGAACCCTGATACAGGGTATCTATTAGAACCCTGATGCAGGGTATCTATTAGAACCCTGATACAGGGTATCTATTAGGGGATGGGTATGCATGACACAGTAAGTCACAAGTGAAGTTGCCTGCTATGTCATCTAAGGGCATATTCCATTCCACAAAGTGTGAGGAAATCACAGAAGGTACTACCTGCGGTGTGGCACAAAAGCACTAAAGTCATAACTGATTTGTCACCATTTTGAATTGCTGTCTGCCATGGAGTCCCCTTTGGATAAAGAGGTGTTTTTAGCCTAATCTCCCTTCCCTGCCAACCTGTCATAAATAACCTCACCGCACATCCAGACAGGTGCTTGAATGCTTTCACTGCAGTTACTGTCTAATAATTAGTGTTTTCTCATCCAAAACCTACTATATTTAGCCATAAAAATTCCTCGTGGTGTGAAAAGTTAGGAGAGAGTTTTTGACTTGGTAATAATTGTTGTAGGTCTAAAATTAAACTATTTGGAGTGAATTTCTTTTCCAATTAGACTTTAACAAAAGGTGAAGCCTTAAGTTTGGGTTCATTCCTTTTTCTGAGGGAATGATTGACCTTACCTTATGATTGCCACACCTGTCTTAGACATAGGTTTGACCTAGGTTCTTGCCTGAGTTCATTCTATAAGCACATATACCATAGCGAGAGATGGACCACCAGTTTTTAAAGGGTGACTTCCATCCATTTGCTACTGAATTTCGTTGCAGCTGAAAAACTTTTTATAACCGGGTTATGTTATGAAATTCAACTTATGTGAAAGGAATGGAAATTGTATGACTCAAATAACATGATCTGGGGAATCTACTTTACTTGTAAAATGGTAAGATTGGATACACCAACATGATATAATTATGATATAACTGTTCCTATTAGGGTGTTAGTAACGTAATAACCATAGAGTCCAATCATTCAAGACAACCCCCACAGACAAAATAGCATTACGAGCCTGGCACTTGCTATAGAACATACACTTCTTGTACAGGAGGATTTAGACCTGGCCACACAGCAAATCAGGATAGTACGTAAATGGTTGAACTGGCAAGTTTGTTTTTGTTTCTGTGTATCTATGTGTGTGTGTCTGTCTGTCTGTGTGTTTGTGTGTGTCCGGCACTACCACTGACTGTGCCACAGGACAGGTGACATATGTAGATGTCCTAGTGACTGGCCGTGTGATGTTGGGGATGATTTGTTGACTGCTGACCACTGGTCCAGGCTGAGCAAACAGTCACAGTGTGGACACTTAGAGATACTCACTCACTGAGCTGCCCCCTCAGGCTCACCTGTCTACAAGGCGGAAAAACAACGGCAGGGCAAGGCAGGCGGGTGATCACCGACCCTGCTGTGGAGCCACCAGCTCAGCAGCCACTAGACTAGGTTCCTAGTCCCTAAAAGTTGACATTCCCTTCTGTGCTGACCAAGCAGTGTGGTGTAGTACCAGGTATGGTAGATAGATGGCACCACCTGATCCTCAGATCTCTATATGTGTTATAATCAAACTGAAACCTGGTGAGATAAGTGCAAACTAAATGGACCACTATGGCCACCTCGTCTAGAATAGTTGGTGCTAACAGAAAATACATATAACAGCCTAGAAATCTAGGCTAAGCAGCCACCTGCAGGCCCACTTTCTTGATTCTCTCTAATCATGGCAAGACAAGTTAAAGACATTTAGGGCTTGGGAATCAAACACCTAACTGTTTGTTCCTTAGTGTAGCCCAACCCTGCAATATCTCTACTATCAAAGTCTTCTTAAGTAGAATTGTACTTAGTGCTGTTGTTATTATAAATTGATTTTGATGATTGAAAACTCATACTACAGCAATTCATGCTAGCATTTTCCCGAATAAGAATCATCAGAATGACAAGATGACAAGATGTGCAAGATAAAGCATGGAAATAAAGCATGGATCCTTGATCGAAGTAGTCGCCTTCAGTTTGTGCTGATTTAACTGTTTTATTCAAGTGGATTTGGTAGAGAATGATGGGAATAAAAAGCCATGCATTCTCTCTCTCTCTCTCTCTCTCTCTCTCTCTCTCTCTCTCTCTCTCTCTCTCTCTCTCTCTCTCTCTCTCTCTCTCCCTCCCTCCCTCCCTCCCTCCCTCCCTCCCTCCCTCTCTCTCTCTCTCTCTCTCTCTCTCTCTCTCTCTCTCTCTCTCTCTCTCTCTCTCTCTCTCTCTCTCTCTCTCTCTCTCTCTCTCTCTCTCTCTTCTCTCTCTCTCTCTCTCTCTTCTCTCTCTCTCTCACACACACACACACATATGTGTGCTGTATGTATGTGTATGCAGTGCAAGGGCCAACATACCCTACTGATCTTCATATCTGAGTGTGTTAGCCTTGTTTGGAGCAGGTGTGTG
Source organism: Maea johnstoni (assembly GCA_963942565.1). Taxonomy (NCBI): domain Eukaryota; kingdom Metazoa; phylum Annelida; class Polychaeta; order Spionida; family Magelonidae; genus Maea; species Maea johnstoni. Next base: position 89,482,262 of record OZ012684.1, on the reverse strand, counting down.
AATGTGACAGTAATAACTGAGGATGAGGTTGACAAGTTGATGTTTTAAGAAGTGTCTGTGGCTGTCACCCTGGGCTCTCTATCTATGGACAGGTGGTGACTCTCAAAAACATGGGTTCTCAGTCAGGAGGAATGACTCACATGTACATATCCCACTAGGGGGTTGCTTCCACCACTATATAACCATAAGCTGTGATTTGTCATCTTGGGAATGGCTTCATGCCTCAAGCTAATTACCAGCCTCTCAGGTCAAAAACTCAGACTTGGTGTCCTAGGCATGTTAATACATCTATGCTGAGCCAGAGATATACATCCCCTATGTTATGTATGTCTCTGACAAAGCATCAATTCATACACTCTTAGAAGGGGAATCGTTGAATGGATCTAATGATCATCATTCCCTAAGATATATTTTGAAGTTTCTGAAGTATGAAAGATATTGTCAAAATAGTTAGGCTTTTGGTTGCTGTGTGAATGGGCTTACGTTTGCTACAAGTCTCAATATCTGTCTCCCATATTTCAATGATCTATGTTACACCTATCTAACTGGGTGAAGGTGGCACTGTTGAATGCAAAGGAAGTGGTTGGCCTGCCTCTGGGGGGTAGATTCAGTGTTTACTTTCCTCGCGAATAGGTGGCACTGCTGATAAATCATGCCCTTATTTAGGTGAGAGTAATTGATCCATAAAGGTATGAGATAGAGCATATTATGAATTTATCATATTGACAAATAACTAAACAGCAAGCATGCAATATAGATATGTCTTTATATCGGTGGGAGTGAATAGACCAGGTAAGAATGGTTGAACATCAGGCTCAAGGTGCAGGTAAGCTGGGTTAACCTCGCGCCTAAAGCTCTATGTTTCAAGAGACATTTAGCCTTGGCCAGATGGCATGGTTTACATGCGGCTAAATGGGAAAACCTGTATGTTTGTCTCTCACCTTTGGACAAGTAATGAGGTTTACTTTGATTTCTCTACTCAAAATACATACGTCATCTGCCAGTTTCTCATGCTGTTACTCTGGCCTTAACCTGTGCTCTGTTGTAGCCAGGTGAAGTTTTCACTGCTTGTGATTCTTCAGGTGTCGAGTCTTTGAATTGTGAATTCACTCTCCTCTCAGATTTGCTTTCATTTCTGTTGCTGTAATTGCTGCTGTAACCCTTGCTCTCTTAAATGAGTCAAGTGATACATTTGCTAATCCCTATTGTTCATGTATTGAGACTTCTAAGTTCTGAAAATGGATAGGAAGCTACCCTTAATTTTTTCTTGCTGTAACCCTTGCTCTCATGAGCCAGGTGATGTAAGTTGTAGCTACAGCATCGCCAATGATTCCTAAAGGTTAATGAGAAGTGACCCTTCAATTTCTTTTGCTTAAATCCTCGTGCTCTGACAGCCAGATGACATATCACTGCCTTCTATTCCTTAGGCATAGTGACTATTAAAGGTGATATACAATTAAGGGATCCTTTTAATTCTATTTCTGCAACCCTTGCTCTCTGCAGGCTGCCAGGTGATGAAGTCTCAGCCACTGATGCCAAATCTCAAGATGATCAACAAGGGTCCTTTTATTTTTCTTGCTTTGATGTTTTCTCTTACAGTGGCACTTGATGAAGTTACCACCACCTATTTCAGGTGTGGCAACATCTAAAGGTGATCCAGAAGGTATCATTTGTCTCTTATGCTTGAACCCTTGCTCTCTGGCACTCAGGTGCCACTGATTCTTAGGACTTCTAAAGGTGAACTAGAAGGGATCATTCAACTTCTCTTTCTTGAACCCTTGCTCTCTGGCACCCAGGTGCCACTGCTTCTTAGGACTTCTAAAGGTGAACTAGAAGGGATCATTCAACTTCTCTTTCTTTAACCCTTGCTCTCTGGCACCCAGGTGCCACTGATTCTTAGGACTTCTAAAGGTGAACTAGAAGGGATCATTAAACTTCTCTTTCTTTAACCCTTGCTCTCTGGCACCCAGGTGCCACTGATTCTTAGGACTTCTAAAGGTGAACTAGAAGGGATCATTCAACTTCTCTCTCTTTAACCCTTGGTCTCTGGCACCCAGGTGCCACTGATTCTTAGGACTTCTAAAGGTGAACTAGAAGGGATCATTAAACTTCTCTTTCTTTAACCCTTGCTCTCTGGCACCCAGGTGCCACTGATTCTTAGGACTTCTAAAGGTGAACTAGAAGGGATCATTAAACTTCTCTTTCTCTAACCCTTGCTCTCTGGCACCCAGGTGCCACTGATTCTTAGGACTTCTAAAGGTGAACTTGAAGGGATCATTCAACTTCTCTTTCTTGAACCCTTGCTCTCTGGCACCCAGGTGCCACTGATTCTTAGGACTTCTAAAGGTGAACTAGAAGGGATCATTAAACTTCTCTTTCTTTAACCCTTGGTCTCTGGCACCCAGGTGCCACTGATTCTTAGGACTTCTAAAGGTGAACTAGAAGGGATCATTAAACTTCTCTTTCTTTAACCCTTGCTCTCTGGCACCCAGGTGCCACTGATTCTTAGGACTTCTAAAGGTGAACTAGAAGGGATCATTCAACTTCTCTTTCTCTAACCCTTGCTCTCTGGCACCCAGGTGCCACTGATTCTTAGGACTTCTAAAGGTGAACTAGAAGGGATCATTAAACTTCTCTTTCTCTAACCCTTGCTCTCTGGCATTGGGTGCCAGATATTTCAGACATCTAAATAAGTATGAACACGAAGGTATTAAATTTCTCTTATCTAACCCTTCCAATGCAACTCATGCATATATACATTTGTGGAAACATAACCTAGGGAATCATGCACGCATATATGCATGCCTGATAACTAAATTCATTGAAAGAAAAGTGTGGCTTGCCAATCTAAGAGACCACCTTAACATTGCTAGAGAATCGGGCAATTGGCTGTCAGAATTTTGTGTTTGATTCAAAGTTTATTTTGATATGTCACATGAGTGACATGACTATGGTGGACCAAAATTTTATAAGATCGTCAAATAGATTTTTGCCAATGATCCCAATTAGAATTTGGTATCAGACATTTGTAGGGAGAAATGAAAATAAAATTTGAACTCATAAGGGTTATTCAATCCTCACTGCGCTCTCAGGCAGCCAGGTGCCATTGATTCTTAAGACTTCTAAAGGCAAATAAGAAGGGATCATTAAATTTCTCTAACTTTAACCCTGCTGTCTGGCAGCCAGGTGATATAGATACTGCCACCAATTGCTCTGATGTGACAACTTTGAAAGGTGAACAAGGAGCAATTATTCCATTTCTCTTGCGTTATCCTTTGAACTAGCTACTAGGGGATTTAGCTACTTCCACCTATTCATAAGGTTGAAAGACTTTTAAGGTGAACAAAGATTGACCTTTAAATTTCTCTGCTTTAACCCTTGCTCCCTGACAGCTATTTGTTGCAGTTGCCACCACTGAGTCTTCAGGTGGCCACATCTTAAGGTGAATGAAAGCTGACCTTTTCATTTCACTTGCTTTAACCCTTGCTCTCTGGCAGCCAGCTGATATTCTAGTTTTATGTCTTTGATAGGTAAGCAATTTCCTCACAGAGCTGACACCCATATTTCACCTATAGGCAGGTGGCTGTCATAGACCCCTGTTCAGTCATATGTTTAATAAATAATGACATTTTTAGTAATCTAGTGTTTTCATGAATATGGTTTCAGAGTAAAGCGATTCATTATACAGTATATCAAAATGATCTTAGTGGGCTGTGTTTAGAAATGTAAATGACTTTCTGGAAAATTAGGTGTTTGTTTTAATTGTACTTCTTTTTCCCCTGCTATCACTGGGTTTAGATACTGATTTCTGGTTTAAGACTACCTACCTGCTCTCCAGATAGTTAAGACTGTCTAGTATTGTACATCATAGCCACACATATTAACCCTTATGCTGCTGCTGGTAAATTTGGCTAATACAGAATGATGCAAAAAATGGAGAAATGACTGAAATCCTGGCAAATGGGTACTCATGTGAGAGTACTCAGGGAGGGCTATCTGATGAATACCAACATGAAATAAGCCTCAGCATTGAAGGGTCAAGGGTACTCATCCAAGGGTACCTTTCATAGCTATCTAGTCCTCATGGATTAAGTGTCAAAAATATATTTTTCATTTTTTATGGGGGGGGGGGGGGGGGGAGCAGGTATGGTGAGTGAATTTGAACACACCTTTTGCATATATAGCAAACTCCACCAGTAGATTAGAGTAGCCAGATACACTAAAGGGGGTTGGAGGCCGCCAGTCTTGGCCACCTGCCTTCATTGCTGATATCATGTCAGGCCCTCCAGAGTTAAGTGTGCAGATAAAGGGTGGGGCCACTGATCCTTAGGCGCACTTTTCAGACACGCGCCACCACTGTATGAATCATCATACCATACCACCACTACTAGCACAGTGAAACCTGGTCAAGCACAGCCCATGCCGGCCATCTGCCAAGCCCTTTCTTCTGGCAGCCACCACGAGATCACTCATAAACAGGGCCCCTGAAAAACAAAGACCTCGGCTGCAGACATACTCCCTTCCCTATTGGTCATGTGATCTTGTGTAAAGAGAGTGAGCCATTCTCATCATATCAGGAGCATACACATAATCTCACAAATATTGACATATCTTGATAACAGAACAAGACTTTTAGAAATATTTGATTTGAAATTATTGACCATTTTGGTTTCAAAGTTATTGGACCACATGTGCACACTTGATGGAATTGTACTACAGTTGGCTGCCTTTCACCAATCACAGGCCTAAAAAAAGTAGTGGTATTTGACATAATTGACACCTTCTGAGTCTTTGGCTACACCACAAAGTGTTACCCTAGTGTATTGAGGATGAGGCCTCAGCCAAGCTTTCCTCGGTTTGTGATTGGTATAAGCCATTCAACTGTGATACAGGCTAAAGAGACCCATCGGAAGCTGTGGTGTATGTAATATCCTTTGGGTTGCTCAGCTACGCCTCGTTTCACCTCGGGTATATCACATACATCACAGCCTCTTTGGGGTCTATCACTTGGGTTGAATTGTAGTCCTAGTTGCTCAGTGTGGCTAGGTGTAGGTTCTGGCTCCAGCTGCCTGGTGGCTGCTGGTATTGTCTTAAACCAACACCATGTATCTCTGGGAACCAGGGGCCATCTGTCTGTGTGGTGGATCTCCCTATTGCACACAACCTTTGTGGGGAGAGCCGCCATAAAAAGGTAACTTACAGGGGTGTTTTTTCAAAGACAATAGCCGGTAGGATATGATGTTTTGTGGCTGTGGGTAGTATCCACAGCCATCTGTCTCTGTGGTGAACTTCATCCTACCACATTCCCCTACATGTGAAATATTACTGGGGATCATCATGGAGAATTATTGTACATGAATTTCTCTCTGAAGCAGTTGTTTGTCTTAGCAGTATTTGAACACCTGCAGGGTCTCTATAGCAGATAGTCCAGACTGACTGTTTCCCCAGAAATATATTGTTGGGCCAATCCATTGCATCTGTAATTTGCTTAATGTTTTTGCACCAATACTTTATCTATTTTGCGAGCTTGATCTACTTACATTCTAACATGATCAGCTAAGGTGATCAGCTTTTGTCTCTAGAGTTTAGTGAAATGGATGTTTTATTTTCTCCAACTGATTTGCGGTTGTGGTCTCCGCACAAATTTGCATGTCCTACCTAAATACTGCACCCTCAATCCAAAATTTTACCTCTTGAATTGAATCTTACTGGATGTGACTAACCCGTTATGTGGGGGACTATTGACTGCTTGATCTGTCTTTGTGTTAAGTATCTTGTGTACTTCAAAAAGAAGGTTATTCTACTGGATTTGGATGATATGGTTTAAAGTTCTTCAAGACAACTCCTGTATTTATATTTATTGACTTTGTGCATTTATGTCTTTTTGTTTGAATTTTATTTATTGCTTTAACCAACATTTAGATCTTAAATTAAAGATACCAATTTAAAGTTTTTAGTAGAACAAATATTTATTATACTAAAATGAGAACTAGTTAGAGATTTGGTCACCTGAGTGTTTGCTGCTCTCTTTCATAGGCAGTATAAAGCCTTTTCTGATAACTTAGAAAATCATCATCATTTGGTTGATTCATGAATGAAGCTCAAAAAACAGGCCCGTCAATTTAGGTGATAAATCCAAGTTTATTTTGCAAAATATTTGAAGAGGAAATGTTCATCAGGACTCAAGATAAACTTTATTTCAAATGTTTTCTGATACCATGGATTGTTAGTAAGATATTTTGATAAGTATAATATGATATTATAGAAAAACAAGAACAACACATTCTAGTCCCATATTTCTCAAAGCATCGCTATAATTTCAAAAGAAATTCCATATGTATACAGGGCAGGCTTTGATAGAATAATTCTGAGTCAGGCTTTGATAAAAAAAAAATCTGGGAGACTGCAGGACTTTTGGTTCTCAAATTGTCATAGCCCCACCCAAGATCTCATAGCCCTAGCTTTGCTAAATACTGCAGTTTTCCTTGTCCATAAGTATAATTGAAGTTGCAATCTTTTCACTGTGATATTTCAGTTTGGAATTGCACTAGAGCTGAACTGAAGTGTCAAATGATGTTCTTCAGCTGATCATACTCCTGAGAGTACGATCTTAACTTTTCTTATCGCCAGCCGGGCTACAAAGCCAAATATCATTGCATTTTCTGTAGCCTCAGGCAACAGGGCTAGGGGCTATCTCTGAAACTAAGAGAGAGCTGAGGGTATCAAAAGGGGTTTGGCTGAAATTACATGTGTAAAATGTACCTTCAAGTTTAATCTTGTTAGTCAGACTGACACTCTTCTTTGATGTTGATGGAATAGAAGCACCTATCACCCTTATTCAGTGTCCATCTCAGTAAAAAAGTTAGTCTTTGAGGCACTTGCTGTATTTGAGAAAGCGCTGAGATCTTTATCAGCCTGATTAGCTGTAAGCCCATCTGCCCTTTGTCGGAACAGTCCTGTTGCGGCATAATCCTTGTATATTGTGAAATTATTTGGGCTTTTTTGCCCTGATTAAATATAAGGCCATCTGCCTTTGTGGTTCTTTCCCAAGGCTGCGCGGCATTCCCTTACAATGATTCATTCCAAAAGGGGTTCCAAAAGAGATATTTCTTAAGACAACTGTTTATTCAGTAATTGTATGCCCAGCCAGCCATCTGTTTTTGTGGTGAGCGACTGAGAGGTAGAATATATGTGTACCTCACATGTCCATGTACCCACAGTGATAAATAAGGAAGGCTCTCTGAGGGGGTAGGGTTTTTTAGACAATAGGTTTATATAAGGTGGTGCTTTACTTGTTAGATAGGGAATCTGGCCATCTGTTTTTGTGGTACTCTATGGAGAATGTGTAGCATGTAAGATGTGTTTGTATTTAGTTGATGGGTGGGGTTGTGTAGGGAGGAGACAATGCTGAAGATTCAGCACTCTCTATAGATACCTGCCACAGCCATCTGTTGCCATGGTGGGGGATCCTCTATCTGCTACCATAGGTGTACATCTCAAGGTATCATTAGTAGAGGGCCTAGTATTAATTATATACACAAGAATCAAGAATGTCTTGTATCAAAAGTGGATTCAGGATTTCAATGGGTGTAGTTTAGTGCTGAGTTATCTTACCATTTTACTACTTAGTACTTACTTACTTACTGTATTTAATCTCATACAAACTGTTATTCCACTTTTCATTGTATTAATGAGGAACTTGGCTGCATACTTGTGTGCCTCATAAAATTTGTTAAAATTTATTTCAGTAGAATTACATAGCGAGCAAGAGAAAATATTTTTGTCATGTACCATGTTTTTGCCTTGTAGAAGATGATAATGACTGGACAAACCAGCAAACGTATGAGGTGAATCTTGACTAAGATTTCTTAATCTATTAATATGCTGAAACACGTGTGTGCTCTGAGCATGGATGGGATTGTCACATAATCAGCTCAAAACTTCTCTCCATTATGCGGCCCACCTTCCTCAAAACTGCTCTTACTTATCTATAGACAGACAGATTATAGCTCCTCTAGCTTGGCTTCATTAACCCTTCATCTAGACCTCTGGTGGTAGAGATGTAAGAGCTTATCATTATCATTCAGTGATTAATAATGATGAGCATACTTATGCCATAAAGCAACGCTGATACATGTCTTTATCTCTGTCTCTACTTATCCTTAACTGCTGGTCTTACCACCAGGTAAGATATTGAAGTAGCACTTGCTAATGATGATACTACTGATACCATGGCATTATTTTATTAGATAATGTAGATGATGGTGATAATAATGGTAATCATAATAGTAATAATAATAAAAGTGATAATTATGATAATAATGATAATAATAATAAGAATCATAATAATAATAGTAAAAATGATAATAATAATAATAATGATAATAATAATAATCTTTTTAGGGTAACTCAGTCCAATAGTAAGGCCAAAAATATGTTATGTTTGTGGTTACCTGACCGACCCTGTTTTGATCGCCTGACCGTAATGTTTTTTAAGCTTTCTTGATCTTAATGCAGGTACACAAAAGAACTGCAGGTACGCAAGGGACTTGTTTTAAATCTTGCAGTACTGCAAGGACTATATATAAAATCATATTAGCCCAACAATGATACATATAAAGCATACATGCACAATACGACATAACTAAATATCTATATTATTATATTGCCACTTCTCATTAGAATACCTGGCAATCAGCAAAATAAAATTGAAAAAAATAAAAGCCTACCAACCATTTTCCTCTGGCATATATACTGAAGTAGCCTGAGGTCCCTGCTGTTCAAAGAAGTAGCGTACGTTGCTTTTAGTTATCATGACTTGAAGGAAAGTAGAGATGGTGCATTTCTGATTTCCTTCAGTTAAGCCATTCCTAACTTTGGCCCGGAGTATGAAATGCATTTTGGCCAATTGATTTATTGCATTTTAGTACTGCTAATATTGAAGAGATTGCATTTAAAGTACCATAGCTGTGATTTTCTTGTGTATAAGAGGAAAATTTGTTCATATTAAATAGAGGTTTAACATTAAGAATTTTGTATAAAGTGACAGCCAGTTGGTTTGGCTTGACTAACACGATTAGGGCAATGTCAAAGAGAGGCCTGGTCACTTGGACCTTTAAAAAGTGAATAGAGTCTGAAGAGATGGTTCTTATGCCTTAATATGCAGACATTTTGATAATGTTTTGTTAATGAAATATGAAATGTAAATAATCAAATATTTTTCTTATTCACATGTTTTTGGAATGTATTAAGATTATGGCAGATGTGTTAGGTGTTGAGGTGTACTGTGGCTGTCCGGAGGCTGTCCGGAGGCCTGCATGCAGTGAGGTGTCTATAAACAACTAATTAAGCTCCTCATCTCCTCATTAGGCCTTCAGCAGGCATCCGTCTCCCGCTCTACATCTGTCATCATTCCATTCACCACATCATCCTCTATCTTCCAATGTCACAATACCCTAGCCCCACAGCACACTTCATAGGCAAGAACCAATCAGCTCACGGCTAGTTTTTCATCAAAGGCACTGTGATTTCATTCTAAATGATATGTCCAACTCAATAAGTATCGTTTATCAAAGTGCTTTGATTGCTGCAGCCTATTGTCCATGTGTGTTGTGTTGTGGCTTCAATGAGCTATTTCGCCAAATGCTACCCAAGGTCGGTCAGCAAATATGCTTAGGGCGGTTTAGGGTAGAGGGTGTATTGACTGAGAGATACCCTATAAATGTCATAGAATAGGGCCACTTAGGTGCTTCTTTCAATGGCATTCTCATCTTTAAATGCTATTCACAGTGTCAGCCAAAAGAACTACTTGAGAGTGTACTATATATTACCATTTGCCTTGTCGCAGCCTGTGGCCATGTTCTGTTCTATAGCTCTGTGAAGCGAAGGACCACCAGCGAGTCTATCAAATAAGGTTAAGCTTTCAAGAGACAGTAAATCTCAGCTCCCGAAAAGTTGCACATGCGATGCACCTCGTGGATGTGCTAATGTTGGTTTTGAAGAGGTGTATGTACATATAGCTATTTTCTGAGTGACCGTGTGGCATGATAACTATGACATATCTTGAAACTGGTCAGTATTCCAAAAAGGTCTGGATATCCAATTATCTGATTGTTTCTCGTAGTTCATATTTATTCAGATAGTCTGTTGAATACTTAGACAATCAATCAATCAATTTGAATTTCAAACAAACCAACTAGGTATTCATGAATAAAGATTGGTTAAAATGTAAGACCTGAGATAGACCACTGGAGCCTCTATCAAAAAGGGTTTAACCATTCATACTCTGATTCTTCATGAAGTGATTCATCTGAATGATGTTGTATTTCAAAAATAGGAATTAAACACCAATTGATTAGTTTTGATATTTCATGATTTCATATTGAACTGTAGGCTGATTGATATACCTCCTACCAATCCAAATTATGTTCTGTTTTCAAATGGGTTCTGTTCATCCCATAGCAGCAGAAAGTATGCAGCAGCCTAACTAGTTTAGTGCCATCTTACTGACTTAGAAGAGCATCTTATGGAAAATATTTAAAGAAGAAAAGTTTTTTTAACTCAACCTAAAACCCTGCTTAAATTATTTTGGGACTAAGTGTTTTATTTAGTTATTTTCTTAAGTATGAAATAATATGATAGTTTTTCAAGAGAAGTGAGTGCATGAGTATGTTGAGGGTGGTGGTGGCAGGTGCTAGTGATGAGAGAAGGGCAGGCTGATATGATAGGCTAGCGTGTGCCAAGGAGGCGACACGTAACCACATACCCACATACCCACTATATTTCTCAGCAAATAGCCCCCCTGTGTGCACTACCTCATGCACTCTAGGCGCTTAGGATATATTACAATAATTTGGTACTCTAAATAAAAATGAATGTCTGGCTTTTTACATCACATAGTAAAAAAACTCTCCAGTGATTTTAATCTTCCTCTTTTTGTCGAGTTTAGCACACGCCAGTAGGTTTATTCATCTACCCTTCATTTTATGAAGGGGCATTTATTGTAGCGATACATGTATTTTCAATTTTTGAGCTTTGAGGTGTACTGAATAGCATCGGGATGCAGGCAGTGTGCGGCGTAATGGTAGCTTTCAAACGGCTGAGTGCTTTATGTTGGTGAGAGTTAGTACAATCATGCCTGGAGATCTCTTTTTCCGATCTAGGATTCTTTTGAAAATGACATTGCTATTAAACATAGTTTGTGAGGTATTTAAAGGAGAGTGGTATATTATCTTCTCTATATATTGTCTTTTTATAATTTCTTCGAACACCTGTAGAAAAAGGTTTAGGTTATGAAGATACCACAAAAATAGCTGGCACTACATGCCTATAGGCTTGAATGGATTAGGGAAGAAATGGATTAGGCTGTCCATTCCATGTATTACATGAAAAACCTATCTCTGAAAAAGTCATATTTTCAATAGATACTTTAAGGAGAAACAGAATTCTAGATATCCACCAGAACTCAACTTACTACTTGTTTTCAAATATTTAGTAATTTCATACATCATTCAAACGTGTTTTTTTATAGTATCATTTATCCAGAGAATTCCTCTCAAGGGAAATTCTTGGTATGAATATGTCAGGAAAGCATTATTAGTGGTATTTCAGTCAAAATGTGACATGTCTATCAATCATTTCCTTGCTGGTAATATGAACTATATGCTATTGGCACCTTGGGAACTGTCATGCTAAATCAGATTGTGCATGTAGTCCATCAAGACTACACCTAACTAGATCATCTTGCTGGGGAGCTCACCTCAGCTGCAGGCTGGTTATATCCTTCCTTGATACAGCCCTAAAACAGCCTCATCACGTTGCCATTGATTAACAAGAATCTCATCACTGCACACCAGGAGCAAGGAAAAAAAAGTTTCCTGTCTATTCTTAGGTGCCCATCTGTTGTGGGTTGAGTAGATAGACTTTGAAAAGATCATAACGTTTGAAAAAATGAAGGGTCCTCCATTGTCTGTTCACATATTATGATATCAGGGATTTGGAAACGACCAATCTAAAAAAGTGTACCATATTTGAAGATACAGAAACCATTGATATACAAGTCCAGTTAGCACTGTTCCTCTTGCATGCAGACCCTTAGAGTATTCTTTACTTTTCATTTACAGTGAAGTATAGTTTCAATGAAAAAAGGGAAAACTGATTCAAATGCTTATGAAACACTAAGAAAAATACTGTGAAGAATATAGAATCTCGCTGTTACCTGTGTAGAATATGATTTATATGGAAGGGCTTCTTTCTATGCATTAATCAGAACAAAAAGAATTAACTTTAAATAATTAAATCTTTAGGCTACTCTTATTTTCCCCTTGGTTGAGCTATGTCATTAGATTACGCTTGCAGCACGTGTAGCTTTCTCAAAGTTGATATTCCTGTGACTTGTCTTTTTCAGCCAGGAGGGTCTGTGTTCTTCACCACCATCAATAAGACGGCGGCCTCCTACGCCCTGGGGGTGCTGGGCGCGGAGCAGGTGCTGAGACTCGTACCCCAGGGGACGCACGACTGGGAGAAATTCATCTCTCCAGAGGACCTGCAGTTCATGCTCAAACAGAGTAAGTACACACCTCTCTGCTACAACAGATTGAATGGTAGTTAATAACAGAGGTCCATCATTTTGAAAATTGCAATACTAGTATTTATTTTCTTTTCTATCTTAGCATTGTTTCCATTCTTATTTGATTCATCAATTCGGCCATTATTATCTCCTATAATGATAATCATTGTCATCTGTGTCTCTGATAGGATTTAGAAAATGGGTGTCAGAAATTGGCAATAGTGAGACTTTTGGGCATCCTGTTTTTCAAGGAAGACCATAGTATATTCAGATGTCAACCATAGTCTTGTATTAACTTATTTAGGAATGGCATAATAACCTTATTCAATGCGATTGCAATTACATTTAGATGAAAATGTTCAATTATTTTCTTGAAGTTGACATTTTTAGAAATCGTCACATGTAATTACCGGTATGTGTCCTGATGTGGGATTTCTGAGGGTTTGGGTGTCCAAATGACACCAAGACATCCTGCTGGCTGAAAACCTGATCGTCATCTTCGTCATCATGATCAACATCATCATCTTGTAGTTTTCATTGTTGTCATCATCATCGTCATCATCATCATCATCAATTCTTGTAGTTTTCATAGTTATCATCATCATCATCATCATCTTGTAGCTTACACGGTCACTATCATCATCGTTGTCATCAACATAATCATGGTTATGATATTCAAAAGGATGACTTCATGAAGATATTCATGACTACGGCAGTGCTCTTTTGCATTTCATTAGTTTTTACACATAGATAGCTTGCATTTTTTATGGTGAGAACTATGTAGAATTCACGGCTGACTTTCCTTTTTGTGGTCTGTCATTGTCAGAATAGGCCACGCTCCTATTCTTTCTGCTCAGAATATTTTAGTCATCACTCCCTCATGTGACTAGAGAATGACCTCTCCTCTCAGGTATACCTACTCTTCCTATTGAATAGATTCTGTAGTCTTTGAACCATAAATTCCCACATCACTAATAAGCTTCCGCAGGTTCTTTAAACTTTTGACTTATGTAAAATAGACATTATCTAATCATGGATGAAGGGAGGGTGGAAGCGAGTGCATACAAAGAAGAGGGGACACGTAGGAGTGATGGTAATTAATTAGTTTGCCTCTATGTAACACGGCAGTTTATCCCCACATTAGCACTAGCAATCTGCTTAAAAGCTCTGCCGGCTCCCTGGACCAAGCTGACAATAAGATAACAAATGTTCTGCGTTCACCTCTCTCGCGAGCCCAGATGGTGGAGCAGGGAGCTGCCCAATCCTGCACGTTCCTCATCACAGGCCGTCGGCCGCCGCGGCGCTGTCGGTATTGACGGCAGCAGCAGCTAATCTGAAGAGTAGTGAGAGTGTTAAGTGGTTTCCCAGGAGAGCTTCACTGAGATGCTCATCAATTAGGCACAATAGCCACAAAAAACTCAATCCAATTAGAGTGGATGGCAATCAGTGGGATTGGCGGCTGGGGATGGGTGGGTTAAGTAGCTGTTGAGTGTTTGTCTTATGTGGCTGAGTGCAGGCAGCCAGCTCATTCAAGCAGGGTTTTGTTGTTTTATCCAGAATGGAATACATTGTTGATTCAGTACTGATTCCTTTTGAACTCCTCTAAGTGAAAGATGATTGTGCATTATTTCTCAATTAGTTTCATTAGATCAAGGAGAGTCTAATGTACACATTTACACATCTTCTTGTGCTTGCAAGGCAGGTAATGATCTAGATAAATATTGAAAGAGCTCTTTTAGAATAATTTCTGTTGTACCAAAATCAACTGAATCTGAGATGTAACAACTACTACAGGTTTCTTTGTTTTTGTGAGTGGAATCAAAGGCATTCACTTGAATAACATTTCTTGAATAACATTTGTGCTGGGATTAAACTGTTGCTTTTTGGTAGAAAGTCTTAACTTGTATAAAAAGACATCAAACTCTAAAAAAGATTGAGTAATTTAGTTCCACCTCTTGCCACCAGGTATGTTTTATAAGTGCACAATTGTCCTTAAAGCATGGAATAGGTAGAAATTTTATATCACTAGTTTGGCTACCTTATATTTCTCATTCTAATCAAAAACATATGTATGTACTTGTTTATGCAGAAAAAGCTTGTGTTGTCTGTCATAACTATTAAGGCTACTTTGTAGACATTGCCAATAGTCAAGAATGTGTTACTTTCTGGGGAGAACTCAAGATTTTGGAGAAGTTTATTAATGTGGTAAAGTGGGTGTTGCAGAAGAATCAGAGAAAATTGTAACTAGTCTAAAAGTGAGTTTTTCATGTGTAAGGGTATATTTAAACCCTTCCCCCTATGTCAGCATATGCTAAAAAGAAACTGTTTTAATACTAAAGAATATTTTTCACACATGAACTTTTATCATTTTATATGATTTTATTAATTATTGTTTTCTTTAATTCATTAAGAGCTTCTATCAGAAGCACACTTCTGACTTGTATGGTTTTGAATACTGGACGTCAACCTGACTATCATGTAGTAAAAATAATGAGGTATGTCAAGAGAGGAAAATTCCCAGTATATTTGCCCTTCCAGATTGCCACCCGTAATAACTCAACACCTGCCAAAGATTACACTTGTATCAGCTTTGCCCTTAGGACTTGGGATATTTAGATTTCACTTTTCAAAATAAAACCATTGGGTAACAGTCATTCTTTCTCCATCTTTCTATATGTTGAATGCCATAATCTAAGCCATGGCTTGCAGAATTAGCCAAATCTTTATTTTCTTTGTTGAATAATCAGCTGGTGCAGAGAAAATGTTATCACATGTTGTTTAAGTATGAGTAAGTGTGTGTATTAAGGTATTTTGAGAAGGGGGTGTGGACAAGGAATGCACCCTTTACCGTTCAGTAGGTAATGAAACAGTAGCAAAGCTCTGTGTCAATGTCCAGAGGCCTTTATTTGCCAGTCAGCTTACCGCTAATCCCACAGATTAAGGACGTCCTTTATCCTATGTAACTGTAATAGAGACTCCCCAGCCCTCAAGGCAAGATTAGCATCATACATAGTTTCTATTAGTGCCATTTAGCTGCCAACGTAATGGTAATATATCCACAGTCCTTTGTCTTTTTGACTGGTAATATAACAATGTAACGTGGCAATGAAATAAATCCTACATTCCTACTGCATTCTTCAGGAAGTATAGTCATCCCTCTCAAATATGACAGTATTCAAAGTGATAGGACTACCCCAGGGGCGGATCCAGCCCAAAATTTGACAGGTGCCAAAACTGGAAATTGCCAGGCGTTGCCTGGCACCGACCACCGGAGGTGCTCGGCGCTAGCGGCCGGGGGTCTGGGGGCCGCTTAAGGCCCCCAGAAGCCAAAGGGTTTTCTATGCTCTGAGATGCATTCTCAGCCATTCCTGGCACTTAAAATTATAGATTATAAGGACTTACTTTTCAAGAAATTTTATTTTATTTCTAATATTTTGTAATATTTCATATAATGATAAGACAAAACGATACAATAATCAACAATAATGATAGTGATAGTGCGACTCTCAATGGCATGGAAAAGGAAGTTTCCGACTGTTGTAGCTCAATTTATACCTAGCTTTTGATTCCCTTCTGCTTTTAGTCTGCTTCATGTAGTATTAACTATTTGTGTAGTTGGTGTGTGTGATGCATGAGCATGGTTTAATGTAGGTGTTACCTGGAGGTTGTGGGTTCGAGTCCCATCATCACACTTTCTCTCTAGTATGCACGTAGTTCAATTGGTAGAACGCCAGGCACCTTTTAGTACTATTGAGCTTGCTTCATGCTTCCTGCACAAAGCTACACTAAGTTAGCTATTACTTTTAGCTAATAGTAATAGTAATACTATTTCTTTGAAGCATTCCACAAGACTAAACTTCTAACAAGAATACAATATGAATTGATTCAATTGAGCTACAACATTAATTGTAACTTGATGTGAAAGTTATTGACAACTGACAATTATAAAGACCTTGAAATCAGCACAATTCTTTTCTTTGTCACTTTCACAATGAATCTCCTAACAAAAATAAATAAAATAAAATAGTGGCTAACTGGCCATCATGTGACTATCCAGTATTAAACTATTCACAACAGCAAACGCAAACTAGTCACTACTGATCTTTGCAATGGATTTCATAATAAAAGGCTAATTTATGGGTAAAATATTACTTTATTTCTGACTATAAAGATTGCATACATACTACACTTCACATGTCTTACACTTAAAATTATAGATTATGACTTACTTTTCAATTTTATATTATTTCTGATATTTTCCCATATTTCATATATTGAAACACTCCTTACTCACATCTGATCTTTGCAAAGGCTTTCATAATAAAAGGCTAATTTATGGGTAAAATATTTCTGACTGTGCTGATTGCATACATATTACACTGCACGTTTTACACTCCATCACCAGAATTCTGTCTTTTCCTTACTGGAGAAAGGAACTCCTCATCAGGGTCATCTAATAAGTACTTCAGTACGCTGTATGGTGTCTTGTTTCTCCTGGGGCTTCCTTGCTGGAGGAGGACTGAAATTATAAATTATGAAGGCAGAACTGAATTGTCAAGAATGATAACTCAAATCAAATGTCTAATAGTCTAATTGCCTTAAGGTGGCTGTAAACGTTTCCCGTGGAGAGCAGACTTTCCCTCAAATAATGGCTGATTTCTCATTATTTGTACACTAAACCCCTAGCAAACTATATATTTTTAGAAAGCTGAGATTCTAAGGAATACATAGGATATGGATAGGTTGTATGTGCTCCAAATATTTTAAAGAAATTGGGGTCAAAACTTTGACTAATCAATTTTCAGTACATATGTCGCGGCTGACGCAAATCTAAGAGCAGGATCTAAGATAATAACCTGATTTTTTAAAACATTGAAAAGAACCTTTGTCTCTTCAAAACTAGACAAGGGTTTTGTAAAATATGGCCCCTAACTTTTTTTATGGCCATTTATCTAACAACATTTTAGGAAAAAAATGCTTTTTTGGTTTCTTGATTTTTGACTCACTATAAAAAATTAACCAGATAAGATATTGCAATATCCCCGTCTAGATTTGTAGAGAACATGTTTTAGAATCTATATACAAAGTTTGAAGCTAATTGATTAAGATTTGTGTCTAAATTCACGTCAGCCGTGAGAGTAAAACTATAGAAAACTAAGCTGAGAAAATGGCAGTTTTGTGTATTTCACAGTTAAAGTTACTGTGCAACTTTTTGCTACTACTTTAATGTATTTATTTTTGTCCAAGTGGAAAGATAAAGTAACCTTCCATTGTATTTCACAACTGTCAACATTTTTTCTTCTCAATTACCTCAAAAAATGTATAAATGAGTACATTTCTACAACCTGCCTAACATCCCTGTCAACTGGATTCCATATATGGGCATATGACATCACCCAAGCCCCGCCTACTTAGTAGACTGCATGCTAATGTATATGTATTATAGCTCTTGAATTCTTAATAATTCAAAGAACTTTGCCATCAAAATCAATTTTCAGCTATCTAGTGTGTTACGCTGGCAGACTCTTTGACTGCAAGTATATTGATTTGGCAAATAAAAGCTTGTAATGCTCTATATGGGTTTTTTTAGCTTCATTTATCTAAGACAAACATGTTGCAGGGCCAATTCTGAAGCTATCCAAACTTCCAAAGCATAGCTTTCTGACAAGGTGGCTTTTAGATTCTGGGCCTTGAAAGAAAGATAATTTCACAAACCTCTATTGCTGTATCTCCACTCCAGTGATCCAAGTTACATAATCCAGAATGAGTAATCCATACATATTTTGCAGCAGAAATGGCAACTTTCCCTGAGGTCTGACACAGAATTCCTTTGTCTAGTGAATCCCATATGAGTAGACTGTCCACATTAACTACTACACTGCTTGAAACACTTAGAGGAAGTGATCTTCCTAATACCCATAGCAAATCTTATTTTTAGACATTGGTTCCTGACTCCCATAATCCTTGAGGGGATTATGAGTGACACCACACTCATTGTTCTAGAATGGGGAGTCCTGAGGGGATTATGACACCACACATACCTGAATCTATTTCCTCAGAACTGAAGCCACAGTGCTAATCTATCAATAAACCCAATTATTCACCTGCAATTTCAATCTCCTTTGTGTCTCCAACTGAATTGACGACAATTGTTGTGTAAAATACAATCCAGGCTTCAATTAGTTAATAGCCAAATTATATGTGTGTTATTGTACTTTGGGTAACTATATCATGATTGCTGTATTATTGTTTGAGAAAAACTTGTGGATTTCTTCATTCTCTCTGTAGGAGTATCCATTGTGTAGCGGAGATACATGTGGCTTGTGTGCATTTCCTCTTTTTCTTTTTCTCCCCCTATTGTGTCCCTGTCCCATTTTAGTTTTATTAGTTATCCATAGAGCATATAGAGTGTCTGTTCCAGCTGGAGGTCTGAGACAGAATGACCCAACATCCTCCCAAAGTCCAGGTTTTCCCATCAAATACACACATTTTTTTACCTGAAGCCCCAAAACTGGGATGTTTCCTGTTTTTCTCAGACAGCCGGAGCCACATTTTGTTTAAGACTAATCCCTAATACACTATTTTTGAATTGATTGAAAACATCATTGTCTGTGGTGTTAAAGTGGCCCACCTTACCCAACACACATCCTTTCTAACCAACACCTGCATACAAAGAAAAGACTGGCTGACCAGTATTGCCAGCTCTAATCAGTTACCCATTCCAATACACATCCATTTCCTGTTACCTCAGAGGGCCCAGCTTTGATAAGCAGGTGGGAGGGGCTTATCAGCTAACTGGGGTCACATGACCATAACAATGCAGCATGCTCTCTCTCCTGTCTGTCTATTCATAACTGTCAAATCCAAATTTTGCACAAATTATGAACTTAGGATTGGAGTAGAGCTATGGGGTTTTTTTCATAAGGAGGGTAAGACCCGGTTCATTAACATAATACATATATCTCAAAACAGGCTTCCCTGAGGACGAAACGTTTACGGCCACCTTAAACTCAACTAAGTCAACACTTGGACAATGAGAGAACAGGAAGACCTAACCAGCTGGTCCTAACTGTTAATGGGAGGTAATTAAGAGAACAATAGTCTCCCTGTGTCCAGAACAGGCACCACTCAAACAGATACATCCTTAATCCTGAAGCCACCTATTCAAATAATCAGGGTTATTGCAATTTTTCCCCCATCCCATTCAAAACTGAACAATAAGAGGTGTTAATGTGAGGGGAGAGTGGAGGAAATTAGAATTCACATTGCCATTACCAACAACCTCCATTTGTACAGGAGGTGACCAGGTTGTGAGTTTAATATAAGATGAATTGAGATCATATACATCTAAGCAATGTTAAGATGTAGAAGATAGATATCTGAAAAAGTTTTGAAAACATGATGTTACCATCTGCATTCTCAGAGGTAGATTTCACTCACTACCTGGTCAGTTTTATATCATTTCCTGTACAAACCAAGGTTGTTGGTATACCCTGACAATGTGGATTCTGTTTTCCCTCCACTATCCCCTCATTTACACCCCTTATTGTTCAGTCTGGGGGAGTGGGATATGATTTGGGGGGAAATTGCATCTACCCTGATTAACTGAATGGGTGGCTTCAGGATTAGGGATGTAGAGGTGAATGGAGACTTTGCATTTGCAGACAGGATGGAGGTGTCAGTCAATCACATCTGTACACTTACCATTTGACATCAAACTAGCTGAGTTATTGATTTAATTATGAACATTCATATTAAATGCCCAATTTGCTAAATGCTTATAAAATAACTATGTATTGATTCTTTTAAAACATGCATTTGTGATCTTATTAACTGTTGGATACTTTTTTCAGGAGTAGATAATACATCTCTATTAGGCGAATGGAGAATCCATGGAAATTTAGTTTTTAAAATCATTTAGACTGCTGATCTTTGACTGACTTTGTATAAAACAGTATCATATGAGTCTTCCATATGACTATATTCTATCTTTGAGTGATGTAACGAAATTGTGTTCTTTGAGAAAAGTTTGATGTTCTGAATTCTTCCCCTTCTACACTTGTGCCAAAGGTTTCCTGTCAACAACAGTGTGTAAGTTCCACCTGAAACACTGAATAAATTCCTAACTGAAATCTAAAATATATATATATATATGCATAAATAGAGACGTTGATATGGCCCATTATAACCATGCACATGCATGTACTTATTGAAATAAATGTCTTATAAAAAGTCACTGAATTTATACTAGAGTGTAAACAATTCATTAACATGTTTAAAAATGTCTTTTTAAAGAGTTACTCACAAAATTATTTGGGTGTCCTGATGGGTGATTTTTGAGATGGTAAGATGGTCTTAGAAGAAAATATGGTGGTTTTAACATTCTGTGAAATGTTACTGTCAGGGAGGAGTTGAACAACAAACACCCTGCAGTAAAATGTTCATAACCTTTTCATAAATGGGAATACAGTAAATCTGACTGAAGATCCAGAAACTTCAGAATTCTAGCTTTCCAAATGTTTAAGATACATATTGCTTCAATAAACTTTATTTCTTGTGTTAGATGCTAACTTTAACTTGATCGAGCTCATATGCTTTTCACAACTGACATGGTATCTTTCAATTTTGAAATTTAAAAGCAACATCAAGTTCCCTTAAATGTAAAATCTGTATAATTTGACAAGATGTTAGAATATTAATACTCAGGGTTCTGCAGTATGGACTCCCATTCATTACATAAGTGTTTTGTAGCCAACCAAGACTTCCTGTTCACAATAATCACATTATTTTCTAGTTTCAATGTATGATACTAAACTAATGTAAGTACCCTTCCTATACATATGATCGGTACTTTTGGATTTTCATTTCAATACCTATCAAGAATTTCAAATTTGCCCACCACAATCACAAGAAAAGGCCTTTTTACTTGCAGTACCTGAACAAAACACTGCCTCATCATCATTTCATCTGAAACAGTGTGACTTTTTGATGTGTTATCTAGTTTCAAAGGAACACTGAAATCGGTGAAAATAGCAGTGGCTACTAGAAAAGTTAGACACCAGTTTCAGTGACCATTCATGGTGTTCAAATATAGATCGATAAGATAGCTACATATCAATATGTATTCTGATATAGGTATGTTACTATGTACCAAAAATCTACACGTCTTTATCAAATTGATGTGTGTTCCAGCATTGTGCACATTTCGTTTTACGATGATGGTCACCAGTAAGTCATGATTTCCATCTCTTTATCTTAATCAATAATGATGACACACAACTGGTTATTCAAAGTCATTATTCAACTAGAAAATGCAAATGAAATACGTTTCCCAACTCTTAAAGTCTCTTTGCAAGCGAGTGCGAGTCATCGACTCCCGAGTGAGTATCAAATAATAATCATCCGAAATAAAGTCAAACACTAACCTGAAAAAGCCCTTGAGTAAAGTCTGTTTTGCCATACTGTCACGCTGTATTTGTTTAAAATCCGTTACCACATTGTAAGTTTGATCGCTGGTTTGTTTACTGTGTCGTATATCAGTCTATGTTTGTGTGTTTTTGTGTTGTTAAATATATATACTGTTTTTTTTTCATTTGTTTTGAGCGCCGATGACCTACGTCATTCAATATCCGGCACTGATTTTAACCTCTCAGGATTGAAGAGCGGTAATTGGTACCATAATATTACGGTAGATGGCGCTCCTGGCGATCTCGCCAGGAGATTCGTTTCTAGAAAAGCCGCAGGTGGCGCTCTTCGCCGCGACTTGACCTGCCAGATTTGACCGGTGCCAAACGTCCAGTTTCTAACTTGAGCGGTGCCTTGTCACCGGAACCACCCGTGTGGATCCGCCGGTGACCACTCTTTTATTCTAATCTCCTACATGGTAAATGCAGGTGCATTGATTTAACACAATGCAGCATTGAGCCAAGTTTTTTGGAAACCTGAGATAGATGCATTTTCTAGATTACCGTTACTGTTACTTTGTCTTTGAATGATTGTTTTCCATATTTCAAAAGCATATTTGTGCCTTTGATGTGTCTTCCTTTTCTGTTGGAGAGCCATCATCTCTTTGATTTTAGAATATTGTATTTTCCCATTGAAGGAAAAATTAACTATAGCATGTTTTCCCAAAATTTGATTTTTCTCTTGGCTTTCCGTTTAGGCCTAACTTTATATCAAGAAAAATAGAAAGTCTGCAAAGGATCTTTTCAGCATCTCCCAGCTCTGGTGAATAAGTGTATTGTGATTGTGAAGACTTCGTTTGAAAGTATGCCTCCAGCTCATTATGTAGACCATCTTCGGTCGCAGATGGCAATTAAAAAGGTTCATGTGTATGTAAAATTGTTACATAGAAAGCTTCCTGAAATTGCTGTTAATAGGCAGGTGATCTTTGAAGCTATGTCACAAGGCTGAGTGTGGTCTCAGGCCTACTCCTTACACCAAACTCCTGCAATGTCAACATCCACTCATAAAAGTTAGTAAAAAGAGCTTTGATTAACCAAAACGTCCAACAAGAAAAGGACATTAAGACGTGAATGATACCTGCAGGCGATGGGAGCGAAAAGTAGGCGGAAATTCCTGGGGAAAGAAATCACGCCAAATCTTCCACATTTCTGCTGGTTTCTTTGTGGCGCTTGTATGGAAGTGTATTTGGTTAAGCTCTATAGTGTTTGTTGAGGGGGAAATCACAATCTTATTAAACTGAGCAAACATGTGGCACCCCGTGGTTAGGCGTGCATTGCCGGCTAACTAGGCCCAAATAGACCGTTGTCACGATGGCTTAATCACCAGCCCCTGCCCAGCCTAGCAGCAAACAGGCAGAAAGTGAAGAATGGCCGGAGCGGGCCTCTCTTCAGAGGCTGGGCGCTCGAGCAGCATGCGGCCACCAATTACCTCCCCTTTGCCCCACACTTAACCCGCACCCACACCGCGCCCCCAAATTGCCCCCTTCGCCACCTCACGCTGCGCCCGCAGAATAGCAG
Source organism: Maea johnstoni (assembly GCA_963942565.1). Lineage (NCBI taxonomy): Eukaryota > Metazoa > Annelida > Polychaeta > Spionida > Magelonidae > Maea > Maea johnstoni. The sequence goes on along the minus strand of OZ012684.1, from coordinate 89,458,712 downwards.
ACCACTTAAAATGGCAGTCTCCCGTACAAGATACTATTTCCTGCCACTTGCTACAGGAAAAATGAGCTTTTACACAAAATAGGGTACTTTGATTTTTTACAGCCTTTTGCATGATTGAGCTGTGAGTAGATAGTGTGTAGATGTGCGGGCTGTAGGTAGTGAGGGTTTTGTTGAAGTGAACAGCGGTGATTAGGAGGTGTCTGAGCGTGGAGAGTGGTATCGCCCGTGGGTGTGGAGGGTGCTGGGTCTGCCAGGCGTCTTGGGCTCCTGCTGGACCTCTAATAACATACTGGCAACCACAGTCTCACACCTAGCACAATCACCTACAGAAACGATCATACCTAACCCTCCACAATCACCTCCGGAATAGATCATACTCAACCTTCCACAATGTATCTCAGATGTCACTTAATACAGTCATACTATTAGCATCTTGTAAGTCAGACATCTAGGAGAATATCTCTCAAAAACGAAGGCAATATTTCTAAATCCTAATAAAAAGAATGCAGGTAGTTACTTAACTTAGCAGACACATGATATTCTCATTGGAGAGTTCTCTAATCAGTTCTATAAGTAGACCATTATAATGCAATGTGTCCCCAATCTAAGATGACTTTGGCTTTGAGGATAATAGCAGGCAGAACCCTTTTTTTAAGCAATATATTTTTCATGTGCATAGCAAATTTTGATACTCTCAAAAACTTTTGTTCCAAAATATGTTAACCATTAACTGGGGTATTTTCCTATTTCTTCAGCTCAGAGTGAGGGAATGTAATGTTGTGTGAAGACTTCAATCATTACCTGTTCTTTATTCTTAAATGCATTTTCTTTATTTTGCAGATAATTTCAGCACCCGCCTTGTCCATGGAATGTGGTATAACCTTGCCACTCACAGATGGGCGTGGTGCAAGGATACCAGTATAAACTATGCAATCCATGCTGTCAACGAGAACAGGGTAGTAAATACTGATGAAGCCAAGGAATCGTCAAGCGCCGAGAACCAAACTAGCAGCAAGAAATGCCCGCCAGGTGGTGCTCCCAGTGATCACCCCCATGTGGCCCCCATAGCCGCCGCACTTGCCCAGGATGTGGGATCCCTTAATGACACGCCAGCGCCTGATGCCAACGCAGCAGAGAAGGATAGTCCACCTCTTGAAGCAGCAGCAGCACCTGATACAGGCAGCCCAGGACAGGTTGATGCTCTCCCCTCTCTGGAAGATTCCTCTGCAGCTTTCTCTGAAGCTGCATTTGGAGAGACTGTGGGTGATGCTGCTGCTGCTGCTGCCATGAGCTCACCTGTGGAGGCTGCCCCACCTGAGAGATCGGCAGACAGCACAGGTGCTGCTGTTGATCTTAGTGGCATGTCCAGTGAATCATCCTCATCCTCAGACTCAGACAGATGATGGAAGCAGCTCCAACTCACCATCTAGTGATGAGTCTGCTCAGCATCTGGTGATGAGAAAGCTGAGAGCAAGGCTGTTGTAGTACAGGTGGATAGGAAATAACTCTATGATCATGTAGAATATGAATGGTGTGTTTTTTTATTTTTGAACCTTTTTGCCTTAGAATCTCTAGCATCTAAATATAAGGGAGAATGCTACTTTACGTCTAACAAGTGGAAAGGAAATAACTGTATGATCATATGTAACCTAATTGGTGTCCTGTTTTATTTGTGAACCTTTTGACTTAGGAACTCTTGCCTCTATGAACTAGGGAAATGCTTATTTCTGAAAGATTCTAGCTGCTATTGGTAAAGGAATGTCCCCTTTCTTATACCTGACTTGCTACCACCTAAAGTAGTAGATGCAAGATGAGTCCATTATAAAAGAGCAGGGAAAGGTTAATTTGTAAGATGTAGTAGATACTGTATATGATGCATTGCTACGGAAGATTGAAGAGAAGGATAGATTCATTTTTGGCCTACATAGATATTTTCACTACCAAAACAACAGATTTTTTATGCTAACATACCCTGTCTAGGCAAAACTCTAGCTTTGTAAAACATGAAGGATTTGTATGGCATAGGAATGGGATGTGATTATAGGACACTGCAGCAGGTCTCCCAAATACCCAATCTAGATAGGCACAGGAAAAACATAACACCATCTGTCTACTTTTGCTAAGTCGACCATGAATTAAAGATGCAATTTGTAGACCATCAACCTTTCTCTCTCGGTGAGAGCCATAACAATGATTTAGCCAGTAATTTGTGGACACAATGCTGCGATATTGAATGCTGTGATTACTCCTGGCAAATGTCAGAGGAGCAGTAGGACCATTATGGCGGGCGGGGCCGTCTATGATGACCGCAAATGTCCGTATTACACATAATGAATGTAGCCACTGGTCAGGGCGAAGAAAGCCTCAGTAGCCTTGATGGGTAGAGTGATGATCGGCGCGGAGATTTGCGGGTCTTTTGATTGGGATTTAGTGTTTCCTGATGGATTCTTCATTCGGCGTTTGTTTGTTGCGCTCCCGGTAAAAGCTTGTGTGATCTGGCAGTGAAAAGAGAGGTTGGGGGCTGCACCCACGAAACTCATTAGTCACACATCTGGGTCCACAAGCTACGCCGTGTCTCTAACACACAAATATGCGCAAGTTCTCTTTCTAGGGCATACCAGGTACAGCATTGTTGAAAACACTGTGTGGTTGGCACTTGACTGTTAAAAAGAGTGCAATTGAATATGGTAAGACATTGGGTAATCTTGGTGTACATTTCCACATTTTTCAATTAACTTATAAAAATGCATTATATGGGAAACACAAGTGATATGAGTTCTGAATACCGAAGAAAAAAATATTGTTTGTTAAAGTACGTCTGTTTGTTAAACATTGTAATCTCAACAAGGCACTCTCATTTTAGGCATTGATATTTAAAAAAAACATTCTAGAATTACTCTTTTTTATTTTATGTACCCATGCTGTATGGATTTGACATGGTATGTTTAAACATGAGTATATCCAATGCATTTCCATTAGAATGGCGCTCTGAGAGTGAGTGCTCCCCCTGAGCTGTGGGTAGTGGTAGATCAGTATGCGGAAGTTGTGTGTTGTGAAACATTAATGCTGTAGATTAGCAGCGGGGCGGCATTAAGTGGGTCTAACAGATATTTATGTGGTCAGACTGGACTAGGCCAGGGAGAAGTAGACTTACAGTTCTCTGGGTCTTCGTGAAATATTTACAAATCCTTTATGTGATGGAAATCTGGTGTTTATTCACTGGGAATGTGGGTTGAATTAACTGCTTTCTTGGTCTGGATGTTCTTTTGTGGAATGCTTTTTAGTGGCCCCTTAGACGATGCAAGCTACATGAATTGCTATCCTGATAAGAATGATGGGGATTCTGAAATATGCTATAGAACAAATAACATAAGAACTTTCCTTTCATGTTGCTCAATGTCCAAAGTATACTTATGACTAGTGATATTTTTGTATTGAATTCATTAAGAATTAGAGATTTTGCTTGCTGTATACAAGTCATTTGGCTCTTCGTTTGCTGAGGAGCCTCCTCACCTCGATGACTGAAATGGTGACATGAGGATATGATGTCTCTATTAATGGGTGTGCAGGTTTTACTCTAGCCTATGCAAACTTCTGAACAATCAATACTAATGGCTAGTTATGATATAGCATGGCAAAAGTCTATTCCATCAGTTGTTTTTTCTTCTTGTATGTTTTTGCCAGGAAGGTACATCATGTTCTTATGTATCCTTCTTGAATCCTTTAAGTTCTCATTGCATTGAACAGTACACCAGTCATCCAATGTGCACATTAGGATGATTTCTTTTATCTTCTAAGTGTACAGAATGTCTGTCAGTCAATTCTTCATAAGGGAATTGATCGCCTATCACTGGTCAATATCACAGGTCACCTCCTAGTCAATACACCCACAATCAGTATTCCTTATATGGGGCTTGTGTATGGAAACATGTGTATGGAAACAATGTCAGTTGAAGTAAACCTAAATTCATTTTGAGTTAGCTAATTTAAATTTATTGAGAAGTATTTCTAAACTTAATCTTCCTGAAAGTTCCTCATTGACAAGGCATAGATATGTATTAAGTGACTTAAAAGCCTTGAGGATTTAGGAGTACAAAAAATATGTGAAGACCTCTTGATGGCTATCATAATGAATTTGAAACATGGAAGTTCAATTGGTTAACTAAGATTCTCACAAACATATTTCAGTTAACTGCTACACCAATCTGTTTTAGATTTGTATTTCTCCAGAATATGTCACAATGCACATTGGAAGTACATATTACATTGCCGAAATATTATCATGGTATACAGTATCCAAAAAGTCACAAAATTGTAATGACCTTAAATTCAATCATCCTGACATAAAAAAGAGGAAGGCTTATTTTGTCCATCTAGTCTTTATGAGTTCTTCCTGTTGCTTTATGACATTGAGTATTTATATTGTGAACCATATTCAGTAGCAATCAAAAGGAGTATCAGTAGTACTGAAATACATTCAGTCGGAGTGTGTATTTATCTGTATATTGAAAATAAACTGCATTTTGTAGGAAAAGTTTGTCCTTAGTTTTTTTCTCATCTACAAAGCATTGAATTTCTTTCTAATAGATGGGTAGATGCTTATAATTCTAAAAAGGGTAGTTCAAGGTGCTTAATAACTTTCCAAATGTACCCCCCTTGTTAACATGTTCTGGTGGTATGGCACAAGGGAGTCAGTGATTTGTGAGGTCAAGAGTCCAAGCAAAGAATTCCTCCCCTTTTCATTACTACCAGCATCACTGCCCTTTTTTGAAAAGAACATAAACATCAGGGTCTCGGGCCAAGAGCAAGAAAAGTCATAAAAGCATATTGCAGCTGGTAGATGGTTGTTAGGGGCGGAGAAGAATTTTTTACCTGCCACAAGAGTCAAGATAAATGCATATGTTTGGTATAACCTCTGACCCCCGCTATTCCCCATGCTTTAAAAGTATCACGCGAGCTTGGTTTTTCATTGTGTTCTCCTATAGAACTATACATGTAATTTCCTGGTCTTGCAATCTGACCCCTTGACCATTGTCCCCGTGGGCCGGGCAGGTAGCAGGCGTTAATGGTGAAATGAATGAGTTGTGTTGCTGCTCTTTGTGTGTGTTGACGTCCAGGGCCTGGTCAAACATGCCTCTCTCATGATTACCTGCTCCCAACACAACTGCCCACTGACACCAACAAGCAGTTTGTCAAAGGTCACCAAATGGCCAGCTTTTTAAGCCTAAACAGGCCCTCTAAAGGCTTATTTGACTATTAATCTACTCCTGTACATGCATTCACCATAGAAAACTCAATGATGAAATGATGAGTTACTGTCTCTAAGCCACCCGTGGTAGATTCTTGTATCATTTTAGACCATCTTTCTTATTATGCATAATTCATGATATTTGAATTTTAAAAAAATAATCCAATACAGTATCACTTGATTATATATTGTCAAAATATACAAAAAACAATGTTATGTGTGTGCTGAATCTGAATCTTGCCCCTAAGAATTAGATGAGGCCAAAAAATTTATTTGCAGGTGTAACTGCATCGTAAGTAAAGCCGAAAATTTGCTAATTGTGTGCTCTTGGTCAATGATACAACAGAATAGTACTTCCAGCAACAATTTTCAGCAAAGTTTTAGTTTTTTTCAACACCTGCACTAGAATCAGCCCTTTTAAATGTTTGATGCTATCATATGCACTTTACCTTTTACATTTGAATTACTGTGCTGAAATAGATCTTCTGCAATGCACACCACATCTTTATATAAACAGGCACCGACATATGTTTTTGACGAAAGGACTTTCGGCCAAGTACATTTTAGTTTGCACTTCCCCGAAAGGCCAAGCTGATTTTCTGAGCAGTCTACACATTTTTATATAGAAAATGGAACAAATACCCAGAAATATGCAAATAATGCAACACAATTAAAAACAAAATGGTATTCTTATCATTAAATCCAAGATAAATCATACATGCCATACTAGCATATGTTATAACTTATTTCGGGCAAGCCAAAAATTATGTCGGGCAAGTAAAAGTCATTAACCACTTTCCGGGCATGGCAAGTTAGTTCTGAAACTTACAGGTATGTTGGTTTCTGATGAAGTATTTTTCTTTTATTCTGAAATAGTCTTCTATGTTTTTAATAGTTAAAAATGTTGGCTCCCTGAAGTATAAGAAGTGTGTTATCACTTGCAATAACCTTGAACAGTTTTTGATACGCATATTCCTTTTTTGCAGCTTTACCATCTACTGTACCGAACCTCATTGTTGAGTTAGTAAAAGAAAAATACTAAGATTCTGGAGATACGAAATGGTTAATGAAAGTCTATTCAGAATATGTGTAGAAAAGGGACAATCCCATTTATGAAAACCTATGTATCGAAATAACGTCCTCCCCACAACGCCAACTCATCATCCCCGCATCCTGCATTCGTTAACGTCTCTCCAGGTGCCAGGCCAGTGTGTTAAAGTGGCGCTTCCCGCTGCTACATGAAGGGCGCGCACGTGTGGACATCATTGCCTTTCAGGAAGTGACTACGAAACACCCATCACCAACACAGCTTTCCCCGCGCTCCTCCCTATAGAGCAGTGATTTGTTCTTGATGGACTTGTCGTGACTCTTGACGGCTAGCCTAGGTGGCGCTCCGTCACCTATGACTGAGGAGCATCTCCGGACCGCTTTGATGCCATTCCCTGACAATTGGCCGATGATCTAAGAGCGTTTGGCGACCGCCGTAATGACTTTCCGGCCTTCGTCGCTCTTTCATCATGGAACTGGAAGTCACTCGTGTGCTCATCAACAAACAATGCCGGGACAAGGCGACAATTGGCCCATCACTAGGCTGGCCACATTAGCACACACCACACTGACTATCTAGGGACGTCTTCTTGATGAGGGCATCATTTTAAAACGATTTGAAGTAGAAATTTCTATAACAAAAGAACAATAATATTTTATATTATAACTATACAGTATTGAGAAAAGTTACTTCTATCATGTGCACAGCATCAGGTGATACCTGCCAAGTAGACCGAAATATCTGACTCTACATGTTAATCTGCTATTTGGACTTTTATTAAATAGTTCTGGATCTCGTTGGCATATTTAGCTACATATGCCAACGACATCATGAACGTAATTTAATAAACGTCCAAATAGCCAAATTAACATAGAAAATCAACATCTAGGCAAATGTAGAGTCGGATACTTCGGTCTACCTGCCAAGGGGAACTCTGGGCATAACTTGCTATACCTTAACCGCTACTAACTTGTGCATTACATATATGATTGAAATCATCCTATTGTGTTCCAAGCCACACTGGGTGACTGAGAACTTCATTGAGAACCGAGCTTCCTTTAAAATCTCGAGTGTCTGACGCGCATACTATTCTCTTATACGTAACATGCGCTCACGGCCAACTGTCTTCTCAAACGGTAGCCACTTATCCGCTAGTTGAATCCTCTCGTAATTTAGCGCAATTGTCTGTGGCTTGTTGGTGGTCATTGTGGTGTTATCTTGCTCTGTCTAAAGATGCGTGTGCGATCAGGGGTCCTTCCTCCCGCCCGCCGCCATTCAGGTGAAATTGTCCAGAAGAATCGCGCCGCCGCTGCCGCTCGAAGGGAGCAGCCAAGGGAATGTCTGCTGCCTCCCTGGTATTTCATTTCGCATATGGCACTGCCCTCCTACAAAAGAAGTGTCCCGACCGAGAGAAAATTACATTATTACATAAGAAACTAGGAAATCCACCATGCCCTGTATTTTTTATTAGGTTTCGGTTGGCGCACTTATGGGTTACCACGTCAAATCACCGACAATTCTTTAAAGGAAAAATCAATATTGTGGATAACGCAATTTGACCTTTTCATGAGAGGATAAGACTGATTATGGGGTGTGTGGGGTATGGCACAGGCGACCAAATAGTTGGTTAAGGGATTGGTGACCTTGTGGGCGACGAGATACACGATGCTGGTTGTGTAAAAGACAGGTACAAGCAGGTTTGCAAAATGTGATGAGTGATTTGATGTCTTAATAAGGTAAGATAGTGACTAGCCAGTTGATAAGAGCTGAGAAAACAAACCTTAGAACCTAAGGAAAATCATCACCTAAACAAAAGTCTCTGGTAACTTTCTGACTTGCTTTAAGCTGCATCTGAACCCGTGATCCTGCGTGGTAGAGGTGAAAGGCCGTTTTACCGTTCGGCTTTGGGGCAGCCCCTGCTGGGGGGGGGGGGGGGGTGAGTTTTAAACATCAGGCAAGGAGCACATCGGGCAGGTGCCCACTCGCGAGCAGCTCAATCCTTGCTCCAATGTCTGGATGCTGGCCAAAGCCAACAGCTCAAGGAACACTTGCTGCAAAACTAAGACAGCAGCTCATCTGCCTGGCCTAGCATGCCACGACCTTTGCCCGAACATTTTCATGCAGGAAATCAAGTTATACGAGGCAACTCCGAGTGACCTTTCCAATCAATAGCATGGGAATTGAATTTGCCAGGGTTCAGGATGGGGAATTGACTTCTTAGACCTTCCAATAGAATATGTGTTCCTTTCCCCCTTCCTTCCTTCCTTCCACGTGGAGGTCTAGACAGCAGGCATGGGTGTGCGTGTGCTTCGTGTGTACTGTCAGATCGCCACACCGTTTAAAGGTGTGAATATTGGAATTTCGTTTATCTTCACTTTTTCTTCCAAGCATCAATATATACTGCCATGTCAAGATACGGTGAAGGGGCAGCTATCTGTATGTTCCACATAGGAAATCACCATACTAATACGTAGTAGTAGTAGTAGTAGTAGTAGTAGTAGTAGTAGTACATTTATTAGCCATAATCTGGTATGTGTAAAAGAGGTTCTATCACAGGCTAAGATATTCAGATATCCACCTGCAATAATAAACTTGACCAGTAGATTTTCACCATGACATCCCCACCTGTTATTTTCTAGTTTTTATTCGTTTTCTGTTTTTCTGCACCCCCCCCCCCCCCCCTTTTTTTAATCTGTGATAATTTTATGTTTATATACTTTCTGTTGCTGTCACACCTGCCGTATTGTACTTCGGGATATGAAACACCCTACGTTAGATCCTCTTGCAGACAAGTGTTCATGCTGTCGGTATCTTGTGTGGTATATATTCATAACTGTCCCTCCCCTTTCCCATATCCAATCCTAAGCGACACTGATTTCAATATTTAGATTATCCCCTGTTCCTCCTGTCTGGCTTTATCTGTTATGATAATAATGCCCCACCCCCAGAGCGCTGGTCAACTGCTCGTGTTTAAAGATGTCTTCCCATCCAGATTTAATCCACCCCCAACTTTTCAGCTATTTCCGCTGCCTTGAGGCGGCTCGCTTCCTGGGGGAGTCATGTTGACAGGGCTCTCACGCCTCTTTAACTGGTATTCTTCTGTGAAATTCACCGAGAACAGATTTGAATATTAAATTAGGATCGAGTTTCTGGTCGTGGTTGTAGCGTGAAAGCACGAAAGAATGGGCGCGAGTCCAACACTACAGCTTGGCGATTTTCAGCTTCTTTATCATTGTCTTTTCAGTCAGAAACACGGTTTAAACTGGTGTGTTTCTTAAACCCTGTTATACACTTGGCAGGTAAACATGACATATGGCTAATTGGTTGTGCAGGAAGCAAAAAATCCTCAGTGGACGATTCATCTCGCCAGTAGGCAAGATGAGTTGAACCAACCTTTGTCATGGTGTGAAAACTCCCTCACACACTAACATTTCACCAAAGAATTGTCTCTTATTGTCAACCTGAAATGTTGGCCATTTTGACTTTTAATTCATGGTAAATTGGTCATTTACGTTCCTAGCGCTGGGTCTGTCGCCTGGTCTTCGGTCTGTTCTAGATGGAGGTGTGACTGACTTTGTGCTTAATCCACAGGTAACAGAAAGCCTAAATAGCTAATCAGTTGCTTAATTGTTGCTCTCATTGATGGCAATACATTTCGCGTCTGACACGTTACTGCATTAACGTATAGCTGATTTCCTCCATACAGGTTAACACGCCCTGGTCTTTCAGTAAATTCTAACTTCAAAGACCTTTAATTGAATCACATCAAATATTCGCAGGTTCAGGGTGTGGAGGAAAATGCTAGGTTATCTTTTGTAACCAGCTAATGTATTGTATTGTATTGTATGTTTATTGACTATACACAAATGGTACAAAATCATACGAACACAAAAAGTAATTCTGTGAACGGACATATATCAAAACATACAAGATCAAATATAAACGGATGTTGCTTCATAGCACAAAAGGCTCATATAAAGGGCCTGCATCAATACAAAAAATAAAGAACTTAGAAACTAGGAACTTATATGCAGAACAAATATCAATCGAGTTGGGACAAGTAAGAATATACTTCCAAAAATCTTTAGGTATGGGTATAATCCCGCTTTCACTTGCATAAACTCTACATTGTACTACAAATAATAAATCATCAAATACTATAATAGACATAAATTCAATAATAATAAAAGGGTATTTATCTATATATATACATGTCAGGCTTACGAATCAATATAGCAGGATTGTAATATTGTCTAGCACAGCAAAACTATCTCATGATGATACTGTCATATATTCGGGTTATATACTTTCCCGTGATCATACACAGAGAGAACATGTTCTCTATAGATATTGACTCAGGCTGCTTTCCTAGAATAAGAGTAAAAGTATTCTGAGGGTCTGATAATGCGTCGTTTATCTGCTGACATTGCAGATTTTCTATTTCACTATACATTTCCCTTCTCGTGTCCTCGTAGAAGGGACATTGCATTGTAATATGCATCAGATCTTCTTTTATGCCCAACATACATCGGTCACAAGTTTTGGCCCAGTGCGATCCACGTTTGAGTCTAACGTCATTTGATTTTAAAAGACTTGCATCGGATACTAGAGCGGCCATTTTCTCACACATACTCATATGTTTCGGTAGTTTATCTGAAATAATCCACCAAATTAAGTAAAATGGTTTGTCAATAATTCGGAGAAGGTTAGGAATTTCTCTTGACTCTTTGTAAAGAATCGTACAGTCTTCATCTTCCTTTCCCCAAACAACACTCCACACTAGTTTCTTCCACTGCTCTTTTGAGTAATAGTGATTTCTGTGTATCATATTCATGCAGGTGTCGAAAATTCCCATTTCTACACAGACATTCAAGATCTCAAAAACTGGACTGTCGAATTCATTTATTCTTGCCAGATTTCGATTCTGAGAAAATTCCAGAGATCTATCTCTCAAAATTCTTTTACAAATGGCGTCGTCCTCAAGCGAGAGAATGGTTCTGAGAAACAGTAGTTTTTTTTACCCTGTATGAACCTATCAATAATCAATAGATTATCCCCTGTTCCTCCTGTCTGGCTTTATCTGTTATGATAATAATGCCCCACCCCCAGAGCGCTGGTCAACTGCTCGTGTTTAAAGATGTCTTCCCATCCAGATTTAATCCACCCCCAACTTTTCAGCTATTTCCGCTGCCTTGAGGCGGCTCGCTTCCTGGGGGAGTCATGTTGACAGGGCTCTCACGCCTCTTTAACTGGTATTCTTCTGTGAAATTCACCGAGAACAGATTTGAATATTAAATTAGGATCGAGTTTCTGGTCGTGGTTGTAGCGTGAAAGCACGAAAGAATGGGCGCGAGTCCAACACTACAGCTTGGCGATTTTCAGCTTCTTTATCATTGTCTTTTCAGTCAGAAACACGGTTTAAACTGGTGTGTTTCTTAAACCCTGTTATACACTTGGCAGGTAAACATGACATATGGCTAATTGGTTGTGCAGGAAGCAAAAAATCCTCAGTGGACGATTCATCTCGCCAGTAGGCAAGATGAGTTGAACCAACCTTTGTCATGGTGTGAAAACTCCCTCACACACTAACATTTCACCAAAGAATTGTCTCTTATTGTCAACCTGAAATGTTGGCCATTTTGACTTTTAATTCATGGTAAATTGGTCATTTACGTTCCTAGCGCTGGGTCTGTCGCCTGGTCTTCGGTCTGTTCTAGATGGAGGTGTGACTGACTTTGTGCTTAATCCACAGGTAACAGAAAGCCTAAATAGCTAATCAGTTGCTTAATTGTTGCTCTCATTGATGGCAATACATTTCGCGTCTGACACGTTACTGCATTAACGTATAGCTGATTTCCTCCATACAGGTTAACACGCCCTGGTCTTTCAGTAAATTCTAACTTCAAAGACCTTTAATTGAATCACATCAAATATTCGCAGGTTCAGGGTGTGGAGGAAAATGCTAGGTTATCTTTTGTAACCAGCTAATGCTCGTTCGTTAACTAGCTTCACATTATAGGTGTGTCTGTGCGTCGGACAAGCAATGCCCTGATTGTATAAGTGAAACGTCTGTCAAGAGTTTTAACCAAGAATTCATTCCTGTTTGACAGCAATGCATCAATTTGCAGTTTTATTCGTTTTTAGGTATGTAACCTGGCGAACCTTAATGCATAGCGCACTAATTTAACTTGGAAATAAATCCAAGAGGAACTTCCAAATTATCGAACGCCTAAGCATAGGAGTAGAATTAGAATGCTTGAATCAACAATGTAAGAATTCGTCAGCAGTCACTAAGTCCTGTCATCATACGCACATTTCATACTAATCGATGGTTGGAATTGAAAATTCGTCAATTGCCAATTTTTTGGAGTTTTTGGCTTAAGTCATGAATGGCCAGTTGTCAACACGAGAGGAAACGAGTCACCTGAACAACCACCGCATAATCGCCGAGTCACTGGCAACATTCTAACATACCAAGCGGTATTGAAACATTGCACTGCTGTGTTGTGAGACAGCGAGCAGTCAGTGGCGAAACGCTAGACCACTGGGCTATGTGGGTAAGCCTACCACTCGGTGGTAGGGCCAAGAAATTCACACAAGAATTAGCGGCTGAAGAACCACCTGTGGTGTATCGCAAAAGTGAGCAAGGTTAGAGGTGAATCTGGGATGGAGTTCGCTAAATTGGATTTGTCCAAACTAGTGCGTGCACCTTTCTGGAATTAACTGAGCAACGGCATTGAAGGGACAGCGTAATAGGCGCAGAGGGCCCTAATGACAGAGCCAGCGTCTCGGCCACTTCAGGCCTCACCTAGCGCGCTCTATCACTAATTACTGGTTGTCAACACACGGATCGTTTCCCTGTTCACCCATGTCCAAGTCCCCCGCTTGAGTCGTCTCAAATTCTGCCTCTCCGGCGAGTGGAGAAAAGAGCATCACTCTTTGGGTAATACGTAGTCGGTAATTAGCCGTGTAAAGGGACAATTTTCCTAAGTCAATTTCAGTGCACTGATTTGTAATGCCGGTAAACTTTCCATCAAAACGCACCATGATTGTTGCTCACGGTATAGCACGTAAAGGCTAGCTGCATGGTAATGACCCCTCCCTAAAACGACCACCACCCACTCTGCCCACAACAGGCAATCTATAGAGAGCGATCCCCATACCCCCATCGCCACCTTCCATGCCATTAGGTAACCTCAAAAGACCCCCGATCACCCCTTTGTGGTGGTTGGTCGGTCTAGCCAGGCGTGGAGGTCTGAAAGAAAAGTTGTTTTTCTCTTGGTCTTACCGCCGTGGTGGCATTTAGGAAATTCACTTACCTTGACCATTGAGGAAGTTCCTGAATGGCTATTTGTGGATATACAAACACCACTCCCCTTGTATAATTGGCTTAGGTAGTTTTCAAATAGTTCGAATTTTTTGAATCCCGTCCTGGTTGAGTTTCAATGCAGTTTTAGAATCTGCACCAAATCATAGCTACAGTATGCATGGGACCTTATGGATTGCCATATATTGCTGAGATTTATAAATTGTGGTGGGCATTACTGTTTGTTTCAGTGAACTTAGGATGAGTAAGGTGATAATGTGCACAGAATCGTCCTGTATCTTTGTATTGTATGACAAAATGCGAGTCAGGCTATTTAGTCTTTTGTCACACTTATTCATTTGTGTGAAATATTTACTTTATTAAGAGGTTCTTGTGATATTTTTTTAATGCAAATTGTACATTTCCATTCAACTTCTCCGCCCTGGAAACGTTGTCGTATTCCATAGTTTTGTTTGGAATGTTCTCGCCTCATAAAAGAAGGGGGATGTGTGGATCTGTCTATGAATACCCTGCATCCGAAATATCCATTGGTCCTCTTTGGATCTGAAGGCTCTGCTCTTACTCTCCCTCTTTTTCTTCTTTCACCTAGAATAGTTATGCTTTGTCATTGTTCTTCAACAATGGCAAAGGACCACCTTTTGCTAATATCTTATGGCATTAAATGACCTTTGTGTGTCGACGTGCCTTAAAACACTAATTCATTTATTCATTCGTGAATAGTTTTACCTAGTGAGATTTTATTAGTAGTTTGTACAAATATATTCACGTTGTATATATATCCTCCTGGTCCATATATGGTCTCACATTTGATGAGTATAATCTCTCTACACCAACATCGTATATTCAACTCATTTCATTCTGGAGTGCACATATTGCATGCAAACTTTAAAAGAACTCATCAAATAGTATGATATTAAAATTATAAGGAGGAGGAGGACCAACAGAAACAACACCAATAACAAGTGGTTCCCAACATGTTATCCTTCTATATACTAGTATTGATGAACTACGTAGAGTTATATAAAAAATATCCTAATAAATGAAATCATCGCTCTGTGTGGATTCTTCTTATAACAAAATCAATTACAAGATCTAAAACAATGCTATCTAGTTATGTAGGCAATATGTATAATTCCTGCAAACACGATCTTATACTGGTAAATTGCTAGATATTTATCAAATAGCAGGAATGATAAATATTAAACTAAAACCAACAATGCCTGCAAAGAGTTCAGTATGTAACTGTCACATAAATTGATGGGGCGACAGAATGTAATTTTTTTGTTGGCTTTCATTCCGCATAAAGTGATTTTTTCCGTTTTTGCTAAAACTCCATTGCCGAAATAATAAGTCTTATAAAACTAGTCATAGTATTGGCAGGTGTTGGGGAAGTTGGTAATTGTTGATTCAGAGCTTAATATGGGCCAATGTCAAATCTGGCCTATATGTGTGTCACTACAACTAGAGGTCACCAGCAACTGACAAATCAAGACACCTGTTTCAACACTCTTATCAGCAACACTGCTCTCCAGCCTTCTCCATGTGCTGTCAGTGACTGTCTCAACAACAGTCTGCCAACAGTGTAGCATTTCAGTACTGGTCAACTGCACAGGAAACGGTCATTCAAAGCACAATTATTGCATCAAGAGCTATGTAAGATTTGTCTATTAGTATGTAAGCCTGAGTGAAAGTTGATTGCTGGCACTTTATCATGAAGGTTTAATTTGAGTTGGATGACCACTTGAACAGCTTAAAGGTGTATTACATAGTACTCTTAAGTCAGTGTCATAATCACGTGATTTACTGTGAATCTTCCTAAGTGCTGTGCCATATAGTACAACAATAGGATTGGGGTTAATGGTATTTCCCTCTACCTGTGCCAGCTATCCATGGTCCGCGGGCGTGAAAGTGGCCTAGCCCACCTACGAGAGTCCTAATTATGCTAATTTGTGGGTGCTATGGCGTACAAGGCCCTTCTAGGGTTTCGTTTCCCACCAGTGGTAGTGTTTGTGAAAGGTACTTGTTCCTCACTCACACGGCCTGGTATGTGCTACCTGACAAACTAGCAATGCTTAACACTACTTCATTCGACCCACACACACACGTCCTTATCACTACACTATTTCATTCACTGGTAACGCTGAAACACTATCAATCACTCCTTCGCACAGAGGACTCTCGCCGTAAATCTCCAGGTGATCTGCTATCTATGGCAAGCACTAGGTTATTGACTTGTATTAAAGTGATGCAAGATAAGGATATCACCAACAATAATACATAATTTTGACACCACAGTCGTTTATTTCGCCCAAAACGCCAAATTAAAGATAGCATAAAAATACAGTGTTTATTTGTATGTATATTTATTGGCCATGCTCAATTGCATGAAATACGATACAAATATTACAAATATGTGGATATGCATGTAACAAGAATGGTACTATTATTCCCATAACGCTAAGGTTATATTAGAAAAACATATTTACAAAATGACCAAAACGAATATAAAGGTCAATGAATTAGACATGATAGGAAAACAAAATAAGAAAATTCACATATTATTATCGCAGATGGGTGCCGTACCCCAAAGTGTTGGTAAGCGTAGGTCCTTTATATGCTTAATTCGATACCAGCTAAGATCTGTCCGACTATTTACTTTTAGGACGGCTGAGGGTTAGGGTCTGCATATGATTTTCAGGGATTAGCTATACAAAGATGAGAAGTAAGTTGGAAGGATTAACCAATTCTTCAGCTAAACAGCACAGTTGTTTTATTTCATTTCTTCAGTTGTGTCTCTCCCTTCATTGGATATGCACACTTTTAGTGACATCACATTTTAGAAGTCTTTTCAGTAATCACAACCAATTGGTGAGTAAGTGTTACCTGCAGACAGACCCAATACATGAACATATATAATGGCGGGAAGAGCACATGAAAACGTGACATTGAAAAGAATGCCTGGGAAAGCATTATTCATACTCATTAGTAACTTTGATACGGATGTGTATCAGCAGTGGTTCGATGACATCATCCCACATTTAAAGTTAGGTATGGGTGATCTCCACGCGAGCCACATGGAATAGAGTTGAGAGACGTAAGGTATGTGCATGCGATTGCTTTTTCAAACACCCTAACGTAAGAGCTTGGCCCATCCTAATAAACACTTCAGCATCGACCAAGAGCCCCTTATAGAATATGCGTGTACCTTACACGGTTCTTACTGCACCAGCATCTGGCCACCATTGGTTATGGGTGGGAGCTCTGATGTAACACCTCTCTAACCCATGGGCATCCACGCCCACTCCTGAAGGGTGCTTGCTATCCTTAAAGGCCCCCCTTTGCACACCCTGGTACAGCGGCCCCTTTTAATTAGTGAATCTTCAGAGGTAGGAATGTTTCGAGTTGTTTCTGAATGGGAATGGTAACAATACTAGAGCTAATAATGTATGGTGTTAAAGGGTTATGCCATAGTTAGTAACTTTCCAGCCTTTCAGCAATCAGACTCGGACACATTAGAAGCAAAGGCGATCTGTCTAAAGTGAAGTTCTGTGGTGAGGTCCTCACAAAAGTTCTATCGACTTCCCACAGAGTATGAACTACTCTGGGTGAGACTGTTTTGTTTATTCAACAAAACCAGTTGATTCCATTGAAGTGTACGATGTAGACCCATTCACTGAAATTTGTATAGTCAGTGCATCATTTTAATGAATGTAAGTTTTGTTTCAATGAGAGAGGGCACTGATATTGGCTAAAATATTCCCTTCCGCCAAAAAGAAACACGCAAAATGTGGCTGATGGAGTATCGATTTACACGTAGATTAAGCGTACCAACTGGTTTGGGCCCTGGAACCATAGTTCACGTATTAGCATTTATTGCTTTGGTATCCTTCCCAATCAGCCATTAGTCTGCGAACTCTTGATGCATGCATATACATGTGAATTTCATAACTATATATATGGAGGTTATGAATGATAGGGTATCAAGGACCAATAAAATAGGACGAACTGGTCCAGGCAGTTGATATTCTGAAGCAAACATGTTTCAGTGCAAAAAAGACAAAATATGCTTAAGTTGCGTCATACAATCATCTTTTGACACGCTGTTAAATGGCAATACTGCTTGTCACAACGCTTGGAAAACAAGAGCGATATGTAATATGCAGAGGAGGGGGGGGGGGGGGGGGGCTGTCCACAAATGTTCAAAATGGGCGCATGCCACGCATTTAGTTTCAATCAAATACACAATTTGATGTGTGCATTGACATAATCATTCATTCAGAAGAGAGAGAAGCTATTTTTTTTTTACTGAAATCTTAGTTCCCCTGGATAAAATGTTGGCAATTTTACTCCAAAATTGACAAGCCACCAATTCAATCAATAGTATTGAATTATGTTCCTACTGAGATCTATGAATGCAGTCCTAATGAAAAATAGTTGTAATTCATTTGAGAAAACCTAATCACAGATCTATTTTGAGGCCGACTCACTGCAGGTCATGTTTCCAATTTGGACAAAATCCAGTTTCACAATATTGTGACTAGCAACGTTGTTTAACAGCAGTTCAAGTGCAATATAGCCAATATGCAGAGCTCACTATCATCTACCTAAGTTTCGCATTGAGATGCCCAAAATACGTTTTTTTTGCTATCATGTTTTCAAATATATAGGCTAATGAAACGTCAATACCTTGTTTCAACATATCCTGATTTTTTATAACAAATACCATTGGTCAATTTTAGACATTTCAGTTTGAACCTTGCGAGCATGGTGGCTTACTTTAAGTGTATGTATGCGAGGTTTCACACTTGCAATAGCAATGCAAGCGAGTTGCTTTAGGTGATGGAGGAGGGTATCTTCTTTAAAACCAATGGAATCATCTTCACTAGCCATCGGCACTTTTGAAATACGTTGCACCAATCCTAAAAATAGTTTGCACAGTTGGCACGTTTTATTGTAATTTGTTATTGCGATGTCTCTGTTCGTTGATCATCAGGAGATATTCACTGGATATTTAAGGGGCTATTAATTCTCAATATCGCCATCCACGGCAGTGCCTGCATTTCAACCCACCCACGTATTCACAGCAGTCGCCAACTTTATGGTAGCATCGCTGTCTAAGTGCATATAAATGGCGCATAAACTGCTTATCCCAAATGAAGCATAGATAAGACTGGTAGGAAAGAGCCACACTGACCTAATATTTTTATGAGATGTGGACTTTGTGATGTATGATAGTGTGTATTCTGGTCGTGAGCATCATCACCACCAGCAGCAGCAGCTGTGAGATTATCAGGCAGTCAGCGAGACCAGACTAGCGGCAGCTTATCGCCATCTCATAAAGAACAAATGAACAAGTGGTCTCCCATCTGTTGCTGCTCTTGCTCCTATGCTGATTAGCAAATGAAATGATTAAGTGATCATAATTACTATATTGACATTAAGCATGATTTATAAAGTGCAGACTGTTGCGTCGGAGGCTACTTTGATGATGGGCATGGATGAATAAACTGTTCAAGCGTTCTTCAATGATTGTTTTGTTTCCGTTTTTTGAGTACTAAGTGACCCAGACGTGCCTGCCTATCAAACACGTCTCGGTGGGTGACACATACACGTACCTCTTGACTAAAGACAACTATGATGAACTATCATGTGCATAGATAACTTGAGATCACTTCTCCATAGTAAATACTTTGATGACTATGTATGTATGTGTGTATGCATGCATGTGTGTATGTATGTCTGTCATTCTGTATGTATGCATGTATGTATGTAAGTATGTATGACGTATGTATATATGTATGTATGAGTGTGTATGTTTGTATGTATGTATGTATGTGTGTGTGTATGTATGTGCGTATGAGTGTGTAAGACTATGTGTGTATGAGTGTGTAAGACTATGTGTGTATGTATGTATGTATGCGTGTATGACGTATGTATGTATATATGTATGTGTGAGTGTGTATGTATGTGTGTATGTATGTAGATGCATATTGCCTATAGAAGTTTCACGCACATGGGAGTGGCCTAATGTATTGCGATTCGTCTCTAAACACTGTCAAATATCCTGGGCTCGAATCCATCTTGAGACGCAAGGGACGGTTTCTTTTCATTTTTTGCACTGTGCACTTGTCACTTTCTCCTGGCCTTACGCTAGGGTATTCATAATTTACCAATGTAAATTGCATTTACTGCCTGGGCTGCAGGAATAGGCGCAGGTGGCTAGGGTGAGTCTGAGGGCATAACCCTTTCTAATGTATTTACAAACCTCCTTTGCTCTACACCTAGTTCACTATTAAAATATGCAAATGTTCCAGTTGGCTCGCGTCAGGAGTGGAAGAAGAAAGGTTTCGCGTGAAG
Organism: Maea johnstoni; assembly: GCA_963942565.1. NCBI lineage: Eukaryota > Metazoa > Annelida > Polychaeta > Spionida > Magelonidae > Maea > Maea johnstoni. Next base: position 89,438,732 of record OZ012684.1, on the reverse strand, counting down.
GGATGTTTTCCTAACATTGTGTGAATACAGCGGTTCGTGCAAATCCTTTATGTTGGTCAACCACCTTTAGGTCGACATCGATCAAGCGTTGATTATCCACATACAAGTGCTGGAGCAATGCAAATAAACTAGTTTGAAATGAGTTATACACAGCATTTATGGCAAATATTTCACTTAAGCACTTAAAGCTACTGTGTTAAATTTGATTCATTATCATGATTTAATGTGTGTTTCCTGCACGTTGATTTATGAATGCCACTGTGTGGCACTAAAGAAAGCAGTTTTTTCTTTAGACATTGTAACTCTGCCTGTTTTATAATGGCCTCGCGTAACCTGCACATCGCTCCAATGTTAATGTTTAACCATTGCACCTGCCCCCCTCAAACAAGCCCATGAGATAAGGCGCTACTACTTGTGCCGCTCAACATTATACTGTTTTAATATGTCACTGAGTGTATTACCTTCGGATGACTAACGACCATGAGGCGGATCTGTTATACAAATTAGCCATTGTTTCACGGCGAGGCATTGTCCGAGGCATTGGTCAAAGGTCTGTGCCAGGACAGTAGGCCAGCCCCCAAGAGAGTTACTATACCCGTGGCGTGGCGTGGTCTGTTCTCCCATACCCTAAGACAATGCTAGCACTGCTCTATTCTGTATTGTACAAGTCTTTTTGAACTCCCGCAGTATTGTATGCGTTGTTTTCGAGGCACAGGCAATATTACTCCAATATTTCCACCTGACTCAATTTTCAGATAATCTTATTAATACAAATTACATATAATCAGCATTACTCTATTTGCATATATGATTATGCATTTTTATCAAGGATATATTTTTGCATGATTGCATCGCAGGAAATAAATCTCTTTTAGATCCAATTACCACATAAGAAATGCTCCTTCCTCAGGATTTGTTGCAGATTTCTGACTTTTATATATTCAATTTTCACAATCGACCACTGAACGTTTCTGAGACTGTACAGAAATATCAAAATGTCTACAACACAATGAGATTTCAACCGGCCTCCGCAAGCGAAAGCACATGTCATGCTCAGGTGCATATTGGATCTTTCTGTCAAAGCACCTATCTTGTCTGCAGTCACGCTCAATAAAATCAAACTTTCCTGTCGCGTGCCACCCTTTTTACCATTTGCCGCCAAAAGTGCAGGCTGCAAGGGTGGGGGCTATTCTAGTAGTATAGGCTGGTCCCTCTTTAGTGGACCATCACCGGTGATAGATCACCGGTGATAGATCACCGGTGACCTATCACCGGTAACCCATCACCAGTGACGTCACCTGATGACCCTTGACCCCTCACCAAACACATATGCCCTGTCCCAGACTGTATCGCCCCCCTCCTCTCAGTCAGCTGTGTGCTATCTGACCATCCCCAATAAACCCTTCACTCAGTCAAGGTCAGGTGATAAATCAAACTCAGCAGGGAGAATGAATAACATACACAGATATTTATACATTTCAATCATTTTATTCATTAAGACATTTCTGTTACATTGTTACATTGTAATTAATGTACTATCTAACATGTCATCTTGGTGAAGTTACTTGATGTGGATAACATCATCGTCAATCTCATCATGATTCTGCAGGGAGCAGGCTTCCTGACTAGGTCTGTGCTTGATCTTCTTCTCTGGAGCAGTCATGGCCACAAACACGCATCGCTTCGACCACTTCTTATGTTCGTCGATGGACTTGTCGTGGGGACACCAATTTTTCAAGTGTATGCCACAATAAAAACAGAAGACAAGATCTCCACAGCCGGTATACACAAAACCTGCCCGTGCTAGTTCCTCTGCATCTGGATGAAGATATTTTGGCCATGTAGTAAAGGTTCTCAGTCTGTTTTTTAGACGGAAGTACGATTTGTATTTGGGTTCAGAGTAACTTATCTTTACGGGGCTGCTCTCAACAGGACAGCTGTCTGTTTGGTCAATCATATTATCAAGGACGTCTGGCTTAGTAGACATGTTGGTCAGTCAAGTACGCAGGGAGGAGGCTGCTATGAGCTGTATGCATACTTTTGCTGAAGATCTTCTTTATATCCTTTTTTCTTATCAGATTAATTTATGACATCACCATGTGTATTTACGACATTACCTGTTTTTTTTGACAGTATTACTTTATTACATTACCTATTGTGCTGATTTATGACATTACTTTTTGGTTACTTTATGACATTACCAGTGATTTTTTGACATCACTTTATGACATCACCTGTCACCTGTTATCTAAATCAATTTACAACCTTAGGCTGAGTCTATTAAGAAAAATAGGGGAGTTATGCAATGTCAAGTCACCATCAGGAAATAATAGGTAATCAGTTATGTCTTATAAATGGTGATATTTGGCAGGATAATTTCAAACCTGCGCATCATTATGAGGAGGGCGGAACACCTCGTTTGGTTATGTATCCAGAAAAAAGGAAGTTAAGAGCAAAATACCATGAAAATACCATAAGAAAAGCCATTCGCCTACTGGAGAAACAAACCCAGGACACCCCTCTTCAGACCATTCCATTGACACAGTCAAATTGTTACATAACTCCACATGTCGTAAATAAAAAGGAACCTCTCCGGGTATATAAACCTGATCCGTACTCATCACAATCATGCAAGCTACCTGCACTGCCAAGCAGATCAAACACTTCAAGAATCAGGATGTCTACAACTTACAAGAAGGACGGTGAAAAGAGAAAGGCTGCCAAGACCATCAGCCTGAAGGGTCGCTACCCTCTTGGTGGGGGTCGTGATCGTTTTGCCTATGTTTCTGAATTTTTCAGCGAGAGGTTTCATAAAACCTATATCAACGTTGATATCAGAGAGTATGATATTGATGATTTGGATGACGCAAACAACCGAGGACGAGCAACACTAAAAGGAGTGGCCCTTAACCCCAAAGAGTTTGAGGAATTGTGTCGCATTATCCCCAAACTTCGTAAAGACCTCCAGGCTAAGCGCACAGCGTTACTCGAAGCACGTGCTACCGCAGAAGTGCAAACAGCCACCAAAACAGATTCCGAATAAACAAAAACAAACAGAACGCTTTTGAGGCACTAGCATTGAATTGATTATCTACTAACTTTCTCCTTGAGCACATTTATCTTCATATATCTACCGTACTTGTAACTGATATAGTTAGACTACTTCGTAATTTATAACCCTTTTAACAGTAGAGTTGGTCCCAGATCTAGGGAAATTGCAAGCGGTATGGACGCTGAAATGGATGAGCAGGTGAGATTTCTTCATTTCTTCTACTTTTCAAATTGAATTCGATAGATTTTCTGATGAGTTTCAACAACTAAACACATATTTATGTGTATTGTAGGGAAAATATTACTTCATATGTCCATACTGCCAAGTGAAGAGAACAGGATATACCACCAAACGCAGCATGGTGTCACAGAGGAGTAAGCATAAACGACGACATCACCCTGAGCACATGAACCAACATATGGTTCATGCTCAAGCTCTCCGGCGAGTGGCTGTGCAAACCCCCAAGTTTGATATGGAGAATTTTGTTGCCGATCTCCCTGAACAAATTGCTCTGGAGTCGAATTCTCTAGATATCATGGAATCCATTGCAGAATTCGATCTCGGTTTTTTAGATCCACACCAAGATTCTGCACATCAGCCTATCTCCGAGGCAGACCTACTTATGTCACACCAGGATCTGTCAGCATTACCACAGCCAGAGGATCTGACAGAACCCTTGACAAATCAGATCCTACCCAATCATATCGAAGATCATTACATCCTACATCCAGAAGATCTTAATATCTATACTGCCGGCCCTTGCTTTGATGTCCCAGCTACCCTGGAGCAGGTGATATCCCCACCATCACCCAGGGAGCCCTGCCAATCCCCTGAAACGCTGAATGAATTGCTGGACAGCATGTTCCCACCACAGGATGATCCAGGTGAGAAAAGTCTTATTGAGCAGTATGGAGCTGGGCCAATTGATCATCCCGATGATGATACCAAAATTTCAGACAAAATTAAGCAGAGACGAGAGCAAATATCTGATTTTGTAGAACGCTGGCTGGACCCACCATCACCCAGGGAGCCCTGCCAATCCCCTGAAACGCTGAATGAATTGCTGGACAGCATGTTCCCAACACAGGATGATTCAGACAGCATGTTCCCAACACAGGATGATCCAGGTGAGAATAGTCTTATTGATCAGTATGGAGCTGGGCCAATTGATCATCCCGATGATGAAACCAAAATTTCAGACAAAATTAAGCAGAGACGAGACCAAATATCTGATTTTGTTGAACGCTGGGGTAGGGTATGGCACTATAATTTTGACGTTACCTCCTTACCAAATGGACCTGGCCCAGTAGTTTTAGAAGAGCAAGTACATAAAATTTTCAAAATGGCTGGGAAAGCATTCAAAATAAATGCCTCCCTGGGGATGATTTTAAGAAACAAGGAGACAGGGGAAATGAGGTATTTTGCACCTGGGCCAAACTTAGTGAGTCATCGGCGTCCTGTCCTCATCCATGATGCCCATTCTCTTAACCGTTTTGTCAAAGATTTGCAAGCCAAAGATCTGAATGCATGGTCGAATGAAAGTCGTCCTACTACCAAATTTGTGGTAGTCCGAATCACCAATATTCATTACGAGGTGACCAAATCGGCTAAATTAATTGGTGGGGGTGTATGTGAGGAAGATTTCTATAGGTTTAAAAAAGACAAGAGATTCATTCCATTCATCAGGAATTATACAGTCAAAGGTAAACCGCTTTACCAAGATCAACTCTGTTTTTTCCGCTGCCTGGCTAAATGTTTAGGTCACAATCACAAGAAATCAGAATTTGAAGATGTGGTGAACCAACTTTTTAGACGCTTCGCACAGCTTCATTCCTCAGCAGACAACCTACCATCACTATTCCCAGGGGTGATGATGAGTGATCTGCCCAAACTAGAAGAACTCTTTGAAATTGCAATCTACGTCTATGATGTATCTGACCAAAATCACCTGACTAACCTCTACACATCACTAAACACATTCAATAAGAAATTACATCTTGGTTTACTCAAAGATCATTTTGTCTACATTAATTGTTTTGAATCCTTGGCAGGAAAATATGTCTGCCCCAACTGTGAAGGTGTTTATGGCTCACTAAAAACATTCAGAAAGCATGTACCTCGTTGTCCAGGTAACACGAAAGAGGCTAAACTTCTTTTCAAAGGGAAAGCTTATCGTCCTAAACCCACAGTATTCCAGGACCTACAGAATAAATTCGCCATTAACGTTCCTTTGACAGATCGGTATCACCCCCATGTGATTGCATATGATTTCGAAAGTGTCATGGGAGCCAGTGAAGACAAACGGGAGAATACAGACAAGTTGAATTATGAGCGAAAACATATACCCGTTTCAGTCGCCCTGGCCTCTAATATTGAAGGTTTCAAACACTATACATTTATCCTGAATGAAGATCCTGATGTTCTGATCGATGAGTTTATACAGGAGCTGATTAAGATCTCCTCTGAAGGGGAGCGGCAACGCCACGCTAATTTAGGTTGGGTGTTAGATGAGCTAGAGAACCTTCTGATTGAGTCAGAATTTTTTGAAGGAAGCTATCAGGTTCAAGATATAGTACAAATAGAAGACAGATTGAAGGATTGGCTAGCTACCACACCGGTGATTGGGTTCAATTCGGCTGCCTATGATCTAAAATTATGTCGCAAGCAAATCTTGAAATCACTACGTGATATGGATGGGAAAATACAGTATGTCATTAAGCAGAATGGTTCTTACAGTTGTATCAAAACCCCCCATCTGAAATTTCTTGATGTGGCTAATTATCTGGCACCTGGCTACAGCTATGATAAATTTCTTCAGGCTTTTGGGACATCTCAGAGGAAAGGACATTTTCCATATGAATACTTTACATCCCTTTCTCAGCTGAACGAAACGAGCCTCCCTGATCATGCCAGTTTTTACAGTAGTCTTAAGCAGAGCAACATTACGGAGGAAGAATACCGCCAGTGTCAAAAGGTGTGGAGGGAGCGAGGCATGAGTACATTTCGTCAATACTTGGAGTACTACTCCTCTCTTGATTGCCTTCCATTTGTCGAGGCTCTAGAGAAGATGAAAGCATTTTATAATTCAAAAAACCTATGCCCTTTCATGAATGCCTCCACTCTGCCTGGTATAGTGGAGCGCTACCTGTTTGACACACTACCCCCACACGTCTATTTCCGCAGCATGGAATCTGAAAATGTCTACCATCTCTTTCGTAACAACATATGCGGAGGTCCGAGCATTGTGTTCCATCGACATCACGCACGAGGCAAAACAAAAATACGCCAACATTGTTATGGTGATGATGCAGAAACGGTTCACAAAATATTAGGATGGGATGCCAATAGCCTGTACCTCTCTGCTCTTGCTCGGGAGATGCCAACCGGTCCCTACGTTGTGCGGCGTGAAGAAACTAACTTCAAACCCGAATTTCTAGCCAACGACGGTCTGGCGACTGCCTACCTAGAGTACCTATCCGCAAAGCATGGTATCTATATTCAGCATGCACTAAATGGTTCAGAAAAGAAGTTTGGACATTGGAAAGTAGATGGGTATATTCCATCCACTAGAAAGGTTATTGAAGTGCACGGATGTCTATATCATGGCTGTAAAAAATGCACAGACCATTCTGCTATCCATCCTATAGAAAAAGAGAAATCATTTGGTCAGGTTTTCTGGGAAAGTGAGCAGAGATGTGAACAGCTAAGAGCACATGTAAGCTCCCTGGAGGTCAAGTGGGAATGTGACATTTTGCAAGAGCAGGAATTTCTACAATTTCTAAAATCCCATCGTTACAATGAGCGAAAATATCGACACCTGACAATCGACAGCATTCTGAGCAGGGTAGCTGACGGGTCTCTTTTCGGTTGCGTAGAGTGTGACATTGAGGTCCCAGCCAAACTGCGAGACCATTTTGAGGAATTTTGTCCCATATTCAAATCGACGAATATTCCCTTTAGTGTTATCGGCAGACATATGCAAACCTACGCTCAAAGTCATGGGATATCTGAAAAGGGAGAAACTCGCAATTTGATCTCCAGTCTGTGGGGCAAGAAAATCCTTCTGAGCACCCCTTTACTGCGCTGGTACCTAGAGCATGGACTTGTGGTTAGAAAGATCTATGAGGTGATTCACTACACTCCAGCCAGATGTTTTGAGAAGTTTGCTTCAGAAGTGAGCGAAGCCCGACTCGCCGGCGCACGTGACAAGGATAAACAAATTCTGGCAGAAACTTTCAAACTTTGGGGAAATTCGGCATATGGAAGAACAGTTATGAGAAAGGACTTGCATACAGATGTGAAATATGTTGACGAGTCTATGGTAGAGAAAAGCATTCTAAATTCACGTTTTAAGAAAGCTGATGAACTGCAGGAGGGATTCTATGAAGTGGAAATGTTCAAATCTAAAACAGAGTTTGATCTAGCTATTCAAATAGGATTCTTTGTCCTGCAGTACGCCAAGTTACGTATGCTAGAATTAGTGTTTGATTTTTTATTGAAATACATTGATCGGAGACATTTTCAAATTCTCTACATGGACACAGATTCCCTGTACATTGCCATTACAGGAAAGTGTCTAGAAGACCTTGTTCGGGCTGAACTGTTAGAAGAATATTTGACAGTGAAATATCAATGGTTAGTGCGTCAGGGGGACCCAGAGTGGGAATTGATTGACAAATACACTCCGGGTCTTTTCAAGGTTGAATTTGAAGGTACTGACATGGTCTGCCTGAACTCCAAAACCTATTTTTGTTTTAATGCGGACAGTGGAGCATCGAAATATTCATGCAAAGGAGTCTCCAAAAGACTCAACAACATCACCTTCTCTCTGTACCAGACTGTGATGCGGACCCAACAGAGTGTCAGTGGAATCAACAGGGGTTTTCGTGTGAATGGGGACCAGATGTGGACCTACTCTCAGACACGCACTGCCTTCACCTACTACTATATTAAACGCGAGGTATTAGAGGATGGGGTGACCACACGACCATTGGATTTGTAGAAATAATAAAGCATTATGTACAATTAAAGTAGTTTATTGTGCTAATAAATAAATATATCTATAAAATTACATATGTGTGTTATGTTGTTGTCAACCAATCCTCAAAGTTCAATTTCCGGACTGGCTTAGGTGAGTCTTTCACTGCACTTTTCTTTTTCTTGTTCTTCTTTTTCTCATGGCTCAGTTTTTCTAGACGGTACGCTAAGGGTTGATCATCCACCTCTTCTGCATTCCTGCTTTCCCTGTAGGAATTGCTCATCATCCCTTGGGGTATGTTCATCTCATCAAGGGCTTGAGCAAAAGGGTCGGTGCCTTTTTGAGGGCGCTTGGCTTTTGGAACCAATACACTACGTACCAAATCTGCTATGTGAGAGCCTGGTACAATATTTCCTTTAACTATAATCTCTCCCCTATTGTTCCATGCCAACTGATCCGGCTCTTTTCCAACCAGACTTAAGAGTGATTCAGCTCGGTTTTGGTAACGTTTTGGAAGGCTGCTGATGATATTCTGTGCAGAATAACCAGGTGATTTGGGTTCGGGAGGGATGATCACACTCTGCGACTGAGGTGGAACAGGTAAGCCTGGCTGATGGAAGGCAGAGTATTTTTGAAAAAGGGCTGCATAGCGTTGTGCTTTTTCATACTCTGACAAATCCTTCTTCTGAAGCAGGCGACTTATTTCTTCATCCAAATGAAAGGCAACTGCCTCTTTATCCCCTAGTTTATTCTCCTCCAGTTTACGCAGTCTCGTTAGTTCATTTTCTGCAACTAGGAGCATTTTTTTAGCCATTTTAGAAGAGGCCAGCCAGACTTCGAAGAATAGGACCTAGCAGGAGTCCAAGTATTTGCCCCCCTTTCTGCACCAGTATATGCCTTTTTGATTTAAGACTTCCTTTTTTTTGGGAGATTTTTTTTATCAATTTCTTGTGGGGACGCAGTTTTTGCTTTTCTCCAGGGGTTAGTTTTACTGTGCCTTTGAGCACGTTCAGGTGGCAGTCTTGTAAAGTCTTGAGCACCTCGTCGTTGGCGCCTTGAATCAGGTGTGGGATGTCGTTGGGTCGAGCTTTCGCCAGCAGGCGTAGGTACCCCAGATTGTTCTGGAGCCTTTGAGTCATCCTTCTCAACTAAATCAGATCCGGTGGGCAGTGAAGTCTTATAGTTTAGGTACATATGCATGAGATGTTTCCTGCGGTAAGATTCCACTGCGCACTCGATAATTTTCAAAACACATAGGTTTACAATCGAATACAAGGTATCCAAATGGTGACTTTGTCGCTTGAGCAAAGGCTGACTGGACAAAAGTGCTCTGACCAGGAAACATCTGTCTACCCAGGTGGGTAATCTGACAACGGTCACGGGGATTTGAGAAGCAGACAATGTAATGAACGTTGAGACTCATTGTACGATTGCCTCGTCCTCCATGAAATACATTCTGAGTGAGAAAAATGACTGTCAGGTTAGAATGATGTGATCCTACCGTAAATAGGTTCATGACTCGAGGATCCTTGGTGGCCTGATCTAGGAGATCATCAATGATCAAGCAGTTATTCTGCATAGGATCAAAGAAATCAGGATCGCCCAGGTCTTGAGGAAGACCTTCAGTGATTGTCAGGTTGGGTACGGTCTTGATCATCTCATCGTGCAGGGGTTGAGTGTGTCCGTGCGCCCATAAGACACGATCAAAACAGTGATCGAAGACCTGATCTTGAGCCTGAAGACATTTAGAAATGAAATGAGACTTCCCACTTTGGGTGGGACCAGCCACATACATGGTGCACGGGTGTTGAAATCTCACATCCATCGTGGAGAAGTCAGATGAGATAATGGGATCGTCCACTCCCAAAGGTTTTAATTTATTCCCTTTTTTGGTAATGTCTCGTGTTGTCACGGTGCACTCTCGCTATCTGATTGGTTTTCTCTACTGTTACCCCCTCTTTTGGCAGACTTTTCAATTGATGTTTGATGAACTTGGTCACCATCTTATCATTTTGGATGTGATTTTGGGTAAATTGAGCTAGAATTTCATCATAACTCATTCCCCGGGCTCTGCAGTACAGAAAGTAAATGCAGTAGGGCCCGCAAACGGTGGTGGAAACATCTTGTAGCTGTACGGTGGAAAACTGGTACAATCGACAATGCTTTGCCATAAAGCGCTGAAAAGTGGAGGAGTAAAATTCTGGTCCAAACCCATAGCTATCAAACCAATCCCCTTCACCACTCTCATCAATGAACAGACACACCCAGTGTTCGCCTGGCGAATCGGATTTATCCGTGTTGGCGACTAAACAACAAGGGTAAGAAATATGATGGGGTAGTTGATCTACCGGATGGACACCGAAAAAATAAGGCTTGATATAGGCATCGTGCGATAGGAGCTGTCTGAGAGCTGTGGTGTTCATCTTGATCTGTTTACATGTAATCAATCAACGCCGCTCTATGCTTATTTATTTCAACTACGGAATCAAAGACAGCATAGACAATCACCGTGACACTTTCAGATAAGGCCTCGGCAAAATGAAGGTCTAATTTGACCGTGCCCGTGTTCTTGATATCAAAGTGAGATCCCTCAGAATGGTCTGGCGCAAGCGTGAAACAATTCAGGAAATATCCATTCGGATATTCCTTGCGCGAAATGCATCCCTCATTTCTGTTGAGACGATCGGTGTTAGCATACAGGCTTACAAATCCACGCATATACTGATTGGCTTTGAAATTGAATGTCAAGGGTTGCGTTGGAATGGTCCGTCCATTCACAGAGATCGACATATAGGAAGTGTTAAAATGAGCAAACTCAAATGGATTGGCATGCAGGTCACCTGCGTATGCTTTGTTGCTCACCAAACCCACAATCACCTTTCTGGGTAGAACACCGATAAAGAGGTTATCTTTTGAACTGGTGAGACTCCCCGCGGATATGGTGTATGAAGTTACCTGGCTCCTCCGCATGGAATACTTAGCGGGCGTTTTCTCCAATGCCTTCGCATGTCCGAGTATGACTGGAGGTGACACCGAAACAGTTTTTACATAGAGATAGGATTCCTCAATGGTCAGTTTCAAGTCTGGTGCACCTTCTTCACTCATCAAAACAAATGGATCCCTGGCTCGTGTCAGGCGAAGCTTCAGACTCACTCCTGGCAGCAATAGTTTGTGCTGGAAGAACAGGTTACAGTGGGGTCGACCCATGAGTTCCACCACATTACCATTTTCGAAAAGCTTAAACCTCTCGTTAGCCCCATCATTCTCCTTGGTAGGATCAGCTACCTTGAATTTGCCGGCAGTGTCTCGGTACCACCCGGATGCTGTGAGTTGACTTTTTTGTGCAGGATCATCAAAATTAAGAAGAGTCTCTAGATACGATTTATAGGGATAGGTGGGGATGCTGGGGTTGAGGAGACGATCATTCAGAAACACATCAGCCTGAGAAAACAAGGAGTGGAGTATATTATTGACCGTTGTACTTTTAGCGGCTCCAGTTAAGTCGGTACCATCGGCTTTAGTGATTTTACACTTTATATAGAGCCTGGTAGAGGCAACATCCAGATATTTATCACTAGAACCAGCGTAATAAAATTCAATAGGTCCCGCAGTTAAATCGGTGGTAATGGAGCTCAGTTCCAGGTCAGAGGTGTCTAAAATTGACGTTTGTGTGGGTTCCACGGTAAATAAATCCAATTCCTCTTTGGTGCTCTCGGGAGATTGGTGATGAATCAGCTCCATTGTTAAAATGCGTCTGGATATTTACGCTTAGGTCTTCTCTTGGTCGCAACAATCAAGCGTCTGGAGGCAGGACCTGTTTTTCTCTTCTTTATAAGCGGGGCATTACCAGGAACTCTCGAGATAACATCATGTCTGACCGCTTTGCCTATCTGCCTTGTGCGTTTTATCAAAGAACTTCCCAGATTCTTGCCCTTCAGGATATCCCCAACCACTTGACGACTGGCTTTTTTGGCATGAGGAGCCAGCATACCCAAACCGGCTTTGATCAACGGCACGGCGCCTCTCACCAACCCTGAAAAAAATCCACCTAAACCGCCACCTCTCTGCACCCGACTGCCTCGGAATTTTGAGAGTCCACTACCGGCCTGGTTCAAGTAGTAAGCTGTGTAGTCATCCTTGGATTTCATGATTACAAGGTAGTCAGACTTGAGAAGCGAACAAAATGAAGTTTACACGTGATCTGTCCTGACTGAAATGGCACTTGCTGTCCTGAGCTGAAACTTATATCAATTTCAATGGTATCAAATTCATTCGAGGCGACTGGTGTGTAGTGCACATTTTCAAAATTTTCAGAAATGGACTCTCCGTAATCCCCCTTGAGGGGCACGGTCCTCAGCAACGGTGCAAACACATCCCCGACAGGAACTCTAGCAATCAAATCAGTATAAACATATAGCGCATCTTTCCCCAATCTCAAGTCGCTGACGTAGGGTGCCTCTTCTGTTTTTCTTAAAATCTTGTTTTTTTCAAAGCCCAGCATGTCCCCCATATATCCGGTGAAGTAAATAGATGCCCCGTCTGATATACGTGCAGTCATTCTTTTAGTGATGTCATTAAAACTGAACTGCAGCCGTTTTGAAAAGTCTTCATTATTTGATTGAGGGTAGACACCATTAGCTATATCTTGATTCATTGAATTTGCAATATCCGTCATTTTGAGCCAACTCCCTGGGTACAGCAATCCGGTTCGGTAAAATGTTTCTCCATTTTCATTCAAATCATAATAAAAACGATCCTCTTTAGTGATGTTGAAAACTGTGTTCACATAGTCGAGCTGAACTAAACCAACCATCCAATCATCACCACTCAAACGAATACGCTGAGGCAGTCTGACGCGGTAATGACCTGCTTTATTGTCGGGGAAGGTGTCCAGGCTGCTAGAGCTAGGAAGTGTCAAATAGAAAGGACGTGTGAACTCCATGATGGGGCAGAGGGTTATGACATGCAAAATGATGAACTGTGCATATTAATAATTGGTCAACCAAGATTGTGGGATCCATTTATTGAATTTGGCACTGTAGTTCTTATACTTGACAAGTGCACTGGGGACTCCTTGTATCTTTTTTTTCTGGATCACTTTCTCAATTTTGAAATGATATGAATCCGGATCAATGTCCACTTTCTGTAATTCAAACCGATAAAATGTACCCACTAAATCCTCTCCATTTAAGTCTGCCACATTATAGACTGGAAAAGGGCGCTTGGGGATCAGTTGACTCACTTTGTAAAGCTCTGCTGACCAATTGGGTGTGTGGGATTTTTCAAATTTATCTTTTGTCAGCTTTAATCTCACCACATCACCGACTTTAAGAGGTTTCTCTTTCAACTCCCCCCGCATGTCAAAGGGTTTCCCATAAAGACGACTCCATACTAAATCTTCATTTGACTTGTTCACCTCAATAGGAGCCATTCCAATTGATCTGTGATAGGAATGGTTCATAGATTTAACCATGTCTTGTAAGATATCCATGTAGTGCCAGGTATTATTATGAGTAAAATATTTATACAATTTGGCTTTGAGTGATCTGTTATATCTTTCCACTATACTACACTTAATATCCTCATTTTGTGTAGGGAAATAGCCTACACCCTCTGCCTTGAGGAATTTTTGAACCCCTCCATCAATGAACTCCCCTCCTTTATCTGTGTTGAGTAGTTCGGGTTTCCCCATCTCCTTGAAAATGGAGCGCAACCCCTCTTTCACTGATTTGGGATATTTATTTTTCAACGGTCTGACTGCAGCTATTTTAGTAAAGCAATCAATGACACATAAAAGCCAGAGGGTTTGGTCATTGTATTTGGCAACATTGGCCATACTGGTAAGGTCAGCTTGATATATGTGTCGTATTCCTCTAACCACTACCCTATTCCTAGGATGAATCTTGCGTGCTGGCTTATGCTGTGTGTAAGAATCATCCTTGAGTAGCCAATGTTTGATTCTGGCTAAGCTTATCTGATGCTTGCCATCAGAACGTACTTGTCGATACAGGGCCCCTGCCCCAGCATAGGCAACTGGGGATTTCAGGTTAGTGTAGAGGTCAGTTAAGTACTTTCCCTCTGCGGTAGATAAGGGTACTGGTGGTGTCTTCTCTCTTACCATTGTCTAACAGGAAATGAAGAGAGGGCAGCAAACATTACCCTTTAAATTACCCACTTGACCCATGCATTTGTTTCTGTCCAGCACAAGTGTGCCCACCTTTCACTGTACAAGATGTTTCTACTGATGCTCCTGATCGCCATGGTTAGATCTAACCCTGTATGCAAGGTGTGCCACTGCTTACCTGTCTTACAGCTCATTGACTGTAATGATTTAGGTCTTACTGAAATGCCGGATTTCAGTGATATAGGCAACCTGTACAAATCTGCAGATATGAGAGGCAACCCAGGAATCTGTGGTAACACATACCCAGATGCTTTGATTCGTATCTGGCAAGAATGTACTTCAGGTAGGCATCTGAACATATTTTTAGGGTAATGCACAGGACTAATTTCAATTAAAGAGTCATTTCAGTCATTGTCACCTAGCCAAAAACAAAACAAAAACTAAGGTGGAACTGGGTATCAGCTCTCCCAGGCTAATTTGTAGGTGACAGTATGGGTGAAAAACCTATAAGTTAACTTAACCCACTACCAAGTCAATCATACTGTACATAGGTCAAATATAGGGAACTATTCATAACACATAGGTCTGCCTAAGTTATTTAGATATATAGATAGAAATTTAGATATATAGATAGAAATCTAGATAATAAGCATGCTTAGAGTTAAATGTGAGGAGACTACCCAAAAGGGTGTGTGTGTAGTATTGAAACACTAAATTTCAACATGAGTAGGTCTAGACAGAAGCATTTGTTAGATATGTGATATACTAAATGTTCCGTTTTTCCATTTTAGAGTCCACAAGTAAAGAGATAGACACTACAATTTCTTCATCTACTTTCAGTATTCTAACCACTAAGAGTGATGCTATAACCCTGACCACTGGATCTGGAAGTATTATAAAAACTACCTCTGTCTCTGATTCTACCTCAGCTTTGACTACCAAGACAGTACAGAATAGTCTAACCACGACTGGAACTGTTGATAAAACTACGTCTGTTTCTGATTCTACCTCAGCTTTGACCACTGGGACAGTACAGAATAATAGTCTAACCACGACTGGAACTGTTGATAAAACTACGTCTGTTTCTGATTCTACCTCAGATTTGACCACTGGGACAGTACAGAATAATACTCTAACCACTACCCCTTTGACACCTAAGGATAGTACAGCTGTACATACTAGCCAATCTGTGGGGTACAGCACACCAATCATCAAGGACGATATACTGGCTCGAATAAATGATTGGGAAACTATCTTTGCCCCTACCCTAACTGGAGGAATTGTGATAATTATATTATTATTTGTGATAGGACTGAGGATGAAAAAAAGACGACAGAGAAATGTCTCTGTTCACACTATTGAACTGTTTCCAGTTGATAATCCAGTAGAAATTGGTAGTGATAGCAGTGAAGTTATATATGAACAAACCACCCAAGTGTAACCCTTTCATACCTGTAGCAGCCTGTCTATTTTGGTAATGTATCTCTTACAAAAGCAAAGGTTGGAAAATATTTGATGGAGGGTGGTTCATCAAAACCTTATCTAGAAATCTCCTTCAAATACTTTGCAAATTAACGCTTTTCGCCGAAATTATTTTCAAAAGTACAACAGATCCAAACAACACTCGTCATGTAGATCTCCAGGTATGAATGGGTTAGTATCGCCAAATGTCTAATTGGGTACAATAAATGACAGAAACATTCAAATAATATTCATATACTTTTAATTCTTCTTCAATGGTTATGTATACATAGTTATGTCAGTAGAATAAAATACAATAGTATTAAAACACTGTTGGATCTTCTAGTTTATGCTTGAGGATTTCCTCAAAAACCCCAATGCTCAAATGAGCCCTCCAGTTTACAGTGTTCCTAAAGTAATTATAGTCGTCCTGTGTGGGTGGGACAGTGGATTCCCGACACACTTTCACACGCCAGGTATCGGTGACGTCTGTCTCGTCCAGTAGTAGGAGGGCCTGTTCAGTGAAAATGTCTACATTTTCGGACCAATCCCTCAGGCAGTAATCATGATCCAACTGGGATGAGAGGGGATCAGCACCATTCGGTGGAGTGCAGCCAAAACATTTGCCATGGCTCAGGCGCGCTGAAAAAAAACAAAAGATATTATAAGTGACAATACAGATAATAGATTAAATACGCATAGAAAAGAACAAAAAGGTTTTTGAAAAAATAAGACCCACTTAAATAACCATAAGATCCTCATTTTTACTCAAAACTGTTCAATTAAAAGTTGTTGTTTTTTTCACTTTGAGAAAAGTTTTTATCATTGAATTATACAGGGTTTATCCTTTTCTAGGTGCCCCGCAGGGTTCCATACAAAAAATATTAAGGTTGATCCCTGTCGTACAGAAGCTTGACATTAAGGGTTGCCCTACTGCCCTGGCAGGTGAAATTCAGATGTCCTATATGACAGGGTATTCTGTCATGTAATTTCAGAAAATCAGTATTCAGTAAATCCCATACTTTTCTTTTTTACAGTATGAATATAACTGTAGTAGGGAAGCAGTTAGATGGTAATTATACAGTACATGTAGAAAAGTACATTCTAGAGTACCCTTTGCAAGTGTAAATTGTACCAGGCAGGTCGAAATAAAAGTAAACCTACCCTACCTTTCAGATACCTACAAAAATTAATGTTGAGCCCTGCATACTGATTTTTTTTTTTAAAAAACAACATAAGTTTAAAAACTTACCAATAATTGGGGCCAGTAGTTCCGCGTAGGCAGTGTAGAGCCTCTTCTTAAGGAAGTGGCGCCGTCCCTTGTGGAAGTAGTTGAATGCCTCATTCATATCCTCCTCCATCCTCCTGACATTGACAGGATGAGTAAGTTGCTGTAGCTCCTCATCTTTTTCCTGCCTCTCCTCTGCCAGGCGCTTCTTCTTCTCCTCTTCATCCTCTATAGATTCGGATTTCAGGAGTTGGTCCATATCAGGTAAGTCCTCCATGAACTTTTTCCATACCTGAGCCACCGGGTCTTCATCGGGAATGGAAATTTTTCTTTTTCCACCGATCTCCTGTTTCCTCTCTTCATCCATCCCCTCAGTGAAGGAGGGGGTGGGTGATGCCGGGGAAGCGAAGTTGATGTTTAGTGAAGAGTTCATTATGTTGTCTTATGATATCAGTCATCCCACCGATGGGTGTATTTAAGCACTCCATCGAATGGTGATGCCATAAAGAAAGCTGATAACACCAGGTAATGTCATATAGTATTCTGATAATGAGATCTGTTTATGACATTACCTGGTAGAATACCAACAGCTTTTATCTGTATCTTCCTGATCATGGTCAGTGTTTGGTGAGGGGTCAAGGGTCATCAGGTGACGTCACTGGTGATGGGTTACCACCGGTGATCTACTCTGAGTTTGATTTATCACCTGACCTTGACTGAGTGAAGGGTTTATTGGGGATGGTCAGATAGCACACAGATGACTGAGAGGGGGGGCGATATAGTCTGGGACAGGGCATATGTGTTTGGTGAGGGGTCAAGGGTCATCAGGTGACGTCACTGGTGATGGGTTACCGGTGATAGGTCACCGGTGATCTATCACCGGTGATCTATCACCGGTGATGGTCCACTAAAGAGGGACCAGCCTATACTACTATTCTTACATCATAACACCAATGTCTGTCAAAGATTTCTAAGGTTGAGATTCATTGCTTCTTTATGATTAAAGACTGACAGAACTTGTTGGTCGCGATGCGTGACGGGGCCTACTAAGGATTTATATTTAGGTATCTAACGTGAATGTGAATAAGTGCGTGTCCATTGGTAACCAAGGAAGTAGATTATTTCAAACCCAATCGTTTGAGTTATGCTGCAAATAGACGTTTTTAGTTTGCAATACAACATTTGAATACTTGCATTATTCGCATTGCATAGGCACTCAGGCCTTTGTCTGCAAAAACGTTTCTCTACCATTCATTTTCTTCACACAAATATTTACCTGCTATTAACACGAGCTTCTATTGTGTCCTTAAAGCGATACAGACTTTTTCAAAATTACTCTGCAGCTGTTAAACCATGATGTAGGTTTGAAATAAAGTGCATTATCTTTCTGTTCCATCTTGTGGAATTGAATTGGGGCGAGTGTGTTGCACCCTAGGAGTACCTCCGTGGCTGACAGCTGCTCATGAAGCACATCCCAGTTTCAAATTACTCTTCTGTAAATCATGTTCTCTTTTCTAAACAGTGCCTTAAAGACTGTTGGGCGAGATTGGGCAAGGAGCTGACCCCGAACCATGCGCACACGTCAGCCACGTGCAGGTGGACCTATTTGTAAAGCGATCGTGCCGCCTTGTCTCTATAGTGTAAACACAGGCGTCCGCCACACGACATAACGCTACCCTTGCAACTACTGCAGCCGCCAAATATCTAAACACACCACTCCGGAATTATTGTACTCTAAATGGCTACGAAAATCAGTTATCATATCGCTGTTATGATTTGTTTTATTACTTGTGTACCTATTGTTCTATCAATTAGGCCCTCAGACCACGGGTTACAAACTACTATTTGGTAAATTAATCTACATGCACTCTTCCTTACAATAAGGTCTTGATGATGCTGTATGTATCATTCCCAGTTGGTAAATTAGACCGTAGTTGATGTACTGGTACTTCATTTCCACTCCACTTTTTGAAACCCATTTAAACAATATGCAATGACAATAACTATCAAAGGACTGATTACTATCAGATCATGGGTTTAGGATTATGTTGCTAAAGCTAGTTACCAGTGACACTTTTTTCCTTTTAGAAATTGATTACCATGGTGTGATTTTGCAAAATCCCTTGTTGAGGTCGAGCATTTTGTAGGTCATCAGAAGTAGGGATTTTCTTTTGTGAAAAAGATCCGACACCGGATAGATACTATCACACCTCTTACACTGAGGAAAGTACTTGTCAACCCTTTGAAATATGTAGCAGTATTTTCAATTAGGCCTTTTTTATTCGTGTATTAGTGTTAGGTAGTATACCATTCGCGCCCACCTGGTTGCCTGGCTACGCTAGGTGTTTCTCACTAGTCAAAACATAACGACAGTAAAGAAAAACATTTGTGTTGTATTGTCTGACTCCTACGTGAGGGCAACCCAGCACGCGACAAAACGGCGGTCTTCATTGAATGGGCGCTCGACAGTCTTGTGGCTGCATCTCTATACATCTCTAAGCCTGAAGTATGTAGAGCCAGGCCCACATGACAGCCTCACAAGCAGAAAATCTCGGCTGACTCGGGCGAGGTCGATCTGATTTGTCAATATGGCATACTTGGAATTGTGTTATCTGCGTCGTGAAAAGTGTGTGCATCCCTGCGCAATTCAGTTCTTTCTTTACTTCATGTCAGTTTTCCTTTGGAGTTCTGCCAGCAATTTTCCGAGCGCAGTCTTCTGCCCTACAGTTAAAGATGAGGATCGAGCAATGGAATTTAATATCGGAACACTCTAAAATTAAGATAAACAAGAGATACTGAAACCAAAATATAGCGCACAAGGTTGTTTTTTCTCGAAATGGCATACCTACTATACTTTTTGATTAATCAGTTTCAAAAGTTGGTATCAAGCACTCAGACATACACTTCTAATTGGAAGCGCATTTAATATATGCATTTTGTTTCAGAATTTTAAATTGCATTGTGTGAGGTCATTTAGTTTTGTTTTGGTAAAAATAAATGTTTAAAGGCCAGCGTCACTTCTTTCTGTCCCTTAAGCAAGACAGTTTACTTCTCGTTGCCCAGTGCTTCAGAGGGCACTTTAAGCCGTTGGTCCAGTCGGCCAAGAGCCTTAGTAAAGATAACATTTTTTCTTGTTTTAATAGATTATGATGGAATATCAAACTACTGCCTTCAACCATTCTACATTATCATTATCAATAAGAATACGTTTATGGATAGAATTGGAAGATTTTGGAATTATTTGAAACGTTCAATCGTTTACATGTAAATCTAAGATTATGTTAATTTCAGAAAAAACGCCTTCTGAAATACAACTTTTTTCATTTGTATACGTATCATATGATTTGATTCTTTGTCAAAAAAACTAATCTCGTCCTAACATCTGAATTGAGATTAACGTGTTTGCCATTTTCTAAAGGCAAGTGTAAGGTCTGAATGTGGTGCGATACAAAACCTTAGTATGTTTATCATGTGTATTCCATAGAGACCAAAGTTAGAACCGTGAAACTGTCACCAAAGTTCCCAATTTACAGCTATTAATCTTTCAAACACAGTGAATTGTCGTGATTCTTACATGCGAACTCTATACAGAAGATTGTAGTGTAGATTAATCGATTCCTAAGTCCTGTATAATCAGAAATCCAGGTAAATACTACCTTGATACATTAGTGTATTAAATCTTGCTCGTGTGGCATCAGGTGCGTGCCGGTGATCAGTTTAATGTAGCACGCTCTGTTAAGGTATTCTATAGCAATGAACAATTACAAAACAACATAAAAACAACAGATAATTTATGATCAAGGTTGGACAAGGTAAAGGATATTTTAATGATATGTTATTCAGGGTAATAAATCGAATGCTGCTTCTACCCATTTTGGATTAATTTCAGTCAGTTTTCTCGAGTTTCTTCTGTTTGTGCCCCTTTTCTGCATATGTGGTTTAAAGGGAGGTCGTCTGCATCTGGGAACAGCAGGTGAACCACGACTCGTTTTTTCACCTTTCTTTGGTTTTGTTTCCTAGCATATGGGCTTTTGTTGCAGGGAGAGAGCGCAACTATCATGTTTAAAGTCACGGTTGTAATTTTTCTTTGATGCTTCTTGTGTGGTGTCTACATCCTAGATAACCATCCACATCCAGATGGCATATCGTGGACGGAGGCAATCCAAACACCCTTTTTACAATGCAGGGTGTCAGACACTTGGCGTATTGTTTCCGTTCTGGGCATTTTAACAGGACCTGTAGATGACCAGTGAAAGCTACACGTGGGGATCACGGCAATGGTCAGTGGTTCTCTGGTCAGCTCAGGGTATCTTGTTACTGGGCACCTGGTGCTTGCTCATCTGAAACTCCCAACTTACCATACTCTCACATGAACCAAATTGTCACTCGCGCCACACTTCACTAATAGAGAAAATTATACAAATTCATTTCTCCGAAAATCTTGTGAACACTTTTTAAATTTGTTTTTATAAAAGCCTTTTAACCCTTGTGCTGCTGGTGGCTAATGTGGCAAATACAAAATGATGCAAAAAATCCGAAAATGACTGAAACCCTGGCACATGGGCACTCATCTGAGAGTACTCAGTGAGAACTATCCAATAAATACTGATATGACATGGTTTAAATGGTTTTCAAAAGTCGCCGTGTCCTTGTGTTTTGACGAAGTTAGTCTCAGCATTGTAAGGGTTGCACATTCCAATTATAGTCAAAAAATGTCAAGTCGGAAAATGAGTTTTACATCTAATTCAAACATATCCTTAGAGAATTGTTGAAGGCTTTCTTGCTATGTCATGTTTCATTAACAGAGATTTTATCTAGATTTATAGCTCTTATAGCCCTTCATCTTAAATTTACGATTTGCTTGAACCTTGAAAGTACAATACGAAAAACAAAGTAGTCACATAAAATGGGAACATTCAAGCTTATCAGACCAAAATAATCACTTTTTTATCCAGATTTGGTCTGTCGATTTGTTACTAGCCCCATTTTTATTAATCAGTTATCTACACAATATCAATTACGAGTCTATACCCTTTCAGCACCCACGTGTGCAAATAGCTTCAAT
The DNA here is from genome assembly GCA_963942565.1 of Maea johnstoni. Taxonomy (NCBI): domain Eukaryota; kingdom Metazoa; phylum Annelida; class Polychaeta; order Spionida; family Magelonidae; genus Maea; species Maea johnstoni. The sequence continues at coordinate 89,416,824 of OZ012684.1, read as the reverse complement.
GTTAATGTACATGAACAATCGACTGTCAGCTGCCCTTTTAGAGATTTCAGAAACAACCGAAATGGACTCGTGTTTGAATACACTAAAACGCACTTAAATAGTTTTTAGCATCCCTTGAAAGAGTGACGTTTTGCAGAGCCCTGTCTGAGGGTAATGGCCTATGGGGAGAGGATATAGAATAGCAGGTTGGAGTTTGCTCTGCTAAGCTGAGACTTGCTCAAATTGATCTTATTTGTCTGCACGCAGGTGTTCCCGTCTAGCAAGGGATATCTGCATGGAGTGACCAGTCAAGCCTTAAAGTCCATTTCAGTGGCAGATTTCAAAACAAACATTGGCAATATTAAACAATCAAGCCTGCAGACAGATTGCGTGTGGATTTGAGCATGAAATGCCAAGGTCCACACTAGCTAAGAGTTTATCTACACATCCTGCGGCTCTCTCTCACAACTGCTTACTCTAAACCTCACAAGTATCCACACATAGGCATGACTCCAATTAGCAAAATGCCTTTCTGACAATTGTTCTTCCTATATCAATTACCATAATTAGACTAAGATCTGCAACAAAAACTCTGAGGACCAAACAAGACAGATAAGTAGATATTGATCCCCATTACACAATCCCATGATCGTCAATGTAATTAAAGTTCCATACAGTAGAGGTCTTGCTAGGTTCTTGAGATCGTATTGTATATATATATGGGTAAGGAGATTGGTAGGCTTTAATATATTATATATAATATATTAAAGCCTACCAATCTCCTTACCCATCAACCACAATCATGTGCGATAGTATTTTTCTACAAAGAAAAGGTCCTCGGCGTGTGGTTTGAAATTAGACCACACGCGTAGAATTAGAAAGGAAAGTTCAGACTCATACGCATCATGCGCGACCATAACCATTTTATTAGGCTTACTGTTTAGATTGCTTTCAACAAGTCTTTGGTAAATACGGGGGGGGGGGGGGGGGTAAATCTCTGTGATGTTTTATATCTTAAATCACGCTAACTACAAAGCACAATATAATAGACACAACAATAACAACTACATCACAAGAATATAAAACAACGACAGTGATAAAAACAACTGATATAATATTATCAACAACTCAACAACAACAATAAAACAATAGCAATTAATATGATATTGATTACAACAGCTCTGGCCATAGCAGCAGCTACAGCATCTGAAAGACAAAACTACGAATATTTCACTCATATCCTAATTCATATCACAGAAATCATCTACATGTATTACTTGGCTCCAGGGTTTCTTTTTACTAAAGATAGTCAATAATACACACATTTGTTTCTAATCTCCGCATTGCAAGGGTATCTGTTTATACCGTCTTTCAAAGATCCATTCACAAACTTGAAACCCACTTGCAGTGTGCACGCTAGAAATCTACGCGTGGTAATGGGGGCAGGTAGTCCCCCCAAATAAGGGTGAAATCTCCTGACATCTGATACCGCGTGTGGGATGGTTAAATTGTGCATGTAACTGCAACTGCAAACATGCGCTGTCTGGAAACAAAGATGCTTTGGCCAATAGCTTCGGCCACTTTCAGTAGAAAACATATCAAATCGCTGCTCGAATGAACTGGTTTCGCGTATTCAATCTGAAATAGCTTTATATATGTCACAATCTGAATGCAATGGGGGAACTAAATCCATGCAAAATAGAAATACGATAAAGTCGGAATTTCAACTAATTTCAAATACGGATATCTTTTTAAATGTTTTACGATACTAGTTGCAATCTTTATCATATCCTGAAATATATAGAAGCAGTTATATCATAAAGACTATGATCGCCCAACTTTGACTTGTTCTCTATATTCATGATTACCAATATCATTTCACATTCTGCAGCATGGAGACCTCGCGGATGTGTCGTAGGCTTTAGTGAGTATTTATGTTATGTCAGTTATTTTGGGAGCTTATATCAAGATATTAGTTCTCAAATGTTCTTTTGTAAACTGGCGTTTAGGCTTCTCTGTATAGAATATTAAATGTGGTTAAATTTATAGCAAGAATTCAAACCCTTATAAGGGAGGTGTCGGTCATGTCACCATATAGTAATGCAAGCTGTGATCTGCCTTTTCTAACTTGTCTTCTATGTGTCGCTGTAGCAGTTGTATTACAATTCATCACTACACTGGAATGCAATTCGCTGCTGATTCGCTGTCGTGAGCAGCAGTGGCCGCGCATGCGCACTATGTGTGTCGTGTGTGTGTGTATGAGCGTGCAGGCCGGTATAAAGAGTTACCACAGCTCCCACTCTCACCAGTGCCTACAGTTGGCAACGCGCTTCACGGGGCGCTTTGTTCAACTTCAGCATCCATAGCGAGCACGACACATCTCATTGAGTGGAAAGACTATCTATCTGCGCAGGTTGATGTGGATATGCGCATTTTCTGTGAGGACAGAGTTGGAGCTATCTACCTGTGCACTTCATGATCACAGTTTATGTCGTATCAATATACTTTCATAAATAGAGGCTATGTGCAAAAGGTTAGTAGAGTAAAAATAACAGAGTTCACCTGACAGTGACTATTGGAGAGAGGACAGAGATAAGTAGTGCCGTTTGTTGTCACCTGTGGCGCCACTGGCAGTGGTTTGGAGGATTGGACTGAGCCTTTAAGTAGCTGGGGCTGCCTGATTGAGCTTCAGTGACTCTACTGCAGGCGAGCAGTGCACGTCGGACTAACGCACAGGAGGAACTGCGGAACTAACTCCTACTACAAATACTATGACTCCTGATAACAAACAGTAGAACTTAATACCAGGAGCACATTGAAAACAGCGTCTACCGTCAGGAAGCTAGTTTAAGGATGTAACATGGCTGGAGCGAATCTACTTCAGTGTGGACAGCTAGGGCTACTGCTGTTGCTGCTCTTGGCCAGTGAGATAACAGGTAAGTCTCTAAGTTAACTAGTAGTATTCGCCACCCAGTGTTAGAGTGACAGCTCTCAAATTACGCCACCCTATTTCGTTCTGCTCTATATAGAAAGAGAACTGTCATTGCTTTAAATATGTTGTGTTGGAATACTAAACCTTTGACAACATTCTCCGAGGCAGAGGTGTTTTGGTTTCAGCTGAAACTCGTGCGAGGATTGAGTTCAATTTCTGCCCTAGTTATTTGCAATGGTAACTCGTAGCGAGGTTGCCGTGGATCAGTTGTAAATACGGTGCTCGCCCATTGAAAATTCGGTTAATATTAAACAGCGTGCTGTCGTCATTGTATTTGTACACAACTTGTCACAAGTGAAGGTGAGCACTCATTTGAAAAAATGGCAGTAGCATATCTAGGAGAGAAAATGGTACTTTTCATAACTAGTAAGGCTCGACACGTCTTCTCATTAACCTTATACCTTGAATTAAAAGTGTAAGCTTATACACAGAAACATTCTCTATGGGCGAGAAGCTTTCCACACGTGTTTTGGGTAGAAGTAATATGACTTGCTGTACTGTGAGTGCGTGCACTCATGGAAGATGTATAGTGAAAGCTGCCAACTAGAGCGCCTTCAAAGGACCACCGATGATGTAGTTAGGGTGTCAACCACTATGCAGAGTTTAAAGCAAAGTATAACATTGATGTTCAACAAAAGGTCATTTATTCATACACTTTCACTACATTCGTTGGTGTTCAACTTGTACATATCTCACTTTATGTATCTCACTCTAACTCTAAATTGGAAGGGTACCAGGTTGGTAAATGTGACAGTCTGCTATATGGATGTGATCTGCAGCTCGAAATTACGTCATGCAGACAGTGATGATATACATTTTTTTTATTGAGAATAAGACTGGCGATATGTTACATTAATGCAAATAGCAGCGGTACATAAACAGCTATAATAGCAGATTGCCATATTCCACTCAATAAATGATAATACAAGGTTATCAGCATTTATTTGCTGATTTAGAATGATGTACATATGGCGAGGCATGTCTATCATGTATTTATGTAGTTATTACGTGTTTAACTATGAATGTGGAGCAACCATATGATATAGGGATATCATATCATTTATTACAACTCTATCAGCTTAGTTTTAGAAACAGCATATTGTGTTGTATTTGCCTAAGTGTGCTGTCGAGCCTCTGCCTGCGCTTTAACCCTTGTGACACCCGGGGTGCAGCGCCAGGTATGATGTATGGGCGTTGGGCCATCCCCGGTGTCACCTTAAGTGCGCTTGATAAGAACAGGACAAACTCCACCTTGAGTGCGAACAACACAACATCGTACGTTATCACGCTCATTGATCGGCACAATCAAACACCGTTCATATTTCCGTTTGCCTAAATCCTGACTCATAAGTCACTTCCCCTTTCTTAATGACAATTTTGATAGGATCCCTTGATTTCAAGTCAGAGGGTGGGGGTGATACCCCCCATACTGACCTAGATGGCTCATGCTTCGGCACACTTTATGTGTACAGTTGACATGTGATGCTTACGCTTAATGTGAAGTGTGCTCCCCGAGTATATCCATGGATATATACAAAACCTTGTGCCATATAAACTATTTCTTTTCCAAATTGACCAGCGATATATTCGTAGATAACATAACTCTGTATAAACCCTGTATGTTATATTTTGAATTGTTATTTTGTAGTCGGCCAAGAGCCCTGGCAGCTCGTGTTTACTATGTAAAATTATTACCGACTTGAAATAAAGATTATCTATCTATGTCTATATATTCTTTAACACATACGCATCAGTAACAATAATCGTTTTCCTATGCTGCCATTCGTATCAACCTCAGTAAAAATACCAGAAAAGTAAGAAAACATTACTGATAACACCAGTGGGCCAGGCATCTCTTCTGTCAGTCCCCTGTTAAAGCCCACATGTCACTGTTAAACCAAATATTCGCTGTTTGTGTTTAAATGATGCACACATCTCCTTCGAAGGTCAAAGAGAAAGAACTTTAAGCTAGAATATACCACATTAAGACCTTCATAGGTTTCACACTTAAGTAAAACACCACGTGCCACTTCAACCTTTCTATCATGGGTAATGAGTTGTTTTGTGTATGTACTACGAGAGCCCTTTGTTTTACACGTGCGATGACATCAATGTTTTGTATGGTAGACATACAAATCACTCTAAGTTAGAAACTGGACATTACCGGGGCATAGTTAGTATGTGTTTGAATCACGCTGCGGTGCCTAGATGAGCGTAGTTAAACTTCATTCAGACGTCCAGCCATGGCTTAAAAAGGCCCAGCTGAGACTAGCATAGGGCCTGCTCTGATAGCCGTGTGGTTCAAGACTTTCGGACACTGACTGCTTGCTGTCTCTCACCATTGCCTGGGTTCGAATACCGTGAGAGAGTTGCCAGTGACTTGGAGGTTAATCGTTGTTTTTTGTCCGGATACTCCGGTTTTCTCCACGACTTAGCCACTAGAAAAAGTGACGAAAAACTAAAAATCCTGAAGCAAGTTTATCAGCTAGACCACTCGTAGGTCAGAAGAGCTGCTCGCATCACTCAGCTGACACTCGTTTCGAGTTATATCTAGTAGTCGTTTCACCTTTCTACAGAACCATCAAAAACTGCTGCCCGGCTGGAACTGATTATGAACAAGTCTGTGTCTGCGGCCAACTCCCTACACGTATTACCAAAGCATCTTCGTACGGCAGTCCATGTGAAACTTAATCTCCCTCATTTCACGCCGACTTGTATAACATTGGATGTGAGAGAAAGAGCCCGGAGAGTGGGAAAAAGTCAGTAATCTTACATATATCCTAGTATCAACCATCTGGGCCTAATACTAGTATCCCATCTATGGAATAGCGATAGTCCAAGTTGTCAAGCAGACACTACTCGAAAAGGTCTCCCGACCGACGTTAACTTCTAGTGTCGCTATTACACGGGCGATAAATTATGCTACACCAACATGAACGTATTTCTCAATAGCAGGATATGAGACCCTACGGATCGTAATAAACCCAGAAAGGTGAGCCCGTCATTTTTTCTGGTTTTAGAGAATGTGCATTTTTTCATGTGAAACGTGGCTAATGCTCTCCTGTCATGTTATCATGTTATTTTTGTGAGATAACTAGAGTACATCTCACTTTCACAGCATGCGATTCACATTTTGTTAAATGGCCATGGAGTGTTGATGAACCACCTTAAAGTGATAGCGAACCGATGTTAAATAACGCATCTACCTAGGAATCAAGTGCATAAAGCCTTAGAAAAACTTAATCTCAAAGCCGGAGCAGTACGTATTTGTTCTATTCATCCTATCAGGAAAAAGCCTGGTCTGTTTATACAGTGTGGGGTTTCCGCATTCCTAGGGTATGATCCTTAACACTAGAACCTGCTTGGTTGGTCTTCACAGCGATTCTTTAGTCTCTCACAGAATCACGTGTATAGTTAGATAGTTGGGAATTTGGATTATCGTCAATTCGTCTGCCATTTTACGGCTAAATCGTGACTAGCACGTTGTGAGAGACAGCTCGCGGTCAGTGGCAACGCTTTAGACCACTCGGCCATCAGGGCAGGCCCCACGTGTGTGGTACCTAGCTTCTGGTGTGTGTAATACTACCATATTCAGCGCTTATCTTGCACAGTGCAATCCAGAATCAAGGTAGCCTTCTCACCACCCAATAGCAACACATGAGCAACTGAATTAAAAAGTCCCGTTATGCTACCAGGTACTGGCTACAGAAGGAAAATTGCTATTTCCAAATGAAGGAAATTGCGTGAACGACATTTGGGCAGAAGCTTGACTTTAAACAATGCTCACAAAAGCTCGATAAAACAACAATTTAAGCAATAATCACGTCAGATCTGATTAAAAGTTAACTCTGTAACTCATATCATTTAAACTGTTTAACAGGTTTGACCATATGATATTAGCAGGGTTTAAGGCTTAGGCCACAGCATGTTGGGGTAAAATGCAGACACTCCTTTCATGTACGTACGTCCATGCACCTTACAAGTGATCCTTCCCCCAAACACGTCTATCATTGTCAGACCTCATCGTTCTGCATTCAAATAGTTTTGCTATGTAGCGAGACCTGTAACTATCCCCTTTCTAGCTACCACTCACTGTCCTAAGACTGTTGCCTGGGGGAACAACCAGTTGAACCAACTCCATTGATGATGATGTCGATGGCTTTTTATTGACTCGTTCTGGGTCAGGGACCGTTAAAACGCGGCCAAGCTAGACGCGATAATTCAGTGGGGATATAGTTACACTCTCTAAAGGAATACAAGAACTTAATTTTATAGCCACACTTGATAGCTATGAATACAGAAACGAGTTTCCACTCATCAATTTCGGGGAAGTGGGACAGGCGAATTGAGGGGTTTGGATGCAATGGTGGTTAACCCATTCACGTGTGGAGCGAGTTTACACACGTGGAAATATCATAACAACAAGCTATCCTTAAGGAAATATTTAATTAAAAGTTCCTGTTGGAGGTAGCAATCCCATTTCAAATAGTTTTCCAACATCACTAAATTGATGGATAAGGTTCATCGTTGTCAAATCGCGTGTGCACCCAAGTTGCAAATTGGTTAAATAGCCCCACAGACTTTTTGATTGACCACTTTCGTTATACCCTTCAGGCTATCTTATGCTGGGAAATGCCCATTATCCATTGTTTGTATACGATTTCTTTATTCCGTATCTTGGGATTTTGTTCTCTTCACTATTATTATTATTATTATTATTATTATATTGTATTGTATTTTCTGCTCATGCATAGTCAATAAATATACATACATACTGAGTCTGATGTAGACACTCTGTCCGGTGAGTTCCGATGGATAATGCTGGCTGTCCATGCTCCTCTTGCCTAAACTCTACGACTTAGAACCGAGCCATTTCTTGTTCAGTCCAAATTCACACAGAACTGCTAGTGAACTGGGGAGATGATCTCAGATGGGTGATGCATGATGCCAAGTTTTTAATTACAAGCTATGCTGACCTACCCCTCTCACGCATTGCAAGCTAGTCATTATGAGAGTGTAGAAATCCGGCATGCGGTGATTTGCCTTATTGTGCGCAGGAATACATGCAACAGATATTAAATTTGCTGAAATTTTGACTAACGAAGACACTTGTAGTGGTTGCAACAAGATGGAGCATGTTTTTGACAAATTCATTTGTTCAAAATAATATCACTTCCAACTTTCACACGTTTCATCAACCTCTCTTTTGCCACTTACTCCATATTCAAGGTAATATACTTCTCCCAATTCATACTTTTTGAGGTTTCTTGTACCATCATATTCCACAGAATAATCTGAAGATAGCACTACACATGGCGTTTTCGATACTGTGTGCGCCATCTGGTGAGTCAAATGGGAACCATTTTGATTCGCCAATGTTTATGTGATGCATTTTATCCGCACGATTCAACTCCATGACAAACTTTTTGGTAAGATATAAGGCCTCCCCAAATGAAGCATTCGCCTGCCACGGCCCTACCAGGAGAGTGCTCTACCCACTAAACATGGTGAAACTCATCTCTGCACTTCGCAGCTAAAGCGTTGACAGCGTGATGCGAGTTCATTGGCATTTTATTAGGAAAAGTCCCACTTAGTCAGGTGTGGATAGCAGTGTGGGTAAAATTTACTGCATGACCCTTGCAGCAACTACAGCGTCTCTCCATAACCTAACTTGAATGGTCTTAAACATATCTGATCATGTTTAGTGTTTTCTCTATATACACTCGAAAAACTGGCTGTGTATGTCCTTTAGATCCAAGTGAAATAACGAGGAAGTTTTACTACTCATATCTCGCAAGAGTTAGTAAGATAGACATATCCTGATAAACGAGATGTAGACACATTCTAATATTCAGGTCTGGACTTTGGACCCTACCTCCCGTTACAGGGGTAAAGGGCTATGGGCAAGTATTTACACTTACCTTTTAGCCACCTGTACAACAGGCGTATGTGCACTAGTTTACAAATCATCTGTATTCACGGGTTTTACGTACTTTTGTTGGCATGCCAAATGCTTTAAGGTTCTTACCCCCTTTAAACCTCCTAATCACTTGGTTTTAGACACATATAAGCGCCTTAACGAATCGGAGCATGGACTTACTGTACTGCGCAGTGCAGTACATTCATACGTCCATACAGTTGACACCTACGTTTGTAAGGACCCGCAAACCATCGTCAAAGAGACAAACAGAAATTTGCTTTAGGCGGAATGTCCTTTAATTGGCGTTTTTCAAACTGTACTGCTACCCCATTGTTCGTTTAGACTTATGGCTCAGTGGCAACTAATCCTTAGAGAATTTGGCAAATCAGTGAAAACACAAAGGGGTTTAGTCACAGAGGATAACAGTAGTGTGAGTATACACTACCCATTACATTTCCAATCTGGCAAAGGCATGCATATTCTTTGCACCTGGACCGCAACGGTGCATTTCATTAGAACACTCACCCCCTACCCCCCACTTTTTCAGTTTTCTAAGATTTGGCAGCATCTTCTTGGAATTGTCATTTAGGAATATACTCTTTTTGGTTACTTAGAAACTAAAGACTTCTTCGGTCTTTTGCAAAAAAAATGCATTGCATCTGAAACCCAGTATACAAACGTTAAACCCCGCTTTGTCTGAAGAATGCACTTTAATGACCAGCTGTCATGCTGTGTGCTACTGTTACGTTTTTCTACCTCGGCTTCGTCCACTGCTCATAACTCTACCGTCCACTTCTATACGTCTGCAAGTATTTCTTTGACGTTTAATTATTCCCCCTCATTCATTCAACACGCAAATGCTGTTCATTTTGCCATCCTGATAATTAGATTGTTTAAATGGCTGCACGCACGACATGCTATTTTGACTTTCAAATTTATAGCCCTTTATATATATATCTGGCTCTGTAATGATGCTCGGATTTCACAATTTTGAATTCACAATTTCATATAAGTGTTGTTATTAAGGAAAACGGTTAATTGGACCATTACTCGCTCTATGCTTCGCACATAATAATTTGGTGTACGCATTGCTGGAGATTTTGCATAGGGGCAAGGTCAGACTAGCGGAACGATTCTTTCTAGCTGCCGACTCCGACTCCGGGAAAACGAGCCAGGTCAATCAGCCGGAAATATCAATGAAATAGGGCCGTGATATTGCATTGTGGTTGCACATCAACGCTTGCTCAAGCGACGCATTCTCTTTCAAGCGTCGCACCTTCTAAATGGTTTGGTATTGGATTAAGTCTGCAGATGAATACTGGTCATTTACAGTCGCTTATGCACCTGCTAAATGTTGAAGATCATGTAATGTTTGCCAATGGGCCATAGCGACAGAAATCACCATGCTCTGTAATCAAACCACGTCATGCAATAGAGTCCCAAAAACTCGTGTCAAAATGTCAATGTGCGTTTGTAGTACACCAACAAACTGTCAACTCTATAGGGAAATATACGATCAACGCAAACTGTTGCGCAGAACCTGGCATATGGCAGACGATTCCCGGCATTTGTAGTTGGCTCCGCGAGCAGACGACGGCACGTGGTCTTTGATTCCCGCCATTGTTTCGCGCCTTTAGTTGTGCGCTCGCTAACAATAGTAAAAGCACTCCTCCGTGCTACAGATATTTATGACTTGATCATTAATGATGATAATGTCCAAATGTCGCTTTCTTTTATACCGATTCCAAGCCAACAGGATGCGTCAGGCAATGAAACGTAATTAGGAGATTGACAACTCTTCCAACCTTTATTTCCCTCAAAGACGATACTAATTCCACGCCATCTGGCTTATAAAACACCAACACAAAATGATTTAATACTTAAAATAATATCCGTAGCAGCCAAATACGGAAACTGCTTTGCGGTGGATATTATGAAATCCTGTCCTGCTTGACATACTACATACGGTGTGCCTGACTATACAATGAGCCATTCTGTGCCAATCTCGAATTTTGATGATACAAAGAAAACACTTACGAAATGCATGCAGCATATCCATTTTGTATTTAACCTTTTTTAAGATATCGCTGGAAAGATTGTTTTCGAGGGGGCATAATTTACTTGATTTGAGTTTCATGGGATGTTTTATGTTTTTTGCAGGTGATACCTACTACCACCTGGCCAAGGCAAGCCAGGCCTGCAAGGTGTCTGTGCACGAGCAGCAGCATGCTGACGTCATCTGCCGTTTCTACGAGGACCTGTCCGGAGAGAACCCGTGCCGTGTGCAGAGGATCCAGTGGAAGAAAGTGGACGTCGGCGCGGTGCTGAGCGTCAACGACTCTGTCAAATACGGCGTCTGGGAGGGCATCCCAGGATGGGGAGTGTCCGATGGAGAACGACTGTCTTTGCTACGGATCAGAGACGTCCAGTATCCAGACACAGGACTATATATGTGTGAAATTACATGCCAAAGTAAACAGGGAATGAAAAAATACACACGGCTAGCAGAAGTATGCATGCGGCAGCGGGTCAATAATATGGGTAAGTGGAATTTTGATTATGATCACTAAATATCAGTTGCCCTGGTCTTCCTAAACTTTTGAATAGGTGGGCTTTGTATTGCCTCCAATCACAGAGAAAATTAATGTTTTTTTGTTTTTCAAAAGATAAAAGTGAAAAGAGTTTAAACATCATAGGTGCCATAGTAAAATTTATATTTTGAAATTCCATTCGATACCTTTCAACTATAAAAAACGTCACACATTCTATGTACAGGAACTGGTGGTGACCAATATGCAGTACGATATGTAGTGACTTACATCACCATGTAGATCATGATGCCTTTGGGACTTTCGCAGAAACCTACAATCATGTTGCTCTGGTAGCCACATAAACGTGCGGTTGTGTGAGGATTTGCCTTTGGATATTTTGTAACATTACGGCCCCTTGTGACCTTTTGATGAGGTTTGTTGCGAGCCGTCAGTTCTTCTGGAGATGTGATTTGACCTGCCCATAGAAACTCACTATATCATCCAAAAAACAACAACCTATATTTAGACACTACATATTGCCATTTTGTCTGTCATTACTAGTCGGATGACGCCATGACCCTTGGTGTTTTTCCCAGAAAAACTGCAAGCGAATTGCTTGAGCCATGTCTTGTTCTTGTCACCGAAACAGCGCCCTCTATAAAACTTTCCTCACACTTGGCTTTGCCCATAGATAGCAATGGCCATCTATGTCGCCTAACGCATACCGATTACTGTGTCTATTGAAGGAAGGCAAAGATTAAGATGATATGCGCACCTCTTTAATACAAAAAAGGGCTATAGGCCATTTGGTATAGGGACATATTTAGATGATACAAGAATGTCTTTGAATAAGGTTGCTAACATGACATTCATTTGGGACATCTTTTTTATCATATAATTATTTGGATATATGCGACCCAATTCTTTGCCCGAGGAACCATATATAGACTACCAGACGGAACAACCTTGAGCTAGGACTATGTTGTCGAGTTGCTGTATCTTTTTATAGAAATCAGAAGATATCTGTCACAGCATCCGCTTTTGTTTACAAAATAGCGCCAGGATCTCCGCAATGCATGGTGTGAGCCAGTGTATAAAAAGTGGAGAATGGAATTCACTCTGCTCGTCTCCCGTCCCTCAGGCTAGTCGCGGCCAGAACATAGAGAATAGGACTTTAAAGTATATTGAAGGGATATAAAAACGCAGCAGTAGGCTAATATGAAAACGAAATGTACCTGCTAAAATTCTTTCACCAGCCGTTCGTGAAGAGGGATAAAAACCCTTTAACTCTCCATGGTCTTTACCTCTAAAGTATGTGAAGGCTAATGGCTCTCTTGGTCGAGATTGTGCACTGCTGGGATGCATAGAGATCATGGTCAACGCCCTGTCAATCAGCTGTCAAAACCAGGACTTGTCCAATACCTGAACTTAACATGTTATCAAATAGAGCTGTCACGGAACCATCATGGGACTTTTTTTTATTGAATCGTCGTCAAGCCAACCCACTCAAAATGGCCATCTTCATATGTTCTGTTACGACCTGATTAGGCTAGCAGTATGTAATATGGCATTTGCTATGAACTCCTGGGTTAAATCAGAGTCGGAGTTCCCATCGTGTTAGCTAGGCAGTATAACCAATGGGGATATACTCCTAGACTATGTTCATGTTTTTCAAGACACACTTGTGGTATCTCCATCCCTGCTGCATCGCTTAGGATGCGTTCTTTCTGCACCCGCCAGTCAGGTTTGTCTAGGTTTATTGACTGCGGGCATAACCCATTTTACTGGTATCCACACCAGCAGGTGCGCGCCATCTTTCTCCAGATGCGAGATCGTAAGACAGTCAAATGATAAACTCCAAGTCTCTTATCTTGGCACCTATCAGAAACAGTCGCGTGTCTTGAGACATTGATGCTCAGACTGAGCCCTATGGCAAGAGCCAACGTCTTAAGCTTCGGGCTAAATTTTGGGGAATCTAAAAACATGACAAGCATATCCCCAGGCCCAGAGTCCCCCTGGCAAAAGCTGGTGTATGGAGACACTGTGACAATCAAGTGTATCTTCTCTTCATTCGAGTCGATTATGAGGGCGCTACGCAGTCCAGAAGCTTTAGTGCAGTTCAAACAGTTCGGTAGGCCATAGAGGGTTGATAAGTCTGTTTTGAGAATAGCTTCAATTATAAAAAAATGTACGTTGGTTCGTTTGGGCGCGCTATCACGAGAGAAACGCAACAATTTAACCAATTCTAGCTCGGACTACTTCAGTGAATGGCACTCACTCATTTACCCTTTTAGAAAAAAAGTAATGCTTATGAGAAATATGACTCATTTGATTGTGGAAAACATATCTCAATAACTTTGTCCTAGACTTTCCAAAAAAAAACGTATTCTCCAGGTTTTAAGATAGATTAGGCCCACAGGCAAGCTGACGAAGACTACTTCGTCTTCTTTACTCTGGATGAGTTGCCAGGAAGACCGTCCATCACTGCACTATATTCCAAATTAAACGAGTCTCTACCTTTTTAGACGTGTGCAAGTTCCATGACGTGAACTAGTACCAGTTCTGTCAGGGTAACATTTCCTAGCTGTAGAAAGAATAAGTATATTTATCGAGTTTTAAAACCTAGAAGTACTTAGAACATACAAATCAAACCCCACTTGATGTATTCTGTAACTTGAACAGTATCAGGTTTACTCAACCACTCATGCTGTCTACTGGTGGAAAGATTGACATCAGGAACACACAAATCGCCCAACAGCTTTGAAAACTTAGAAAGCAAAATATTAAAAGGGATTATTGGACCAAACCAGATCAATTATTTTCAGTCAAACATTTCGAAAAATATTGTTTTGCTATCAAGATAATTCACATTTTTTGGCAGATCACGTGTACAATCAAGACGTGAAAGGGTTAAAATAGCTATCTGGATTACCCAACATGGAGAGTATATAGTCCAGCATCAGACTTATATGATCTAAGTGTGATTTTTGGAATAATGTAATTTAGAACTAAAGTTAAGACACACTCATAAAACAGTCTTAAGACCACCCCACTGATCATTAATGTTGGTACAACGTGTCTGGCGAGTTTTATGGGAAACTAAAGGTCATTTAAATTGACAGATGTATACCCTTTACACAGGCTGAGGCGGTATGCTCTATTTCTATATATCATACGCGAAACCGTATACTCTCCTTCGAGTAGATGCAATGAGCAGTAGTTCTAGATAAATTAAGCCCTTTGATGTGCCCTTTGTTATAGAATGCAATCTAGCCTTTTAAAGAAAACATAAAGCACCACCAATCAACGTTTTTTTTATTCAGTACGTTCGTCTCAATCTAATTCAGTATCAGGCAATCTAGACAAACAAAACCATTGTCATTTTCAGAAGACCACTTCAATATTTAACGAACTTACAACTACTCAAATATGACATGAATTGTAATTTACCATACTATCCATTCTATTTAATAATCAGAGAATAAGCCATAAGCTAGTATGCAAAATATATTATTTTTGGACAGTGAGCCCCTAGGTCTGTCTGCTCATACTCCTCAGTATAGCTGTGCTGTAGAAGGAGAAGTGATAGGGTGCTGAGTACTGCTGACACAATGAGTTGTAACGCTTAAATATAGACCTAAAGGCTCGGATTAACTTGAAGAACACGGTATTCTTGTAATCTATTCCATTTCCATCTAAGGCAACAACTGCCTTGCACACGCATGTATGTATGGCCAAATGTTGTTGTTATATGCTATTTGATAACTTGGTGTGGTCACCTCCGAGATGTTACTACCCTATTAGGAAGACATATTTTATGGAAAACCTCTGAGATAGGAACATAATGGGAACGCAGTGGGAACTCTTATCAAATAGTATTTCCATGTGATCGGCGTTTAAAATTTTAAACTGGAGTGCATACCTAATCTGGAACCTCTGAACATAACTGCTCAATAAGAGTGATATATGTACAATATTTGTTGAGAGATTGTTTAGCTGTCACGGAAAGTCAGTTATTCCTTAAAAAATCACATTTTAACTAGGCACGACCATATGAACAAGACCATTTGTATGTTTTCGATGGGAATTGGTTGACCAATTTACAATCTGTCTGTGTAATTCCTAGAATCAATCAGAGGTCTGCTTTCACAAGAGTCACTGTGAGCACCATTCCTTAATATCATTTCCACCATTCACTGTTTTTGGTATGCAATTGACACGAGGCTGTCTTTTTTCAAAAGGCATGTGAAATGTACCATTACAATACCTATGGCTGTTTACCAAAGCTATTTATCGCTATACGAATCAGCGATGCAACTGAATTGGCTCTTTGTAAGTCGTTTTTGTTGGGATCGGATTGCAGCAAAAGCACATTATTATTAAGTGCGGGACTGCGGCGAGAAAATATGAATATATCGTTTGACTGTCTCATGGACTGACATTTTCGACGAAAGTTTCTGCTGAAACGCATTGTTTTATTTTAAATATATCGTTCGACATGTGTTTATCAATAAACGGAAATCACACAAAAATGATCTATCTCTACAAAACAAAAGTTCAAAGTAGAACATTTGTTTTGATGATAGTCCTCTGCAGTAAATGGCTGTGTTCTAGGGTTTTCTAAAAGAAAGATCATACATTGTAATATATTTTGAAAATTAAATGCTCTGACTAGGCAATTGTTAATTTTAGGAATCGAGAAAGTTTTCATGCGACTTATACATGTTTTCATGACTTAAAGTCTTTTGCAATTAGAATAAGCATTTAAACTACCTGAAATTTGATCAATTTCACCGGCCCAGCACCTGTAGTTAGCTACACGCATGGTTAATACCTAGCCGAAAAATGACACCGCCAGTAATTTAAGAATGTTGACCTCTAGCAAGGGTCAGACTTTTGTCATGCTGCTGCATGGCATTGTCGCCATTGTTCCCATTGTTTAGTAAAGCGGGGTCAGCAAAAGAGCGAAGCAAGAGCATGCTCTATAGGGATAAGTGTGCATGTTTAATACCCTTGGAAATGTCACCCCCTTTTACAATGAAAACAAACCTATAATTTCCTTCATTGTATGACAATGCAATATTGATAGATGTGTAGTTAACTGGTTATCTGAGCAAAACATGGCTCAGAATCCGCGCGTCAAGGTCCCGAATGTCTGCCAATCAAAGTCATTCCTGCTCACTAATAGCAGTTTAAATGTCTATATAATAGTGTAAAACAAAGGTAGAAGTAGTAGTGCTGCTAGTGCCAGGACAGGTAGCTTACCTGTGAATCACACAGCCTCGGGGTTAGCGTCTTCTGGCTAATGATTAATCGACCTAAACCCACAGGTAACAAGTCACCTGGAGACATGCACTTGAACCCAATATGATAAACATTTTTCGAAAAAAATGTCGAAATGTTTTCTTGAATTATTTTGAATTTGAATGTTTCTTTACATATTTCCATTTTGGTCTTGAGTTAATTTTGAAGAAGTTTCTCCCCACTTCTCAAAGCAATAGAAAGGTGCTCTTTAAATACAATGCTTGATGGCCGATCTACGTGATATTATAAATGGACGTCGAAACAGCAGGGGTTTAAACATACGCCAATTATTTCAAATCAGCAGGTATATCAGCCATTAGGGCATAGATACACATTGTTAGCTAATGAGAAGTAAAGGTAAGGTATACGTAGATTAGTAATAGTAATTGGACTTGATTCAAGTTATAATGAATACAGAAATTTTAAGAAAATACGGTTTAAAATGTTATTGTATATACACAAACCGTTATATCTAGGGAATTAAAATCGGAAATAAATTATATTCCAACGGTTCTAAAACCTCATGTGCAATGTATCTAAAACTCATACTTCTATTGCGACCAATTACGAGGTGATTCAACTTGGTTTTAATGTTTTGCTGAAAGGTCTGATGATGTCATAATATCAAGTATACTATTCTCCCCACACTGGTGGTGGTCGTCCATGATTTATGATTATGGCCAAAGGTCAAAGATGCTTTCATATCCCTCTGACCACAGTGACCAATAGGCCTTCAGCCACCCCAAGAGGTGCGAAGGGTCAGGAGGGAGGTCGGGTTTTTTGAGGACGTCCTCACGGCGAGGTGACCATTACTATGGTGATCCCTTGACCAGCTGACCAGGTGAGAGTGAACACAAGCAGGGTTGTAAGAGTGATGTATGTTTCCCTCGTTGAAGCATGACCACGGATACCGTCCCTCTAATCATAATGTCTACTCCAAGATAACGAGACAGATGGTTGCCTCGACGTCGCCCGGGGTGTATGCTCTACGGCCAAAAACACGTTTATTATTGTTGTTACTACTAGCATTTGTCATCGCACTACAATAAATAGCAATGGAGAATAGAGAGGCTCTTTCTGCATCTCAGGACTGATTGTTAAACATGGTCATCCTTTAAAGCTTGGACAAAGAGAAAAACGAACCAAAGTGGCTGATGCGGAAAGAGTTATCGCTTTGCCAAATTACTGTTCTTTACGAACCCCGGGGTAAAAGTAGGATTTCAAACAAGGAGCATAGGCATTGTGGGTATGATAGATTCACATGTCGAGCGCTAGATGAGTAACTACAGATAATGCACAATGCACAAAGGTTGCTGGTCCAAACGATTAATCTTGAATTTGAACGGAGGCCTGTCTCGAGGCTAAGAAATGGACTGCAACTGCCAATTGAATAATGACAATTGCTAACTCTTGTCTAACCAACCCGTGATTATGTATCATGTTGAAATGTCTTCCTCGTGAGTTTATCTAATTAAGATAAACAGGACAATACGCTCTATTAAGAACCATGTATAGCTTGTGGGGCTCGAAACACTAGTTTTCTAACTATTTTAATTTAAGGGGAAATTGTAGATAAAGTTGCGACGTTTTTTTCAAAGATTTAAATAAAATATAATGATCTGAATTGTTAGCTTGGAACTAGCAGTCTACTTCAAGATTTCCGTGGACCAAGAATACCACGTATGCATGTGTTTAGTTTGTGAGAATGTCATTTTGAAAACTACTTTGACAGGGCCTACCTCAAGGCTGAGATGTCTAGTGACACGTCTGCCGTTTTTTCTTTGCTTTAATGTTTGGGATTCGTCACACGCCCGCGCAATGTGAAAAAGGCCAGTGATGTGAGATCCTGTCAAAAGTTTTTCTCTAGGATATTCCTCGTTACTCTATCAATTATTGACTAGTTCATAAAGCCTTGTCCCATCTGTAACTAATCGGCCATCCCTAATCTATCTGTGATGCTCACAATTTTGCGAGACAAGGATCTTCGGATCCCTGTTAGTAAAACACATGCGTTCGAAAAGTGTACTTAAACAAAGATATCATATCTGACCTAAATCCCTCTTGCCGGCCTTGCCTATAACCCCCTGCCTATGTCTTCGCTAGGAAATTACTCAGCAAACAGGGTTATCGCATGGTGGTCCTTGTTTCCTGCGGCCCACATTTCTGGTCGCTATAAAGCACATTGACAAATAAATCGCGGGTCACCGACTTAGCTTACCGGAGTCATATATCTTCCACTAAAGCTGAATAACGTTAGAGGCAGGCGTTTCTCCAACTGACGTCGCACAGTACTTACATACTAACTTGCATTTTCATTCATTTTTACTCTATAAGAGAGCACCCTTTTATAGTTCAGAACGACGTGTATGATCTTCTTCCTGTAGATGAGTTGATTAATTTCATAGCTCACATTTCATTTTGTGTTTAGAAGCCCATGCATATCTATCCACACCTTTCAACCCCACATTCTATCAACGAGTGTATTACCTCATTGTGAACATCCATCACCGTCAGGATGATAAATACACTTTTAAATCTGATGACTTAACTTAAAGCTACAAGCTGCATGGGTTGGCTGTAAACCCCATAGTATGAACTAACAGAGAAGTGTTTAGACCTCGACGGAGATATTCTATAACTACGTATGCGCGAACTGTACATATATCAATTTGGAGCTTATTTAGGTCAAGTTAATTTTTCAAAAAGATTTATAACAACATTGGGAAACGGAATGCCTTTTTTCGACTCAACTATCTATCCACCTCAAATAAAGTTAATTGTATTGATAATAGAGTTGAGGGTATGCTTTTTTCTACAGGTGTTAAATAGTGTACAGTATAGCATATACATGCATCGTATTCTATATCTTTGGTCTACTTTTTCTAATCGTAATACATGTATTAGTACTGCAGAAGCGCCCTAAGACTAGTTTGGATACTTGCGATCGTGATACCACATACCTAAAACAATGATCATATTATTTTCCTAATTATTTGTGACGACAAATCTGTTTTTTTTTTATAGTAATGGATAACGATTTTCTTCACGGGGTAAATGGCCACAACGTAATGTATTGGTAGTTAAACTTTTGATTTGTAGTTGATGGTGGATGTCTGTAAACTTAGGCCTGAGCACTGTCGTCGCTGCATGACACTGTTGATAATGGCGGAGTGAGAGTTGACGTGTGAAGCCACACACCAAGAGAGCATCTCAGACCCCAGAGGTCGGCCACAACATGACGACTTCCCTGAGCACTCGACCGACCACTGCACACAGCAACACGAATATAGAAAAGGTCTCTTTGACCCAATTTAATACAGAAACTACAATCATTCATCCACCATTCCTGAGTACAATGTCGTTTTCTTTTGAAAGCAAAATCGATAGTATTCTAGTGATTTGTGGGTAGTAATTCATAGTATTTGTGGTTAAACGACGATCAAGTGGATTACGAGTGGTCCGTCTAAACAGGTGATGTAGCAGAGGGAGATGGGTTGGTAGTGTAAACTTGTCAGCAAGCCGTCTAGCCGTGCAGGCAGGCAGGGGTGATAGGTGATGTTGTGATGTGAGTACTCTCCGCACGGAGACTGGAGCGGAGGGATGAACTTTGTCCTTAACCCACTGACTTCCAAAAAGGGACCTGACAGCAGTACTATCTGACAACTGTATCCCAAAATGATGGAAATCAAAACAGCCTTTCAGGGATGACTTTTGCCAAGAGGAAATACGCATTTCATTAACATATCTACATGGCGTATTAGAATTATCAAAGAGACGGTTCGGCTTATGTAATTCTAGATTACAGCCCAGACAACAGTGGTAGAGACACATACATATTTATTAGGCATAAACTCCATTCCTCGACACCTGTTTTCCTTTATGAATTCTAGCCGAATACCATATATATATCAGACCGCGTGGATGCGGGGATCAGGAATGGGTTAAAGGGGTCTCTGGATGGTATAATAAGATGATAATCCTGTTAGCTCTGGGTTTAAGCAGCAGCAGGTAGTTGATGCGCCAGTCTATGGGGAGAGGACTCCCAGGTGTGTGTGGAATTGATGAGGGCTACTCAGCAGCAGGTAGAATGTAATAAGGCTAGTTTATGAGGGCTGGGGGGAGAGCTGCGTCGTGCAGGAAAGGTACTCTGTCTGGGCTGCAGGAATATGCGAGGCTCAACGTTACTCCGCGCCCTTGTCCACTCGGTAAACAGTCTTACTGGGATTAGCCCACCTCAGACACGGAGGGCAAATAGTCGTGTGTGAATCTGCTACTTACCTGCACATCCCTCCGCCGACAGGAGGAGCACGCTATAACAATAGCCAAGCAGCGCGGCAGATGTCCTAACAACACTGTTTGAATTGTCCGGATTTATACTTATAAATTAAATTTTTGCCGTCTAAAGAAGTGGGCTTGTCGGGGTGGGCCGGGAGAAGCGAGCAAACACTCGCAAATATTTACCCAGGTTTTTCTGTTGGTCGGTACACAGAGCTGAGAAAGCTTTATTGAAAAGCGCGCTAAGGCCGCAGGAAACACGAGCGCAGTCGTATGGATACTTGTTGAAAGAAGTCACTGATACCAAAACTTCCTTGCGGCTGCACTCATCAAAATGGTCGCCATTTCCAAAAAATCCTTCTTTTCAGTCACTGCTTCTTCGCCCTCCATGTCCCGGCCATCATGGTGGCCTCACAAGTGAAAACACGTCATAACCCTTTCATGGCCAGATCACTCGTTGAAATTGTGGACTGGAATCTAAGCTAAGCTTGAAAATAGTTTGGGAATAAGTAACACATACATTTAAATATACATGTATTCGAAGTATGGCTTTCATACGTGTTTTTTGTTCTACTTATGGATAGCATTAGAACAGTCAGACCTTGTTAGACAGCCTTATTGGAGAATGAATCAACGAAATCAATATATCTTAAGTGCTTGTATGATACATGGTTATCTCCAAATACTTCTTCATTATTCTCATTTTCGTTACGTAAAATACCACACTCTTATATTTGTCATGCTTTCGTCCTGGCAATTCGGGTATGAAGGAGTCAACCTTCACCTCATATTCTGCATGTTAAAAGAGTGCCCACTTTTTGGCCTGAGGTGTAACGCGAGTAGTGAGGCAATGAGTTCAAGTGAGATAAGACATGTTGTAAAACTCCCTTCCTGACAACCTAGACTTAGCACTAATGCCTTGCGACCTGATACTTTTAGAAGTGTACTTTTTTATGAAAGTAGGCTGGGCTCGAATACAGTAATCCTTTACCACCGACTGACAAAACAGCAAAAAGCTCATATTTTTCACCATTCTGTCACTTATATATGTCAATAAAATAAAACTTTTTTGACATTTTGTACATGCATATTATTATCTTTTTTAAATTTTTATGTTGAATATAAAGTACAGCATTAGTATGACGTTTGTAAAGATGCTTTACAATAAATAAACTTACTACTACTACTACTACTACTACTACTACTACTACTACTACTACTAATAATAATAATAATAATAATAATAATAATAATTAGCCTGGGCACCTCATTCAGACCTCATTCACTCATCCAGCAGACGGGCGACTTGCTCAAATTATAGAAATTGAGAGTTCATCAGCCTTTGACAAAATACATGCATTCACCGAGTATGTACTGCAAATATAAGTTTTACTTGGATGAGAAAGAAAAGCCTAGCCCTGTGTTCAACCATTCTCGTTACGTGTCCTTAAACTACTTATTGCCGAATGTCCAACTAAATTGTCCGTTTTTCATCTTTCCAGCAATCTGCCAGTCAGAAGCCCCACCAAGCTGTTTCAACACGTTTCGCAATGGCGTCTGTGACCGTCGCTGCGACAACGAAGAGGGAATGTACGACGGATTCGACTGTGTACCCCCCGTCAGGGACTGTAGTCCCATCTTCAACTCATATTGTACCAAACACTTCGACAATAGTCGATGTGACCCCCGGTGTAACAGCGCAGGCTGTTCCTGGGACGGCGGAGACTGCGTCACCAAAGGCCGGGGCTACGTCAAGGGGACAGTGGTGCTGATGGTAGCACATAAACCCGAGGCCCTGAAGAAGGTCTTGGTGCAATTCTTACGCAGCATGTCTAAGCTACTGAGGACGATTGTGAGAATACGTATAGAAAAGCACAGTCACGATGGCATTCGACCGTGGCACACACAAGCTACCGAACCCGGTGCTTCTAGTCCCGTCCACGTTAGAGGGTACGTATCACATATTAACTACAAATCATTTCAATTTCTATACAATACCAAAAGTAAACGTACAAAAGAAATGCTTATTTTGAATTTGTGGAATGACTTAGCACGCAAGTAAGACAGATTGAGCTACTCAAATAAGTTTAATAATAACATTTAGACCAGAATAGTGAGAATACTGTAAATCCTCTTTAAACTCTGATTTGCAACAATAGGTGGTCTTTCAATGGAACAAAGGAGCCTCTCTCATGTATATTGATGTAAATGTATATGTATACACTATCTATATTCAAATGTTAGTTTTGACTATCTTTTTTCCCCAAGCATGTCTGTAACATATGACCAGAAGGAGCAATATAACATCTTTGTTGACTCACACATGTATAAGTCATGGTTTTGCTGTCTCAAAATTGGACCCTTTCCACTTTATACTACGTCTCTTCCAATTTTGTATGAAACCGCTAGCCAGAGTTCATGCTGCTTGGAGCATGAGCCATTAACCTGATGGGCAGTGTTTTTGATGTGTTTTACCCTCTTCGTGTTCCAGGTCAAAAGTTTACCTCAGGTTAGACAATAGCAATTGTCATCATCGCTGTTTCAAGTCTGCCGAAGCTGCCGCCAGGTTCATCGCGGCTGCAGTGAAGAAGGGCTGGGATCCTGGCATACCACTCTTTTCTGTAGGAGGTAAGACAAGACAGCATTCATCTGAAAAAATTGACTCAATTGTTGAACCTAAAGTGTACTTTGTTGAAAAAATACTCTGAATGTTTAGACCCCTGGGTTTAGTAGTGTTTAATAGCAGCTTATATTGTTGCCAATACCTTAGATGAGCACTCTTAATTCAAGCCAATACGAAACACTTTCATCTTTTCTAACCATTCATAAGATCTACCCTATAACTTTTGAATTATTGATATTCACCACTAAGAGATCAGAAGGTTCAAGTAATAAGTTGTTTGCCTTTGAGTATTAATATTTACTTCCATATTATTGTTTATGGCCAGAAACATTTTCTTCTGGTCGAGGGTGTGAATCTTTGCTGAATCCGTATTAACAGGTTGCTTTACAAACGTGTTGCGCTGTGAACGGCAGTCCATAGTGACTAAGCAACTGAAAGGCCCTTCAAGACTATTCGTAGAGAGAAGGAAATTTCTTCCCAATTCGGTGTTTCTACCCCATCACTACATGATATGAACCGTTAAAAGCGACGCAAACCATAATTAAACAAAAAACAAACTAAGTCAAACAAATGGTCTTCATGTGATGTTTTCTTATCTTTACAGTGCTTGAGAGAATGGACAACCAATGCTCACTGGAGAATAACACACTACTGCACGCAGACCCCTCTGAGAATATGCCAACCAAAGAGTTTCTAAGATCGCCCTATGAAACCATAGACAACGCTCCACACGAGAAAACACACGCGGTCACATTCGGCGTGGACTCTTGGGTGCTTTTGGCATCTATCGTAGGTGGCGCTGCCATCTTTGTCTTTTTCGTCATCATCCTCACAGTATGTCAGGTTAAGAAGTACCGTGGTATTGAAAGATCAAATGTCCAAAGAACGCATGTTGTGGAGGATGAAGAAAAAGATAGCACGGGACTTGGCACACATGTGTAATATATATATATATATATATATATATATATATATATATATATATATATATATATATATATATATATATATATATATATATATATATATATATATGTATATATATATATATATATATATATATATATATATATATATATATGTATATATATATGTGTATATATATATATATATATATATATATATATATATATATATATATATATATATATATATATATATATATATATTTGTGTGTGTGTATGCACACACACGGCAGCAAAAAAAAATCCAGACATATATCTTGCCAAAGAAATGTTGATCAGAACATTGTGACTGATGTAACCCTTGACTCAAAAACAACTGGTGCAAAAATCAAAAATGTAACTTCAATATCTATAAGTATGGCACACACGTACGGTGGTTGAATTGTCAACATGCATGTATCATAGTACTTTGCTATGTAGTATATCTGTGTTTTGCAATTAATAACTACACGCCATGTGTATTAGGTTAATTGTTCGTCCGAGGAGACACTTTCAACCGAGGTAGAATTCACAGTTATGTTCCCAGGCATGAATCCATTACATGAAAGTGACAATGTATTTGGATTGTGATGCATCCGCCAGCTGTCTTAAGATAATTATTTTTGAAATATATAAATCATTTATTTCCCAGTTACACACAAATCTAGTCGTTTTTGTATATATAGCATCCCATTCTATAAACTCTGACTTGATGTCATGCACTTGCTTACATTAACAACTCAACACTGTCTTGAATATCAAACTCTTGTCAGTCGCTCAGCATCGAGACTCTTTATACTCTGGAAAGTCAAACAATCATAAAGAGATTCCATATACTAGTAGTGTTCAAATTCGACAGAGAAAGATAAAAATTGCAAGCATGATAACAACGTTACAATTATCGATTTATCTGTGGCTAACAACTATCAGTGCTTGGTGTATATTTCGATACTTCAGTTAATGCATTCCTTCATAGCGGCTGTATTATGTGTGGGTGATTGAGTGTTTGATTGGTGAGACTTTGCCTAATAAATCCACATTTATAAAGTATCACGCTCTCTTCATTAATAAATACAACTGTTTTGTGTTGTGCCCTTGTAAGCTTTTGAGAAGCCTTATGTGTGGACTGTCTCTTGATGTGTTAGATTTGGTAGTATTGCTTCAACATTTGTAGATTTGATTACAATGTAAACTTTTTTGATAATTTATTGCTTGTAAATATTTCAATTGGATGGTTAAACAAAACGTGCCAAAAATTGTAAATTATGTCTCATTGTATTATGAATATGAATGCATATGGTGAAATAAAAATTTATAGAATAAGTCATATTGAGTTATGTTGTGAATATTTCTTTATCTCTGAAGTATTTGATGTGTCATGTTTAGTTGTTGATCGTGATCTTAAACCACAAAGCCTTATCCAACATATTTACTGTTATTAAAGTTAGGAAACGGCGTAAACAATTCTGCAAGAAAGAAAGGGATAGTGAAGGTATTATAAATCACATTTTATTCAAAAACACAAAGTTCGATTCCAATGCTTATAAAAATCATTCAGTGCGTCACTCAAACTAAAGAAGATAAAGCTAGACGGAAACAAAATCGAAAATACCTAAGAGATGATAAATCCACTAGGACCTTCCATTCCTCATTTCAATGGTCAATTACAATGTATGCACTATAAAAAGAAGGTTGGAAGAAAAGTTAATAAATGGAACAATAAAATCACTACTGCGGTCCTAGGACACCCTCCTCGATGATTTAATCCTATCCGATCCCAAGACGTCCACGTACTAGTTTCTTGATGGCAAAAAGCCTACATTCCCAGACTATAGATGGCGCCCTCGTACAGTCTTTTGTACACGAGCTTACATCCATCTCGTAAACCAATGTCCAAACATTCCAAGGCTTTCCTGATAGTGTAGTACTACCCATTTGAATATCTATTGCACATGAGAAGAGAAGTCTCGGAGTATAAATGACCCACCAGGAGAATTTCCTTTAAAAAAGAATATTGGACATTCTGTTAGAGAGCTTTCTAAACTGAACATAATTGTTTATTTGCTATTTTCCACATATATTTTTCTTTAATCGTCTAAGATCACGATAAAGGTTCGAGCTATCCACCAAAATTATGACTGCCAAGAAGATGACCACCAGGAAGATGCCTGCGCCACCTATATATTGTGAGGCAGGAGCCTCGTGTACCTTCTTCCTGTACGCGTACGTAAGCTGTGTGCTTGTAGGGAGCGGTAGCCGCCTGGTGGCAGAGGGAAACACTTCTGTTTTCTTTTCAGTGATGTCAGTGGTCAGCGTCGTTTGTTCTGATCGTGAGAGTCCAGGCCACGAAAAAGTGGACTTCATCTCAGAGGCCTTTAGTGACACAGATTCTGAATTTGCAGGTGAGGTACTCACTGAGGTTGAATCTCTGCTTATCTTTAACAGCGTAGAGAGAAGATTCTGATCTGAACGCCGACTCGGAGGGGTAGAGATTGAGTGTTGGGTGGTAGAATTTGGCTGATGGTAGGTTATGACTAAATGCTGAGTGGTAGAGACAGGTCCTTGAGTGGTAGAGATGGACTTCGGGTGTGTGGAGACTGACTGCCGCGGAGTCGTAGAGACAGACTGTAGAGTCACAGAGACTGGCTGTTGTGTCGTGGAGACTGACTGCGGAGGGGTAGAGGTGGACTGCAGAGTGGTAGGGACTGACCGTCGGTCCGTGGCATTTGGTGTTGAGACTGTAGTCGACTTCGTGGTGCTCGTCAAACAGTCGCTCTCACAAATGAAACTATAACGCCTTTCACAACCAATGTTCCACCAATTCAAGTCATCCTCTACCTTAATCCTAACGCAACTCTCAGTATCCAAAAGGTCAGGTTGCCCAGCTGCCCAGCGGGACCACGCTGCCTCTTCACCAGTGCTCCACTGCCACTGCCACTGGCTGGATACAAGACCTTTACCATAGAAATTGCCACCCTTCAATCCCATCCAGAATTGACCAGATGTTATCCTAAAATATTAATATTGGCATGTAAGAGAAGAATGTCAGCCTCTGGAGAATTTTATTTCGCAAATGCCTAACAATACAAAAGAGCATATGTGACAGACAGAAAAAAAATCCGACACCTTTTCTCCGAAACAGAAAAAATGAATCAATTTTTATCAATACCTTTTTGGAAAACGTAAAAAAAAAAAGAATTTAAACACATTTTGTAAAAGTATTACAAAAAATCAAATATTTTTTTCGAAAACTTCTTGGAAAACGTCAGAAAAAATTCAAATATATTTTGCAACACTTTTTGGAAGAGTGTAAAAAAAATTCAAAATCTTTTTCTGACGCCTTGGAAAACGTATGACAAAACTATATATGTTTTTCCCGGACTATCTGAAAAACGTTTGGCCTGATTGGCCGCTTTGGCGAGGGCCGGTGACGGCCCAGTTGGTTTGGCCAAATTGGCATGGTTGACATGGACCAATTGGCTCCGTTGGTTTGGCCCGTTTGGCATGCATGAGCCCCTAGGCCCTCCCCTCAAGGGGCATTTACGCCGAGTTAATCAAACTGTTGTGTGAAGCACGGGATGTTGCGATTCCAGCAGTCCTAATAAGTTAACAAGTACGGTTGTAGATGCAAAGCATCAATAGTCAAAAGGCGGGGCCAAATTATTTATGAACTTGTGAGGGAACCGGATGTATAAAGAACATTAACATTATAGAGGAAAATAATTTATAATGACTAGATTTGAATCATTTTTGTAGAAATGAAACAAATATCGGAATTCTAGGCGCAAGCTGGAGACTTCGAAATCTCTTGGGTGCGAAGCTACTTGGGTACGCATCAGTTTGGTTACGAACCAGTTTGGTTACGAAGTCTCCTGATTTCATTATATACACATAGTAGACTAGTGCCAGTCCTATGAGCCGCTTCACGCCAACAATTGATGGTGGGCGATACCAGTCTCTAATCCGTGACGTGATTGTGAGACTGGCGCTAGTCTATACACATAGTAATTTTTTCTTAGTAATTTTCCATCCTATACTGAAAAATATACTTTATGTCCGCTTAAAATATATTATATATTTGAAAACTTCATGCTAAATTAAAATAAGGAAGGCACGATTTTCCGCGGCAAAGGCAACATTTATATTATAACCAATCAGAATAGAGAATTATATTCAGTCCGGCCTCAGGATTTTGAGCACGGACGTCTGGCCAATGAACATTTCAAATCAGCTTCCCAGATAGGCGAGGCCTGAGGGCCCCGCCAATAATTGGTCTCTTGGAAGTTGTAAAGGGAGACATCTATTGGACAACTAGGAAACTAACCAAAAGTGTTGGAAAAAGCCCCTTGATTTTTTTCCGCACGTTTTGCAAAAAGTGTTGGAAAAAATAATTGATTTTTTTTGAAGTTTTTGGAATAAAGTATTTAGAAAAAGTTGATTTTTCTGCCTATCAAGTACGCTCTTTCGTAAATCTTCGCAAACCCTTAACAAACATATTCATCTACACGTATTTGAAAATCATAGCAGTTTAATTACCTTGTTACTAAGTTACCAAGTGAAATGTATCATGACAATTTCCTATTATATTCAAATTTATAAACTTAAAACTACCATCCGCGTATCATAAGATAAGTTTTCCACAGCTATCTTATAAAAAGCCTTTTTACCCTGCATATAACCGAAAACCGTTTCTCCGATAGGATTTTTTCAATTACCCCCATAACGGGAATAGGTTAAGATAGCTTATTATCTGACAGAATATCTATTTGGTAATAGCATAAATATGAATTAGAAAAATACATTTTTTTCAAAATGTTAGTAAAGATCTCCGAAACAATAATACAAGGTACCATATCTACAGAGTTGAAAAAAAGTTCCAAAATTAGATGACGTACCCTTTTGAGTCCAGGTAATCCTCCAATTGTTCACGATCCTGGTCGCTACGCATTGTGACGAGATGCTGCTTCCGAGTCATGCAGTTTAGTTCAGCATTTGCTTGTGTGGTTAACGTTGTATTGGCGCTGACGTAAAACTCTCTAATGCATCCTAAAACTGAAAGAATAATGACGAGTCGAGTCACGTCAAGTTGATCTCAAACAAGAGGTCTGAGTAACTACTAAGCTTTATTTCAAGTCTGTAGAAGTTCAGAGGATTTCAGTATTTGGAGGATAAGCTGTTGGTTGTTTCCGAAAGATGTTTTGTTATGTACCATTTCTAAAATCGATAGATCAGGAAAAATGATATTTTGGTGATTGGGAGCTCCAAGTTGCATAGTTTTTGACAATGCCGTACGGCTTACATTACGTTTACATCATTCAACAGGTACACATACTAAGATTTGAAAATATATCAAAGGGTCAAAGGGAAGCAATGAAGTCCCTTATGTAAGCGTAAAAAGTAAATGATTTTAGCTGATTACACCATCCTTACCTGGACTTACAATTCCCGCTAAGACGACGATGCACAGCTGTAGGGACATCTTTCTGGTTGTTGTTCTGGTGTAGTTATGTTTCATCACACTGTCGGAGAAATTATTTTGCACTCAACAGAACAGGTGAGTAAATAACGGAACTTTACCTTATTGGTGTGTCACGTACAGGTGCGAGATAGCCTTGGCAGAATGTATGCACATTGAGGGAACACGAGCATGAAGCCTTTGATGGGGAAATGTACCTAATTAACACCCAGTTCCATCCAAATTACCGAGTTAATTACTCTGGTGCTCATATATCTGAATAACGATTTGTTTCTAGCAACTAAAAGTAAAGAATGTATGTGTAGAACATTGCTGGGAGATAATGATTTAATGCCGGCGGTATCGCAGGTTGCGAAGCGCTTCTCTTGTAGATACAGAACACGATATTTTCTCGAGCAACTGGTGACATAAACAGGTTCTCCAAAACTGGCATTTCTCTTATTCTTCGACATTCCTCAAAATTAGGAAATAAACAATTATTAAATAAGTTGTTTTGGTCAAAAATACAATAAGTCTCCCTACAAACCGAAAACGGTAACGCATTCGAAGATTGTTCTCACATGATGATACACAATTCAAAGCTTATTGTGTACGTTATCCGTTTCTTTGAGTTCTCAGATACTCGTCTGTAACCAAATTGCGTACAATTGCGACTGTTCGTGTGTCATTCTTATGTTAAATACGGGGTATTACATATCTCCAAAGATGCATACACACTCTTGAAAACAGCTATATTGGATGTCAAAAATAACAAAATCGGGGTAGATGGTGTACATTTTTGGTTACTTATTTATTGGTGTCAAAGTTTTTGCTTTACAGGACAAGTATTTTACAGGATAAACATCTCCAAGCATTCCGTACATTCAACCAATGTATGCTCAATGAACATTGACATTGCTAAGAAATTATGCACCAGTACTATTAGTACGCTATGGTCTTTGTATTCCATTGGACAAGACAGTATCTTAAACCGCATGTTTCAGAGTAATAGATGCATAAAGGTGTAAGTTACTCCATCGGAGATGGAACGAGGTTAACATTTTGCAGACAGTTTCGGTTAGAAAGATTTGTTCGATATCTAAACGCAAAGTGTCTGGTGCAGTGACCGCTTCTTTATCAGCAACCCCGCTATAGTTGGCACTTTCTCCCAGTGCCATTGGTAATCAATTGAGAATGGGTAACCAAATGACTTGTTGAAGTACAAGAATGTATATTGTATGTATAATTCTTCTTTGATTTGACCTGTTAAATAATGGGCACATGCATGCAAGGCAATCTTAAGTTCATACAGTCGGGCACAGAATGTACTGTATTGCGTCATATGCGAAAACAAATATGTGGTTGATAGCTGAACTTAGATACTTAATTGTTGAATTTATCAAACTTCAATATAGCCCATTTCATAACGGTACTTCATGCAACTCATCGTGCCAACTTAAAAACGTGTATGATTGGAATATCGTCACAAGTTGAATACTTTTTTAAATCGCCTCCTTACCTATTTTAAGCCATTGACATTTAGCCGTCGACCATAATGCATGATACTATGTGAGTTAATAATTTTTGATTACTCTTTATAACGAGACGATACTTTGAGCGATTACATAATCAAAGTTGTTCAAATATTTTCAAATATTACAAGGTTTATGTTTTCAGACCATGTGTTAAACTCCGGATGTAAATGATTAGGTTTAACTAAGAAACTTGAAAAGTTTGTTTCGTGATGCGCATTAGTTCATGACCCAGAGTGCATATGCAGATCGGTTACAAGAATGTATATTGTATATATAATTATTCTTCAATTTGATCGTCAAAAGTTACAGACAAGTACCATAATACAGATAATGATATTTATTATATCATACAAATATTTCCTAAACATAGAGACTATGTTATTTCTTCGCTCAGTAAATGATATGCTAAACCATAGCCATGTTTCTGTCAGCCATGAACGGCATTCAACAATTAACCCGTTCAATGCCATCTTTGATATGATTTCCGTTGCTATCAAATGTCCCGTAAGAAGTCTTGTGGGCATCTTGACCAGTCTGAAAAGTGAACAATAAAATAACTATTCGATAGAATACGTACATAAGGAGAACCTGTAGGTTTAAAAGTAGTCTACAAAAAGTAATTCTTAGTTACGAATGTCTCATAGATTGAAGGAATAATGCAAATATGATATGATCATTTTGATAATATACTGATACATCTTAACGTCGCCAATGTTGCATTTATTTGGAAACAGAATACATTTTTATAAACTGCATCATTGGCTTGGTAAATTGGTTTAAATACTACATAGGCAGTGACAGTACAGGCCAAGACGTTTATCCTGTGTCACCATGTAACTTTGGCCAGGTAGACACTGATGCCATTGCTTTATTATGGTTGCCACTTTGTTATGTATTCTTACCTTAGTTTTGACTTTCTTTCCTTTTATCCGTCTCAACAGTAGACAAGGTAACATGTAGACGAAGAGCACTATAGCCGACCCTTGATACAGCCTATTAGGAAGATATTAACTCTGCATTAGTTACTGATTACTTACTTGCATGCATACCTACATCCAAGTATGCATACATGGATACAAAAACTAGTAAGCGTATAATGGTGGAAGGATATCACAGTTATTCCAATTATGTTTTTGTTCCCAGCTGACGCTCTTTTGCGTGGCTCTATAGTAACGTTTTGTATAATGTATGATTTTGTATTCTATCATACAGTCAATAAACATACAATGCAATACAATACATACAAGTAAGAGTATAATTATGGGAGTATATCACAGTTCTTCCAATTCTGACTTTGTTCTATGCAATCTAGAAGTTGAAAATAAGATTTTTTCTCATTTTCGATAAAAGATTCCAAAGAAATAGTACAAAATTTAAAAAGAGCGAAAATTTGAAAAATATACCTTCCCTCTGTATTGAATTTCTCTCTATATTTATAAAATTTGATGGTCCCTGGTTTATGATTGTGACTCTGTTCGAAAACATTATGATCCCATAGGCTTCATTAACACTGATGGGCGCAGGTAAATGACTCACCACTTGAAAGAGAGAACCTTGATTAAGTGACCGCCACAAAGAGGACCTAAGAAAAAGGATTATCATGAATGGAAATACATACACGTGTTAAATGGTTGCATAACTACATTGACATGCCAATATCAAAGCCTAAATTACACATAAATTACACTTTTTGATAGATAAGCCCTCTTCTCTGGTTGCTATCTCTCCCTGAACAAGTTAATATATGTCATTAGGTTTGTCGCATTGCCTGTAAGGCATTTCCTGTAGTGTCTTATAAGTGCTTTTTGCTTTACTTCTTTTGTATTTGTTTATTTTCATGTCATAACGATATGGTCAATAACGGTACAATGCAATACAGTACGAAGCAGATGCCGTGATTAAACAGTAAACTTCTTTTGTAAAGAAGCCTTAATGACCAATACGCCCTTACAAACTGACAGTGTTATCTCGTTGGTGCGAAATAACATGCATATATGCGAGACAGGATAAAAAAACAACTATAAAGAGCACTTTATCCCAAACATAGATTTGACTATTTTACAAATGAAAACTGCACATCAGAAAAATACCTGATCATTTTCCTTGCATATAATTGATGGCCAGATGATAGTAATTTAGATAACCATAACGTGAACTAGTTAGTAAAGCAATCAATGAAGCAAATGCCCTGTGTTTAGGTGAAAGGTTCTACGATACTTCACTCACCGACAACCAACCCAAGATTATATGAGGCAGCGTATAGTCCATAGACTGGCCCGTAATTGGAATTATGCCGCACGTCCACGATGTAGGCAAGGAGGGGACTGATGACGGACAGCATGATACCCATCCCTAGACGTGCGCAGCTCTCAGGACCCAAAACATACCAAATATGTTGACAATACGGGTACTGAAAATCAACTTAAATATGTTAGATTATTCCTTTACGATAGAAATGTGATAAAACAAAACAGTCCACAGCAATTATGTAAGTGTTTTATCTGGAAGTAAATTTTAGTATGAATACTTCATTTGTATTTGTATCATTAAAAGCGAATTTCCACACATTTTCTATGAATTAGTTGACCTTATCACACATGCTTAGACATTGCATGCAAATAAGTATGAAGACTTTAAACCTTTCACTGCCCCATTTTAAAAGGACTGAATATATTTCTCTTTTAAAGCTATCTGATTAGCTAATCAAAGGAAGTTAATGTTTTTTAATAAAGATCCTCTTCTGTATACTCTAAAATGTTGCTTTTCATTTGTGATATGATAATGTTAAAACAATCTCACCGCAAAGAGACCTCCACCATAAAACAACAACCCAAAGATGCAAAATAGCCACCTGCAGTAGATATGGAAAGAAAGGGTAATATTAAAGTCTGATTCTGCTTCCCATTTATACTATTTCATTAAGAGTGATTCACTTCACACACAAGAAGAAACTAAGGGAAACACGTCTGACGATAACAACAGTTTAAGCAATGTGTAAGGAAGTTGCATTGTAAAATAGTCTAAGCATCGAAATGAGTGACAAATATCGTTCTCAAAAAACGTAGGTTAGATCGCAGCGACATAAATCAAATAATATATTGATCATCTATACACATATGTATCTTGTGAGATAATATATGTTTAAAACCTATCAAGGAATATCAATTGGATAATACATTACCTGCCAACACGACCTGATAGAACACCCGTTATATACTGTGCTGTCAGCTGGAATACTGCTCCAACAACCAACACCACACCTGGAAAGACAGCAATTGTACGATTATCTCTGTGTTTCAACACTAAGTTCATAGGAATATATTACAGACCATGCAATACATATTCTTTTCATTGTAAAGCAGCTATGCAATGATATTACCCTTTCATATACATGTACATACAATTTAGGATTCCACCCATCTCGATTACCTTGTTTTGGACGTATCAGAAATGTTGATAAGTTAACTCAGATAGTTCTATGGATTTGGCATGTACCCCGGAATGTCAATTCTTCATAGTTAAGCAATCATCTGACACATATGTGTAGGAGCAGTTAGATAAAATAGCCTTTTGGAAATAAACGCCATTTAAATGTTTACCTTGCATACTTGCTTTTTGGTAATTCATTCATAAGACTGTCCAAGAACTTTCAGTTTATGTGCATGTAAATGTGTCATCTATAAGTTTTCTTCTAGTTAGTGACTACCATTTACTTAGAAAATTCCCATATACTACAAGGTTTTCAAATATGAATATATTCTGAAATAAACGTGCAGCCAATAAAGATGCATGCTTCATGCATGCACGTAGACATAGATCCCTCTATCCATAAATGCATTATGCATATAAGACATGGACTCATCAAAAGTGTCAATTTGAATGTTCGGTTTCTTCTCAATTTGTTAAGACACTGCTGTAACACACATTTGAATTAGCACTCACCTAACTCCCATTGTTCTGCTCCTAGATAGTCCAACATCCAGGCTGGGGCAGTGGCGATCACCACTCCAAGGCCACAGTGTTGAATGAAATTCAGCCCTAAATGATAAAAAAAGTAATCATTTTTAACAGCCAATTCAACGCTGCAAATTGTATCATAGTACATATGAAGTGATATAAGGTACCGTATTTTATAGAGTAATCTCATTCAAACTCACAGTATGAATCCTTTTGGGAAAGTCGTATTCATCACTAACTTAAGATGGCT
This sequence comes from Maea johnstoni, assembly GCA_963942565.1. Taxonomy (NCBI): domain Eukaryota; kingdom Metazoa; phylum Annelida; class Polychaeta; order Spionida; family Magelonidae; genus Maea; species Maea johnstoni. Next base: position 89,381,059 of record OZ012684.1, on the reverse strand, counting down.
TAAGAGGATAATATTTGACTGAGTTTCTTCCCACATCTTTCGCTATAACTACGCCAAATAATCAAGCAAATCCGCTAACATTTCATACCCTAAGTGGAAGTTAAAGCCACAATATTTTGGCTAAATGCATAATGGAGAAAAAAGAGTCAAAAACGAACCATCCCCTGCTCTTGTGCTCAAGCCTCTGAGAGGTTGTGTGTTGTGGTCTCTTATTCGGCTCAGTAATGGACTAGACAGTCAGAGCTGGTCTGATCATTAGAAAAAAGTGGTAGGCTTTGAAAAATGTAAAAATTTCAAAATCAACCTATATCCATAAATAATTCCCATAAGTCGCCTCAATTGAACCTTTGATTTTTATTACCGTTCTAAGCTAAGATGTGACAAGCTAGTAAGGCAAGGAACCGCAGTACCACGTGAACACCACTGCCTCTACCAGGTCACAGGCAATCATCCCATATTGCTCCGGCGGAACGCAAATATGTGATTAGCGGTGAAATAGAATGAACAAAAATTACATAAAAGCTATTTTAACCAGTGCACCACTACTTTTTGCGTATAACTTGCACAATCGGTGTTACTTGTTAATCGTTTGCTTTTGCTTATATATTATCCGTTTTGTTGTTTTTATGATACTCACCTATTCCTATCAGTATGTATGGGTCAGTAATGAGTTTGACCAGTTGCTTAAACCTTGTATTACTGACCCCTGATTCGCTATCAGGCACATCTAGCAACAATCGTAAAGCTGAAATAATGAATGTAGTAGCATTAACAATGGCAGAGATATTGCAAAACATATTGCAAACCGGTATGGTTCATGATAATGGTGTATTGCATGATGATGCATATTGGCTAGCTGCCATAGAATGGTACTCAAATCATGTATTCACTAGGTGCATACATTTTTTCCAAATGTTGCATGCATGTGTCAGACCAGTCATATATCTTGGGCGTGCATTTAAATCATCTGGTATTTCACAATCTATATCATGTATGTATTTAAAAAATAAAAGGTATCGAATACTAAATCACTGATACATGTACAGTATATTTATTGATTAAGCCAAGTATTTCACATACTTTGCATTTATTGGTCATAACTCTTGTTGTGATTCAGTGAATATGTAGTGGTCGAATGTTAGCTTACCAGCATCTATAAACATAAGTCCTGCCAGGATCAGGAATGGCGCCTCTTTGCCAAGAAACTGGTAACATATCGATCCAAACGGAAAGCCAACTGAAAACAGAGAAAACAGTCCATAACCATAACGCCTTGCAAGGAGGTTGATATTTGCCTCACTGTTGTTATTTGGTATTTAAAGAATATTATAGGTAAATTTCTTACTTATCATGCCTAATGATAGGCCTGCAAAGGCTATAGCATTTGCCTGGGCCCTCTCCTTGTCATCTGGGAATACCGAGGCCAATAAAGCAAGACCTAGTAAGAAAAAGACAGTGAGATATTAACAGCGTCATATATATACTTATACGATAAGAGAACACAAAACGTTTTGTTAAAGAAAAAAAAATATGAAACTTTGTAAAAGTATGCTACAAACCATATTTCTTAACCCTTTCAATGCTGAGGCTACTTTCGTCCCAAGCAGAAGGACACAACGATTTTTGAAAATCATCTAAACCCTATCATATTGGTATTCATTGGAAAGCTCTCGCCGAGTACTCTCAAATGAGTACCCATGTGCCAGGGTTTAAGTCGTTTTCAGGTTTTTCCATCGTTTTGTATTGGTTTAATTAGCCTCCAGCAGCATGAGGGTTAACAATGGTTTTATTACAAAACCCTATACATTTTTCAATCTATTTTTCTTTTCGATCTGCAAGTTACACAGTAATGTTTCGGCATATGACAGTAAAGTTGTTCGCACTTTGTCAAGGATGTTTTATAATCGACTATTTTGCCAGGCTTTTTGTTTATAAAGGAGTAGCAGGAAAACCAAGTGGCTTCTTATGTATAGTGGATGCTTACCTGATACGATGGACAGACTGGAGCCTATAGCCTGCACGACTCTAGCCGCTAGAAGGAAATACAAGCTCCGTCCAAATGCAAAGCCTAGTTACAGAGAGAAATCAAGCAAAATGATATGCAATTTATACAATCACAAACTCGTCTTTATCACCATGACTGTACTTTCTATACACTTCTTATAGTTGTGGTTGTGTAGTGGCTTCGTAACTTGTTAGATTACCACGTATTGATTATATTTTGTAATTATATGATTAATACGGTGAATAGCAATAAATAAAAATAGTAGTCCTAAATTGGGTACCAACATGTATCAATTTACAATAACTTGGACTCGGACAATATTCCCAGAAAACAACTCAGAGTGAAAAAAAATGCGACCCAAAACAGTTCGAATCATATAGATAACTAGTTATTGCAACCCCTCTATTATGGACACTTCTTTATAACGGACAATCGCATTTTGGTAATTCGAACCGACATACAGTATGGGTGTCAATAGTCAATAATGAGTACAACTGTGAATAGAAAGTTAATCATGAATACCAGATAAAGCACTTACATGTGGTGGCCACAAGGTTTCCCAGGCAGCCAAACACCATCGGGTACTTGTGACCAAACCTACAGCAGAAACACCAAATTGTCAAACAGTCGCTTGGGTATAACTTTTCTGCTTTGAAATGGCGGACACATACACAGGCAATAATTTGATACGTTTGCCCATAATATACTTTGTACTATTTAGTATTCAAGTTCACTATAAGTCCAAAATTGCAGGTTGAATATAATGTATATATGACTCTCTGGAACACTGAAACTGTTACAATTTGCTGTCACAATTCATTGCTTTGTAAATTGCCTGTCCTCCATTGCACTTAACTTGATATGTGCATTAAGAATTAAGTGATTACAATATGAAGATGACGATGTACTTAAAGATGCAATAAAAATAACATCTTTAATAAAAATTAAAAAAGTCCAGCCGTATACCGCTAATGTTGGATTTACAACATGTGGGGTAACAGTGCAAACTAAAGTGTGGCATTAGTAAACTACGCCTAGAGATTTTCATGACTGTTTGCCAACAGGGGCTTGCTTTCGCAGTTTCACTAAAGATTACATATTGTGGTTGATTACATACTGTGGGTGCAAATGAAATCCAACGTATCATTAGTTTTATGTTCACAATTGAGGAGTTCAGAGGAGAACTTAAAGGGGTGGTGGATTTCTCTTATCTATCTTCTATCAAGGAGATCACTGATGAGGGCCATAATGGCCAAAGACTATTCTCTATAATAGTCTAGCCCTTTTGACAGACCCGTTTCGTTAAAGAGCAGGGGTAGTACAATGGACTTAAGAACAGGTGCAAAGATGTTTAATTCCACATATCTCCGCCAGAGAGCTTTGGAATCTCACCTCTATTCTAAATATTTGTGATGTTTTGACATAGACAAAAATAGAAATTTAAGAAAAAAATGTAATAAATGTACAGCATGGAGCACACAAGAGAGATTAGCAAACACTGATAGTGTGTGTGCTCATAACTTTGGAACTCAATACCTGTCTACGACAATCCCAATGACGAGATTAGCCAGGATCTCTATTCCAGGCTTCGTGGCCAAAACGAGGCCAATTTGGTGAGCCTTTGAGGTCCGCGCGTCAGCGGTTTCCACGTCGGACCTGTTGACGGGCAGCTTCCTCAGCGTGACGCTAGGTGGCGGGTGGAAGAAGTGCTCTTCGTGGCCGAGGTTGTAGAGGATGTCGGGAAGAATGGGCTCTAGAGAAGACAAGCAAGCACGTATATATACGATCTTTTCCCCCGATTCATTAAAGAGCCATTGGGTTAACCTGGGTAATCACCACTGATAAATGGTAAGTGATAGATGATGTAAATGATAAAAACATTGGTGATCTAAGAAGTTCAGAGGAATCAGAGACGTACATTACCTCGGAAGTATAAATGTTTCTGATAGGAAGGAGAATCTAAAAATCGAAGAAAACTTTCAAAAATTATTAGATGGTAAATTGTATATTTACACGCTTATACGTGTTTGAAAGATAATACACTAAGCAAACTAGGAAAGCGTCGATGACTGTTTTGTGAGTATATAGGGGCACCCATGAGACGCGAGTCTTACCCAGTGTCGTCAGCATGATGAGGTCCAGCATCATGGCCACAAACACAATGAAGACGACAAGGCGCTTTGATCGCCGGAAGCGCCGCCATGGACTCAGCTTGACCGGATCCTCATAGTGCGGCAAGGAAGTGGCCACCTCGCTGTGGGGGCTGGGACTGGTGGCGAGAGTCATACCTAAAGGGCGCTGCGGACAACAAGAGATAAACAGTATACAACTGTGTGTGAAAACCTGCCATTGCTTTAGATCAAAATAGAAGCATTTAGCCGTTCAATCGAATCTTTAACACAGCAAAACATTTCTAAAGAAATATAAGTAACAGAAAGAGAAGAGATCCTAATTAACATAAGAGTTTTGCAATAAAAATAATGCCCGTACATATCCTAAACATAAATGAATCGGAAAACCATGCTCTCACTATGTATAAGTGTAAAATGTGGCTTTAACACTATTTCGATTTAGAAAAAAATACATAATATATAATAACTATTGGTCAGAATATCTACCTATTCCAAGTGGCAAAGCTAACACACACAACACGCGTTGATACGTGGGTATAAGGGTATTTATTTTGAATTGAAAGTAGCTTTTACATATAAAGGTTGAATGGGGATTTGCTTTGTATCGCACAACGGACCATATATCACCTAATGATAAGTGCATCGTGAATGGAGGTTCCAATTAATAAAGCAGAATGATGGGTCAACTTTCTAGGCGAGATCTAACATACAGGTACATTGCCGCTTCTAGTAGGGATCAAAACTAATTCACGAGTAAGAGAAATGTGTAAGTACGGTCTTACCTGTTCCCGACGCACGCCTAGAAAAAAGAAAGTGCACTCGCACTGGGCGGCGAGAGCAGCCAAACCTCGTTCTGACCTAGACGCCTCCGTCACAGGGGGCCCCAGAACAAATCCAGAGGGAGTAGGTTCGGCCAAATCACGCACGGACAGCGTGAACGTTTATTTCATCTTGACGAGACGGCGAGACGAGCCAACGATCAGTGCTTCGCGCCAGGTAGACAGGTCTGTAAAAGAGGAGGTGAGCTCATGACATTAGAACTGTGCGGCTATATTTTGTAGACAACGTATTGTAAAATGAGGATTAATACATGTATTGTTTTACATTTGTACATGGACGGGACAGATATCTACCATGTTGGATTGAGTTTGAGTCAAAGCATCAGACAATGATCCAATACTGTTTAATGAAGCAACGTCATAATTGCGATTGTAACGATATCCACAAAATGGCCCTAGTGAAATCCACTCCAGACATAAAGCAACAATAAGTGTAATGGTATTTGTCTACTATATTTTTGTCCCCATTGAGTTTGTAACAGTATTATTAGTCTTTACACAAATGCTCTTCCGACTAACTTGAAAACTGTGACAGTGATCAGGACTTGTAGGTTGTTAGTCATCTTATCCACATGTCTGACTAGAATTCCATCACAAGCTCAATCAGAAAAAGACCTATAGGATCTAAAGTTAGCTCGATAAACAAATAAATCTGAATATCTTGGAATCATATTAAATAATGAAATCAATATGATACTTTTTGAAAGATACTACATTGGTTTTATTTACATTTTGTTCGCCTAGAACGTATACAAGAATATAAACAAACACATATACTCGCGTTTAACTTCTATCTGTATATCAAATAATGAGGCAGATTTGCATATTTCTTACTTCATTGTACCTAAAAATCGCTTTTGAATTATCTTGGATACACCCATTTTACTTCATGCTAATAGTTTATTTGGTTTTTAATTTTTAATACTAGTAGGTGTTTCTTCCTTTTCGAAGTTATACTCCTAAAGGATATGGAAGTTTGTACTATTCCCCTATACTTATAGCTTTATACATTCTTCATCTAAGCTTATAGCATGAATATCTTGGTATATGTAAACTACTTTCATTTTTATGCTTACACACTGCTCAGAATGTGTTGATTGGTGCATGAGGCTTCGTATTCAATTTTGAAAGAGCATTCTACAGTAGACGCAATGTAGGGATAATTTTGCATAACAGGATAGGCAATTATATGAACCTTTCCAATAAATAAAAAAAAACGTGTCACAGGCATGTGTCCTCTCTATTTTGTCAGTTTATTTGTGGCATTATTTATCTATTCAAGTCACACGTGCTTCATCGTAGAGAATAATTTTCAGTTTGTTTGTGTTTTGCCTAGGAGTGCATTTGTCATCAAGCAAACATGCCGACCTTTTCCACCAAGTCCTGCTGGAATTCTGTCCGCAACTCTCGGCAAGTCGTCGTCTTTATTGTTTTCATCGCAATCATGCTGGATGTGATGATGATGACGAGCATTGGTATGTAGTACAAATATTCTTAATCATGTCCCCCTGGTGGTTGAGGCTTAAATGCAGTTCCGCTTGGCACGTGAGGAAGTTCCCAGTGACAGGAATGTATTCTGATAGAATGGTGTAGGCAAATACCTTCTTGAATATATACGTATATATATATATATATATATATATATATATATATATATATATATATATATATATATATATATATATATATATATATATATATATATATATATATATACATGTATATGTATATATATATATATGTATATAAATATATATATGTATATATATATATATATATATATATATATATATATATATATATATATATATATATATATATATATATATACATACATATATATACATATATATATATATATATATATATATATATATATATATATATATATATATATATATATATATATATATATATATATATACTAGTATATGATATATATATATATATATATATATATATATATATATATATATATATATATATATATATATATATATATATATATATATATATATATATATATATATATATATATATATATATATACATATACTAGTATATGATTTTGGTATCCGCTTATCATGTTATTCCATTGTATCTCTGACCTCATCAAATTTTGAAGATTGTCCATCAGTTCCCTTTGTTCTTCTTTTCTTTTATCTGTGACAATGTTTGTTTTCGCCTTATAATTAAGTTCCCTGCACGTTTTCAATTGAATGATTTTGAACTTGGAAACAGTAAAAAAATAGATGAAATAATTATCCTATAATTCATGTAACATGCATCCATAGATTCGCCATCAACAATGTAACATACGTCACGTAAGTTCTATTTAGTGATAGAATTTTTGTCCTTGCAGATCCGATTTTGCCAGACATGTTGAAACAAATTCAGAATGAAAGTGATGTGTCTCGCGGGGTCCTTAGAGCTTTGGAACCTAGCAATCTTTCTGACTCTAAAAGTCACGAGGATCTGACAACAGAGGTGGGCATAATGGTGGCAGCCAAACCAGCCACGGAGATGTTCACAAATATTCTAGTGGGATTTCTGGTCGACAGCTTCGGTCACAAGTACCCCATGCTCCTGGGCTTCCTCTTCAACTTCGGATCTTTAGTTGGTAAGAAAGTGGTTTTGTGAATTGTTTATAGATGGCGCCCTCTAGCCAACTCCCTACACTTCTTGGGGTGACTAGTCATGTATTTTAGACCCTTGGACAAGTTAAAACTAACCGTAATGAGTGTCCCTTACAGTTAGTTGGTCCATACTCTATCCCCCAGTGTTAGACGCTAATTCCAATGATCAAACATGCTTTTGAAGAGACAAGAAACGCATGTTGTTTGATAAAACCTAAACTTCAAAATGATTCGGTTTATCCTGCTGAGACCCAAAACTATTTCGTATGCCAATGATTAGAAATATCCATCCATCTCATTTCGAAAGCTGGAGTGCTCTTTATTGGTAGAGCGAGGTCTGTGACGCTTCTCACTCAGTCACCAATCTGTATATTGTGACTACTGTGCAAAACGTTCCTTACCTATGAACCTCATGTTAGTTTGAGTTCTTTGCTCCATCGACCACTTTAATAAATCTGAACTCTGTAAGCTTTAGTGCCATAGGATAATTTATTGTTTCTTCATTGGTGCTAGGAATTATGAAATACCAGCTACATACATTGTCGGGACAGAAAATAATACAAAGATGAATAACGAACTATGATTATTCAGATTTTAAAGCCTAATTGATTTTAAGTAGGGAATTATCATGTTATCTTTCTTTATCTTGCGCTGACTTTGATTCTGATTCTTTGTTTCAGGGTTCGCGTATGGCTCCACCTATTGGGTGTTGATCCTAACACGGATGTGCCAAGCTGTGGGCTCCAGTCTCTCCGTGGTGGGCGGTACGTCTGTAACAACTGCTTATGTAATAATCACGGTTTATGTATTATTAACCGCTTGCGTAATAAAAAATCAACTGCTTATGTAATAACAACCGCTTGCGTAATAAAAAATTAACCGCTTGTGTAACAAAACCGCTTGCGTAATAAAAAATTAACCGCTTATGTAGCACCAACTTCTTTATGTAATAAACAAAATCTGCTTATGTAATAATAAACCAAATATTGAAAGAAAATAAGTTTTGTTATGGGTGTGCAATGCACAAATAAAGGACCTGCCGTTTTCAACTGCATACATGTATTAGTATCATGGAAGCAGGCACAGACGGAAAGGAGTTGTAGGTAGGCTTGTATTTATTTTATTTGATACGGGGTATTTAATTTAGTTTTGCCTTAGAAGACCAAACACAAAGTTTTGCTCAACATACCTGACCCTGTTGAAAAATGATTGGCTAAAATTCTTGCCTGTATTTACTCTTCTGTGTTTCTGATTTTAAATATATTTTTCTTTTTCTACAATGAATTTGGCCCTACTCCGTGGGGCATTGCTGTGTTAGTTATTCATCCATGACATAGAATAACTAACACAGCAATGCCCCACGGAGTAGGACCAAATTCATTGCAGAAAAAGAAAAATATATTTAAAATCAGAAACACAGAAGAGTAAATACAGGCAAGAATTTTAGCCAATCATTTTTCAACAGGGTCAGGGGTGGTCCTGATCCCAGATCAATGATGATGATGATGAATGACACTGAATGTGGATGATGATGATGATGTGGATGATGCATGTATTATGATACTGGTTAATACATGATAGAGGTGATTTAAGGAATGCAGGAAAAATAAGTTGTAAGTTGTTGTGTGTGTTTTTTTTTCGATTGGTCATGGATGACTGGTAAATGGATATCATCGTTCAGTTCTCATTGTGAACATTTGATGTTCAACGGGGCGGGATGTTCCAGCAAAACAGGTATGAAAATCTGGTACTGATAGATGTTTAATTCACAACTCAAAATAATGGTAATTAGTTGTGTTTTTATCAATTATTCATGGATGACTGGTTGAATATTACATAAGCCGTGATTATTACATGAGCAGTTGTTACAGTCGTTTAACTGTTTTGTGTTATTACATAAGCAGTCAATTTCTTATTACGCAAGCGGTTGTATTACATAAGCTGTAGTTATTACATAAGCAGTTGTTACATACGTCTCTATACACTGCTATTCTCCCTAAAGCAGGCACTGGACGTACTACCAGTGGTGATTCGTGCATTCACGCATAGTTAGGAGTATAGTAGACATTCCCTATGGATTAGCTGGTGCATACGTACATGTAAGACTGTATCCGTCTGGTAGCAACTGGTACAAAGCCATCGCTAATCACTGTGTATGTAAATGCAAGACATTTATTATAAAAAAAACATGACCAATCCCAACAGCTGTGTAAATTCTCCAGTAATTAAGTGTTGATTGAATTCCTGCACCTTTCTTATCGACCGATCATTGTATAATTTTTCTGAAACACCAAAACCTGTTTGTCGTTTATTTAGTTATTATACCCACCGACAGGTGTCGCTGATGGATGGTGCTGGCAGATGGTGATACATCTTCTCTCACTGTTCTATCAGGGATATGTAGATGTACATATCCCGAGTTAAATTAAGCCAGAAACCTGAATCTTCTCGTATTCAGATTCTCAATTGAAATAAGTAGTTAAGATATAAATCGAAGGCAAATGTACTATCTATTCCTACCCATGCCTTGGAGGTTTTCAGTTAGACACCTGTAATATGCATTCTTTCTTGCATATAATTCCCTATCAATAGGTGGTCATGATAGTTATAAAATAATGATGATCGCCATCATCATCATCATCATCATCATCATCATCATCATCATCATCATCACCACCATAGTTAGCCTATGTGCATGTATTTGTTGTTTGCGTGATACTCAAGATCTTATCTTCCATAGGTTTGGCTTTCCTGGCTTCCATATTCCCAGACGATGAAGAAAGAGCGAAAGCCACGAGTCGTGCTTTTGGGGGCATCTCGCTGGGAGTGATCTGTACGTAGAAGTCCCACCCATTCCTTCCTTGTCCCCAGAGTATAGCCTCTAACACACAATGCCAAGACAATATGATAGAGAACGGCTCCAACACCATTTTTTTCTAGATATGTTTATATTCATTTCTTCCTATTTTCTTTCTTTCGATCTCCATTTATCAGTTTTATCTGAAATCCTTTTTGATTGTAGCCTAGGTAGCTATATATCATGTTATGAACTCTGCAGCACGAGACTAAGTAATGTGATGTTGTCCTGTACTGTACATAAGGTAGAAATGAAGTTGATATGGCTATATTTGATTGTATAGTAATCGGTATAAAGTGATTAGAGTGTGCCTATAAATGTAGGATGAACCATTGTTTCTCTTCACAATATGCCATTGTTCTTGCAGTGGGTTATCCTTACGGCAGTGTGGTCTATCAGTTCTTTGGCAGGGAGGCGCCCTTCCTTATTCTGGCGGCGCTTAATCTTCTCGACGGAGGTATTCACAATAGCATATCATCTATATAATACTAGTATCATACAATATGGTATGAAGGTCTAGATAAAGGTACTCACTATATTATATAACACAGCAGTATATCATTCTTCACGTAACACACGTGACTACACACGTTTACACAGCTGAAAACTCGTATCTAAACAAGCAACCATTTTCTTTTAACGAGAATCCAACCCTGAGATTAGTTTTTTACTAAATAATAAAGTTTATAGTATGACATTATGTCTGGCGGATTATGTTGTCCGTGGATAGTTATTAGCTTGATTCATTCATACTTGAAGCGTACACGAATGGATATAGCTTGATAATTTATTGAATCTTTGAAAATCTGACTTCGAGTGTTAAAATCTGACTAAAATATTTCGCTTGTTGATTTTCCCACGTTTCGTTTCAGGTCTTCGTGTAATATTGGTATCTCCTAATCAACTGGCAAAGGTATGTTGGCAATTTAACCCTTTAATGCAAGCTACAGCGGCGATCAGCAACCTGGTAGTTTTGATGAAATATTGTAGGCAATGGTAAAATTGGGAGAGTATTTAGAGAAGAAATGTCCTCATATAATGGAAAAGCATTCTTAATTCTAAAGCTGCCAAAGGTAGAATATATCCAGATAACGGTTTAAAGAAGATCTCATATACATGAATGGATTAACTAAACTACACTCACTTATGATCTAGCCGATTTCTCTTCGATTGCTTAACCGGATATGCATGTACATGTAATAACCAAACAAAGTCAACTTATACTATACTTATTCTTCGTGCATAGTAATATAAACGTAACTTTAAAAAGGAGTTGCGTTTCATTTTTATATACATTTTGATATTGTTAAAAAGAGTTTAAAGTCAAACCGTCAGGATCTTTTATACCCTTATCTATGCGGCAGAGATCCAATTGAAAAATGCATTATCATTGTATACATGTATGCAACACATTGATGTAACGCTAACTAGATGTATAAAGGAAACCTACCCCTACACCTTTAGTTGTTCATTTCAGCCCCCTCCCAGGACTCGCTGTGATGAATTCTGTGGACTTCTGACTGACCCCTACATACTGGTTGGACTGGGTAAGACTTGCAAAGAAAGATGTGGCCAGACTAAATGTCTGTGAAAATCAATTCATTAAAACACTTCTCCGAAGCAGTGCGTGTTTTCCAACCACAGGCATGAACTGGGCGTGTGTACTTCTGGTGGTACTTTATGAAGCTACTGAACTTTATCCAAAATGATGGCATTTCATTCCGAAGGTACTCTGTTATCGTTCTATTAAAAATGACACGACTACATCGTAATGCTGATTTGGATAACACACACACGCGCACACACACACACACACACACACACACACACACACACACACACACACACACACATATATATATATATATATATATATATATATATATATATATATATATATATATATATATATATATATATATATTTAGGTGTGTGTATAGAATGGCATTCCACCTATAATATCTGAAATGAATAAATGAATGAATCTTTATAAACTATAGATCAAGTAGTAAAACATACACGTACATTACAAATACAGTCAATTGACAAATTATCATGGCATCGATATCAAATAAAACGTCCGCTTTAAAACAACCTTTTCAACTGGGTATTACCAGTTTGTACACTATCGAGCGACTGAGAGCGATAAACACCAGTCAGCCCTGGCATGTATAGTTCACTGTATGCAGTTTCTGCAGTAATAAAGCAATCACATGACCAGCGTGACATCTGTCTATCGATGCAGAGCTCGTGTATATGGCAGCTATTGTGTTGAGGAGCATCTGTCGTGAACCTGAGAGAGACCTCTGCGGATACGGCATTGTGGACTAACCCAACTTTTCTAAAGATCCATTCAATTTGTAGCAGTGTGGTTTTTGTGGTGTCTGCTCTCTGCCGTGCACATTGCGTGCTAAAACCGCACAATGAAAGCTGGATTTACGATTGAAAAAAACTATGATGATACCATTGTGAGGGTTTTTAAATTCATATTTAGGAATGAAAATATTCTTTGTAGTGGTGTCAAATTTAGTTCATAACATAACACAAAAGCTAAACAAACTATTATATCAAGTCGAACAAACATCAAAATTGAATCCAAATAACTAATTCACAATAACTAATTCATTACACAGAGAAGATATGCTAAACCTGACTGTATGCCGTAATAACTTATGAATGGTATTATAATTATTATTATTATTATTATTATTATTATTATTATTATTATTATTATTATTATTATTATTATCATTATTATTATTATTATTATTATTATTATTATTATTATTATTATTATTATTATTATTATCATTATAAGTATTGTTATTATTATTATTATTATTATTATTATTATTATTATTATTATTATTATCAGTATTATTATTATTATCGTTATTATTGTTATTATTATCATAATTACTAAGATATGCTAAACCTGACTGTATGCCGTAATAACTTATGAATGGTATTATAATTATTATTATTATTATTATTATTATTATTATTATTATTATTATTATTATTATTATTATTATTATCATTATTATTATTATTATTATTATTATTATTATTATTATTATTATTATTATTATTATTATCATTATTATTATTATTATTATTATTATTACTATCATTACTAATATTATTATTATTACTACTACCATCATCATCATCATCATCATCAAATGTGCAATTGTATGAGCTGTCAGTCTAATACATCCAAGTGTTCCGGTTCTCATTTAACGAGGTGTTTTACTCAATTTGTCATTTCAGGTTGTTGTTTTCTGCCTCATTTCGGCTTGGGTGTATTTCTGGCCACTGGACCTGCGTGGATGCTGGATTCTCTCCATGCAGAGCAGTGGAATATAGGTGAGGCCCTCGAGTGGCTCCCTGGCCAGAAAGTGTTATTATTTTTTGTTTATCCTGAATAAAATTATATCATACTGTCATTTTTATTATTCTTTCAAATAGTTGTAACTATACGGAAATCTCTTCTGAATTGTTGAACTTAATAAGGTAACTGCCCATAACGCCAGTCACTGATTTCTTTTTTCTCTTTAAAGTTTTTTTTAGATATAGATGTCTTATAGATAGATAATGTTGGTTCAGTATGCTAAAACCAGTTTCTTTCAGTTAAATGGTTTTTAATTTTTCAAAATCTTATTGTAGGAGTTGTGCTGGCTGCTGCTGTGATATTCCACTTCACCGCACAGACATTGACAGGAATATTTGCCGTCAGGTTCGGCAGGTAAGAAATTACTAGCATATGAAAGGCGATCGATGATACTTTTTGATATGGAGAGTGGCCTATGAAATGGTTCATCTTCATCACTCTCATTTATGTTTTCAGTTATAAAGGGTTGGCTCTTACTCGAATCTAAAATAAATACGAAGTCCGACGTATCATACTATATATTACATGAAGAAGTTGTATTTCCAACTTGAAAATTGAATCGTTGATACAAGCACAGGCGGTGATAGAATTTAGGTTTCTACTGAACGTGTGATCATACCTATACTGGCTGCAGTGGTGGTCACACTGGTCACCATGTCTTGCTCTCTTGTTATGTCTTGTAGATGGAAGTTTTGCATGGCAGGCATGTTGTTATTTGCCATAGGAATGGCTACGGTAAGTTAGGCATTAGTGACATCACAGTAAATATCAGATTCAAATATAGAACATAGAGTATATTAAAGTCATTATGATTTTGTAAACAATCTTTACAGTCAATAAATCTACAATACAATTACGACGACTTCTTTATGACGAGATAAGATGAAACATACAGCCACGTATTTGCCACTTATAGTTAATGTATATTGTGACGGTATGTCTGCACTACATACACTACAGTAACTGCACCTTCACAGCTAATACCACTAGTAAAGTATACTGGCCATTTCGTTTAAAAATGAAAGCTTACAGATTCACAGGAAAGCTTACACTAAACAGTCCAAACATAGAAAAACAACAAAAAATGCTATTAAAATGTCATGTGATTACGGGCTCCGCAAAATTATCCACCAAAACTACCACTTATCTAAATGCTTTGTATATATGAAGCGAAGGTTTACGAGGTTCTGTGTAAGATAGTATTTTTAAAATTTCAGTATCCTCTGTGCGATATGATCTGGGAAGTTCTAGGTCCAGAGATAGTGGTTCGCATAGGCCATGGTACCATTCTATGTGTGATCAGTCCTCTTCTGGGATACATAGCTGATATACGACACAACTCTAACTACGGCGCTGTCTATGGCCTCTATACAGCTTCTTATAACTTGGGGCTCAGTATGGGTGAGTTCCATCATACGTCGACAGGGTTCCATTTGTTTAGTTAAACTTGATATCCTTTAGAGAAATATCGTCGTACTTTCAAAAACGCGTTGTGCGATCAAACAGGTGTATTCGTTTGGGTTTTGAAAACTTTCAAATAATTGTAAAAGTGTGAATTTTAAGAGTTAACAAGGATCTTAAAAGGCATTTGGGGAAGGTTTTTGTCACATATCATTGGTTATGCGATTAACTAAACTATATGGATTTTCCATTTTTGCAATTACTTTTTAAATGTTAAATGTTCGTATATGAAACTACGAAGAACTCAATTCAGGGTCGTTTGGTACCACATACTGTCCATAGGAAGTAAAACTATAAATATTTTACATGCCATTTACTTACTCAGTGGCTAGTTGGGTAGCTGTAGTTTATCCTAACACATGTACACTTCGCTTGTAGGTCCCTTAGTAGGAGGGTTTCTCATGAGGTACTATCCATTCAGCTGGTAAGTGGCTATTAATGTGCTGTCGTATACTAGGAATGTTGAAATAAGTGCCCATTCCTTTTTCATAGAAAATGATAACTTAGTTGATGTACAATTCCTAGAAATTAATAGTGTTAATGTCCTAAGCCAATTTGAGTATATTGATATATAGATTTAAGCCACGCTTTTAAACTTCGGGTAGTTAGGCAAGGGTTGACTTGAGCTATTGTTTTACAAAATAGTCAAATAGACGTGAACGCATCGTTCCTAGAGTAACTTCTTTTCAAGTGCCATTGTTTTTTTTATTTTGCGTGGTATAATTTTCATATTTGATAATCTTTGTAGGATATATTGGGCAACTGCGGCCATCATTGCTTTATTTTCACTTACCAGCATAGTATTTAGAAATCCCAAAAAGACCAGACAAGACAAGGTAAGGAACACGTTAGTTACATGTACTTAAATCTCTGCATTATGCACACTCACCAAAAACGTTCATTAAAAAACAACAGCTTCTGACAATATGCAAATCACTATTAATGTAACTGCTCCAATAAAAAACAAAATATCTCAATTATTTCACAAAAAGGTGCATGTACTCAACGTCTACAATCACTCGGTTGATGTCATATCGTGAAGCTATGCTATTATTTATAATAGCTAGTAGCCACGATCTGTACATACTAGAACCCACTTCTGTTAAATACACAGTTTCGTGGTCACAACATATAAAAGTTCTTGTAAAGCAGCAAACAGTTTTAAATGTTAAAATTGTGATACGGCATTCCTTTAATCAAAGTCTGACCTGTAAATAAACTGCAATAGAAAGTAACACGCCACACACACTCTTTTGCCAACTATGAAATGTTCCGTTTTTCTTTGCAGGTTTTAATAGCAAGAACAGACTATGGGAGTATCAGTGACAGAACAGTAGAGGCGTAGAGTCAGTGAAAATCGCTATTGACACGTGGACTCGGCATCAAATTAACCAATCATTGCAACATCCAAAACCTGCCTGACAATTCTGATGAAACGTAAAAGTAAAAGCATAGTAATGAAAATATTTAAAAGAGAAAACTTTCTCTATCAAATCTTTTGTAAAATCGTTTTTAATTTCCAAGTTACTGGCAAAGGTATCAGATTCTGACGACATTTTAAAGGAATGAACTCTTGATCATCAGTTGGTTAACTCAACCCGCACACGACTGTATCAAATAATCGTATTTTCTATTGTTATTTACTTTTATGATTCTCTGTTTTTTTCAAATATTTATATTTGTTAAAGCTAATGTAGATATACATTGATGTTCTTGAGAAATATGGAGGTGGATCTCATATGGACTAAACAGTTGTTTACGTAATTCGACTTGCATAATGTATATAAAGTGTTGTTCTGCATATTTTTGACATTATTAACACTTGGAGATTGAATTTCGTCAGTACCTAAGGGTTGTGTTATAAAAAAAAGCAGTGTTCCGTTTTGTTAGTTTCGGTGACTCATGTAACACTTCGCAAAATCCACGATAATGAAGCACATACCCTATTTTAGGTACATGTATAAAATCACAGAAATAAGAAATGTCAACTTTTTCTATGTAAGTTAAATCCATGTCATGAAAACTATTGTGTAACAATGCATGCTGCTTGCGAGTAAATTTCATTTTATGTGTTTAAAAATTCCCCAATAAATTGCTTAGTCCACCTTTCACCGGCTGTTGACTTGGATTTGTTTTGCTCCCTCTATTATGAATGCACTCCCTCTATTTTGAATGCAACACTAAAGACTCGAAGGGTGACATACTTATCGATTTAGGTTCAGCAGTGGGCTAGAACATCTTCGTTCTGTTGGCATTCTAGCAGACATAGTCTATACACTACAAGACCATTCAAACAGTAGATATATGGGAGTGATATGGGCGATAACAATATGTTTTCAAGTTAGTTTTTATCAAATATTCTTCACTAAAAAGGGCGTCCAAATTTCTTTGAGTGCACGTGGACGTAATAGCTAATTTATATAGGTCAAACGAAGAATTCCCGAAGTTATTTTGGAACATACATGTGGACGTCATCTTCCTCTTTACTAATATTTACTTATAATGGCTGTACTCTAAACAAACACATCTTAACTATTACATCCTCCATGAGCTTTTTTAAAGGAAGGGATCATTCATTGTGAAATCACAGTGAATCAACTCGTTGCCTTATTTGCCATTTTCCCATAAAAACCTTTTGTTCGTTACGAAATATTATAAAGAAATATAGTACATTAGTTAATGTATAAGTAGCGGTTGTCGTTTTTAAATTTTGGGATACCGCACGTAAAGGGTTAAGTCTGAAGATTCTCCGTAAAGACCTGATAATGCTAACAGCACTGGCAATTACACAGTGTAGGACAACAAACAGACACGACAGCTAGATGCCTTCAAAGTGATAACCACATGCCTCCCCAGTCGCTTTTCGTCTTGGGAAAATATTTACCTAGTTCTGGAAAGCAGTTATCCGTATCATCCCCGCCGGCCATGTGCTTAAGTATCTAGTCTAAACACCACCTATAGTGCATGCCTCTCACCAATAGGCCAAGGTAACTGGTCTTGAGCCAAAACTGGCGTATGGAGTAGCTCGATGCACCGTTTATAAGAGACACATATTCTTGTTCACTTCTGACATTACCATTTTACTAAACCGGTGCATAAAGCACGCTTACCCTTTCCAGAATCTTTAGGAAGGAGGCCCTTGTGCTAACTATGAAGCCAATTGAATGTTATATGAATTTACCATAGCTTTATTCTAATTCTATAATAAATAATGAAAGGCATCTTCCAATCAGTTGTGTAAGCTTGATTCTAAAACTTTCCTCATTTACAAAATGTCTTCTACGAATTACAACACGTATCAAATATAATGAATAGTATTCGTGTTATGCTGATCGAATATGTTTAATACGGGCTGCATCCATACACCATTTACATGGTCTTTATCTAACATGTTGAGCCTAAACTCAGGAAAACAGTAGATGACTTATACTCTTACATAATTTGAATTTGGCATACATATTACACATTGAATAAAACAATTGTGTTAGAAATCTCGTTATACATCGCGACACAGTTTAAAGAAAAAGTAGGGGTTTTACTAATTTGCTTAACTATCAAACGGGAATTTCTTTTAAAATGCTAAAAATGGCCAAACTTCAACTTTCCGACAATAGCCCTGATGACCGACCTAGTTTATTCTATGTTGATTGCGCTGAAAGACTGTATTTATCTGTTAAAACACTCCATATGTCAAGCTACTGTTACTTTGAAAAAAGTCCAAAGCCACTATTTTCCATACTGACCGGTTCATATTAAGGAAAATAGAGGAACTAAGGCAAAACAAAACCTTCTTGAAACTTTTGGGGGTAACTGGAGGAGATAGATCCATAGCTGCACTGAACTTTTGAAACGCATTATGTCCATTTCCACACAGGCGTCCTGCTAGAACTGATTGTCTGTTTATAGTATAAAATCGTCCATTTTTGTCACTACTAGGAAAGTCTGTTCTCTTTCCATCACAATCCTCATTTGAGCATCTCCAAAATAGGGCTGATCGAAGTCCTTGTCGCCTTCTACTGTCTTGCCATTATTCTAACTTTCCATCAAGTCAGTATGGACACACTGCAGCTTTCTGAATTCTGTCCTCAAGTTCTTGTGAATGCAGAATATGTCTTCCTGATACCCTTTCTTCACAGGAATCTGTCTCATCTTCTGAGTCATGATCAGTGTCTCTTTCCTCAAAATCTGCATCTTCAATTCCTATGCTACTGTCATCTGAACCAGTACTCAGCAGTCTAAGCTTTCTATAACAGGCACTATGAATAGTTGGTGATTTCTCAGATTCCTCATCCTCTATTGTACATCCAAATCTTCTGGTACAGAAGATGTTTTTTTCCCATTCAAACACCCTCTTCCTTGACTGCATGTGGCTTACGGCTTCCTTCTGGAGCTACTTCCCATTGTAAGGAAACATTCAGACTCTGCACTGTCCTGGGGTCAGCATCTGAATGTCCTCTCCTAACCCTAAATCTCTACAGGAAACCCTGTTCACCTAGGTAACATGCATCACAAACATCCTGCCCCTACCAGACACACACCAGAATATTTCTGGAGCATTTGATTGGTTTTACCTCAACTGTCTGACCTGCAACTGTAGAGCCAGACAGCTCATGCACAAACATCACACCTTTTATTCACCTGAATACCCTAATTGCAATGAATTGGTCACTCATAACTGCTTGGTGCCTGTTTCCTGTGTAAACAGGATACTTCCATTTGAATACACATTCTGGACCTGGCCAGGAACTAACCCCCAGTTCCCATCAATCAGCCAGTAGAGCACACCTTCCACGGGAGATCAGATAAGGAGGGGATATTAAGATCTTAGATAAACATCACAGCATGGTGCTTCAGGAGATCTGGCCTCTAGTAGAAAGCTTTTTAAAAAACTCCCTTTTTTGTCATTTGTAGTTCTAGTTGAGAGTTCTAGTTCAAAGGAATAAGTAGCAAACCTTTTCAGCTTTCACATATCAAAAAAACAAAAAAAAAAACTATTTAAAGGTGCGAAGGTCCCGAGCCCCTTAATCGAGAGCTTTGAGCAAAAATATAGTATAATAATAGTAATGAAAAGGTAAAGCAATATCAATAAAGGAAAAATACAAAAAATATAATGAAATTATTTTTGTTACGAACTGGATAGTATTATGTAATTGGTTGAAGCGAAGGTTTTGTGAAAAAATGATTATAAAACACATTCACTACATAGAAGCTTATGAGCTAAATACATTCTCCTCAACGTGTATGGATAAGGTTTCCCATTTTTTGTGAGCTATGCCAAATTGCGTGCATTTGAGTTTTGCTATGTATCCTTTGTGAAATAAATGTTTCACCTCATTTATAACCTGTTGTATATTACTTTCTTGGAGATTAGAATGATAAAACCTATCATAGAATTGTTATTCAAGTCCCCCAGCAAAATGCCTGTGACAGAGATATTGTAGTTGGTGTAACCCAAAGCGGTAATTTTATTACAGAGTTCCAAAGTTCTATATAATTGAGCACGTGAATAACATATGCTCTATGCTGTCTTGTTGTTCATGACAAAAGTTACCAAATGGAGAATCTTTGACACCCATTTTGTGTCATTTTTCGTTGGTAAAGATATTCCTGTGTTACTGTGTTCTAGATACGCGTCATTAACTGTGTTTTTGTGAAGAATAAAATATCTTAAGACTGCAATAATCTAGATCAAGACTAGCTTTCTCAGTAACAAATAATTAATAGGATGCTTTTATTAGGGACAAAAAGTTTTTTTATAAAAGTTCAAGGTTCACTTTTTGTCCAAATTCAATAGAACATTGAAAGAGCAATTTTTGGGGTGGGGTTCTGGCGTTACTGGTTTGTCTTGATATTCCAAAAATTCCATCAGCGTTAATTTCAAACCATGATAATCCAAGAAGTTCATGATTATAGGTTTGATTGATTGTCTCTAGAGGGAAAATATTGTGGAAAAAATCTAATAGCTCACCAACTACCGATTTGTCATTATCATGCAAATTCCTGTGTAATTGTAACTTGAAGATATTACTGTACCTTAAGGGTGTAGTGAGAATAACTTTCCTATCCTTAAATCAAGTACTAGTATTGTCTTGTAGCATAAAGCCAGAAAGAATTTGAGGTTGCTTCCTTAGTTCTTTCCAGGTAGTCTGGACCATACTAAAAAATATCGGCAAAGTTCATATCATTATGAAATATTGTCCATTTGCTACCTGAACTCAGGTCAGTGACTTTTGGCCTAACTTAATGGTAAACCATGCTTTTTCAAAACCTCATATATGACCTCCACTTCAAGGATTTCTTTACATGTTTGTTTGGATGGTTTATCTGCCCACAAAAAGGTGTTGATGATACTATTGAAGTAGTCTTCCCAATGTTTGTCGGGTTTGGAAGAGACAGGAGCATGTGGGTAAGTTTGGAGAGTAGGAGGGATTTAATGAACATGCACCGTTTTACCGTAAGGTGCAAGATTACATGATTGCCAGATATTGGCCAGTTTTTTAATCTCCCCTTCCTTTTTATGGATGTTTATCCTAAGACCTCAAAGATATTTTTCCACTGAACCCCATGTTTCCCCTCCCAAGGTATTTTTCAGCCTCTTAAAGCCCCAATTGTTGCTACTTTTTTCATTATTAACACCAAGTCACGACATTTTTAAAACCATTTAAGTATATGCAGGTGGGAAATAAGGCTGTTAACTTGACCATTAAGAAATGCTGTCATTTGGGCAGCATATTGCATGCGACAGTTTCACCTTATAGTCCAGCCTGCAACCTCAAGAGAGAGAGAGAGCTATATTGGTATAGAGATGGCCATTTTGCTTGACCCTAAAGATGGTTTACCCCCCAAAGTTGAACTGTCTTAGGCTGTATTCTATGAATGACCACTCTAGTGTATCAAACGCCCTGGTGAAGTCTACGACTACCATGAAGGCTTCTTTATTTTCCCTTTTGCATTGATGGATGATATCATTAATAAGACAGGTATTTTCCCCAATGAATCTATCAGCTATGAAGGCAGTCTGGTCAGGATTTATGATGTTTGGTATACTTAGTTTTATTTTGGTGGCAACTATACTTGACATGAAATTGTAAGTAGAATTAAGTATAGTAAGTCACCCAGTTATTTGTCATTTCAGAGTTTGCCAGTCTTTGGAATGCAGGTTACGGTACCTTCTAATGAGGTAATTGGAAGTTTACCAAGTGAAAGGGGTTCATTTAATACACGTAAAATGCAGAATTTGAATTAATTTTGAAAGCATTTGAAATATTGGTATATCTAGAGTATTCACCAGCTCCCTCTTAGATCTTGCACGATATTTTGAAAACGTAATAATCCCCCCCCCCTCTTAATTGACAGAGACGTTTCTAAGCAGAGAGTGTCTGAAATTGTCAGTTGGAGTGATTCTCCCACATCTGAGTGTACTAAGTCTTCTAAGTAAACTGGCAAGGCATAGGTAGATTTAGCTTGATTGATTGATTTTCTTATCAAATCTATAAAGTCTGTGTTCGTCAATATAGAATCATTTAGTTTCCAAGTGCCTTTTCCTCGAGGTTGTGCTGGTTTCCTAAAAGTTAACTCTATTGGGCTATGATCACTTTTGTAGGCAGGTAACACTTATGTGTGGGATTCAAGCTTTAAATGCTCTCAGAAATTACGAAAAAGTCCTGACGAGAACTCTCACAGAGGTTATAGGAACCGTATATCATGAAAGGTGTTGCGGATGCCATGGATTGATCATCTGATCCCTGAGAGAGATTGACTAGGAAAGTTCTAAGAAGATTTACAAATTCAATGTCCAGAATGATGTATCCACCCTCTGTGTCTTTTTGCAGCTATGTATTTTATATTATAAAGTATTAGTGATTTTATGATGGCCACACATGATGGGGGTAATATTTTAGTGTTCCTGTCTTTTCATTCCACTGGTGAACGGATTCATAAACATATCATACAGCATAATCGAAAACATCATCAGTTGTGAAAAGACATGGATTACTTTTTTTGTTTGAACAATTATATTCAAATACATCTACCCCCATTACATTAAGTATCTATAAGTTGATATTTTGATTAATTCTCACGTGTCATAGGGCGGGCCTGTAGACTTGGGGGGAAATGCTGCAGGTCCGTTAGCCGCAGCAAGAGCAGCAGTAGCCAAGTGGTAGAAGAAGAAGTGGTAGCCAGCACAGCAGCAGCGGCCTGCCCGCCCGCCCGCCCGCCTGCGAGGTGGCTCAGATTACAGTGCTCCTGCCAGGCTAGGGATATGGGTCTGTTTACTCCTCCCTTCTCAGCAATGCCATCTTCCTGACGCCACTGCATCCCAAGCCAGGCAGGCAGGCAGGCTCGGCATTTCTCATCCTACCCATCGGAGCCCGTACCGTACTTCTCGTGCTCGCAGTGCTTAGGTTAGCACACCATTACCCACTCACGGACACTACTGCTCACCTCTACCTTGTTGCAGGAGACAGCACCTGCACCCTGGGCCAGATAGGGTTAGGATTACGACATGAAGTCATCATCATTGCTGTTTGTCGTCTATGCATTCATTGAATGCATTCAAGCAATATCTGGTGCATATTGTAAGTACTGTTTTGATACTTACACGGCATACTCACAGTAACATAAATCCCATCAAAAGGTGATCTTCGTTATCTCGATACAATATAACACACTTAACCTATGATCTAATGGAAATGTGCATTTCCGAACAAAATGTGATGCAGATTCTTTTTTATTTGTTATGCTGTACAATATGATTGAAACATTGTCTACGTGCTTGTACATGAAATATAGATGCTGGGATTAGATAAGTACTTTGATTGGTATTTTACAAGAAAAAATTTACAAGTGAAATCATTTGAATTGCAATTGCATTTTATATGTATCCCATGAAAGGAGAACTAAATTACATATTGCATATGTTTAGTTGAAAAAAAACATATGACTTATTCATTTCTTGATAATTTACTAACCTTTTGTATCTTTTCCAGTTTGTACCCAGTTCTTCGCCGACGTTATCTTGAAAAGTCCAATCACACTGCGTGTGAATGACAGCGCTGAAGCAGGTAGGACACGTCTGTTAAACCGCATAATGTAATAAACGTTGCGAAATGTAATACCTACGCATAATGTAATACAAAATCGTTGCGAAATGTAATACCTACGCATAATGTAATAAAAAAACGTTGCGAAATGTAATACCTCCGCATAATGTAATAAAAAATCGTTGCGAAATGTAATACCTACGCATAATGTAATAAAAAATTGTTGCGAAATGTAATACCTACGCATAATGTAATACGAAATTTTCACGAAATGTAATAGCACAAGGTACGCATAATGTAATAAAAAATCGTTGCGAAATGTAATACCTACGCATAATGTAATAAGAAATTTTCACGAAATGTAATCATGGGTTCGCCCATTTCTAACTGGTCTGGTCAGTGGTCTGCCATGATTGCTATTTTCAAAATCATACCAGCGAAAATTAAAACTGTAAAAAAAATGGTGAAAACTAAAACTTAATCGGTAGATGACAAATATCTACCAGTTCATTATAACATAAATTCCAATTTAGTTGATTATATAAGAAAAAACAGATTTAAAGGGGAAAATGAAATCTCCACCAGAATGACACAAAGAGCATAATCGACCCATTGTTAAAAGGCCACCATGGATCAAAACAGCACACATGGCAAAGACTAAAAAAATGATTTGGGGTTTTAATTTTTGATAACAAAAATATTTTGACTTGCTATAGGGTCATTCTGGCTCAAGTGACGCAATTTTCAAAAAAGTCGCCAGGTGACCATCTCAGATTTTGAGGAAACGTCCCTCATGTGTGCCTTTATGTTTAAGAAGATTGCACGAAAAATTTCAGTTCAAAATTCCAAATGGTTTTTGAAAAAAGTGAGGTTACAGTCATGGGGGGTGTACATGTAGCTCATATTTTCACTCATGAATCTAAATAGTGTGTTGGACCATTTTCAGATGCTCACAGCCTACATTTGCTACTATAACTAACTGGTACCTGGAGGAGAATCACATTATGAATTTTCTTTTTTCATATCCCTTATGGGTACTGAGATAAAGAGGTCCAAAATGTGATTTTCGTTCAATTTCTTTATTTATTTTCAGTTTTCAGGCCATCTTTTTCCATGCCATTCACATTTGATGTAATTTTTTACTTGATTTATATTGTCTATTCATAGGGGATTCTAGAGAAGTCAAGTCGTTTTTTCTAAAAAGGTCAAATTTTGACACAGTTGGTGGGAAAAAGTTGGCTGGTATCAAATTTGTAGCAATTTTGCCTATCTTAAAAGCTGAGTTTGTCCATGTAGTGAAATATCTAATAACTTCAGCTTATAATATATTAATCTAGCATATATCAGCTAAATTTATACCAAGTTTTATTTTGTGGTCTCAATTCCTTCACATAAAAACTACTTTTACTATAGCGACTGTTTCAGGTCTATCGGTTAACTTTAAGGCCTATGTAAAAATACAGTAATAATTTCACACTGGTAGGATTTAACTTATTCAGTACACAGACAATTAAAATATTAATAACATTAATTGGTTTTGTTGATATTTTAGTGTTTTTTGAGATAAAATGGTCTAAAATTATGTTTTTGTTCTTTTTTGTTAATATTTTTGTATTACTAGTATTCAGGGCGCTTGTTGCATGCACCTCCTAATTCACATAAGGTGACTAGTTCTAATTGATCTATACTATTTACTTGTTATTGCTTTCTAAATAAATTCAAGTTTTTAGAAATAAGTCCAAATTTTGGTACACCTGCTTTCCAGATATTGCCCCTGATCAAAACGTACCTATATTGCCCCTGCTTTCATGGTTCAATTTGACCATGTAGTGAAATGCCAACTGCCATCACATTGTAATATTTCCAATGTACTGAGATAAGCTGTTAATATGTTTAGGTGTCTTTTTGGTTGATTGGTCACTTTGAAGTCATACGTTGTAAAGTATGTAATGCTAATATTACAAAGATGATATTCACTACAGTTTTAGTACATCAACTCATAGAGAATCAGATTTTGAAATCAATTTTGTTTTTGCTACTACTTACCAGTATTTAAACAAAATGAACCAAAATTGTTTTTTTGTCACTTCTATACAATGTTAAAGGAAATGCATACATGATGCAAATTTATTATTTCATTTTTAATGTCTGTTTAGAGGATTTTAGTAATACGATTCTTACAATAATAAACTTTGTTCTGCAGTCTCAATTCCTTCATATGAAAAACCTACTTTAGCTTCTACTCATAGACTGTAGTGACCGTGTCAGGTCTATCGGTCAACTTTGTGGTCTCCTTA
This sequence comes from Maea johnstoni, assembly GCA_963942565.1. NCBI lineage: Eukaryota > Metazoa > Annelida > Polychaeta > Spionida > Magelonidae > Maea > Maea johnstoni. Next base: position 89,354,394 of record OZ012684.1, on the reverse strand, counting down.
TAAACATAGTCATAAAGGCACAGCTGTAGTATTTGACAATCAAAAAATCATATTATGGATTAATTTTGTTTATACATTAAGGCGTTTTAAAGATAAACTACAATTGGGTTTTTGTTAATTTGTTTATTGTTTTTTATTTTAAATTTTAGACCACTATTTGTACTTTGTCATCCATATTAGGTGACTTGTTTTACTTGAGTTATACTGTCTATTTGTAGTTTACTGCCAGAAAAATTAAGTGTACAAATTTTTGTACAAAATATTGGCCCAGATCAAAATTTGCCCTATTTTCAAGGTTTGATTTGACTATGCAGAGAAACATTGACTGCCTTCACCTTTTGATACATGAAAAGTGCTAATATAGGCTATTAATACACCAGTTTGCTTCAATAGTTTTCATTCCTTCACTATTAAATTACACTTATGTTTTTCTTTCGACAATTATGGCTAAAATTGGTCCATTGGTCAATTTGAAACATGAGTCTTATCACTAAAAGCTCCTCTAATCAGACATTATAAATAAAATAATTAATTTGCATAATGAAATATGCATTTCAGTTCATTTTGTCTGAATAACTAGTAGCAAAATTGTTCCAAAATCTGATTATTGATATACAAACATTATATGGAAAATTATCTTTGTACTATTAAAAATTACATTCAATGGATGACTTTAAAGTGACAAATCAACCAAAAAGAGCCACAGTTGTTTAAAAAACAAAAAATTCAGAGTGAATGAACAAGAACCATAAACGAAACCTAGACATATTAACAGCCTATATCAGTACATTTCATTCATTAAAATGTGATGGCAGTGGGCATTTCACTACATGGTCAGATCAAACCATGAAATCAGGGGCAATTTAGGTACGTTTTGATCAGGGACTATATTTGGAAAACAGGTGCACCAAAAGTTTGACTGATTTTCAAGTACTTGAATTTCCTTGGAAAGTAATTACAATTAAACAGTATACATTAAGTAAAACTACTCGCCTAATGTGAATTCGGAAGTACAAGTGCCCTAAATAATACAAAAACATTAACAAAAATGAACAATTTTACCTCAAAAAAGGCCAAAAAGATTGACAAAATCAATCAAAAATACAATTTGCTAATTGTCTGTGTACTGAATATGTTAAATCCTAATATTGTAGAATAATTACTAAATTAATACACAGGCCATACAATTGACCGATAGATCTGAAACAATCGCTATAGTATATTAGTAAATGTAGTTTTTTATGTGAAGGAATTGACACCACAAAATAAAATTTGGTATAGATATAGCTGATATATGTCAGATTATCGTATCATAAGCTGAAGGTCACTTCATGGTCAAACTAGGCTATTAAGTTAGGCCTGGTTACTACAAATTTGATACGCCAAATTTTGCCTACCAACTGTGTCAAAATTTGACCTTTTTAAAAAAACATCTTAACTTTTCTAGAATCCCCTATGAATAGACAATATAAATCAAGTAAAACATTTCATCAAATATGAATTGCTTGGAAGAAAAAATGGCCTGAAAACTGAGAAAAAAAAAGAAATTGAACGAAAATCACATTTTGGACCTCTTTATCTCAGTACCCATAAGGGATATGAAAAAAGAAAATTCATAATGTGATTCTCCTCCAGGTACCAGTTAGTTATAGTAGCAAATGTAGGCTGTGAGCATCTGAAAATGGTCCAACACACTATTTAGATTCATGAGTGAAAATATGAGCTACATGTACACCCCCCATGACTGTAACCTCACTTTTCTCAAAACCATTTGGAATTTTAAACTGAATTTTTTCGTGCAATCTTCCTAAACATAAAGGCACACAAGAGGGATGTTTCGTCAAAATCTGAGATGGTCACCTGGCGACTTTTTTGAAAATTGCGTCACTTGAGCCAGAATGACCCTATAGCAAGTCAAAATATTTTTGTTATCAAAAATTAACGCCCCAAATCATTTTTTAGTCTTTGCCATGTGTGCTGTTTTAATCCATGGTGGCCTTTTAACAATGGGTCGATTATGTTCTTTGTGTCATTCTGGTGAAAATTTCATTTTCCCCTTTAAATCCGTTTTTTCTCATATAATCAACTAAATTGGAATTTGTGTTATAATGAACTGGTAGATATTTGTCATCTACCGATTAAGTTTTAGTTTTCACCATTTTCTTGTTACAGTCTTAATTTTCGCTGGTATGATTTTGAAAATAGCAATCATGGCAGATCACTGACCAGACCAGTTAGAAATGGGCGAACCCAGCCTACATGATTACATTTCGTGAAAATTTCTTATTACATTATGCGTAGGTATTACATTTCGCAACGATTTTTTATTACATTATGCGTACCTTGTGCTATTACATTTCGTGAAAATTTCGTATTACATTATGCGTAGGTATTACATTTCGCAACAATTTTTTATTACATTATGCGTAGGTATTACATTTCGCAACGATTTTTTATTACATTATGCGTAGGTATTACATTTCGCAACGTTTTTTTATTACATTATGCGCAGGTATTACATTTCGCAACGATTTTGTATTACATTATGCGTAGGTATTACATTTCGCAACGTTTATTACATTATGCGGTTTAACACACGTCACTCTCTGACCTAGCACCAGCAATGTATACACGACACATATAAATATCCCTGTTGGCACCTGTGTCCTGCTCTTCCCATAGAACATCAAACACACGATGGCTGACTGCTAGTTAGATTCTAATAACATTTCATAGTAATTTTATTGCACGATGTATTCAAAACCTTTGTTTGGAACCAATGTTTATTCCTTTGGTATGGCGTAAAATATTTGTAGGAGGATCACTGGTTCGAATCCCGGGGTATAACTTCATATTATCTTTGTTTATAAGAGACGCAATGTGTTTTATATGCACTTACAATACGCCATTGATTCTCCATTTAACAGCAAAAAAAATTGCTGATGTAACATACTCCCTGGGAGTCAAAATGGTAAGACGAAGCGAACAGGCCTGTTGCAACGGTACAAATTACTGTTCTATCTATAAACTATATTGTATTGTATTTTTATTGACTGTAACTTATATAATTACAAATCATTATCAAAAGTAAATACAAAAAAGTTTTTATAACAACAAGGAATACGGGAACACCTATGATACTAATGCATTCATTTCATTGTTAGTCCTTTTTTAGAAATTAGGAACCTTTCTATGTACGGTGTTTGAGTTTTCGAAATAGTTGAATTAAATTTACTATAAGTGAAACGTTACATACGGCATATCAACGTATAGCTTGCTGATAGTACTTCTACCGCATTGCCTACTTTCTAATTCACACTTTCCTTTAATTATAAACAGTTAAAGGCCTACATATCATTATACATCAAAACAGAACGCAATAATTGTATTGTGAAGTTCATTTGTCCCAAGCATTACAGACATAACATAGTCTAACTCTTGTCGTGAACATATTCCCATCATGTAATCTGAGTCAGTCAATACTTCATAGACCTAAACAGCATTCCCTTTCGAATATAAAAAAATGACAATAACAACTTGCCGAAATAGAATATTTTACGTGGAGTTTGCATGGGGTTTGACGGTATTGGGTCAACGGTCAAACCACTGGCTGTGGTATTTTAGTATGGGTCACCTATTAGTAGCTGGGTCAGCTGTCTCGCATACACTAAACGCCTGATAATGCTGTTTTATTGCATACTTTAGCAGTTTTATTCCGCTATTCTTGGTATGTGGGTTATGGGAGACCGCCGTCAGTCACGTGTAGGCCTCAGACAATGAATTCAACACATATATCACATGCTGTTGGTTTAACTTCCTACACATCAACATCTTGCTTTGACACAGTTGTACACCATAGTCTAGTCAGAGTGATATGTGTAGTCGTTATACACCATGTGCCGGTGTAAATCACTTGAAAAAACTAGTCATTTTGTATTGTACTGTACGTCTATTTGCAGTAATCATATACATCACAAAAGTTTCACATTTACTCATGTTACAAAGTATACATTAGGGAAAACAAGTAACACCAAATATAAACAGAAAACTTAAGGAAGCAGAAACACACGAAGGCACCAAAAGAAATTACTCGCAGGGATAAATAACCCTTATGTAGGCTTCGGTTTTATTTGGAAAGAGCCACTCGGATCCTGAAGATATTGATATTTATTGTAAGAGTAGACATGCTTAATATAATACTGGTAGTTCGCCACTAAAAGGTAAACCTCGCTTGTTGTTTATGACGTCATAAGCAGAATACTATAACCAGTTAAGTTTATTTCAACCAGAATTAGTTGACGTTACACCTCATGTACCAAATCCTTGCACAATTTATTTCAACTGCACTATTATGCTGTGCGTGCAAAGATTTCCCCGGATAGAAAACACGTAAAATGCAAAAAACAAAACAAAAAACCCATCAAAACATTATCTTTCATTTTCTCCAAGAAATAAACATGGGACTATGATATGTCACTACATTGCATGTACATGTAGGTTTCTATTCTACACTCGCCATCATAAAAATGCTGAAATGTTGCATATCTGAGAGTTGATAACCAGGTGATTAAGTACAATGTATTCCCCCGGATACAAACCATCTTGCTATCAACCAAATCTATAAATCCCTTATAAGCCTAAAACTGCAGTTAATCAATTTGTCGGAGAGATTTGTGCAGCACAGAGCGAATTAGGCGGGATTGGGACAACACGATGTCTGCGGTTGATCTCTCTGCAACTTCACATCTCACAGCTGCAGAGGAAAGTGGCTCAGTCACTAAACGTCAAATATCAAATTCCTGATAGAATCAAAATATTTACTTACTTAAAAGCGTGAAGTGGTAGATACATGCCTAACACATCAATATTTACCTTCAGGCCTTATTTATCTGCCTAATCAAGCATAACCCCCACCTTACACATACATTTACTGACACAAAACATCGACTGAGTGATAGTTTTTCACCTAAAGCAGACATTGATTTACTGGAGGGTCTAAAAAAGAACACACCCTTCCTATCCGATGTCACTTTGGAGACGTGCAGTTTGGCCTTTTTGAGTGGATTCTGACAGCAACAAATGGGTGTCCTAGTTCAATATTAGGCCAAATTAGATAAAAGAAAAAACATCATGTGATTAGCAATTAACCTTAATGAGGATTCCATTCATAAATGGAGTTCCCCTAGTTAAGTATCGTCTGGAACTTTTTAAGATATGTCTCGAAATACAGATGTATTCACGAACTGTTTGAAGAAGGACTGTGGGTTGTCTTTTGATGAAAATTTCTTCCAAGGACATATTTCAAAATTAATTTTTATCAGAGGTATATGACCAATAAAGTGAGGCTTTTTTGGGTATTACAGGTATGGATGTCTTTAAAATGTGGTTATTTATGAATACAATAAGCCACACGTAGACATTTATTCCCAATTAATAGTACTCGTTTTCCTGGTATTCTCTATGATTAAGACGTCAGTCAATATCATGCAATCGAGCAATTCATCCACAGGAGATCATACTACTTTTGTGTTATTTTTCTGGCTGTAGCCCACACACTTCTTCCCATTATGTAAACACAAAAGAGACAACATAAACATACCACTTGTAACTGAAGGTTTTCCCTGCCAGGGTCAGACACTTGCATCAAGCGAGTCCTGCGTCTGGAAAATTCTAGGCTGGCAAGGAAGTCAACAAATCTACAACACTACAGCAAGAATGAAATTGATTGGAGGCTACCAAGAATTAAACCAATACTAAGTATCGAAAGAGATGTGGTAGTGCGTCTATGTATACACACACATTTACATTAGGGAATTAAATTTATGGTGTATTTTTCTTTTCTCATATATATATATAAGTATATATATATATATATATATATATATATATATATATATATATATATATATATATATATATATATATATATATATATATATATATATATATATATATATATATATATATATATATATATATGTATATATATATATATATATATATATATATATATATATATATATATATATATATATATATATATATATATTATATATATATATATATATATATATATATATATATATATATATATAAAAATTTATAATTATATATATATATATATATATATATATATATATATATATATATATATATATATATATATATATATATATATATATATATATATATATGAGAAAAGAAAAATACACCATAAATTTCGTCAGAATTAAGCCACTTCATCTTTATTCTTAAGTTTTTCACCTACAGCAAACAACTTTACGATACTTCAAATCCGGTTCATGCAGCGCATATCCTGAACGAGGCCTTTAAAAAGGTAACGCTTTTGGCTGAGGAATCATGGTTGGCTATTTATCAACTTCAAAAATAATATGGAATGGATGTTCGATGCTGCGTGTGATTTAAAAGTGACATTTATATGTGTTAGGTTTGATAAACGTCAAGAGCCGAATTCCTGAAAACAGGTTTATTTTGAGAGTGTTGGCCCAGAGCTGTACACGTGTGGAGCAGATTGGCTGCTGTAGAGTTGACCGGTCAGAGGCAAGAGGAGATATACCGGGAGGGATAGGCTGTATTAGGACTACCAGTTGCTCTGCTGGCATGGAACTGTTAAGGACATGGCAGATAAGAAGCTTCTCCTCAGGGTAGAGCAGGACAGGAATAGAATCACATGTAAGACATACACTAGACCAGCAGGAAACCATTGCTCGAGCAGCCATGAAGAAAAGTACTTCATAATATTGAATTTCCTATGTAAATAAGTATAGATCATATATTTGATTCACTTGCGGTTTAAAACAAACATAATTTTGATTCTTAAACTGTCTTTGATTGGAGATAATTTTGTGAATAAAGGCTCATATTGAGAGTTTTACCTATTTTATAGCTTGGACTTTTTTTCCTTTTAGTCAGATCAGCTTTACCTGTCTAGATTATCATTTAGACGAATTACAGATGAACTATCATAGAAACTCATATATGCCTAAATAAGCTCCTTTCTCTTATTTTTTTTATTCCGAAGTTATGCAGTCTTTTTCCCCTTTTTTCTCATTTTCTCTTTCGATTTGCTCAGGTTTGCTATTTTGTAAACAATGAGAAACACAGTGCTTGTTTGCGTGGGCTTATTCGTGCTGCCAGGATGACGGGTTTGCTGTTTTGTAAACAATGAGAAACAGGTCCCTTGTTTGTGTGGCCCTATTTTTGCAGCCAAGATAACGGGGTTGCCTGTCGCGCATGTGGTTCCTATCAACATGCTTCAAATGTACTGTGATACTTTCACATTGTTTTCTTATCCAACAATGCAGACATATCCATCCCAAGAATAACACTTTTAATATTTATTTTAACATGGCGTTCCTGTCCCAAAAAAACGAAATATCCTAAAAATAAAGAATATTTGTAAAGTTTGACTGTTTGTTTCAAATGGTCTAGTTTCCCATTTAGCATGTGTAGTATTTTTGTAATGGAGATCGGATAATCATAAATATGCTTCAAACATATCCTTTAGTGGAAACTAAAATTAAATCAAATATCAATCTTTTAATCATATTCCAAATATTGTAACGTATGTCAGGTATTGTTATATTTCAGTTATCTCTACTTTGCAAAACGCTTCTTACCTTCCTTATTATATAAATCACACACACACATGCGCGCGCATGTGCACTGTACGGTGTATGCATACCAATATTTTGCAAGAAGAACACAACACCAAGAAATTGGGTAATAAAATGTATTAATAGCACACGGTTATAAGGATGACATTAATACCATGTGACAGTAGTATATTGACAAACAACTCTTTCACTTAACATGTGTGCAAATCAATACATGTGTGCAAAAAAATAAGCACCCTTTTCTTATACCTAGCAAAATGATAGTTCCTACAACATTATACTATTTGATATACACATTTTGAAATTTTCGTGGGGCTGCATAAATTTATTTTCGATGCAAATGCAAAGCCGCTGGAATGATGATTGGTGTGGCTGCGAGGCAAATGTTCCCCTCTAATCATGCCGACCTCTCTCCGACCTGGCATGCTAGCACCGTTATCTTTTCCTTTAACCTATGCTATGGTGGCGCTGAGTGCTCCTGAGAAATGTATCGTGATTAAGGTGGTCACCAAGTGGCTGGTGATGTCGGAAGTTTGTGGCTCATCTAAAAAATCAAGGTGAACTGTGTCGTGGAAACTACTTAGATATCAGAATGCTCTTTCCTGCGAATCAGTTTATCGGATAGCAATATTGTGGAAACTTTAACATCATAGTACGTTCTAGTAGAAAAATATCAAAGATATTGTAAGCACGTATTGCATAACCTGCTCATATTGAAACATTTGTCTTCTTTTGCATCTGGATTGATTTTAGAATTCTATCATTTTTATTCATTTGGTTTTACCCAAAACTAAACTAATCTCCGTAACAAGTCTTCACAATTGATAGACGTATTTGCTAAAATCTGGTAAAGATGCTCACTCTAAGGTGTTCATGAAATAATTCAAAGCAACGATGGTCACCATAGAACGCAACGGTATAGCTATATCTGTTACATGCACATACACTTGCTATCGCTGAACATTGTTCAGAACATTAATGCTACGGTAAAAAGTTTCAAAAAGAATATCAGTACACATAATCTCTATATATCCGTCAACGCCGGCATTCGCATGAAACGAATGTAATCTCGAGTAATTCAACCCATGTGCCCGTCTGTCGACTTTCAACACCCCAATTGTCAAACGTTTTCAATTACACAGGAAGTAAACAGAGAAATGTGATTTGATTTCAGCTACCGTGTAGTTTTCCACTCATGCAATTCACAAACACTCACCAGTTTCAGATTCTAAACGCCCAATCATAGAATCCACATCTCTCCAGCACATGTGCATGATAAAGACTGAAACGAATCAATAGTCGCTCGAATCACGTATTTCCGCAAATGTTGGTAAAGAGATTCGTTGGACCACCCTTTCTTTAAAGTCATGTAAATTTAAGGGATGGGTGTTTCATTTTCCCTAAAAGGGCGCCCTCTTCAGGGTATTTTAGACCAAGTGTTCAAAAATCACAGATTTTCGTGTAGTAATTACAGAGAAGTAAAACAACAAAAATAGAATTATTGCCGAATAATATCCTTTAGTAGATATATTTTTGATTTTCAATCCAGAAATTGTAGTACCATTGTTTTGTTATCATTCTAGGAGGCGCTACCTAGGCAAGTTTACCTATGGCACCTCCGTATTGTGGGAAGTATGCGAAGTTTGGGGCGCCACATTTTATGCAGAAGCCTTCAATATCACAGGCCGTTGGTGAAGTTAATGAAAAAATCTCCACAATCAGAAATTTCTCAAACTTGCGGAAATCGTTCTTAGGACCATATATTTTCATAAAATGATTTTAAAAATGGGGGTCAACAGTCTTGTTTTTAAGCTAGGGGACGCCACATTTCTGACATTTCATGCAAAACATTTCAATATTGCAGGACGTTTAGTTGGTGAAATTGTTGAAAAATTCTCAACGATCAGAAATTTTCCAAACTTTGAGGGGTTTGGGGATTGATAATAATAATACTAATAATATGAATTAATAATAATGATAATAATAATAATAATAATAATAATAATAATAATAATAATAATAATAACAACAACAACAACAACAATAATAATGATAACATTATACTACTCCCACAACTACTACTTATTGATATTCAAAAATCACACACTGACCCTCTGCCTTGTTTCTGCTCATTCACACTGTTCATGCGAGTAGTGACTTCTTGCCTCCAAAAGGTCTTCCCCTTCGGTCTCTAGGCCACCTTTTATTAGAATATCCTTCTTGCCACAACATCAAACAGTTCTTACACTGTCAACCATCCTGAGTGTATATATACTGTTTCTTTTGATGGCAGTTGGGATTTTGGCACGACATGGGAATACTTGCGCCATTATTTGGAAATGTGACGTCGCTGTGTGCGGGCATAACGGGTACGATGACCTAATTCCCAGTCAGTAGGGGGCGTTGCTACGTATTGTCGTCATCGTTCTTAAGCGAGAACATTGTCAATACAAATGCATGCTTATGTCGCACGTAACTGAATAGAAGGCGAATCAGCAACATAGACCTTTGTTTGAAATGCTGATGCATCTTTCAGGGCTGGTTCTGCAGAGATTCACTCCTCCCAGGGGGCGCAGTAGAAGGATAGTCCTGGAATCTGGGAATCTGGATTATTTGACTTTTGATGCCGGGACAAGCGCGTTGATCCTGAGCGCAGATGTCAGAAATAAAATGGTAAATAGTACTCACGTCCATGTACCGCAATTAGACACGCTGTTTAGAATGGTCACATGATACACAATTGTTCTCGTTTCTAGAAATGTCTCACAAAACCATCTTTTGTTTCTTGACAATATTCATCAGACCGTATCGCATCACATTTAAGTACCGCCTTCAATGGCCATTGACCATGCTCTATTGTACTTACTCTATCAAACTCTATTGGGCATAAAAAAATAAATTGTTTGTTTCCTGTAACGGCCTGAAAAGAAAACAGGGTAGGTAGGTCGGTAAAAGTTTTTTTTGGTCAAAAATGTGTGTTTTATGCATGTTTTACGTTGATTGGGAGTTGGGAGGGCAATACAAACTTTAGGGTAGGGATTTTTTTGAATAAAAACTTGTTAGGGTAGGGTTACAGGAAACAAACAACTTTTTTAGGCCTTAGTTGTAAATGCACCAATATCCTTGATGGTGAAACGCTTGACCAAGCGATGGAATAGCCTCTTTTTATTCAGAAGAGGGGTAACCCCCGCTTATTCTATAAGCTTGGAAGCTTATAGAGGTTTCTGAAGCGTTGCTGTTTACCAGAGGTAACGGAATATCTGGCATATCTTAACTATTTATTCAAACTGATGCCTATGATTGGAAAGGAACGGTTCAGCATCTTATCTAAACTTCTACAAATCCCTAGTTGCTTAAGCGTATCGTTTGTGTGAGTGGGTAATAAAGAATAGAGAAACTTAGATAATGTCAAAACCAATTACCGAAAATCACCAAAATAAGCAAAACATGATGAATCAATAAATCAATAATTCAATAAGACAATTGTTTACAATGGAATATTGTATTTGCTTATTTTTCGTTGAATAGGGAAAAACTATATATGTGGAAGGAAAGTGCATAGATTTTATCGAACCATTGGCGGTAAGTATTGAATTAATGCATATACATATCATATTTGATAACACTAATTATTAAAACAAAAGCCAAATTGGCATTAATTTCAAATAAGCTTGAACTTGAATCAGATGGAAAACAGTTCAACTACATTGTACATAGTGCTAAAGCAATACTGAAACACGTTGCCACTCGCAACCGCTATATCATTCTGACACAAGGAATGGCACTGCATAACTGTCACAACCTTTTCATTTTAGAGTGCCACAGTGGTATTGCGGTATGTGTCATTTTCATATAATGGCGTTTCTAGGACATGTCATAAACAGGGTCCAGCATTTCTCTGGTGAGAAATGATACTCGATCTAGTAATAATTCTCTCATGATTTATGTTATTAAGTAGATTGCTGGATTTATGCCACGTTCACAAAGTACATAGTCTCATCCTGAAAAAGACAATTTATATATTCTAGTATAAAAAAACCCAAAGTCTTTCATACACATTTGTAAGTGGTTACCCATGACCGCTATAAAACACCATGTCTTGTCTTGGCCATGATTAAAATAGCTGTGAAAACATTGAGTATATAGGTTACTTTAGACTCAGTAGGACTTCAAACTCTCACAGGACGTGAATGGCTTAAGTTGCAGGTTATCGAATGCCATGCTTGATAATAACATGTTTATTCACACCACTTTCAGATTCCTCTGGATCTTCCGGTCCGGTTTGAAGTAGAGGTCGTTGATCAAAACGACCCTCCAGTCTTCCTCAACTTACCGTCTGTAATTGAGATTGAAGAGGTATACTTAATCAATCCATATGATATTAAAGACTTTTAACAAGCAAACTTCTCTGTTGCAATCATATTGAAACGAAGAAACTATATTATGTATGCTTGTGGTATATGGCCATAAGAAGATAACCGCTCTTGGTGAGACATTCCCTTCAATCAACCAGATAACCTTTTCACAGACAACTGCCATAACTTGATGAATATTTGACAGTTACGAAATTTTAATGAAAAATATGTAAAGTTATTTGCGATGTAAACAATGGCTTGTCTGAGGTTTTTACAAATGCATACAAATAGAATCTTGTAAAATAGATAGAAACTGCATTTGAGATCAAAGCTTATGGTTGTTATACCTCTATTACCCTAACTTCTCCAACTTTCTCATGAGACTTTCGTATATATGTACTTTGATTCATAAATCCATATCATTAGGTGGTGAAATCACAATGGTATGTAAAGGTTATATAGTCTTTGCATTTATTTTACTTAACATTAATAACTAGGATGAACGACCTGCCCTGATGGCCGAGAGGTCCACTGTTTGCTGTCTCTCACACATACCCAGGTTCAAATCCCAACCAGTGACTTTTGACTAACCAGTGAATTTCCTTTCATGTGTGGGTAATCTATTGCATAATAAACTTGGTGTATAGAATGCTTTTTACCATTTAAGGCCACCCCAATAGGGAGTTCCATATTCACTGCAGCAGCTAGTGACCTCTTTGATGTAAACCCTGAAAACAGACGACATTCTTTTCATTTAGGGGTAAGTTTATCTCTGCTCTCAAGAATCGTTCATAAGCACTTAATATGTATATTTTGAAGAAAAGATGGATTGATGTAACTGCTACTCAACTTATACATAAAATAAGACATTTCTCACTTGCTTTGATTTGAAAAAATGAAATACTTTCCTTGAATTCAACGGAGTAAAGTGGTACATTAAATGGCAATCGCAAATTAGAAATGCCAGATATTTGAATGTTTGTGATTTTTATTTTCATTTTCAATATTTTCATATTTTGGAATAAAACTAGAAATACCCAAAACAAATGATAAGTTCTTTATTGTAATTCTTAAACACAATCCTGTACTTTTCAGTTCAGAGATATATTTCTTTTTCAAATCTATAGGTCATAGATTCCGAAGAAAATGATGATAGGAGAGATATATTCAGTATCAATGAACATGGCCAGTTGGAGCTGAAGAAACCTCTGGACTATGATTTTGGTGCCAGGATCTACAACATCACCGTCACTGCAGTTGATGAGGGAACGCCTCCAGCGATGAACCAATCAATTCTGACGGTGAAAGTATCTGACAGCGATGATCTTGGCCCAAAACACGCGTCGCCTAAGTACAGAGCGTCAGTGATTGGCGAGAAACCATTAGCGGTACGTGATCTTATGTGCGCACGGTTGTGTGCCCCCCCCCCCCCCCCCTCCCGATTTTCTTTTTTCCAAATTCTTTAGAATATATGCAACTATCCACACCAATATTCTCCACTCGCCCACTAATACCAATATATATATTCTTTATTGACTGTAATCAAGTGTTACAAAAGTCATATATATGATATCATGTCTCGCCAACAGGCGGAGACTAAACAATAGCTGTTGTCAACAAAAAGAAATATCGCAAATAATCAAGCGAAAGTGTGGAAATTATAACATTACAAAAGAGAATACCAAAAAGGAAGTTAAACAAATAACACCAAGGTAACAAATTAACTCAGAAAAAGCGAAAACTCTCATACACCAACAAAAGAGAAAAAAACTCAGTAGAGTGAGAAAACTAAATTAGCATAGCAAAACACAGCATTATGGGCCAGTGCAAAAGCAAAGCAAAAAAGAAAACAGAGGGGGGTAAATTTGGATTAAATCGACGCATCTTACAGTTCTTACTAAGAAAAAAAACAAAAAATATAATTAAATATGAAATAGACTCACTTGGAGTCATTCTATGGTACCAGCAGGTACAGAAAATAGGAGAAGAAACAAAAATAGAGCGTAGAAGGTGCTCAGGGTGAGGTCAATAGGGGGCGCTACAGAGGGCACCTACAGTTTAATCTGAGTATAGTAGGATTCAGCCAACCCCTGTTTTAGGTTTGGACACCTCTGACCTCGCATACATTCTACTAATGGCCTTCCCAGCAATCATCCAAAACTCCATCATCATACCCATATCCACGTTTCATGTTATCCATGAATATTAGTCAAGAAATGTTATGAGCCAAGCGAGTTAGCAGTTATTATATCAAAGAAATTATTGCATCAAAGAATCATGATGCTATAAGAACAGTATCCAATATCAAAATGAAATGTTAGTTTATTCATTGATTCTGTTCTCATCTATTGCATATGCAGTCCCCAGAGAAGGGCGACTGTTTTGCCACGTCACCACCCATCAAAGCAGTGGACCAGGATCCAGTAATGAAGTCGCCTGTACAATACAGAATCACCAAAGGTATACCACAAAAAGAAATTCAGTCTACTTTATCGATTGCTGGTTTTGTCATAATCCATGTGTTTTATTAGCCTCCTATCAACCTGAAATATACTAAATATGTGGGCGTATCATGACTTAAATTGATATAGTAAATTTTGGGGATATATCATCCTGGGTATATAATTAAGCTAACATCACTCCACAATTAATGTAAATCAATGTAAAAGGCTAATATGACTTTGAAATAATCTGAGCATAATCTAAAAAACATACATTCATCGTTTATGTATTTTTGCAAACATTGCATTACTACCCGATAATCTGAAAACATTAAGGTTTCAGCATGCTTACCAAATGTAAGCTATGTCATCTATGTCAATTTATCTATATCAAAGTGTCTATATCCAGTTTTTTGTTAGTACATTCTGGTGAAAAAATATGGAAATCATTTGGCTTAGTCACCAAGCTATCAAATATTGCTAATCTAAGTATCATGCTCATAGCATATAAATACACGAATAATAAAAACGCATAGCTGAACTTGTGTTTTATAAACAGCCATCACAATTGAAATACGATTTAGGTTGGTAAATGTCCTACTGTTTTATCTTTGCCTGAAGGACCAGCTCATTATCACTGGGACCAGTATTTTGAAATACAGCCAGAGTCGGGGATGCTGTGTCAGCTGAGACCTATACCAAGGACACGTCAACGGGGAGATTTTGGAATCAAAGGATTCAGAAATTTCATATTCACCGTAGAGGTAGGCAAACAATTAAGTAGACAATGTGCACACATAGCATATCGCAACCAAAATAATAATAAAATAAATAAAAAAGGTTTAAACTTGATACTGATTTATATTCATATGATTTCTGACAATGATTTGCTCTACCGTCACATCTTTGTCCATATACTCATAGATCTTTGTTCTTTCTCAACCTGCAATACCTTCAACCATTGCATAATTCTAACTGTGATTCTAACTTACTATCTACAACCTGCGCGGTTTCCTTTACAGGCATTCCAGACAAATGACCCAAGCAAGTTTGACCATGCCACCCTTCACGTTTCTGTTGAAGATCAGAACATCCATACACCAGTGTTTCAACGAAATCTCTGGCTTACTGATATACAGGAGTTCCCCAATATAACAGTAGGGTCAAAGGTCATTGAGGTCAAAGCCACTGATGCGGATTTTGTGAGTAAGGGCAATCAATCTTTTATGAATCATATTGATAATATTGTATTGTCCAGTATAATATCTTTATTTAACTAGTATATGGTCTAAAAACTGGCAAGATAATAAAAACAGGTATGTAACTGTTAAAATAAAGACCCAAATGAATGAACTAGGCTACCAAGATGAGAATTATTGAAAGTATAATGAACCCCGGAGAATTATCATATAGATCATTTGGAGAGGCAATAGATTGATGAAAAGGAGTGACAATACAACTTGAAGGTTCTATGTTTCTCATTGCTTTACATATTCATCCTAACCCCAACAGCAGTGAACTGTTTACTCTTTACTGAATACTAGTATGTTATCTTGACAAGGCTGTTTTGCGCCACATGTTGATACTGTTGGAACACATTTCATTGAACAATAGAACAAATAAGTTAAGAAGGAAGATGGCATGTTTTGCCATTATTCGGATAATAATTCTTCTTGCATAATTCATCGTATTGTGTTTCATGTTCTATGACCCTTTGTATATAGAAATAAATGAAACGTTTCCCTGTTCAGTTGGTGTTTTAGAAGAATTTCAGAAATGCATAACACTTTTTTGCAATCATTTGAAGAATGATCGATGTAGATTTAACACACACCTGTTTTTTGTATGTGAGAATTTCTTATGCCTTGCACATTCAAGAGTAAGCAATTTAGTTCCTTATCCTAGTTTGGTAACTACCGGTAAACTAAATTGCCACCCTTATGGACACGTTTACTCATGACAAGCCAGTTGTAAAATGTGGAGGAAACTGATGTACCTGGCAAAACACTGCCTAACCCCAAGTCTCTGGCAACTTTCTCGCATGCCCCACATTTAAGAATGCTGGGTAATTTGTATAAGTTCCTCTTTACCATTATTTTATTACATAATAATACTTTTTTGTTTCCAGGGTTTAAATGGAATATTTGAATATGAATTACAAGGTCATGCGGACATGTTTTTGATAGATAGACAATCTGGACTTATTACTGTATTGAAACCAAGGCTTCTTGACCGGGAGATTCAGGAGCAATTGGAATTCCAGGTCAGTTCTAGTCAGGGGCCATGCTGTTATCGTAGTTGCATTTACATAGAAGTATGAAATAGAACAGAAAGGAACGAATATAGTTTCCTCTTATATAAACAGTTTACATATATTCAGGGTATACCATAGTACTCGTTTGCCTTCAAACTTAACTTCTGTCATTAAATGTGTGCGTAAATACCTAAGGATACATAATCATTTGCTACCCACGTTTCCAAAAGTTGAATCATTCCAATTCAGACTTTGGCATTTAATTCATTGTCACTATTCCTGTGATATTAAGGCGAAATCGTGAATAGCCAGATATGTATGGTGAAAAAAATTAAAGAGCTTGGAAAAAAGTACGTCTATACCTTAAGTTATCATAATTTATTTACGTAACGTATATATATATATATATATATATATATATATATATATATATATATATATATATATATATATATATATATATATATATATATATATATATATATAATCAAAAGGTATTTCACTTTGTGCTAACTCATTTATGTACATTTAGATACGGATACGGACATATATGAGCAAATGTTTCGTCCCTTTAAGGTAATTGCTAAAGAAACCTCGTCCGTGGATAGGAGAGTGAGTACCCCCAGCAGAGTGCGTGTTAACCTTATCGATGTCAACGATAATTCACCGATATTCAGCCGGGCAACATATCGCTATAGCATCAAAGACAATCATGAGGTCGGTGCTGCTGTACATAAGGTATGTCAGTCGATATTTCTGGTAGCTTAATTAACATGCTAAGACTGTGTCAGCTAAGAAATGTCAGAAGTATGTACTTGAATCAAATCGTATATGTCTTAAACACTTCTTTTAATGCTGAAATAATTTCTTATTTAAAGTGCGAATATAGAGGTGGCTTCATATGCAGTTTGAAATGAAATTTGTGAACTCTAAGACATCGACCATTTAATATCGTAAGGAGGGGCCATCTATATTTTGGAAATATTTCTGAAAATTGACAAAATGAATAATCCGTCTTGGATTAATTTGCATTTCAAGTTCCTGGAAATGGCCAAAAATGCATTTCGGACTGCCCACATTCCCAGCGCTTCTGGGAAAAAGCTTTGCGCTAACACACACACGAATTCCCCAAAACATGGTAGTCCCTTTTAAAATGACTTTTGCCAATTTTGCAAAGATTGGATCACTCCTGAAAATCATCCTGCTTAACTTGATTTGAAGACAAAAAATACACATTAGTTGAAAAATACCATCAATGCCGAGATTATACATGATGAGTTGAAAGTATAAAGATAATTCATAAACTACAAAAAAGGCGAATATGACTAGAATATCGACAAACGACAAATGAAACATGAATGGTAGCTAAAGGATATCCACCTCTAATTAATGTATAAGAAAGGTAGTACAATAAAAGAAAACACTATCATCAAGAACCTAACATTTACTTGCCGGTATATTTCCCTTCTCATAAAATAGAAATAAAAATTAAGATGTCCCTGAAAATTAATCTATCTTCGAAAAATGTATATGCCCCCACCCCCCCCCCCCCCCCCCCCCCTCCGCCCCTCAGGGATATCGAATGTTTGATGCCTAAAGAACTCTCATTATAAAGACTCATGGCAATAATCTCTTCTAAAAACAAACTGTTGCATTCCAAAGGGAATAGAATAGAGAATAAATTCTACTTTTGAATAAATTACTTAATAAATTGACAAACGGTATCTTGATTCACACGAAAACACAATTATATTGGTAGTAAAGAGCTTGTTTACTGTCGTGACAGTTTATGGGGCTATATTTTGGAAGTCTCCATATACTTGTATTTGTTTAGCAAGTATTTGTGCTTTGTTTTTGAGCGAGGTGAAGGTCCCAGGGCGGAGGACGAGGATACCGGCAGGAATGGGCGCGTTAGGTACCAGATCAGTGCCATAACTAACACAGGGGGAGCCACGTCATTCGCCGACATGCAGAGGTTCTCAGTTGGTGAAGACAGCGGAAATCTGAAGCTGTCTCGTAGTGCTAATGACCTCCGCCGACGACAAGTCTTCCCAGAGTACAAAATCACAATCATTGCTTCAGACAGAGCACAACCAGAAGATAATCAAAAGTTTGTACTATTTCTTTATTCTTATTACAACTGAAAAACATGCTTTGGCATTTTCTGCAACAGTGCAAAGGATTGCTTTTTGATAACTTAATGGCATTATGGGGTGTGTGCAGATGTGCCCTCATTAATTCTTTCATTTAACTGAAAAGAGCAATTGATGTATCAAATCAATTTTTCCTTGTGTACTAAGTGACCAACTGATACAGTATTATCCTCTAAAAGTATTTTTGCAGTGATAAGAACAAATTGATATAAAAATACTTATATCTATAAACATTTTCCACATACCCATAATATTCCACTAGAAAAACAAAATGGAAGGCAGTCAGCCGATTACTGTGAAAGACAGAAAAAGTGACTTAAATAAATGATATTGTTGTAACTTGGTATTAACAAACTAATGTGGCCTTGAAGATTTATAAGCAGTATGAACTGTACAATAATTAACTGCAAAAAAGCTGCAACCAATATGTTCCCACGTTCTCTAGATCTGCGTCTACCTAGCCAGACAGAATTTGCTAGCCACGTGCAGGCAGAACCCGTTGCTAACCTTCAGCTACCTAACTTCTTCACTATCTATTCAAATATAGTTCACATATACATATTCATAAGGATTACCTTTTTTCAGGTTTTCCCTAGCTGTTGCTTATGTGAAGATAAATGAGAGTAACGACCACCCACCAGCATTCCCACAGTCTCTCTACGAGGCAGCTGTGTATGAGGCAGCGGCAGTTGGCACGTTGGTTGCTAAAGTGCAGGTAAGGAAATGTGACAAACTAAAACTCTGAGATATTTCTTACAAATGAAACTGACCGTATCAATATGCTACTATGGAGAAATGCATTAAATGGGTACAACAACGAAAACAGATGAAAGAACAAATAAAAAGTAACAATAACACACTTGTGTAAACTCTGAACATGTAAACACTTAATGATGGTCATGAACTCAATAAATGCCAAAACACGTACAGAACACTACTAATTCACCTCATATATCATTATATTTGAAGGTGTTTGATCATAGTGTAATGTCAACACGGAACCAGCCATATCCTATTTCACTAACCGGTAATATAATGGTCTATCAGTAATGCACCAGTCAATTGAATCCCTGGGAGGGGGGGGGGCCGGGACTTGGCCGGGAAACACGGTGCTTCTGCTAAATACTGCTTAAAATAGCTGCCCGGTGTACCGGGATTACTGTGATTTATTGCTGTCCGTCGTGGCGGTGCATGATAGGCGGGGATTTGAATAGTGACGTCATATTTTGCTGCCACGATTCCAGTAGGTCTATCAGCCGGGCGCACCCGGCCTGTGCTAGGTCCACTGTGTTGACCAACTACGGACCTTCACCCGGGGGACTTCCCGGCGCGGGAGAATGAGTACACAAAAGCAGAATTTTCACAGTCACATGGTGCTGCAGGTGTTTAATAATGGACGTCAGGTGTTTATTAAAAGTAATGTGAAGGGTGTCTTCTCCAAGTCTAAAATTTTATTTTTATAACTGCTGAAGGTTTTGTAATTTGTGATGTAACTGCTAAGATTTTTGTGGTTTATTTTCACAAAATAAAAAGTTGAAATCTTAGGAACTTGTGTATTCTTGTTGAGCATGCCCCAGGGGTGGGGCATACTGCCACAGAATTGGTCCCTGACAGTGGGGATGAGTGCTATTTATTGATTTTTTCCTGAGCAGTATCCCCGCATGTCCCGGCCCCCCCCTCCCAGGGATTCAATTGACTGGTGCATAAAATACATGTAATGTAATGTAAAGACGCTAAATTTTTTGAAAACCATCTAAACCCTGTCGTGTTCGTATACATTGGATAGCTCTCGCTGAGTACTCCCATATGAGTGCCCATGTGCCAGGGTTTTAACCATTTTGCATATTTTTGCATTATTTTGTATTGGCCAAATTAGCCACCACTAGCATATGGACTAAGTTGTAAATATTTGTTTGACTTACCTTTTGCAGGCTGAAGACAGCGATGGAGATGAGGAGATATATGTGAAATATAGTATCGTCAGTGGAGATGAAGGAAAAAGTTTCCAGATATCGAATAGGTTTGGAATTGATAATGTCCATGATTTTAATATTTCAAGAACATTTTATGAATTTCAGTGTAAACAGTTAAAAATGAACCATACCTTTTCTAGAAAAATACAACAACCAAAAAACATTCTAACTATAATTATGTGTGTTTTAAAACTGAAGCAATTTTAAAACCTCAATCAATATGTCTGGCTTTGGAGTACTATTAAATCACTACAACAACTGCACTCGATCGCTGCGTATATGATTATGATAAATGGCTTCCTAACTATGTACACGGCTAAATCATCTTAATCCATAAACACGTAGGAGAGGATCATGATCACCCTGTCTTTTTTATTTCTAAAATATGATGGTGAAGATTTTTATTTGGTGATGTGTTGTCAATTACAGGGGATGGATTACTACTGCTAAGGTTTTGGATAGGGAGGTCACGTCTATGCATTATATAACAGTACAAGCAACTGATGGTAAACATGTAAGTTAAACATGCTAAATACATGTACATATTTTTGAATTTATGGCCGAGAGGATAAGCTACCTGTGTGCTCTAACTAGTGTCTTTATTAACAGATATGATATAATTTATTCCTTCTTAAAATGGGAATATAAATATATGAATGAAGCACATACCTTTAGTGCTCAAACGATCTTAAAATGCTATCTAATGAGAGTCAAGCTAATAAACACTGAAATGAAAGGATTTGTGTCACCAAAAAATCTCTAAGAAAGCAAAGGATTATTAATGAAGTGTGTTATATAAACACGCAGTTTAGTTTTCTTATTTGTTCATCGTTTGCCATTTCCTATTCAATTTATTTTTTACAAAGATATGATTCGTGAGAAGCACACTCGTTTCTACCATATGCATGGTCAGGCATCGTAAGATAGAGATGATATTATTTTCATTTTATTGTATTACTTATGACAAGAATGATCAGTTAATACAATGTAAGAGGAAATGAGTTTCGTAAAAAAGAGTTAAAGAACTATAGTATAAATATAAAAATTATGGTATAAGCATAAAGAGTTCAGTAATATCAACCTCCTAATACACTGCGAATGATTGCCCACTAAAAAAGTAATCGCGTGTCATGTGCCCAGTACGTGAGATTAAACAAAGCCATATCTAAAAGAAAACAGTATGTACTTTGCATATAGAAATCAACGACTATCTCAAAGTAACACGTATTGTTTGTAATTGCAGAGTAGCAATGCTAACATATCCATCACAGTGGAGGACGTAAATGATAACTCTCCCAGGTTCATGGTTGATTCTTATGACTTCCACCTTAACGAGGCTGCTGCTGTCGGCACACCTGTTGGCCAGGTGATTGCTGTAGATGAGGATGAGGGAATGAATGGGAGACTGAGGTACAGCATCCCATCAGGACATGGGGCCAGCCTCTTCAGCATTGATGATGTAGGTGTGTTTCTTTTTATGATATCTTCTGCAGTTATTCTAACTCCTCCAATGTTAAGGCTACTTTCGTCCATAGTACAGAGACGCAAATATTTTTGAAAACCATATACTGTAAAGTTCAAAATATTAGCGTGCTTAAATTTAGGGAATTGATCCGTTTTTGCATGTTAGCGAATCGTAATATTAGCGTCTGAACCATATCGAAAAGCGCCATCAGATATTCAAACTAGACCTGGTTTGCTAAACGGTCAAAGGGTGGCGCGTTATTTTGGCGGACGTGTGTGGTGCTCATGGCATCCAAACACAGAAACGCGCCTGGAGGCCTGTGCACAGTTTCGGCCGTTTTGGGAGTGCTTTAACCAAAAAGATGGAACAAATATTACCGGATTGTAATATCAGCGAATCTGACCCACTCGCTAATGTCGCCTATAATAGTTCCACGCTAATATTTCGAACTTTACAGTAAACCTTGCCATATTAGTATTCATTGGATAGCTTTCGCTGAGTACTCTAAGATGAGTACGTATGTGCCAGGGTTTCAATCATTTTCAGTTTTTTTTCAGGGCTTTTTGCATCATTTTGTATAGGCCAAATTTAATAGCCACCACCAGCATAAGAGTAAAAAGAATATAACAATGTGCATATATAGCTGGATATTACATGTCTCTTTCCAAGAAGAGCTTTTTCTTTTCACTTTAATTCAATTTATGTTGGCTCGAATTCTATATGTATTTTCTAAGCTCACAATTTACCTCATGCAGATGTTATTCTCTCTGGGTTGTTCCAGAGGAAAGTTCGTAGTTGATATACAATCTGTAGGTATTTGATTTGTTTTAACCATAGCACAATGCTTTTAATTTTTACTTATTCGAACTTCTATATTGACAAATAACAAATCGGTATTAAAAACGTAATGGAAATTATATCAACATGATTATAGTTTTACCTTACTTTTGTTTTCAGGCAGGACATATCCATCTTGCAAAGAGGAGCCCTTTGCTAGACAGTGAACAGAATGAGAAGCTCACATTGGTTGTTGAGGCTAAAGATCGGGGCACTCCTGCCAAACTGGTAGGTACCTCCTGATACAAACATATTTTATCTAATTAAGTAATACTTGTTATCAAGATAGGAAAGAGAGCAATGAGAGATTATAATACTTCCAAAACATTCTAAATACAAAATAACTGACCCAACCTTTAGTATGTGATGACGGAATGAACATGTGGCCTCAAAATACAAAATATATAATGAAAAGTATGGATAAAAATGATTGCAAGTTGATAACTGCTCCTATAATATTTTTCGTTGATGGAAAGTGAAGATGAAACTGATGTATATGATTTCTTTCCAGGCTCAAGCATCAGTGAACGTGATTCTGGAGGATAACAATGACAACCCTCCACTCTTCACCCAGCCTGTCTACCTGGGGAGCGTATGGGAAGATAACCTATACCAGTTACCTGGACAGGTGGTGGAAATGGTATGGAGTCTTACCTAGATACTTACACTTAAGAATAGGAAACCTCACTTACCTCAAACAAATAGGGAAATCTGCGTGAGCTAGGTGAAATCTGATCTATGCAAAATCTGGGCATGTGTATTCATTACAAAGATGCGATGAGAGTGCACCTGTAGAATCAAAACCTCTAAATGGATGCCTAATTATTTTTGGTAGTTTCAAAATAGATAAGACTGAAACTAGACTTGGAATTTGTATTCTGGAGATTTGAAATTCTTGAAAATATCTAACAAATAAAACATGAATCAACTATGACATCACTTGTTTAAATAGCCTGCCTCAGATGTAAATAACCAATACATGTATCCAGTAATTAATCGGGAACTATTTTGCGAGTCCTCATCAGATTATCATTAGATTAGTGCACATAGGCAATTAAGTAGTAGTCTTCGATAGAAGCTAATAGAAATTATTTTTTATAAAAGTGCATTAAATTGTAAGGATATCAACAGCAATTTACATTTTATTCCTAGAGTAAAGATATAAATGCGACAGACCTTGACAAAGCAAGGAGTAATCGAGAGATCAAGTTTTCCTTTAAAAAAGGAGAAGGAACCGACATATTTGCTATTGAACCTTCCACGGCCATGGTATACGTCAAGTCATCAGGAATGCTGGATTGTGAGATAAAGGGACAGTATGTACTCAAGGTACGTTAACATTTGAGACGGCACTCTGAATGAATATATTGAGAAAATTTTACCATTAATACTTAGTAAGTAGCATTCAACTGAAAAATAAAATGAAAGGTACAACATGCATTGCCATACATTCAGCAAAGTGAACTGGGATGCCCAGGAGCTACATGTTGCAACTTCGGTTCCTTTTTATACAAGATATGATGGCCCTCTCCTATGCTAACTATTTGCAGTTTGGAATCATCTGACTAACTTAACAAAGGGACGCCATTGCCTAAATTGCATAAATTATGATAAATATATTTCAAACCCAATAGTATTTTGAAAGGTGACGTTTCTTTCAATTGTCTGTCTTGTGGAAGTATACTCAGCAACAAATACAGTATCTTTAAGAAACTTTATGTTTGATTGCATTAACAATCCTGTTTGAGTGAGAAGAATGCGTTCTTTTCAAAATCACAAAATGTTGAACAAAAAACTTATAAAGTGATTAATAGGTGTTCTTGATTGATCGTTTATCATTACTTCATTGTCTTGATTTCTGCAGGTCGTGGCAACAGATCAGGGAGGAAAGGGTCTCAGTAGTGAAGCACAGCTGATAATCAAGGTCAAGGACAAAAACGACAATGCCCCAGAGTTTGATGAAAGATATCAATTCCATCTAAGGGGAAATGTTCAAGTTGGGACAAGAGTTGGAAAAGTCAGAGCAAGAGACAGAGATATGGATCCATCGAATAATAATGTCATTTACATATTGAAAAGGGGAGGTTATGGAAAATTTACAGTTGATTATGAAACAGGTAAATGAGTTATTAAATCTAAAGGAATGGGATAGTTTTCGTTATCTGTTTGTTCTGATCCATAAAACAATGATTGATTTCATTTGAAATATCCAACATTATGGCATTTACCACTCATTAATATGTTTGCAATAAGTGAAGGGTTTGTATATTCAATTTCAAATTTAATTTTGCGTTTTGAAGTTTAATTCATATGATATCATTAACAGTTTATCAGGATTGCCTTTTGATTAAGATTATCGATGGAACCGGAACTTTCCATATAATAAAGATATGCATTTTTGAAAATTGTTTTGATATATTTCACTAAATATGCCCTTCAAAGTGATATGAAAGATGTTTCATTCTAATAATGACTTTTATCATCAGGAAATCTGCTCAAGGTCCAAGACTTGAAACCAGCTTGTGGCACATGAGAAAGTTGCCAAGGGCTTTTAATCCTTATGCTGCTGGTGGCTAATTTGGTCAGGACAAAATAGTGCAAAACCCTGAAAAATGA
The DNA here is from genome assembly GCA_963942565.1 of Maea johnstoni. NCBI lineage: Eukaryota > Metazoa > Annelida > Polychaeta > Spionida > Magelonidae > Maea > Maea johnstoni. The sequence goes on along the minus strand of OZ012684.1, from coordinate 89,328,663 downwards.
CTGAACCCCTGGTACATGGGTACTCATCTGGGGCTACTCGGTGAGAGTTATCTAATGAATACCAACATGACAGAATTTAGATGGGTTTCAGAAAATGTTGCGTCCTTGCCCTTTGGAAGAAAGTAACCTCAGCATTGGAAGGTTTAAATAAAGACTATTTTATCTTTATTCAGGTGATGTAATGCTTAGTGATGAACTGTCAAGGGAACCCCTGATGGCTGAATACAGGGTGGAGGTTCAAGCTTTGGATAGTGGACGACCACGTATGATGAACTCGACGACTATATCTATAACTGTCCCACATAATACTGCCCCAGAAATCATCGGGCCAGAGGAGTTCTATGTTGCTGAGAATCAGAAACCTGGTGCTTTTGTGGGAGAGATCAGCGCCCGCGACAAAGATGGGAATGACATTGTGTACTCAATAACGGAAAGTGGTACGTATGACATGCTTTACCTTTAACTCTACTGGTAAATAATCCTATAGATCATCTGTCAAGGTTGACCAACTCTCTATAAAGGCCAATCCTTATACAGTATTCTCTAAATAAATATGTATTCCACCTGGGAGAAAATATCATATGTTTCCATAGACAATTATAAACTAATCTCTTTTATTGTTTTGTCTAGGCTTCGCTGTGCTATTCGTGTCACAAACTGTACAGATATGTAGACATGTAGGGCTCTATTTAACTATCATTTGTGTCTAACTACAGTCAAAATGATTTGGATTTATATTACTGATATCCTTACAAGTAAGCATGATACCAATTTATTTTCTTAATACACAGTGTGTTTGTAAATAAGCTAGAAGTAGTATTTATGCATATACTTAAGTATAGATATAACAAAGGTCTGATGTATTTTTTCACAACAATGGAGGAAAAAAGTTAGATGGTGTATTACTGAATTGGCATGTGACTTAAAACTCAATACTGAGCGCAAGCAGCAAGGCCTCTCCCTATAAATCCAATATCTTGAAAACCATTAATAATTTGAAGATAGATAGTAATGGTAATATTGTTCAAAGGTGACATGTTCAACCCTGTTTATTACGATTCATTCCACTGTGTCTACGACATTCCTAAAGCTTTCAGAAATGTTGGTATGGAATAGGTTATACGTTACCGTACATTTTCAAAATTGCAATTTTACATGCACAGTTCCTCTTTCGATACATCCCTCTACTGGAGTAATTTCCACCTCCGCCGTACTGGATAGAGAGGCGATGGACAGGATCGTGTTTACTGTGGTTATAAAGGACAATGGGCAGCCGTCCAAGATAGCCTCGGGCAAGGTGACTGTGTACCTGTTAGACGCTGATGACAACCCACCTGTCCTCTCCCAGGCGCTTTATGAGGGCGTGGTTCTAGAGGACAATGCACAGCCATTACCAGAGCAGGTAGTGCAGATGGTAGGTATCAGGCGAATTGCCCCTATTGATCAACATGATAGCGCCTGGTTATTGCAATAGATCTCTCTCTCTCAAGATATAAGGGGTGAAAAAGGGGGGGGGGGGGCATGTACATTTTTCACAGACAGGTTATTTTGTTCTAGATTTTCAGAGGTGAGGAAAAAATATAAATTTTTTGATGATAATTTAAAAAATGTTGTACTACCTTTTAGATATAGTATCAAGAAGTAGATATTCTTCAGCTGCAATAACTATTATCAGGAGTCATCAAAGTTTAACTAAATTAACTAAAGTAAATTTAAAACCAACTACCTCAAACAAGGAGCTAGCCAGGACTTTGTAAGTGGGAGTCTTTTATGATGTTTTAGTGGCATGGTATGCAAGCGCTAAACTCTTAGCAGCCGAGGGTCTGGCTGCTGCTCTAGGGATCACTTGTAATGAGAATTATTCCAAGACAAATTATCTATTTTTTGATTCTCCAGGGACAGATTATTTTTTTCACAAACATTCAGAGGCAGATTTATTTTCACTTTTCAGACACAGATTACTAGTATTTCATTCCAAAATCAAATGGTTGAATCCTAAAGAAGAGAGCCAAAACCCTGCCCTGCTTATTAGTCATCTACAGTGCATGCCTCTTTGCAAACACCACTTACATTACACTTCAATACAGAAAACCTCGCTTACCTCGTACTTGCCTATCTTGAATTTCCTCATGTCACAGGCAAAAGAACGAACCGAAAATGTCCCTATCTACTTGTGTTAATAACATTACTTAGATTTTGGTTACTTCAGTCCATATTTTTCCGAGGCAAGCATGGTTTTCTGTAATTATTAACTGTTCTAAGACTTGATTGCCATGCGTTTGTAGATGAGTAACATAAGTGCTACAGATGCTGATGCTGATGGTCTGAACCAGCAGATCAGGTACAGCCTGGCAGGGAAACAGGGCCCCCTCTTCACCATAGACTCTGTCACCGGTGTCATCTCAGTCAGTCCACTGGGCACCGGCAACATTGACAGGGAGCACACCACTTCTTATAAACTAAAGGTTTGTTGCTGTATTATCCTATCTTATATACCAAAGCCTAAACCTATAACACACTTTTACTGCTGTCACTATGACATATTATAACATTAAAATGCAAGGTACATGTAGTTTTAATCACCTTATCTCAGATTATAGAAATTTTACTGAATAAATTACTGTGAATGCCCTACATCAATAATATATGTAAATTCATACACTGAGGTACTTCAAAACCAAACTCTTACGTAGCAGTTGCAAAATACTATTGCTTAAAGAGCCAGTTCTTACCTTTTTAATGATGTCATCAAGGATACTAGTATTGAATAATTCTTATATCACCTGGGTTGGTTATTACACTTATCAAAGCGTGATTAACCCTTATGCTGCAAGTGGCAAATTTGGCCAATAGAACAGGAGGCAAAAAAGTTGCAAAATTACTAAAACCCTGGCATATGGGTACTCATCTGACAGCGCTCAGTGAGAGCTGTTAAATGAATACCAACATGACAGGGATTAGAGGGTTCTCAAAAATCTTTGCATTCTTGTGCTTCGGACGAAAATAGCCTCAAAATTGGAAGGGTTAAAACAATAAAAATATCCACAATATATCATAAACATTAGATTCAATTAAAATCATGATATTCAAGACTTCAGTATTTGGAACAATATGGTTGAAGGCCCTTATTTAAAGCCATGTATTTAGATGTTACAGCATTTGTATGCAGAGTGAAAATGGATGCATACCATCTAAGATGAAGATCAACAACAAATGACAGGAAGATTAATTAAAGTAACACTTTAAAATGAATGAGCCAGGCTGGGTAAACAATACATTATTCATATTACATCATTTCTCTATTATTCTCTTTTTTCTTTTTGTGTAGGTGTTTGCGTCGGACGTAGCAAGGAGTAGTCTTTTCACAGAGGCTGATGTAATCATTCGTGTTATAGATAGAAATGACATATCACCAAGATTTAGCAAAAACCAATATTCATTCCACATTTACAACAAAGTCCAAACTGGGGACATAGTTGGACGTGTCAAGGCAGTGGACTTGGATGCCACCTCTCCTAATAATGAGGTCATGTACTTCATTGAAAGCGACAGCTACGGCAAGTTTAAGATCAACTTAGGCACAGGTGAGTAGAAGGAGCAAAGGAAAAGTCATGATGAATAGGATTATCATTGTTTACTATAGGAAATATAATTGAATGTATAAAAAACATAACTTTGCCCGAGGCAAATGTTTACTTTTACCTAACAATGGCCTAAATACCCACTATTAAGCATAGTCAACCATAAATAAGATAAACATAAATCTAAGATATGTAAGATATCATTGTAACTGTTCCACACAAAATCTATCAGTAGGTCCCATGTGGCATTTTTCGTGACGTTATCCTTGTGACGTCTCATTAAATGGTTATACCATGTGTTATCACCTGCTCTCCTGTAATTCTCTATGCTGATTGGTCAATAGTTGTTAGATCTGGAGCCGTGCACACTTTGTAGATTCAATATCGAATGGCAGAACCCAATATCGAACGGCAGAATTCAATATTACCACTTAGCCACCAGCATCGTTCTGACCTCCAAAGTTATTTTCAAATTGTATGAAATGTATTTGTTATTTTTTCTTAGCATTAAAGAGCAGGTGATGAATTCGGCCTCGTGGGATCTGGATGACTTCGGTTGGATATCAGGCCGGATTGCACTTTCCAACAGGGCATAACTAATATTGTACTGCAATGCATGAGATGACATTTCTGTTACTTTCAGGTGAAATAAGTGTCCTAGAGGGCTTCTTCTACAAGCCACGAAGGAATTCCTATGTCATGAAAGTCATGGCAATAGACAAAGGAAGCCCATCCCTGCGAGCTGAGGCATTGGTGGTGATAAAAGTTGAGAAAAATAAATACAATGACTTTAAACCAGAGTTCAAAGGGAGTACCATCTTTTACATCCAAGAGGAAGTTAGGATTGGGCACAGAGTTGGGAAGGTTTCTGTACTAGATGGAGATTTTGGTCCAGATGAACAAGTGAACCTCAAGATTGACCAGAGTGAACATACAGGTGAGTAACTATGATCATCAGTAAGCCTCAAGATTGACCAGAGTGAACATACAGGTGAGTAACTATGATCATCAGTAAGCCTCAAGATTGACCAGAGTGAACATACAGGTCAGTAACTATGATCATCAGTAAGCCTCAAGATTGACCAGAGTGAACATACAGGTCAGTAACTATGATCATCAGTAAGCCTCAAGATTGACCAGAGTGAACATACAGGTCAGTAACTATGATCATCAGTAAGCCTCAAGATTGACCAGAGTGAACATACAGGTGAGTAACTATGATCATCAGTAAGCCTCAAGATTGACCAGAGTGAACATACAGGTCAGTAACTATGATCATCAGTAAGCCTCAAGATTGACCAGAGTGAACATACAGGTCAGTAACTATGATCATCAGTAAGCCTCAAGATTGACCAGAGTGAACATACAGGTCAGTAACTATGATCATCAGTAAGCCTCAAGATTGACCAGAGTGAACATACAGGTCAGTAACTATGATCATCAGTAAGCCTCAAGATTGACCAGAGTGAACATACAGGTCAGTAACTATGATCATCAGTAAGCCTCAAGATTGACCAGAGTGAACATACAGGTCAGTAACTATGATCATCAGTAAGCCTCAAGATTGACCAGAGTGAACATACAGGTCAGTAACTATGATCCTCAGTAAGCCTCAAGATTGACCAGAGTGAACATACAGGTCAGTAACTATGATCATCAGTAAGCCTCAAGATTGACCAGAGTGAACATACAGGTCAGTAACTATGATCATCAGTAAGCCTCAAGATTGACCAGAGTGAACATACAGGTCAGTAACTATGATCATCAGTAAGCCTCAAGATTGACCAGAGTGAACATACAGGTCAGTAACTATGATCATCAGTAAGCCTCAAGATTGACCAGAGTGAACATACAGGTCAGTAACTATGATCATCAGTAAGCCTCAAGATTGACCAGAGTGAACATACAGGTCAGTAACTATGATCATCAGTAAGCCTCAAGATTGACCAGAGTGAACATACAGGTCAGTAACTATGATCATCAGTAAGCCTCAAGATTGACCAGAGTGAACATACAGGTCAGTAACTATGATCATCAGTAAGCCTCAAGATTGACCAGAGTGAACATACAGGTCAGTAACTATGATCATCAGTAAGCCTCAAGATTGACCAGAGTGAACATACAGGTCAGTAACTATGATCATCAGTAAGCCTCAAGATTGACCAGAGTGAACATACAGGTCAGTAACTATGATCATCAGTAAGCCTCAAGATTGACCAGAGTGAACATACAGGTCAGTAACTATGATCATCAGTAAGCCTCAAGATTGACCAGAGTGAACATACAGGTCAGTAACTATGATCATCAGTAAGCCTCAAGATTGACCAGAGTGAACATACAGGTCAGTAACTATGATCATCAGTAAGCCTCAAGATTGACCAGAGTGAACATACAGGTCAGTAACTATGATCATCAGTAAGCCTCAAGATTGACCAGAGTGAACATACAGGTCAGTAACTATGATCATCAGTAAGCCTCAAGATTGACCAGAGTGAACATACAGGTCAGTAACTATGATCATCAGTAAGCCTCAAGATTGACCAGAGTGAACATACAGGTCAGTAACTATGATCATCAGTAAGCCTCAAGATTGACCAGAGTGAACATACAGGTCAGTAACTATGATCATCAGTAAGCCTCAAGATTGACCAGAGTGAACATACAGGTCAGTAACTATGATCATCAGTAAGCCTCAAGATTGACCAGAGTGAACATACAGGTCAGTAACTATGATCATCAGTAAGCCTCAAGATTGACCAGAGTGAACATACAGGTCAGTAACTATGATCATCAGTAAGCCTCAAGATTGACCAGAGTGAACATACAGGTCAGTAACTATGATCATCAGTAAGCCTCAAGATTGACCAGAGTGAACATACAGGTCAGTAACTATGATCATCAGTAAGCCTCAAGATTGACCAGAGTGAACATACAGGTCAGTAACTATGATCATCAGTAAGCCTCAAGATTGACCAGAGTGAACATACAGGTCAGTAACTATGATCATCAGTAAGCCTCAAGATTGACCAGAGTGAACATACAGGTCAGTAACTATGATCATCAGTAAGCCTCAAGATTGACCAGAGTGAACATACAGGTCAGTAACTATGATCATCAGTAAGCCTCAAGATTGACCAGAGTGAACATACAGGTCAGTAACTATGATCATCAGTAAGCCTCAAGATTGACCAGAGTGAACATACAGGTCAGTAACTATGATCATCAGTAAGCCTCAAGATTGACCAGAGTGAACATACAGGTCAGTAACTATGATCATCAGTAAGCCTCAAGATTGACCAGAGTGAACATACAGGTCAGTAACTATGATCATCAGTAAGCCTCAAGATTGACCAGAGTGAACATACAGGTCAGTAACTATGATCATCAGTAAGCCTCAAGATTGACCAGAGTGAACATACAGGTCAGTAACTATGATCATCAGTAAGCCTCAAGATTGACCAGAGTGAACATACAGGTCAGTAACTATGATCATCAGTAAGCCTCAAGATTGACCAGAGTGAACATACAGGTCAGTAACTATGATCATCAGTAAGCCTCAAGATTGACCAGAGTGAACATACAGGTCAGTAACTATGATCATCAGTAAGCCTCAAGATTGACCAGAGTGAACATACAGGTCAGTAACTATGATCATCAGTAAGCCTCAAGATTGACCAGAGTGAACATACAGGTCAGTAACTATGATCATCAGTAAGCCTCAAGATTGACCAGAGTGAACATACAGGTCAGTAACTATGATCATCAGTAAGCCTCAAGATTGACCAGAGTGAACATACAGGTCAGTAACTATGATCATCAGTAAGCCTCAAGATTGACCAGAGTGAACATACAGGTGAGTAACTGTGATCATCAGTAAGCCTCAAGATTGACCAGAGTGAACATACAGGTGAGTAACTGTGATCATCAGTAAGCCTCAAGATTGACCAGAGTGAACATACAGGTCAGTAACTATGATCATCAGTAAGCCTCAAGATTGACCAGAGTGAACATACAGGTCAGTAACTATGATCATCAGTAAGCCTCAAGATTGACCAGAGTGAACATACAGGTCAGTAACTATGATCATCAGTAAGCCTCAAGATTGACCAGAGTGAACATACAGGTCAGTAACTATGATCATCAGTAAGCCTCAAGATTGACCAGAGTGAACATACAGGTGAGTAACTGTGATCATCAGTAAGCCTCAAGATTGACCAGAGTGAACATACAGGTCAGTAACTATGATCATCAGTAAGCCTCAAGATTGACCAGAGTGAACATACAGGTCAGTAACTATGATCATCAGTAAGCCTCAAGATTGACCAGAGTGAACATACAGGTCAGTAACTATGATCATCAGTAAGCCTCAAGATTGACCAGACTGAACATACAGGTCAGTAACTATGATCATCAGTAAGCCTCAAGATTGACCAGAGTGAACATACAGGTCAGTAACTATGATCATCAGTAAGCCTCAAGATTGACCAGAGTGAACATACAGGTCAGTAACTATGATCATCAGTAAGCCTCAAGATTGACCAGAGTGAACATACAGGTCAGTAACTATGATCATCAGTAAGCCTCAAGATTGACCAGAGTGAACATACAGGTCAGTAACTATGATCATCAGTAAGCCTCAAGATTGACCAGAGTGAACATACAGGTCAGTAACTATGATCATCAGTAAGCCTCAAGATTGACCAGAGTGAACATACAGGTGAGTAACTGTGATCATCAGTAAGCCTCAAGATTGACCAGAGTGAACATACAGGTCAGTAACTATGATCATCAGTAAGCCTCAAGATTGACCAGAGTGAACATACAGGTCAGTAACTATGATCATCAGTAAGCCTCAAGATTGACCAGAGTGAACATACAGGTCAGTAACTATGATCATCAGTAAGCCTCAAGATTGACCAGAGTGAACATACAGGTCAGTAACTATGATCATCAGTAAGCCTCAAGATTGACCAGAGTGAACATACAGGTCAGTAACTATGATCATCAGTAAGCCTCAAGATTGACCAGAGTGAACATACAGGTCAGTAACTATGATCATCAGTAAGCCTCAAGATTGACCAGAGTGAACATACAGGTCAGTAACTATGATCATCAGTAAGCCTCAAGATTGACCAGAGTGAACATACAGGTCAGTAACTATGATCATCAGTAAGCCTCAAGATTGACCAGAGTGAACATACAGGTCAGTAACTATGATCATCAGTAAGCCTCAAGATTGACCAGAGTGAACATACAGGTGAGTAACTGTGATCATCAGTAAGCCTCAAGATTGACCAGAGTGAACATACAGGTCAGTAACTATGATCATCAGTAAGCCTCAAGATTGACCAGAGTGAACATACAGGTCAGTAACTATGATCATCAGTAAGCCTCAAGATTGACCAGAGTGAACATACAGGTCAGTAACTATGATCATCAGTAAGCCTCAAGATTGACCAGAGTGAACATACAGGTCAGTAACTATGATCATCAGTAAGCATGTGGATTTAGAAGCATCTAAAATCCTTTCTTTTGAATATGTGTAAAGGTATAGATGTTTGTTAATCCCTCTTCAGAGGGGATCACCATTCAATTTTCACCATTTTGCAGCTAGTTTATCTTTTCTAATACAGACCATAAAGTGTGGGTTGTTTAACTTTGACAGCTATAAAATGATCAAGAGTTAATAAAACATCTAACCAGCAGATCCTTTCAGTGATAATTAATACTTGGTTGCGATCGAAAGTTATCATACTATATGTAACAATTTGTTGGTAAGTGGCATATTAGCATGAATCATAGACTAAAACCCCTACATAGCTGGAAGTTGAGTATGCACATCTGCTTTTTATGTATGTCTATCAGTTAACACATTTTTTCGTTTGAATGTGCTAACCCTTATTGAACTTAATATTAATTGCATATATTATTTCTCTCCATATGACTTTGTGAATGTAGATAGTCAATAAAGATACATACATTCTAAGCTTATATCTAAAATCGATGGACAATGGAGGACCAGATTTGAGACAATATTTTGCAAAAACTTTGATTCACTGGAATGAACTTTGAAAATTATCATTTTTTTTCAGTTCCGTTCACCATAAACAAGAGTGGTATAATCAGAACAGCGAGTCGCTTAGATAGGGATAGTGGTCGCAAGTGGTATGCATTCAAGGTCATCGCCAGTGACAATGGAAGTCCACCACAGATAACTTCCACCTACGTGGCAGTAATTCTGGATGATATCAACGACATACCTCCAAAATTCTCACGGTCAGAATATCACCATATGGTGGCTAGTCAATTTCCATCGGGTACTGAGGTTGCAACACCATTTGCATATGATGATATTGACACGACTCCCACCACATACCAGTACTCGCTCCTAGGAGGGAGGCCAGGCTACTTCGAAATTGACCGCAAGACTGGGGTGGTGACTTCTACTGCCATGCTGTCATCCCTGCAAAGTGAAACCATGGAGTTTACCATACACGCTCTGGATCTCTACAATAGAGAACTCCAGGCATCGGCTCCACTCACAATAACAATAGTGGGCCCAAGCAAGGAGCCCTGCTGCTGCAAACCACCATGTGGCAAGAACAGCACTTCTGCCGTACCCCCCTAACAGGGGGTATAGATATGGAGTCACGGACATAACTATATGACTTTTGGTGTAGGAGTTGCAATAGAAAGAAGTACAAATAGACACATTATAAACTGATACCACAGCAGACCTTTGCTTCAATACCCGCTACTATGTACATACCATTTTCATTTTTGTTTTATGGCATGTAATGAGTATACAAATATCAACATAAAGCTTTTGTTTGTAGGTATCTAAATTACAGTGAAATAAAGGGATCTCATCATTGTCAAAATTAATCAAAGAGCCCTGACCTTGTTTCTTAAGAAAGAAAGTTGTGATAGAACAGGTATTCATAATTGTAGAGTAAATTTGTTGCTCTTTACACTCTATAAGTGGCTCGGTGGTATGACACCCAAAATTTAAAAAAACTGGATAAGTGGAGAACTCAAGTTTTTGTTTATACTACGATGAAGGATATTTCTTTGAATGCAAAGGGATCTTTTGATTGTCACAGGTAATCAAACAGCATTAAACTTTCGTAAGTAAGAAATGTGAAGTAGGATAAATTTTTCTCGCTGACTTGACGGCTCTTGACCCGCTCTTGAATTTCCTTAAGGTATAACATACATTCTTATGTAATAAAAAAACTGGATAAGAAGATAACTCAAATTGTTGTTTATACTACAAGGAAGGATATTTTTGAATGTTTTTGTGCTCTTAAAAGACTGTCTTTTTTGGTGTATACTTATGTGTGAAAAACAGCCATGATCCCTTCAATCCATTCTATTTTACACGAAGATTCTAGGATAAAGGCATATTGCAGAAAAATAAAAAAATAATAGCAAGAAGATAAGACAATCAAGACAACAAGTACTCAAATATATTTTTTGAAATCTTGCTTTATTCCTAAATTAATCACATGCCTATCACAGCAAGTAGTTGATACATACTTTCTTAGTTGGCAAGCTATACACAATTGGGTAAGCAAAAGCAAAAACTTTATTCCATTATGAGCAAATTGATAATGCTTTATCTCCAGAAAAAAGCACTTGGTTATCAATAATTCAAGCTGCAGTAAAATCAAGCAATTATCAGTATCTAATACTTCATGTAATTGCACGGTGTCCCATAAATAAAAGAACCATTCGTTTTCATAAAACTTTTAACCCTTTCAGTGCTGAGGCTACTTTCATCCAAAACACAAGGAAGCAAAGCTTTTTGAAAATCATCTAAACCCTATCATGTTGGTTTTCATTGGATAGCTCTTGCTGGGTGCTCTCAGATGAGTACCCATGTGCCAGGGTTTCAATAACTTTTCAGTTTTTAATGATCATTTTGTATTAGCCAAATTAACCATCAGCAGCATAAGGGTTAAAGAAACCACCAAATAATTGATAACATACCCTATGAGGAAGGTATACATCTTGAGTTTACCATCTCAAAACATTATCCCTCTCCAGTCATCAAGGTAGAGAGGAGGGGGATAGAAATGGGACACCCCTACAATATGCAATTGCACATGGCAGTTGCTACATCTATTTCTATTTCCTATGTTGTCATTAATGCCATTATGAAAGACATGAAATTCACTATATTTGTTCCATGAGCGGAACTTACCCTACACATATATTTCATAAAAAGGCTGAAAGGATTTAAAGGCATTTATTCAACTTACAAAAAAAACTTCTCTGCGAGTCATTTACATTTACATTTAAAGAAGTTCAATCCATAAATATTACATATACAATCATCACTTTAATCAACACTTCATTATATAGAGTAATAATTTGATAATACAGAGAAATTTGAGAAATCCCTACTGTTGCACTGTTTGGAAAATGGTTTTTACTTCACTTTCAACATCTTGTAATATTAAAACAAGATGAAAACCCGGAACTTGGAAAAAACACCCTTCTTTTCGCAAATAGTTTCATGACCTCAAACTTGGGAGACAGGCATCGTAACCACTAAGCCATGGCAGATCCATCAAAATTGAAATAACCAAGGCAGTGGTATTATAGAGAAATTTCATCTAAACCATTTAAACGCAATATTTTGATAAAAATCATCAAAAATAACTCTAATACGAAAAGGATTTACCCGCAATTGTAGGTGAATTTTACGCTTGGTATTTTTTCTTTCTATTTTCTATTCAACAAAGTATGAGGATATGAATACATGCCATGCCCATTTCACCTGACTACATACCGGAGGTGCATGTTTTACAGAAGCAGGGACTTACCCAGCCAGGAGTCAGGGAGTCATTTTGATGCCCAAACACCAGATTCTTTTTGGCAAATTGACACACAGTTGTATTTTGTACAACTTTCTGTATCTGTTAGGTCGAAAGAAATATTTAAATAATTTTCACCCACAAAAGACATACAGTACATTAAATGATTTAAAGAAGCAAATATTGTCTTGCTATGACAGTATATAGGGTTGGAATGATTATTCTTTAAAATAGAGTACTGATTTATGACAACCAAATTTTCATGGAAACACAGATTTTACCCCATTTCCAAATCCTGTACTGAAGAATATATGTTTCTGTGCCATCTATCAGCCCCAACATAAATTACAATAAGAGGGTTTTGCAAAACTGGGGTATTCACTGTGTGTCAGCTATATCCTATCAACTTGTTGAAATGGACAGTGAACTAGAGGCCTACAACGTTAGACCTTGAAGCCAGTTTTTCCTGATTCAAGCAGAAAAGAAGTGATGAGATCAAAGCAGCTACTAAGTGTTCTTCTTTCAGGACATTGGAATTGTGTTTTCAATTGAATTCCTTTGCAGCCATTTAAACATGAGAAGTAATGAGACCAGTTAGCTTCATCTTCTGATCCCAGGGATTAAATATAACAGAGAGATAACATGATACTTCAAGCTTGATTTCTTGCTGTATTCTACTATTCATACTTCGGCACAAAGACTTTGACTGCAAGTGGGTGCAGCAAGATTATAAGTGCACCACAGACACAAATGGGTACTTCATTTCTCATGCCTCATGTCTGTCCGTATTCTCATCAAGAGCTCCCCCATCATATTCTCCCCTAACCATTTGGAAGAGTCAGTGACGTCATGATCATACATGCTCATACCTATTCCCCAGTAGAGGTCAGTTTTGCTGGCCTCAGCCATGTGCCTGTCCCCAGTCTCCAGGAGGACTCTGGCCAAGGCCTCGTTCTGGCTGAACTTGGCCAGCACGCCCCTGTACATGATATCCTTGGAATATCTGCGCCACTCGTCTTGATCCAGCTCTATATCATGGCTGACCTGTTTCTGTATGGCTGGGTCATTAGTGCCCATGATCCTATCATACGTCACGGTGTCATTGGCAAACAGGGCCTTTTTGCTCTGGTAATATTGCTCATTACAGCTGTAAGTTATGCCATCAACCTCTAGAAAAATAGGATAAAAGTTACTGAATGGGGATTCTTTGTGAAAAAAGAAAACAAAGTGGTCAGTTATTCTTGTGCTCTGCATCACTGGATGGATGACTCTGAACGTCAGGTTTATCCTCACACTCCGATCATGGTATTCTTTTGGCACACGGTGCTGAAAGGTAAAGGAAAAGTCTTAATATTTCACACATAACCCTAGCTGCAGGTTCTAGGTTTGAATCTGGTTCAAGGCATTTTAGTTATAAATGACCTGGGGCTAGTAGGTGATATTCTTTGAGTGTTCGCCTGCTCTGATATCTGTGATGGCTAAGGTGCTGACACTGACTATTCTCGGTTTCTTGCACAGCATGGGTGTAAATCTGGCTTGTGGCATGTGAGAAAGTTGCCAGTGACTTAGTGGATGATCATGTGACTTCTTCCATAAGGGTACAATTGCTTACTTAACTTCAAAAGTACCTTCAAGGCCTTACTCATGACTCGTCATGAGCCTTTTCTTAATACCTTTGCCACGGCCACTGATATTAAAACCCAACTGAGAAAAAAGTAAAAGTACCTTTTATACAAAGAGTATATGCCATGTTAATCCTTGAAATAACCAAGTTAAATTGACTGTTGATTGGTTAATTTATCTAAATTGCTCCTAGTGTCAATACTATGAAATACCAAGTTTCAAATCTATCTACCTGCCACTTTTCTTGTGTTGTTCCATCCATGATGAGAAGACTTCCATGTGTGAGGGGTATTTTTATATGCTCTGCACTTGACCAATCTGGTTCACTCCCCTGAAAATATCAATACATGCATGGTACTTTAACACCGATCTTAAAGTAAATGAAAGCAAGGAATATCTTGAAGAACAAGGCTTAATTCTTCAAACTAAGGCACCTTGGTGTTTCATATCAAAATAGTTCATTTATGCAAACTTGATCGAATCATATCTACGGTAAATGCATCCATTCCTACAGCAGCCTAAAGATATCTGATTACCTATGTGATGTCTTCTTAATGAAACTATCTTAGGAAAATGTTAAAATGAGAAAGTCTGATCACATAATAACCTACAACCCTGTCAAATGCAGAAAACCTCGTTCACCTTGGACTCACCTACCTCAGATTGCTAGGAATCCCAGAGAAAAGCACTGGTCCAAAATCGTTCCACTGTTAAAATGTTAGTGTTCATAAAGGAACTCAGATTTTGGTTACTTCAGACTCTTTGACTCAGGTATGTGAGGTTTTTGTGAATTTTGCCATTTTTCTATTACAGTGTCTTTTAGAATGTCAGATGATCCTTTATAGAGTCATTGCATCTAGATGACACGAGCAATATATAATTTGGAGCATGTAGGGTATCAGTAATACTTATATTGTATCAAAACTTTTTTGTAGAGTTAGGAAATTTGCTTGTAGGTGACACAAATGCAAGGCCACTCCTTGAAAGCCGTACATGACAAAGGTATAAAAACTAGCATTACCATTCAAACTCTAAACAAAATTCAGCATTTATGACAAAGAGAAGTTATCTTGTAATGATGACAGAATGTTAACTTCTATGTTAGCTTGAAACAGATATGCCACAAAGCACTTTGAATTTGTTTGTGGCACCAAGTCTCAGCAATGTTTTACTATGAGAGACTAGTTAGGTGCCTCAAGTATTAATTTGAAGTTAAAATAGCACCGACAGCGTAACCATCACCGTTAGTAACCCATAATTGGTTTTCATTTTGTTACATATAAGTGCCAATACACACAACAGGATATACCTGTATTACACCTCAAATGTGTACATGCATTCAAACAATGTAATAATATAATAATATGTGTAATATTAACATCTTATTCTTATTTACTTGAAGTCAACTAATATGTGCTTTATTCAGGGTCATTTAAAGGTAAATCTGCTTGTAGGTAAATTAAAACATACAGAAACACTCAAACGATTCAAGAAGCTGCTTCAGTACTTACTGGAGGTGGTTTCTTACGCAGCTCAAAGTTACGTGAATCCCCAAATGATAATGATGCTATGACTGGGTGTTTGCCTAGTGAAGTTTCATCATCACTATGCCAGGCTATGCTGTCATGACCATCTCTATAGAGATTTGCCAACATGGAGTTGAAACGAATACCTAAATGCTGCTGCAGTTGATCTTTCAAAATTTTCAGAACTTGAGGCCACTGCAAACAAATAAAGAAATCAATAATTCCAGAACTCATAAATGGCTCAGCTCCTAACTCATTAAAACTGTAATATCAAAGTATGGACATGACTGTTTGGAATATCTTGAAAAATATCCATCCCATATTCTTCTTATATATATTTGATCACACTAGGGCTTGGACACTTACAAAAATGAATT